>VWZX01005690.1:2378851-2978851 GCA_013399015.1 Galbula dea
AACCCCCCCCCACAAAAAAAAAAAAAAAAAAAAAAGAAGGAAAAGCATGGGGTTTAATTTAGCTTGTTTCAGCACTGTTATGAGCCATATAGGTCCAGTTACATTTCATATTAAAAAAAGAGGCAAATATAAGTTACTAGAGCAAAAGGATAAAAAGTCAGAAGAGAAATTAAATGGGAGTGGGATGGAGAGATCAAGAATCCTACTGTAATAGAGACAAACTGAGATTCTGGACTCATGCACCAACTTTCTTGTTGCCTGGAAATGATCAGAGCACCACAATTGGGGGGGGGGGGGGGTTTTGGTTGTTGGTTTGGGTTTTCTTGTATAGTATCAGGCTCTGTTGAGTGAACCTGGATCTCCTAGGTCCCCTTCCAATGATTACTTCTTTAAAAGCTTTTAAACTTAGGATTTCACCCTTGCTGTAATACAAAGCTTTTGAAATCTGTGGCTTTTGTGGAGGGTTTTGATCTACTGCTCTATTCTACAACAAAACAGTATATACCTTATTTATTTGATGCCTTCCAAAACCCCCCAGTAATTAATTGGTGTAGCGTATGGTTGTGGTAGCCCGATGACCAGAAAAAAATCAGCTGAGAAAGCAGGGCTGGTTGTGCACCAACTGCAGCACCCACCCACTGCTGACCACAGTAACCTTTTTGGGAAAAGTCACTTCCATCAGTCAGGCCACTACAGGGCAGTGGCCGCAAGGCAGCAAAACACTGCTTGGAATAATTCTTTGCAGATGCCAGGAACCGGAAGTTTCAGGGAGAAAAATGAAAGCCATTCACTCTTCCAATGACACAAGCCTTTGATACCACAAAGTCATTTGGACAGAGAGCTCCAAGGTCAGGAAGGCACGTAAAGATTGGTGATTAGAGAAATACTATATCAGCAAAGTGTGGCAAGCTATTAAAAGAAACTGTAGCTTTTATGATTGTGTTGCTGGAGCTTCCCCAGGGCTGTTTGTATTAGATATTGAGTTAAGCATAACTTATTTAGTCCCAGCATTCCAGAAAACATTTTGATGTCAGCTACTGAGGGAAAGTAAACACCAGGAGGAGGAAACAGTACTGATCCCAAACAGATAAAAATATTGTAATTTAATTTTGTGAACCCATGCATGTTAGAGCACTAAGGAAGAGGAATTTTTGAAAGGTTGATTTGACTTGGTTGATAGAGGTATTTAGTCACTGTGCAGCTGGGGGAGGGAGGGTGGAGAAAGAGAGATGATTTATCACCTTGCGTATATGCTACACCCTGACAAAGCATGAATGCAGTTTTCTTTAGACCACATTTTTTGTCTAGAGCAGATTTTATACACATGTGTGATTCTCATCTAATGCTGTGGGTTTGTGTGTATACTGGGCCAAACTATTTGCTTTTACTGGGCTGTTTGCCCAGTGGATGTTCTGATAACTGGTGACAGGGATTTGCCTTCCTTGTAGCGAGCAATTAAGAGTCTTTGTAATTTAGGAATAGCTCTATGGGTCTGGATTTTTGGTCACTAAGTGAAGAGTTCAAAATCTGATCTAGAGGCTGATAGTATCTGCACAGATAGTACCTCACAGCTCAGCAGCTCCAGTCATGCTTGTTTATTTCTCTAAGAAGCAGCCAATAAACTCATTGGGGAATACTGGTCATGGGTTTTCTGTTCTCTCAGAATAATACTGCAGTCCTGAGAAAATCACAAATATAAATGTAAGGTCAGGTGTGGTTTTCTTTGATTTTCCAGAAATTACTATTTGTGTAAGGCTGAGGAAGTGGGAGAGCTGAAACCTCAAAGTCAAGTACAGCTCAGACCCCAACACAGGGGAGACACTTGAACAACAGCTCCTTGCAGAGGGTTTTTCATGCTGCCTTGACTGTACTTTAATTCATAGATTTGTTTTATTTTCCTTTTAAAAGGTATTTTTAGATGGGAGGTTAGCACTTCTAGGTTGCTTTGTTTGTTTTAAGTACTGCAGAAAAAAAGAGTCAAGGAATATAGCAGAGGTAACATGTTACAAATATCACTCTGTAGATATTACCTGTCCAGAGGTACTGTCCAAGAAACAATTCCTGCTACCTTGCTTTTAACCAAGTGTATTTAGTGTGACTTTGTTTTGGACCTAGGCAAGATGCCAGTCTATCCATTTCCTTTTATCTCAATAGAATACAAGGTATGTAAGATTGTGAAGACCATACCTTGGTGCTTCTCTTGATTAGCATAGTTACAGCTCAGTTGTCTCATATTGCTCATAAAGTAGTGTTTTCACTTGTTGTGAAACTTTACATTTCTCTGCTTTAAGTAGGAAAGATTTTTAGCAAGAGATGAAGAGGAAGAATCTCTCCCTCTTCTCTTGCTAATTTTTTGGGAGGGGGGAGGGGCTAATGTTTTCACTGTAAAGAAATAATTCATCACTACAGGAATATCCCAGCTCTGCAGGTGACATATTAATGACCAGCTTTCCCAGAAAGAGCATCATATTCTATTTAGGAGTGCAAATGTTGTATCTGCTATTTACCAAACACGCCTTACAGAAATTAGCATCTAAGACTTTATTTGTGTGTCCTCTGCCTAGAAACATGCTAGTTTATGCCAAGACTTCACACAGAATTTTTTTTTAACTTTAATTACTCAGCCTAACATACCTATCCTAATTCTTGACATATTTAATAAGATGACTGGACTATAAATTCTCTACCTAACAATTTGTTAGTTACCACCTTATTGGACTTTTAGGCTGTCTTTAACAACAGTTAGGTTTTTTTGCTCAGAAATACAATTACTTCATTTTGCACCTTGTGAAGACAAATTTTAAGTTTGGGGGGGCCCATAGCTAAAAAGGGGAAAAACGCTTGTGTTGTTGACTGCTTGTCTTGAGGAGAGTAATTCATGACCTAAGAATAAGAAAGCAGAAGTATGCTTTACCCTGAAGCTAGGCAGAAAAAAACCAAACATAAATATAGCAGACTTTTCTAAGTTTGGCTATGACTGAAGGACTAGATAAAGCCAAATCAGATTTAAGAAGATAACAAGAAATGCCTTACTACATCAGGTATGTCCAGTACTATCTCAGACAATAAGAGATGCTGTTTAGGAAGAGGACATGAGTAAGGGTATTCTCTAATTCATTCTTCTCATACTCTCCCAGCATCCAGAATTTTTGTATTATAGATGCTACAGGTACATCCCTGTCTCAGTTAATATCTGCTTATGACCCTGTTGTTCATAAATTTCTCTAATCCTTTTTTGAACTGCTGGCTCTACAATCTTCTGTGGCAACAAATTCCAAATTTTCACTATTTCTGTTGCAAAGAAAAGAGTGTCTTGCCTATTTTAAGCTGATTTTGCAATTTCAGCCAAAGCTCCCAAACTTTATATTGCAGGATTTGGCCAACAGCACTTCTCCATCCACTTTACTTTCTGCCCTCCTGGTTTTGTACATGTCTTTGAAAGAAGGTGTTCTGTAGCAGAATTAGAGATGTTTACCCAGAAGAGTCTGTGCACTTTTTCAGCCTTTCATGGGTGATAACATGGCCTTGCTTCTACAAATCACCTTTCTGCCCAGCTTTGCTGAACATGCTGCTTTAATTGATGTTCACACTGCAGCTGGCCTGGTGGATCACCTGCTGAGCTGAGTGAGGACTGTGCCAGGCTCCCTCCTGGCCCCAGCATGGCCTAGATCTGCCCCCTGCTCTCTGAGCCAGAGAGCCTGGCAGACAGCTGGGGAAATCTTATTATGAAGGTGATATTCACTGGGGGAGTGTTTGAGAGGTGCACTTCAGTTTTATTTAAATGTTCTGTGTTCTGCTTTCTACTGCCATGGGTTTACATGTATAAAAGCCCCACATTTAATCCATAGAAATGTATGAGCTTTCCACATGTTTTTCTCTGCAGCTCTTTCCCTCTTTCCTTCCCACTGGGAGAAGAGGATGTCTCTTTGCACAAGACATTAGTGTGCCTGCGTCAGTGTTTGCAAGCAGTATGCAGTAAAACTTTTAACTATAATGCAATTTAGTCAAGAAAAGAGACAAAACCCAAAAGCTGAGACCAGCACAAAAACTAGAGGCTTGATATTAAATATATTGTAACTTTCTAATATTTTCAAGTAGGAAATAAATCTCCTTTATGTTGAAAGACAGTTCTGCCTTTGAAGATAGAATAACGTTTACATAAATGTTAAGGTCTTCTTTAATGCAGCTTTCATTATCTCCTATGATCCTCCTTTCTCTGAAAGCCCAAGTGACTGATGTCAAGATCAAGGGAGTCAATCAATGCAGATACACTCCAGGACCCAGATAGGATATAAATCACCCTTACTCCTAACCACAGTAGACACCTATCTGAAGGACAGAAGTTTACATATTTGCTGTCTTTGTGGGGGAGGCTAACTTCCCATCCACTTACCTCACAGGAACCCCTCATACATTAACCAATTGGGGTGCTTAGTATCACTTATCAAATAGGCTAATCAAAGTTTGAGAGAAAACAGCTCTTGACCACTTCTTGCCCTTTGAGCACTCCAGGGCTACCTCCCACCCCTAGACTTTTATCTAATTAAAGTTAAAGAGGGGAAAATTAATCCATGGAAGAGAATGAGATAACAGCCACCATAGCAGACCATCCCAGAGTCTGGTTTGGCTTTCATCTATTGCTACCTGACAATTAACTCTTCAGTGACACAGGAACTCCATTTTATGGGACCAGGATCTCTCCCTTCGTGCAATGATGGGTGTTGTGTGTTTGTTTTTAACTGTTCCATGTTGCAGTTCCCCTACTTGTAATGGGTGTGGGTGAATTTAAAAGGTCATCCTTTCCTCTCCCTCTCCCTAACTTGACTTAGTGCTGTTTTCACTTGCAGAATACAAAAGTGAAAACTGTAATTTATTGCAGTACTAGCAATTCAAGATGTTTTGCTTGGATCCTGTGCTTACAATTGGTTACCAACATTCCAGCCTTTCTTGCTTTTGTTGGCTACTAGTTGTAGCCCTCAATTTCATTCTTTAAATCTGTGTTTTAAAAGACATTTCACAATACAGGCTTGTGGGTTTTTTACCTTGGAAAAAAGTGTGGAGTGTCCCCTTTGCAGAGTCACTGCATTTTTTTTTTTTTTGTACTGCTTGTGTTCCTGTTTGGTGTTCTTTTGCTTTAAATTCTTTCCTTCTTTTTTTAAACCACCTGATTGTAATATTTCTGAAGCCCAAAGGATCCTTCTTTTATGATTGCTTAAATTTTTCAACAGCTGAAAACTTTGGCACTGTGAGCATTAGAAATAAGTTAACTCTGGTAACACAGCAGCAGTTAGCTGCACTGCAAATGGAGAAACTCATATTTTATGGGGTACTTGGGAGCCCTGGGTTGTAGCTGTGCAGCAGCAAGCTCTGCTCCTCCAGCAGCACCTGCCAGCAGCAACTTGGGGTCCATGGGGCAGCTTCAGCACACCATCCTCACTGGCACTTCAGATTTTGGTGAACTAAGGTAGCAACAGCAACTGTGTTCAGCTTTCCTTCTAAAAATACTCTGATATTTTGAAGGCTGCATTTGTACTTCTAGCATTTTTAGCAGGAAGCTTTGGATTATAAAGTCTGTGGGACAGGCACATATGGCCAAAATTAGAAGTGCTGAGGAAATCCCACTTACACATGCACTGTCTTAGTGTTGCAACTTGCACCACTCAAAGGTGGTAAGTTAAAGTAGCCCCACTCGGACTCCTTTCTGGAGAATGAGAATTGTTTTAATTATTAATGTTTACATTACTTTGGAATAGGCCACTGTTACTGGTTTAGCTTTTGGTGGTGTGGTGGCTTTATTGTACTTTTTTTAAGCTCACAAAGGCCACGTGTATCCATAGCACTACAGCCAGCAGCAGTCATTAAATACCTTACAAGACTAACCTTAATACTGTCAGTACACAGTTCCTAGTGCTTAATAATGGGCATTCTGCATCATAGTTAATTACTTGCAAATGGAAGTTGTAAAAGATAATAGGGTTCAAACCTTTTCATTTAAATCAAAAAGAAGCCCCAAGCAGGTTTCCAAATCTCTTCCAAACTTTGGGAAAACTTTAGTCCATATCAATGTCTGAACTAATATCTGGCCTTCCCTTTAGCTACCCGAACTAATCCATCAGACCTACAATTTAGAACTATGACCTGCAGCTGTTTGGTTATGGAAGGGACATTGGTAGGACTTTAAAGGGGGATAAGTGAGGCAGTGAAAATGAGATTCAGTAATCCCCTTGTATTATAAGGTATTTTGCATAGGGTGGGAAGGAGCTTTTTCTTGCTCCCCCATCCCAGGCAGCAGTGGGGGGATCTGGGTGCTCCCAGGGCTGCTGCCTGCTCAGTGCCCTCCACAGAGACAGGCAGCAGAAAAGGAGTCTGTCCAATCCCTTATACAGCTCCAGTGCCAGTGCACCAGGACTTAGTTAAACTCAGATATCTGTAACTGGGTAACACACTAGAGAGAAGAGTTCTGTACTGGTAGGGGCGTAGGCTGCAAGCTGAAAACTGGTCTTTTCCATCTCTATTTCTACATATTTAATATCTATGGGGCACTGAAATCTTAAATTGTAGCAAATTTTGGTCACTATCCATAAGAGACAAATTTGATCCAGTGACCTAAAGGTGAAAGGTTCTGTATTCCATTAGCAACCCTTTACAAATGCAGTCCCTCTCCAAGGTTTTTGTATCAGTACCTAAACACCGCTAACCTTTACAGACTACATGGTAACACTTTTAGTCTCCTAATTCTGAGTCATTTCACAAGCAAAGGGAAATTCAAGTTTATCTTAGAAATGAGAAAAATGGAATTTCTTCAGTATTTTGTTGTTATTTAGGACTACGATTATTTTGGAAAGAAGGGGAGAAGGACAGCAGGTTGGATTATCTCTTGGTGTGTCTAAAAGTCATTGCCTTAGGAGGATGCATTAGGCATCACTCCTGCACTGTTTTTCCCACCCTCTCTTGTGACTGACTGAGAGAAAATTCTTCTCTCCCCCTTACTGGCAATTTTACATCTTCTACTCTAATATCCACTGGAATGTCCCTTGGAATTCCACCCAGGATCCAGAAGTTGAGTCTTGATCTTGATACTAGTGAAACTTGAAAGCAACACAGAAGTATTTCCACACATTTTTCAAGTATGCATAAAAATGCACATAGTCTAAGATGTTAATGCTATTTAATTTCTATTAAAGGTAAAAATGCAAAAATGACCAAAATAAGTTACATAAAAGTTGGGAGGTCAGTATTCATGTCAGAGGTGGTCTTGTTCATTTTTTTCCCTTTACCTACAAGCCAAACACCACTAAACCAGAAACCACCAAAGAGCACAGTCTCCCAGTAACAAGATATTAATAGCTCATGGAAAAAACAACATATAATTTTATATTATGGTAGTTACTACAGTCCCTGTATTTTTTTTTTACTTCTGACCTAACTTTAACATTAGAAAAGGCAGTGGAGTAACATGTAAAATGTGTGCTTTTTAATCCATAATATATTCAAAATACTGTTGGTAACTGATTTGATTCTAAGAAACCCTCACTTCAGTCTTATATTACAGAAAGCTAGGAATTTTACATACAAATTCTAGTGTTGTTGCTTTTTGTTTAAACCTATCATCCTTTAATACATAGTGTGTGTGTATATATAAAATAATTCTCAGAGTCTAAAACTGACTTTGAGACTGTGACGTCTCCTACCTCTTGATGGGGCTGCCAATAGGCCTGCTGCCTCCATCACTAGTTAAACAGGCTCCTGTCACACAAGAGTTCTGTTGGTGGTGGTGTTGCATACATAAGTAAATACACAAATGTTTTCATGAGATAGCAGAGAATGCACTCACATGGACCTTTGAGGAAGTTACCCACATACTTACAGGCAACTAGGCATCTTCAAAATAGGTGCCTAAGTACTTTAATAGTTCCACTTAAAATGACTTCACAGAAGTTCCTACATGCTGTGATGGTCAAAGACCTGAACTGAGTTGAAGTACACCTAATACCTAATTTGTCTTTTATTTCTACACATTTTACTGTTCCCTGTCACATCTTTTACCATTGTCCTTTCTTGTGCAGTTTCCCTTTGGCATCAGTATTTTGGAATTGCTCTGGAACTGCTCATTGCTACTCTTCTACATTTCATGATTCTTTTTCTACCTACTAATCCTTATACATGGGCCACAGTTTTTTGTTTGCTTTTCTTGGAGGAGGTTGAGGGGTTTTTCTGTTGCTTTATATGTGGGGCTTATTTAATTATTTTAATTCTATTGATCAGTCTTTTGCCAAATGCAGCAAAATATAAAAGAAATTTTCAAGGTTACGACTTGAAAGTACCTTAATCTGCATTGACTAGCCAAGTCTCCTGGTAGAGGTATGCAAACAGTTTAATAAACTTTCAATCAGTCATTGCCTCCTGGAAGGACTGAAGCTGGTTCAAAAGTGCAGAGCTCTTCCCTGATTTCAGGAGTGCTAAAGCAGCAGAAAAAACATCAAGCAAGAGAGAGAGAATACAGACACAGCCCCTCCCTCTAGCAATAAAAAGTGAGCTTGAAAGGAAGAATCCACTCAGCAGGCAGGATTTAGAGAATAAGACCTTATACATGTAACACCATTCTCACAGGCAAGCCAAGAGCTGCACCCAGCGTGCAAAGGTAAAGCTTTTAGGTCAGAGCAGAAATGTCAGAGCTTTCAAAGAATTCTGAATACTGCAAGCAATGCTTTGGAGCCTGATGTAATGCAAACACTGACTGGGGCTGAACTGCAGGCTTGCTCCTAGGGCTGCTTGGGTTTAAGGATGCTTTGCTGCTGTTTGTATTCTGATCCTAAAACGAGATTAGACATTTGGGAAAACACCATGTTTAAAACTACTCCACAGTGATTCACACTGGTCAACAGACTGGAGAGAAGTCCTGCTGAAAAGCTTTAAAACTAGGCAATAATATTGGAAACAGAGCCAAACCAGCAGTGTTATTGCTAAGGCTCCATTCCAAAACTACTGTCTCCTTTTCTTAAGCAGATTAGTTTTCAAAAGACCTTGATTTAATACTAAAAATTACCATGATCTGGGAGTCAATAAAGCTTTTTTTTAAGTGATAAACCACAGTGTCCCTTGAATCTATCTACTTCAAGTTGCAATGGAGTTTGTCATCTTCCTTTTTCCACATACCTAAGTATTTCATTCTGCTCTCTCCTTGCAACTTGGAGGATTTGGATTTCTCCCTCTCCCATGATAGTTATCATTGGCCAGTGCATCAAACAACTTCTAGTGGACTCCAGCCACAGAACAAATACAGTACCTACCAAACCAGAGGCGCCCTCTTCAAATCAGTCCCTTTTGGCAGCCAGTTCCTCTCATACCATTATATCCGGAGCAAACTATAAATCTCTTCCCTTGGACACTACTCTCTGTCTCAAATGGGTAAAACTAGCTATTACAATGATTTGGGTAGAATTATCAACTGCCAGAAAGGGATTGTGCTGTAGGTGTAACACACTTCACAGAGATAGTTTCATATAGCTTCATTGTTTATTTTTCAACATTCAAGATTTTCCCTCCAGCAAGCTTAAAAGCTTTTTGGGTATCTGCTGATACTTTTTTTTTCTATGGGTGTTTTTTTTGCTTGGTTAGTTATGTATTACTGAGGCAATAGTAGCAAGAATTTTGGAGCAGTGCAAACAGCAACTGAGGAAGCAAACAGCTAAATACTTTTTTTTGTTTTGGCTTGTTTGTTGGTGTTGCTTTTGCCTTTTTTAGTGGTGGGAGGGGGTTGGTTGGTTGGTTTTGTGTATTTTTTTTTTTTCCACTATGTGGCCTCTCATGCTCCTTTTGAGCTAGGAAACATACCTCACCATTGCAGGAAACAGCACCACGCATGATTCTACGTAAGGAAGAATTTCACCATTTCTGACTTAGGTAAAAAGGGAGATTTGAAAATGCCTTATCAAATTCATATCTATTGAGATCAAAATCTCACTGAACTGTCACAGAACATTGTTTAACCATAAATGATTTGTCTTCAGATTAGTTTAAAAGGAGTTCTTCATGCTATTGAAGGTGTGGGGAAATAACTCCTCTCCATAAACTGCCTGAAGAACTAAGTACAAGAGGGTACATTTCTTAGATTTTTTTTTCTTTAAGAAAAAAAAATCTTCTACTTCACCGATATATTCTCAATTTAAAACAGAATTGCTTCATACTGTGCATTAGAATTGAGAATGTTACATAGTCTGTAAGATGGTAGAGTATTCTAATCCAAATCCTGGTTTAGCACAGAAGCAAAAACTTTAGCAAGGCAGTTAAAATGATAATCCAAATGCTGTGACTTTGGATTACATGGACAGAGCTTCCACAGCAGTTGTCAAAAGGCATGTGTCTGTGCCTGGTAGGCATGTAGGCAGCTTCATACCAAAGGCTGTATTTAGCTGTTCGCTTCCTCAGTCGCTATTTGCACTGCTCCAAAATTCTTGCTACTACTGCCTCAGTAATACATAAGAGTGGGAGAAGAGGTAAGACTTTGAATACAGATATTTGCTTACAGATTCTTATTTCCAGGGCTGTGCAAAACTGCATCAGTTACTTTCCACTTTCTGAATTTGGTTCACATCCATTTGATTGCTCTCATGTTTTGCTGTCTTTCAAGTTAATTGAGGAAAGATTTTTCGGTTTTGTTTGTTTGTTTTTTCCTGCAGCCATCTCAGAAACAGCTAACAAGAAGCCCTTTGCTACAGGGCAAGAGTGAAACATCATGATGTCATAACTTCTTTTCCACAAGTCTAGCAAGTATAACCAATCTGTTTTCCTCCTAAGGCTTCAAGCCCTGAGCGAGGGAAGAGGTTAACCTCCAAGGATTGCATTTCTTAGGTTGTTATAAATGAGATTAAAGTCTTTTTGCTGGAAGGGGAGAACAAAAGTAACTTAACTTTTTTTTTTTTCTCCCTTTCACACTGTGTGCTTTTGCAATCAGACTGAACAGGGATCTTGTCCATACACAGGTAGCATATGCATCAACAGGGTATTTTTACAGCAGCAAGTCCCAGTACAGGGTCTGAAGATAAGCTGCTTTCTTGTCTTGCCTGCTGTTGTACACTCTAGCTAACCTTTCTGGAGCTCACACTTAACCACAAAGACTGGAGAGCTTTTTCCCTTCTTAAGCAGTCTTTGGAGCGAGGCTTAAGCGTGTTCACTGACAAACTTAAGAAACTGTAGGAAATTGATGAAAAAGGAGCAATTCACATAAATGTCCTGTCTAAATGAAATAGAAAAGCACAAGATTTGCAGAGGAAATAAATGTCTGAAAAAGCAATTACACTTGTTTAGATTAAATAGAAGACAGCACTTTAATAAATAAGCAAAACCTCCAGCTAACATCTTATTTCTCAGCCATTCTCTTATGTTTAAAATTAGCTGTATTTTTCTCCTCAGATCCATAATCTCCAATAAATTAACCTGTCCAAATAACACATACACAGGATAAAAATGTATCTTTGATTTTTGCTTATGTTGCTTATGATTGCAATTTAGGTAGCCTTGAGTCCAGCCATTGTTGTTCCTGGGGACTGGGCACCCTTGAACTGCTGAGAAAATCTCAGTTCTTACATGGATCTAGTTAAATTGTTGGCTGATAAACAGCTCTTTTATAGGGACTATGGACTTGTACACTGTTGTCAGCTGGAAGAAATAGTTGTGAATGGGCAAGTTTTATCTGTAAATACAACTCCCAAACATTCAACAGAACTTGAATAAATCACTACATTAATCGAACTGGTGCATAGATACAGGAAAACTGATGTTAAGGCAGTGTAATTTCTTGAAGTCCTACAAATTTTGTGACATGGTCTAGTGGTATGGCAGTGTGGGGTTAATGGCTGGACATGATGAACTTAAGAGGTGTTTTCCAATCTTAATGGTTCAGTGATTCTGTGAAATCAGTAACTGAACTTGTATCTCTTATGACAAACTTGATGTAACAAAAATAGTTTATTAGCAGAAATACCTTGTTCACTAATGTAGTGCTAGGTGGACACTATATGGACTTCATATAACGTGACTGTAAGGCTTTACTACATTTTAGTAGCAGCTCTTTCATTTAAAACAGACAAAATAATGCTAAAATAATGGGTGGCAATAGAATGTGAAATGTCAACAGAGCAGAGGACCCTCTCAAGGCAGAGAAGCTTACCATCCCTGCTTGAAGGTTCACTTTGACGGGAGCGTGAAAGTTCATACCTAATGTGATAGCAGATAAGGATGTACCCAACCCATATTGCTATAGTCATGGGGGGAGAGGGGGATTAAAATAGGTGTAAAATGAAGATTTGTAATATTTCAAATTTAGATTCCTAAACTAAAGTTCTTACTACCCAAAAGTATACCATCCCATTAGCAGATGACAGGCAGATTTTAAAGGCCATGTTTTAGCTTGGCTGTGCATATCACACCATGTATGTATTGCAGGTATAACACATACAGAGCAAATGCATTATAAATCACTGAGATGAATCTTAAAGCAAGGTGATTGGTGACATAGGCAAAAATAAATGCCTATCTGAAGGTGCTATTGCTCCACTTGCATATCTTTATGCCCTTGTGCATGCAATTTATTAGCATAAATGTAACTTTGGAGGTATTCTTCCTCAAGTAATCTGAAGCTTCTGGATTTCTGAGTATCAGACTCTTAGAAATGTGGGATTCTTTCCCTGCATCCTTCTGGAAAGTTCATTCTTCCTAATTTAAAAACCACAGGAGCAGCCACTTTATGGATATGCATGACAGCCCTTCTGTGTCTTTCTCCTTAGTTTGTCATTTTTGGACTTGAATACAGCAGCCTGCTCTTGCCCGACTCCTCTGTGTGATATTTTTCCCTATGCTCAGTCTTCCCAGAATTGCACTACAGAAGCCAATATAGTATCCCTTTTTTTTGGTGGGGTGGGGGAAGTAGGGGACAAGGAGAACATTTTCCACAAACTCCAGCCTGTTAAGTTTTTCTTGGAGTTCCTCTGGTTTCTCTTAAGTAGAGCTGTCATCAACACTTGCTAAGCTACAACACCCTAAAGACTCGTATAGTGAATTATAATACATGTTTTCTATAAATCATACAGAGACACATGCTCTGTTTGTAATCCTTGTGTACACTTTTATGCAAACACCTAAATACCTATGTGTATATGCATAAAAATCATGAAAATGTAGAATGGTGTAGGCAATTCCTGCATAATGTTCTTTTGGAAGTTCTTTGGTTGAGAAGCATGTAAATATGTGAACTGTATACAGGGAGATGGAAGCATATGCTCACACCTGTTAAGTGAGTGGGAAGTAGTGTCATCTAGTGGTTAACTCAAACCTAAATGGGACAGGAGCTGTAATTCAGTATATAGTAACAATATTTTTAATTCTTGCACTGCTGTACTATGAAACCTAGAGGAATTAATTTATTGTATCTCATTGATTCAGCTGGAAAATGGGGAAGGGGAAGGAACTGAAACCATTTGGAGAACCATACACTGAGATAGCAGAAATATGTCAGCTCTGTGTTTATTTATTTATTTCCAGTGTTTCCCTCTGATGATGAAAACTTCTTGAAAGTGTATTCATGAACCTTCTGCCCACCATCTTCCATACAGTGCAGCTTGAAAACTACTGTGGCAGGATGCTGGCACATTACCATATAAAAAGGTAAAAAGAGGTCATTTACTGTTGAAACCTGTATTAACTGGAGCTCATTTAGTTTTGAAAGATGTAACAATAAGCAAGCCCTTCTACATGTAATTCCTTATAAGATGGAACTGATTTGATCAAAAGCCGGTTCTTATTCTTTCCTCTTGACAACATGATTGTTAGAATTTATATCCTCAGAAGAGTCTAAGGTACTCTTTAGTACCACTTCTGCAGGTAAGAAAACATGGACTTGGGCACTTCCTTGCAAGTGAAGGAAGTGGTGAAGTTAAGTACATTTTTAAAGCTAAGTGTGTAATTAATTTCTCTGTAGATTTGGAGTTTATAATATGAATGAGCAACTATGATCTGTCTATCTGCTCTTACATTTTTGTCAAAAGCTGTAATTTGCTGATATTTCTTATCTAAAAATAACCATAGTGTTAACATAAAAGATAACTTATACCTGGATGTGACAATGGTGTAACTATTTATCTATGTAATCTTGAAACTAATCAGTGAAATTAATTATCTATTAAAATGAAAGAAATTAAAATGTACTGAAACTGTTGAATGAAGGGCTATGTTAGAAAGGAGCAGTCACAAACAGGACTTTTCCAGCTGCCCTTGTTAACAGGCAACTCTAAAATAACAGTGATACATGTCTTAAGTTTCTGCTAACAAAGCTCATTTCTGACCAGAAGGCTAAAGTATTCTTTTTCATCTATTAAGCTTCGAAAGTGACAGTTCTTCTTCATATCCCTAATATTTCCTTTTCAGCTTACCAAGGCCAAAATGTCATCTTTTCTTGTAAAAGAGAAATCAATGCCAAATGGTTAAAATGCAAAATTTTGGTTAAACAAACAGTCAGTATTTCAGTGGTTTTATCTGCAGCCTGCAGAGCAACTAAACAAAGCCAAGATATTGTCCATCTTTTTGACAGACAAAGAGCCTCAGAGGTCCAGAATGACATGCCCGGGGCTGGCACGTGATTAGAGTAATTAAATTAAATAGCAGGAAACATGTTTTCCATATGCCATTGCCTGACCACACACAAACTGTAACAGTAAATCTTTTATATTACATTGGTTCAGGGAAATGTATAACCATTTTAAAAATGCATGATGCCCACAAAAATAAAGGAAACATAACAGCATACTCGCCAGACTCCCTGGCTTTGGCAATTGGCCTGAAATGCCAAACAAGTTCATTCCTTATTTATTATTAAAGGTGCAGTACAAGATGCCCTGAACATGGGAATGGTCAGGAAGCATTACTAGGTAGTGCTGATGCTCTGAGATTTTTAGGAGGTGACATACAGGAACTTTTCCTATAAATGATAAAGTCTGAAGACTGCAAAATGCTCATAACATGAAGAGAATCAATATCTCAGCATATGAAAACCTGTCCATGAAAGTAAATTTACAGTCACTGTTTTCTGGTGAAATATACACTGGATAATTTCATAAGCATTTTAGATATTCCAACTTCACTTTACCTCCTTGACCCAGAATGCTCAGATAAGAAACAACAGAAACTTCAGTACTTCCAGTTTCAAGCCCAGCACTTTTCTATGATATTAAGCTTAATAATTGATTCAATGAAGTCAAAGTACAAGCTTCCAGCTGTAAAAACAGATGTCAATTTATCTTTAAAAAGTAGTGTAACAAAGATGATAAAACATTGATACTCTTGGCTTAATCTTTAGGAATTTTAGTATTTCTCAAGTTATTGAAGTAAGATTCTGATCATCAGAAGTGGGGCAAATCTGGAGAGCTTGGCAGAGGGCCTGATACCTACAGGAGGGACAAGGGGGTGGGAAGCTTCTGGTGAGGAGATCTTTGATGAAGAGGAGAACCGTGGTAGCTTTGGGCATAATTGTTCTGATTTTGCAAAGTATGTTCTTGGAAAGTAGCTCACTTATTCACCTTTTGGTGCTTCTCTAGCTTTATCCATTTTAAGGACAGAGGCTATATGCTGTGACAAGCCTCCATCCCTATGAATCATCACAGCTGCTTCAATGGCACAGAGCAGATTTAGCCTCTAGAAAGAATTTGGTTCCATTTCTTTGCTTTTGTATTACTGTAGTGTACTTAGACCTATGAAAGCATGTGAAATTCAGTCCAGTGGCTTCTGCCAGTGTTAAAGGAAGTAATTCAGTTTTGTGCTTGATGATGTCCTTGGCAAATTACACAGACCACAGGATTCAAACAGCTTTGTTTGTCTTGTCCTGGTTCCTATTCCTTGTTCCAAAGACCTGCTATATAAGCCTTGAGAACCTCCTCCAGCACAGCACTTCTCAGAACTATGCAACACAGGGGTCAAGTACAGCAGCAGTAGTGACCAGTGGTTATTTGCTGATGCAACAGCACCACAGGAGTGATCTTTGGAGATGGTAATAGCTGAGGGTGGGTATGTTTTTGGGTAGGGGTCAAGTTGTGAGACTTCTTATGTTGCACAGAGTATCTTGGCTGTGTAGCCAGCTGCAGGGCCTGCATCTCCTGGTTTTGTTAGGCCCAAGCTCTTCATTTCTCTCATGAAATTTCTAACGTGGAAGAGCAAAATATGCATATATTGGTCCTCTTTGATGTAAATTATTGTTGCATTTCTGTGGTGCTGTAGGTTGAATGCAACTAACCTCAGCAGGATTTTCTCCCTCCTTTCCAATTTGCCAAATCCTCCTCTATTTCTAAACTCCTCACCTAAAAAGTGTGTCTCTTTTTTTTCTAATACTTAGCATATTAAAGCAGAAGAAAGACAAAACAGGAAACACTAGCACTACAAGAATAATAACTTGCTCTGCACCAAACATGAAGGGAACCACAAGACAGGGCACTTAAATTACTAGTTGTAAGTAATCATACAGAAGAGCAGGTAGACATAGTAGTGCTGATCTTGGTAAGAAGATGTAAAGAGCTTTTAAATTTTTTTTCTTCTCTAATGTACCTTGAGTAGCTATAAATATTCAGTGTTTTGCAGTGACACCTTCCACCTGCAACACACAGATGGCCATGACAGTAAGACAGAGAACCAAACACTGACTTCTATTGTTGACCAACTAAGTTCACAGTATCCTTTCAAGTCTAAATGATCCATTTAGTTATGGCCTCCAGGATTGGTTACTGAAAAAAAAAAATCTGTGAAGCACTGCCATTTTAATTTTTCTGTCAGAAACACTAACAGACAAGCTCTGAAGCTTGCTGTATAAAGTCTATAGCTTCAGAAAACTGAAATCTATACAGAAACTAACAGAAAACTGTGACAAAAAATCCTGTACAAGTTTTGGTGAGAGCCAAAAATTTCTAGAAAGAAAGGAAAAAGTCAAGAAATGCACTTTGATGCCCTAAGGCAAGCTGTCAAAATGGATCAAAACAGGTGAGAAATGAGGGAAACCTGATCACTACCTGTCCCTGCGTGCAGTCAGGTAGCGAGTGATAGAGCCATGCTCTATGATGTGTAGTACTCTTCAACTTGTATATTCAGACCTAGATGAGTAAGCCTTAGAAACAGCTGGATTCAGGAGCTATTCCTTTGGACACAAAGGGAGAGCATTTCAAAGCAGCACTTCTGCCATGTGCTTCTTCTGGGTCTGTTCAGTAACAGACATCTGCCTTATAAATCTGCAAGCTACCACCTAGTAACTATCACAGTACGCTTCTTGATGGGAGCAAAAGGAAAAGACTAAGGAAAAGGCTGGAGACTGAATCCTCCATGCTTCAGTAGCTGCTTTTCCTGGGCAAAGCCTTCTTAAGCCCTTGCCATAGCTGTGTTGCTGCAATTTCATAGCTGTAATTTTTGCAAGACCTTCTGCTGAGGAAATAGAGGCAGTATGAACAGAAAGACCTCCTTGGTCTCCTGGGCATCCAAAGGTCACAGGCCAGAACATGAGAGGAGATAGATTATACACTGCTTTCTGCATTAGCGCACCTACGTCTCAAAGGCATTCAGGCTGAGCTGCTCTTCGATGCCATTGAACAACAGAGCTTTATGAAGCCTCAGGCAGCAGTACACTGAGGCATGCGTTTATTCACTCCCCTACTTTCAGGGAAAGAAGAAAATGAAAACGTGTGTGTGTACGTGTCTGACAGAGCCAGAGGTCAAAAGAGACTCTTCCAAAAATGAGACATTTAAAGCAGCAGCTTTCCAAGAACACAATCTTCTTCAGTGGGAATAATAATAAAGCCCTGTGCTGCCTGATACAGGAAGTTATAAATTGCCCAGTGGTATGAAGGTAGTATCATCTGACTGTCAAAAATGTGAAGTGGTAATTACTGAGATCTGGACTGACAGAATTTTGATTCATGCTAGTTGTGGACCCTGGTTAGGTAACTCTGCCTAGTGTTGCTCCAGCAGTCTCCTCACATGCCACTTTATGTGACAAAAGGGAACAGTCTCAAAGTATTGAGGTGCTATACTGTAAGTATATGAAAGAGAAGAGGCAATATAAAATTCTTAGATCAAAAAATAAAAGCAGTAGCAACATTAATCTGTGAAGGCATCAGTGAAATGAAATAATTTTGTTCCATTGTATTGCCACATGGTAGGTCAGACAATTCAGTTCTCAATTTAATTATGTGATGTTTTACTGCCTTCTGTAACTGGAAGTTTACAATAGGAGACAAACAAAAATAACAATATCTCCTTGGCAATCATTAAGAAAGTAGATTTGATACTTTCTGAAAGTGGATCACTTTGAAATCCAATGGGTAAAGAAAAATTGCAACTATTCTCATTATTATGCACTTTCACATAGAATTGGCATTAAAAAAATATTCTTCCTGTAAAGTAATTTTTAAAGACCACAGTTAGAAACTTGATACACACAGGCCCTTAAGAGCTAAGACAACAAAAATCTGGCTAATCATTCAGATGGGGCTTCCCCTCGTGCACAAAGGTAAAATTTTTCCCCAAACAAAACTAACTATATATTCCCCTTGCCCTGTCCAGACAGTCTATGGCTCAGGTTTGATCCCAGCAATCATGATGACAACTTGTTATGTAGGGGTTGTACTGCAGCTGTGCACTAAGCCTTGAGGAAGTGCAGAAGGGTACATGGTTAGGTAGCCTACAAAGAGAATTGGTGAACTGAGCTAGTATCTAGAAGACTGCGGTTGCAACCTCTTTTTGGAAGGAAGAGAGGTAGTGGAAAGTCTCTTTGGAAGTCTGATGTTGTCCAAATCTTACCTTTCCATTTATCCTGCCATTCACAGCACTTCTCAAGGCCAATAATGTTGGAATGTGCTACCACCCTGGAAGGACCAAGTGTGCAGAGGAGTGCTTCTAACAACAGCATATCCTCCATCAGCCTCCCTTATGTCAGGTCTATGTACTACTAAGAGTCAATACAGTTACTTCAAGGTAATGAAGGCTCCACAGCCAGAGCCAAAGTATCTCATTTAATCAGTTAATTAAGGCACTGAATCACTGACAAGTTAGTATCTGGTCTTTCAAAACAACTCTAGTGACTAAGGCTCCCATGTAGTCTACACAGAGAATCAGACATTGCTGAATGATTTCAAGTTACCAGCAAGCTTAGTTACTAGCTTAACAAAACTAGTACTCTCTTAACTTTCAACTGCTGCTGAAATAACCTTTGGGAGTCTCCAACAGCTGTGTGTGCCCACAGGTAGCCAGGAAAGTTATCCTATATGACCTAGACGAGTTATGGGGTCAGCATCAAAATAAGCAAAAGGACTGTGACCCTTCAGCTTAGCAAATGGGGACCAGAGACCGGAACAAGCCTAAAGGACACCTCTTCCTGGTCCTGTTTGTGTGTGTAAGGGTGGCCAAGGAAGCCAGTTTTTCCACTGGCTATGCACTTTGAGCTAATTGTATTTTTTGCCTTTAAATCTAATTCCAAAGTAGTTTGACTTAGAAGAAAACAACCCAAATGCAAAACACAAAGTCTACCAAGTGCAAAGTTCAGTGCCTACCAAATAGATAGGTTAAAGTCCTATAATAAAATCTCTGTGATTATTGCTTTAGTGCAGAGAAGATAATTTTATCCTGGATGATGTTCTTCTGTTTGCTGAACAGCAATTCAGCATATGATTTTCTAAGTTATACTCCTCCACTGAGAAATGAGGTACAGAAGCCTCCCTATTACCCAGATGATGGGAACTGCATAAGGAAATCAGAAATTAAACAAATAAATGAAAAGCAAACAAACATTTCTTAAGTGGATAAGTAGGACATGCTGCTAGTGGGAGAGAATACAATAAGGAAATTAACTTAGCTAATTTTGGCTGCAAATTGTAAAGTATTCATAAAGGGGAGAAATTACAAGTAAACATTTTGAGATTGGTGCTTGGGACCAACGTTTACAGATTTTTTTGACCTCAGAATGCCAGTGAAGATAAAAACAGGGTAGAGTTGGCTTAAGTAACATGGAGTAAACTTGGTGATTCTGATGATAATGAAGATGGGATGAGAATCGTGCACGAATGAATTGCTCAATAGAAGGGATGAGTGGTGGCAGCGTCTGGAGTGCTCCTGCTTTGCTGAGGCGCTCAGCTTTTATTCCTATTCTGCTAATGCCAGAAGAAAAGAAGGCTAATGTTACAGTATCTACATTCTAGTAATGTGTGTCTGTCTTGAGTGTGTGAATATTGCAAAGCATTTTCCCTCATTTAGTAGTAATTCCTCCTAAATTGGCAGCTAGACTGGCTTTATTTTTCAGACAACAGGTCAGACCATGTCTTGGATGTTCCAAACATGTTCTAATGTTCAAAAAAAAGGATGCACGTCATTCCTGCAGAAAGATATGGATTGTGAATTTTATTACATGATTATTTTCTTCATTATGGGTGCTTCAATGTATGGTAAACAAGTAATTTAGACAAAATTCTAGATGTAGTCTCCAAAACAGGAATGCTGTAAATCAAAAACATTTATGGCTGGTATTCTAATTCTGACATGAGTACTTATGCAAAAGGTATCTCAGTAGAACCCCTATTGGAAGCATGATTTCCAAATAGACACATAAGGAACAATAAGGCAAGCAGGGTAACATTATACTGTTAAAGCTAGTTTTAAGATTTCCTAAGCTAAAACTTGACTTTTTAATCTCATTTTTTTGAGTGTATTATTGATGAAACATTGCTGTTATATGAATAAAATTAAATTATTTTCACTAAGTATTTATTCTTGCATGCTTCTGTCATTGAAAGCATTTTATTTTAGTTAAAATTATACCAGACTCAAAGCTGTTAAGAGCCTTTGCAATTTAAATGAGCAGTTAAGTTAAAAGAGCTCTTTTGGTAGTAATAATCTATGCACTGTAGCAACAGGGATGGTTAGGCAGCACAAACTGTTTCTCTCTGTAGATCTGAAGCAAAGTTCAAGAAATGTCAAAAAGCATTTAACATCTTCATGGAAGTATTTAGATGTTTCTCTAAAGTAGGACTTGACAGTCTTAGGCAACTGCTTTAATGTCTGCAAAGTCTCTGGATTCCTTCTTCCCCAACGTATTTACAGGTGGACTCTAGTTTTGCACAGGTCTTGAGAAGGTCAGTATAAGCTCAGCTTCAGATCAACATCTTTTGGGTTCTAGGCATGTTTCAGGAATGTCATGGAAATTAGTTCATCTGAATTTTGGATAATCAGGAGCCAAGAAACGGGGATTTACCTTTACCTTTTCTAGATGGTACAATATATGATCACATGTTCAAGACAGATGCCATGATGGGAAAATGAGCATGCACCAGTAATACTCCACATTCACCAGAACTTATAATGACTGATGTAGGATAAAACAAGAGACCAAAAAAAGACTTTGTGTAATTATTGTAAGAATAGTGTAATAAAAACCTTGCTCCTGAAAGCTTGAATTGTTTCAACAACATGTTATCAAACATATTTAGTTACACAAAGCAAACGCACAACTAAGTTATTAAATTTACACAAAGTCAGATATCTGAAAGGGGATCTTTTAAAAAAAAAACTTTATTTGAGAAAGGAAGAGACTTACTTATATCAGAAGGCAAAAAAAAGGGAACATACAAACAGAATATATTTACAACACAAAACGAGATCACCTCTAAGGGTGTAAATTATAATAAATACAGCAGATTTTAAATGTAAGAGACAAATAATCAATTAGAAATATGGTTGGTTAAACCCGGTTTTCCTTTTCACTGGTTCCAGGTAGTTTCTCTATTTTAATGTTATCCAAATTTGAAAGATTCTGAAATTAAAGTCCACTAATATATTGGGATTTCTCATCTGAATGACATTATAAAAATATCTTTTGCCTTTTGTGAATACATGTCTTTGAAGTGATATTGTACAAAAGTCTTCCCATTCGCTAGTTTTCTCCCCAAACAAAATGTATTCTAAAAGATGCACCATCCCTTTTTGATGAGGCTAAAGTTGGATTCCAAAGAAAATTAAAATGACACATAATGGGAAAAAAACTATTGCATTTTTATATGCTTCACTTCTTGAATGTGATTTTTTTTTTTTTTCATCCAAGATGGAGGAAGATTTCTGTTTAAACATGAAACACATAAAAATCACTTGTGTTTTTCTCAATTAATAAATCTTTCCTATCTTAGGAGGCCTTTCATATTAACAGCAACTACTTAGTCATTTATTTGGAGACCTTCTAGGAAAAAGGATAATGTATCTTGCAGAAGTTGCAACATTTTATGAGAGATTTAATAGTATTAGAGCATAATGTAAACAACACATGCTAATGACATTTTAGAACAATTTCTACATTTGGCAAAACAGCTATCTCTTCTGAAACAGGATACTGCACCTTAAAATACCTCAGCTTTAGAAATATAAGTATTTTTAGTAGAAAAAAAAACAACTGACAAGGATTCCAGGTCAGTTTGGGATTATCCATATTAAAGGGGATCTTAATACAATGAATCTTTAACTAGCTTAACAAAAGTAAACCTATAAAACAAGGTAAACATATCAAAAGGGAATACGAAGGAAATGTTTCACTGGAAAGCTTCCTTAACAATTTCCCTACTCGCTTTGTTATTTTCTTTGACAATAAATCAATTCATAGAGTGCCTTTAAAAACAGAGGGAGCTCTGCCCTGTTCCCCCCCTGTCCTGCATTCCTCAGCACATGAATCACTTGGGCTTCCTGTTTCCATAAGGCATTTCCTGCCCCCACGCTCCCCATCCCCATCCCAAAATCACTTTTCTGCAGGAGAACAGCAGGGACTGGGACCTGACAAAGCATCCACTTAAACAAACAGAGCCTTCCACTGCATCCAGTCTTGCTCTGCCTGATCCTGCAGCAAGGGAATGACCCAGCAGCTCGCTGGCTGCACACACACACTGCCCTTGGCAGCTTTGCTGAAATGCTCACTGACAAGCTGAAGTTTTCTCTGCCAAGCTGGCATCTTCTGCACAGTCGTTATTTTAGCATTTGTCCATGGGATCTAGCAGTTAAGGTTATTCCACATTGTATGATTATAGTCTTTATTTAAAAGAAACCCACGTGACTGGGTATCAGCTAATAACAACAACAGTTCTGTGCTTTTCCTTCAATATCCTAATAACTGATTGGAACCTATTGCTGCATTTAAGGATGTCTCTGCAGACAGTATCACCAGATAAGACAGAATGAAAAATTAACTAAGCAGTGCAAAAAAAGAAAACAAATGCGATTTTTAAACAGTGCCTTGCCTCTTTACATCCACTTTGTATTCTTCTCTAAATTTAGACTTTATACACCAGCCTGGGACCACTGAGAGCAGTCAGTACCTGTCTACTGGGGAAAAGAATACCCTAACATTAACAGTGTTCAAGACTACAGTATGATACAGTATATACAGACAGCTGAAAGCAAAAGTCAGAGGATTCAAACTTAAGAAGAATGTTTCATCAATCAGGTCTGGAATCTAATTCCAGCAATTGCTGATCTCAACAAGCTACGTGATGCAAGTTCTCTTTCACTAGAACTAAGCGAAGTAATGTAATCCTGGGCTAATACAAAGTCTATCAGCTACTATGCAAAGATTTATTTAGAATAATTGACTGCAACAGGTATTTTCTCAAGTAGTGGCCATAAGTATAAGCTTCACTGTTTTCAAGTGTGCATACAACACTTCTGCCTTTGTTAGATTCTTTGAATAGTAAAATCAGGATTTGCTAGATCTGTGAATCAAAACACAATTGCTTATCAAAGCCTAGAAAATGCATGTGATATTCAGATAATAACCTTAATTACAAATCCTGGAGCTATATCTTTGCCTATTACCTGTTGCATAAAAGCAGCTTGCTCCCCAGATTCCATTTGCTGGGTTTGAACATCCTCATCACTGTCCGGTGGCTCCTCCTTGACTTTCACAGCCCCCACCTGCTGTCCTATTCTGTCATCCACACCAGCACTGCTGCTCTCAGCCCTAATTCTGGTGTCGCTGGCAGAAGCTTGATCTTCCTGCATTGAGTGATCTCCGTGAAGCTCTTCTTCAGCTTCCTCCAAGTGACTGCCAGGCTGCTTGAGCTGCTCAATGGATTTAGAAAGCATCTGGAAAGAGAAGGGGGGGAACAGTTATTGACTCCTTTCGTTGATGCCAAACACCACAAAATCAAATACTCTGCAGCAAAACCAGGTAGCTATGCACTGCTAAAATACTAAAGTACAGGAAAGAAGAACCAATGCTCTTAAGCAAAAGGCCACTTGTTATTCTGCAGTAGAAAATACGTATGTAGAGTGTCCTACACAGTAACTCAACTAAAAATAAGGCTGAATAATGAAAACATTACACATGTGTTACACTGTTACAGCTGGTAATCACGAAGTATTAGTCTCCCTTCAGACTATGGAAATGTAAATGCAGAACTTTATTCACCCATATTACAATTCGTTTCCCCAAACACAAAATAATTGTAAAAACTCTAAGAAATAAGACAATTATTCATCTGGTTAATATTTTGCTACAAGCAAATTAGGGAACATTCACACAAGCTTCTCTATTGAAGTGTTAAGGCACTAGAAGTTGACAAAGGAGCAGTGACAAGCAGCTGTTGTCAAGTCACCTGTCCTGTGGCAGGAAGAGACTACAAGCATGTCTGTCTGCCACTGGAAAGACCACAGCTTTTGTCATGCATGGTACAGGCATCCTAGTTTCAGCAATGATATAACACAGCTACCCAGACAATACTGGTTCTCCCCCATAACTGCTAGTATAAAGCTCTGCTGAGATGCTGCCAGATGCCAGGGTGCTGCAATCTAGTACAGTTTATGTTTTAGTTAAGAGGCAGCAAACATTCCAAAATAGTCCAAATGTAATCAAAAAAGCCAAACCTTAATAACAAACAAACAAAAAAACCCCCTGCTTTGTTGAAAGAGGCACAAATCAGATGTGAGTAAGCATTTGCAGGGTCAGGTGAGTAATTATCCTTTATTCAGCTGGCCCACTTGATTTCAAGCAAGTACTGATTTGTATCACCAAGGTCAAATATGCTGACAGGTGAAAAAACCCTACCTTAAACCATTACTCTTACATACTTTCCTTATCCCATCTGCCTCGGACTCCCAACTATTAAGTAAGTCTTTCAAACTGAGTTTTAGCTAATGCTATATGCTGTTATTGGATGGTTTCAGTATAGCCATTTTTGTCATGAACCATGGACTCTCTAGTTTCATTCTGCTTGCTAGTGTACATACAAAAAATGCCACACCAGTGAAGGGGCAGTGCTGTCATGTAAACTATGACTGAGAAACTACAGCCGGACTCAGGAACTCCTGCAAAGTCAACAAGAGTTGAAAGATCTGTTTGTGCAGTTCCAGTTGATGCTCTGATGCATATGCCTCACATCGGTGGAGAAACAAATTCCACAGTGGAAGTCTACAGCCTTTGGTCACAGCAAACCTGCATTTGTGGAGTGTAATGGGTGTTTTTAATGGCTTAAGAAACAAACAAAATCCCTTTCCTTACTTCAGTAGCTGGCAAATCACGAGTACCCTGTATACTGCAGGTGGCATGCTCTAAGCTGGGGAATCCTTATTACTACAACTAATGCAGAGTGTCTCCTTCTATTAGGCAGCATCTGGAAGATTTCTCAGATCCAACCCATAAATCTTTTCCAGTTTTTCTCAGGGGATGATGCTGACCAAGAAGGCACTGAAGCTAACTGTGTGTTCAGCTCAGGCACACTCCTCTCTGTTGCTTAGTTAAACATCTGTGGACAAGCTCTCACCAATCCTCAAGCAAGAAAAGCAAGGCAGGGCTGGCTGCTTGGCTGGCTGCTAGCAAGCAAATACAAGCTGAAACATCTGTGTGACAGATAATCATATACAGCTAGGAGAGTCACTGATGCTGATCCAGCTGTAAACCATTCTATGTGCCAGCAACTTGACATCAGGTGGGTTATTCTAGAGGGGAAGCCAAGAGAAAATGAGTGCATGTCCACAGCAAAGTTCAGACATATTTAGCTCATTACTGCTTTCCTTTCTTTTATGTCAGGCTTTTTCTTCTGCACGCTGCTGTAAGGCTTAGATCTGCTGCTGAGCTTTCCGAGGGAACACATGATGGCCTGCAGTGTATGATCTATACCTGGAACCTTCAAATGCTTTTTGCATGTAATCAGTGCAGTGCTACAAGCACATGTAAAGGAGCCATGAAGACTGGAGTGGTACTTGTGTGCATTTCAATTTGGAGTGTTCCTGTTTTGGAGCCTGCTTCCATGCCATGGAAATCAGCAGACAATCTGCTCCAGACTTGGGCACCAGGAGTAGCTAAACAAACTGAATTTTCTGAAATACTGAAGTCTTTAAATTGAAAATTTAAATTGAAGTCTTTGTGTATTTTCACAGTAGTCTTTACAAAATGCATATGTATTATCACCTTTACTGCAAAATCTTATTAAAAACATCCTTCACACTGTGACTCAACTAAGCCTCAGACAAGGAGCTGTGAGGCACTATAGTTATGTCCCCTCATATGATGGAGCATGATAAAAATGGGTGAATGGCCTGAGGGGAGGGTGGCCCAAAAAGCACTCCTGCTACTCAGTCTCCTAAGCCACAGCTGACTGCTTTCTCTGTATCACCACCATACTTTTATATATATTAGTGGTTTTTAAAGGCAGCTTGGCCCCATCTTATGCCTGTAATTACATTAGTAGCATTATCAGGAGACAGAAGTCAGAAACATCTTATTCTATAATTTATCTCCTGATACTACTGTGAAAAATTACTTGTCTGGAGACATGCAAAGATATCAGTTTAGAGCCAATATTTCTATCTAATCTCTCTATCTAAAGCTGGATTACACAGCAGAAAATAAGTCCTGAACAAAACACTGCTCAAGTCCTTGCACTGTGCAGCTGGATACTTCTGCTTACACTTAATGTTTAAATCTTTCACTTTAAATCCCTACTCACCATTTTTGCTGAATTTATCTGTAGATACATGCAGAACCTTCCTCCTTATTTTAATGCATATTTTTGAGTTTGAAAAAGTGATTGCTTAATCTGAGCTTTAATAAGGCTACATTTAAAAACAGTAATAAAACAATGGTTTATTTCACTAATAAATCAGAGCTGCACAGATTGGTCTTCTTTAACTAATACAGCTACAGTTACCACTATTCCAACTAAAGGAGTTACTCAAAAAAATACTTTCATGCTAATATAACCTATATTTTTTTCCCATTTATTTTCAGGAAATTAAACTGTAAGGGATAGGCATGAGCCAAAGTAAATAGTGGCAGCAGGAGAGGAAGCATTTACAGACATCAACTCCATTGTATAACTGCAAGAGTCCAACCAAAAAAGACATCAAACACAATCTAACCTGCTTGGTTGTACATAAAAACGGACTAGTAAGTATAAATAATCTGGACGTTGCACCAGACCATTTTATAGGTCTATCAGCCACAGCCCCTGCCTTCGTTTCTCCTGTGTAATGATAAGGTCTTGTAAAATACAGTGTTTTACATAAAATATCTTTACAAAGAGAAGAATCACAAAATCCTGCAAGAGTCACCCCAGACATTTCTTTCCTTAATGAATTTTCATTTTAAATACAAGGCAATTGTTTCCAAGAACTCATGTATACACTTATGGAACACACTTCTACTTTTCTCCTATGGCTATCAGATTCCTTTGACCAGCTATGTATGTTGTTAGCTGTACTGAAACAACTTGGCTCCTCCTTACTGTTGTGTCTGTTACTCATGTAGAACAATGTTTCTAAGGGATGTATTTATCTTCCAAAATCCTTCTTTTGCGTTATGGCTCAAACTTTAGTCCTCACTAAAGGAGAAATGCTCTGGGCATTTTTCAGTTCCAAACACAGTCAACTAGGTGCTGCTATGGTATCTGTCCAGAAAACCCCCTGCTATAGGCAGTATTTGAAAGAAGAAATAGGCTGCCTCTCACCTTAGGAAGATGCTAGTCAGATGTATAAGCCGGAAAGCCAAAAACCTCAGCTGTACTATGTTTAATGAAACCAGATTCATTTACTGCAGTGGAATCTGACCCAGTCTTCATTACATGTCATTCAGAAAAAAGAATTATTAATCTGGGGTTAACTGTATCTTTTAACTAGTACTAGTTCCATCTAGATCAACAGAAACTTCCACGTTATTTTCCCTTTTTTTTATTAACACAATGTTCAATTCCTATATGTGTTCTGTCATGGATTTTTTACCTTACAGTCCTGCCCAGTCACTAGTTCCCCATATAAAGATGCTTTAAACCAATTAAAATCCTGGAATGAAAACTGAAATCCAGGTACTCCTAATCTAAGCTTTACCATGATCTGTACAGCTCCCACATATTTAGTGCACATTACCAACTGCCCCATTATTTTAGAGGATTTTCCCATTAAAAACAAATTGTCAAGACACTATGAATACATCATTTTAAGAACACACATAGGGTCCTCACGCTGATCAAATAAAATCTTGGTCCCAGTGAAGACAGTGCTAGTTTAGCTTCAGCAGAGCCAGGCCTTTACTCATCATACGTAACACAAAAATAACCTTTAAAGACAGAGGACTTTGTTCATGTATTCTCCACATTATGATTTCTGAGATTTTCCAGAACACAGGCTTCTCTTAGGGGCTCTGCACTTACATTACTAACAAAAATATCACCCTGTTTGTGGGTTTGGCTTTGTCTGGTTTTGGGGTTTTTTTCTGCGTGTGTCAGGATTCAAAGCTTTCTAGATATAGAGAAACAAAAATAGCGTCAAGATTTCAGGTTTTTATTGTGGTAGCAGTCTTTTGGTACCTGACTGCAATAATTTTAACTGGGGGTTTCAGACTTTGGACTCCTTTTATTGAGTGGAATGAAGATCTGCAATGGTGATCAAAGGGCCTTATGAGAAAATAAGCTGTCATTTGGACAGAAGAATATTAAAGCTGACAACCGCAAAGCCAAGCTTCCCTAAGAGTAAGCAGAGTTCAGGTTACCTCACATTTCTTTATTATTTTTCCCCAGAAAACTAGGCTGAGGGTTTCTACCCACTTCTGGATGGGATGTCAGCATTTGCAGAATGTTTTCAGAAGGTCAGTGTACTAGATCCCGCAGGTAAAAATGTCAGACTTCAGTGGAGACATATACCATTTCCCACATCAAAAGCCTGGCATCTGACAGCTGAACAGAAATAATCCATAGGGGATCTTCTCTTTGTTATTAAGGACAGAGGAACACCTCTTGGTAATGATTTGTTTCTTTTCAGAATGGAAATGATCCAGGGGAATTCTTTACCTCTGACCTATGTTACATTTTGCTTGTTATCACCCTCACAGCAGCACTGGTTTGCTGCTGAAGTATATTCTTTCCTCAAAGAAAAGAAATGGCTTTTTAATCTAAGATAAATACAAAATCAATGGGGTGGGGAGAAACTTGCACACTTCCTCTTGTTGCTGTTACAGCAAGATTCACCTATATGCCCACCAAAAAGATCTGACCCAAACTAGTTTTCAACAAGCGCTGACGCAAGCCGTATCATCATCTTATTCAGGGCAAACATTCAAATGCTGGGTTCAGTTGAAACAAATTAAAGCCTTAAGTACTTGGAAACCCAAACATTATAAGGAAAAAAGGAAAGAGAAATCAAAAAGAGAAAGAAGATACGAGCTTGTTCTAAGCTCTTGATGGACCTCAATTTGCTTTGCCACATGATCTAGAATATCTACTGGTTTAAGGTTCAAACAACTCTGCTTTGCTGAGTTATAGTTTGATTGTAAAGCCATGCAAATCAAGTAATGAGCAAATAACTTCAACTGCGAATAGAGGCAAGTTTTAAGGTTGAACAAAATATATTCTACCATGCCAGCAGAGTTCAAAAACCTTATATAGGCAGAGATGTTCCATCTGAACCTTTAAGTTAAAGGGTTTTGGTATTTTCTCACTCTCTTGTTTATGAGCTACCCTTAAATTTCAGGTTTTAAAAATCAGGTTTCTGAAGTACAAAAGAAATCCCCATGGCTTTTTATATACTTGCAGAGAACTGATACACGATTAGGGTACTGACATTTTTCGTACTATTCTTCACAATGAGACTTTTCTAAGAATGGTGCTGTAGAAAAACCTAGATGCTGCAAACTCTAAAGTCTGATAAAACATTGGCCTCCTCAGATAACTCACTGCTTTTGTGGCTGCTGCATGATCCTACCCCTCCTTAGGTGAATGAAGGTGTATTTCAAGTATGAGAGGGAATTATTCTCCTTAATGTGTATTTTCTGTAGTTTAACTCAGAAAACAAATGTTATTGAAAAATGCATTATCCCAACTGCAGTCTTTTTACTTCCTTATCTAGCCTAGAATGCAATACATTCCTAGATCTATGTGGCTAGGAATATTTTTATATGGCTCAAGTTTAATTTTCACATTCAGGACAAATGTGCCTATATACCCCAGCACACATACCCAAATGCTATTACAGAATTTACATCAATAAGCATATAATCTAACAAAAACATGTCAATGGGGTTCTTTGCTTTGTGAGGAATGCATGAAGTGATTGGTTTGCAGTGAATACCCACAAACAGCACAAAGACTTGGTACTTTACCAGTAAAAAAATCTTTTCAGACAATTGAGGGCAGGTGAAATATTTTCAAAACCTGAGGCTATGAGATATACATATGCCATCTTGATTAAACATATGGAATGCATACTCAAAGAAAAGCCAACTGGAGTCCTAGTTGAGTAATCAAAACACCCAAGCTGAGAGGGGTTAACATGCAAAGATCAGCTCTGAACTTTGATGTTTTCTGGTCTTCATTTTTCTTAATTAAGACAAGATTTAATAACCAAACCACTGTACAAACTATGTACTTAAAGTCTAGGTTTGTTTCTAATTTTGTTGGGAATTCTTAGTAGATTCCAAAGAATCAGTACTGCCTGGGAAGATCACCCAGTAAGGTTGATTTTTCTTTTTTCACTTCTCTTAGGTACAAGGGCAGTATGCCCACTTTTCATCTTCTCTGCTTTGTCATTGCCTCTTATGTACAGATATTAAGTAACCCTGAAACAAAAGAACACAACTACAGATGCACAATTAAGATCTCTGAACTACTAGAGGAGCTCCAGCAAGTATCTTTTCACAGAATCACAGAATGTTAGGGGTTGGAAGGGACCTCAAAAGATCACCTAGTCCAAACCCCCTGCCACAGCAGGATTCCCTAGACCAGGTCACACAGAAGTGTGTCCAGATGGGTTCTGAATACCTCCATAGAAGGAGACTCCACAACCTCTCTGGGCAGTCTGTTCCAGTGCTCTGGCACCTGAACTGGGAAAAAATGTTTTCTTGTATTCACATGGAACCTCCTAGGCCTTCAGCTTACAACTGTTTCCCCTTGTCTTGTCACTGGGCTTCGTTGAGAAAAGCCTGACCCCATCCTCCCTTCACATATTTATAAGCATAAATGAGGTCACCCCTTTGTCTCCTCTTCTCCAAGCTAAAAAGATCCAGCTCCCTCAGCCTTTCCTCATAAGGCAGACGTTCCAGCCCCTTTCCAGAGCCCTTTGTGGCTCTGCGCTGAACTCTTTCATGCAGTTCTCTATCCTTCTTAAACTGAGGGGCCCAGAACTGGACACAATATTCCAGATGTGGCCTCACCAGGGTAGAGTAAAGGGGGAGAAGAACCTCTCTTGACCTATTAGCCACAGCCCTTCTAATACACCTCAGAATCCCATTGGCCCTCCTGGCTACAAGAGCACACTGCTGGCTCATGGTCATCCTTCCATCTACCAGGACACCCAGATCCCTCTTCCCTTCACCGATCTCCAACAGGTCAGTCCCGAAACTATACTCATACATGGGGTTGGTCTTTCCCAGGTGCAAGACTCGACACTTGGCCTTGTTGAGTTTCATTCAGTTTCTCCCTGCCCAACTCTCCAGCCTGTCTAAGTCACGCTGAGTGGCAGCACAACCCTCTGGTGTGTCAGCCACTCCACCCAGTTTAGTGTCATCAGCAAACTTGCTGACAGTGCACTCTATTCCCTCAGCCAGGTCATTAATGAATAGATTGAAAATACACCAACAACACATAAAGAAGATACACCTCCAAGAACCTGTCTACTATTCATGACTGCATGGCACCAATACCTAAACCTCATTAAGTTTTCAACCTTCATGTTTACTAGCAATTCCTTACTTTGGGAACTCACCTTATTCATGTGGATCTGCTGCTGGTACTGTTTCTGCTTCTCCAAAAATTGCTGATGTTGCTGCTGAATGACCAGCTGGGCCAAAGTACTCTGAGGAAGAGGAGCTGATTGGGTTCGATTCAGTGGCCTGTGACGAGGCAGTTTGTGGGCAGTTCTTACGCCAGGTGAGACTCTCTCCTTCGCTGCTAAAGGAGACTGTGGATGAAGAGGAACTGCTCCTGCAAAAGAGAGACATTTCACTCCCATGTGAAGAACAACAAACTAATAGTTCTAATAGGAGAGAAAGCATTCAGCAAGAAGAGGGGTGTACATTGTAGAATTCTGCATCAGCACTGACGCAGTGGGACATGTACCATGTGCCTCGCCTCACTGGGAAGTTCAGCAGCTGCAAAAGAATGTGATGAAGTAAACATTTTCTCTTTTCTGTAACCACTGAACTCTTTCAGGCTAGCAGTCAGGAGCAGAATCACTGAAGGGAGAAAACAAAGATGCTGTCCTTTTTTCTCCCACCTTGCCACTCTACCCAACAGTTAGGATGTACAGTATCTGTATTACCACATTCAGTTTAATGTGCATACAAATGCCATTAAAAGCATCTTTAATTATTTTTGTGTTAAAGAATTGATCATTACCAGTCACAAGAAGTTTTTGCTGTCTCATTTGTTCTTTCAGTAACAGATGCTGCAAGAGAGCTTGGTGGCTGCTATTTGGCTTTCCCTCCAAAGCAACGTGAGGATGAGTTGAGGACGGAGGAATGTTCCCCCCATACTGTCCAGCCAAGGCCACTCCTTGTCTGAGTGACTGGGTGTCTCCCTTCTGCTTTTCCTTGAATGATGATGAAGCCTGTCAAAGAACAACAGCACTGGTAACTGCTTTGCACAGACCTGGCCATTTATATCTCCACTTGCTTACATGGTTTTATGTAATACTTTATATATACATATAGAAGAAAAGGTTAACATCCCTATCATACACTTTGACTGTGAGATGAAAAGAGAAGAAGAGCATGCCAGTTAAATGTAACACTGTGAGAAATTGAGTAAACCACTTGAAAAAAATCAGTAATAAAAGCCAAAGCATACAGAACTACTAGTTAGAACATTAATAAGACAAGACCTATCCTTAAAATGCCTAAAGACCTTCCCACAGCCTCCTGCACAGGAAAGCAGAGGATCAGAGGCTTGGCTTCGTTTTTCACATAACTTTCCATCAGACAGCAAGCCAATCAGCAAAACAAAATAATTACCTGTAGCAGTGGGAAGCTATTACTTTTCCTGGAGCACTCCCTGACTCCCTGAAGGACAGCACAAATGTAAGTTTTACCCTTTGCAAAGTGAATTTATGTAGTTAAACTCATCTACAGAATCATCAAGAGCCATTTTATTTGTGTGGCATTGTAAAGAGCCCTTATAAATTGCACAATTATTGATTTCAAGCTTTGGGAAGTTCTGGCTCTTCAGCATTGCAAATGTACTTAACATTTCTTTGTTCTTTGTCCAGTTTGAAAAAAAAAATTCTTAAAAGGGCAGTTAAAAGCAGGATAACATTTTTTCACAGAAAGAATAATAATGTAACAGAAATAAGCATGTTGAGCTTTGCAGATAACCACTTATGGTATATCATGGTTAACCCAGCATCTCTGGTAATCCAAATTTCTTAAATTCTAATGAGGCAAACCAAGGGTTTTCCTAGTATTTTTTAGGTGTATGATTAGTCCATACTTTGCTATCACTCTTCTCTAAAAAACAAACACCAAAGTAAATCTTACATTCAGTTTGCAACTGCTTATTCTGGTAACAGAAATAAACATTACTTGCATAAATCAACCCTTTTGTTTTTTCTAATGCCAAAAGTAATACTTGGTGCTAGCTGGCCACATCAAAAGCTCATATGATATGAATGCAAAAATTAAAACATATTTTCATTTCCATTTTAATGCTATAAAAATTACTTTGAAGCTAGTTATGTATTTTGTGAAATGGCTAAGAAATTTTTGATTATATCACCTAGAAAAGTAAGCATTACTCTTCATGACCAGTTCAATTTTTCTATCCCTTAATAGCAATAATTTGCTTATAAATCTCTCATGTAAGGCTTTTAGGGAACTGATTTAAAGCTTACAGAGTTTTTTCTTTTGAGAGTTCTATATCTGGTGTTAAAATGTTGGACTGCAGCAATACATTATTGGTAAGAACAGTAAATATACTGAAAAAGCAAAAAAATCACATGAAACTTTAACTTGAAACTACATTTAACACTGGAAGTAGCATTTATCACAAGCCATAGTAAATTGTATAGGGTTTTTTTTCTTTATATCATGGAAGGTTGTACTTATGCCTCTAGTATTTTTAGAGAAGTTACCAATTCACATTCTAAGAAATTTAAATTGCTAAAATCTCTTCAGCATCATATACATTACAGAATCACCATATAACTTAGAACTCTTACTTTTTTTCCTGGAATCAGAAAAGGTAAGTTTTGACCTGTGGGAAAATTTTCAGATATTTTACTGAGCTTCAGATTTCACCTCTAGGTTACTGTAACTTGGTTTAGATCTAAAGACCCTTATCCATCAGCTTATCCATACACAACATGTCTGTTTTCACACACTTCACATCTTAATTTAACATTAGCTCCTAATAAATGTGATTGCTGCAGACTGAACAAAGGGCACATGAATACAACTTGTCATTAAAATATTACACTGTTTTCACGTATCACTGATTTTATTTGCCTGATTCACAGCACAGCCCTCAAGTAAGAAACCTAGATGTAGAACTCTAGATTCTTCCCCTACTGTGCTTCAGCCCAGCTCAGGCTGCTGCTTGAATCTCACAGAAAGTTACTGGTGCTATATTTTACCAAGTAAGGGTGTTCATATAGTTGTAACTTCTACACTAAATGATCTCCTCACAGACTTCTCACCATGTCTGAAATCTGTCACCTGATTTGCAGGGATAAATGCAATGCATGTGGCCCATACTCAGCTAAGCTCCACACTGGCACTTGTTTATTTGTGATCAAGAACAATTATTGCTTTCAAGACATGCCCTTAACCGTTCAGCTGTTTCCCAATGCAAGGAAAGCTCTGGTTCTTATTCTGAATTGCTTACATTCCAAAATGCTAAAGAGAACAAGAACTGTCAGAAAGTAGGTTTACTGGAGGCAAAGGTAGGCAGGAATGCTTGAGACTGCTCACTTACAGTGATTTGAGGTTGTACTGCTGGAAGTCCCAAGGTAATGTTGGGCAGAGAAGGGGATGTGTACAGACTCAGCAAGTTCACTGATTCATCCTGTATCAAAAGGCGTTGCTGTGAAACCAGATGCTGCAACAGAGGGGAAAAACAACACAAATATAATCGCCAACCTTTTTATCTTGGTTACTTTCTCTTCATTAGCCTAGTACACTGAAAGACACTTTGGTATGTATTGGTTTGCATCCCAATGTGGTTCCAAATAAGAAGTACCATCCCTGTGATACTTCTTAAGAAAACAACTGATATATGTGGGGGATTATTCCTTGGTTAGTAGACAGAATTTCCATGTAAACCCAAAATCTTGAGGATTCCTAGAACATCTCATCAACTCATCAGCTCCACATCAGTTCTTCTCATCTACTACACTTTCACTGCTAGAAACTCAGTGGCCAATGAATTAAGGAGTCTATCTAGCCAAACAAAAGGTGTCACAAATGCTGATGTTTTAGAACTTTACCATGATTATTATTTTTGTAAGGTATGAAATGTGGTTTCTACCTAGTCCATGAATTTTCTTACCTAAATTGTGATATAAGAATGTTTCAGGCACATTATTTACTTCCACTGATATGGGGACTTGGGGTAGAAAGTGAGTCAGATTGCCACATCTGCCATTTAAAAAAATTGACTCTCTCTCTCTATATGTACATACACAAAACCAGCATCCTATCATTCTCTGATGGTGGGATACCCTGCACAGCCTTCCTAATTCCCTTCAAGTTGAAATCTTTAACACTTCTTTTGAAGCCTTGTGATATAATTTTCAATGACATGGAACTGTTGATATATCCTTAATTACTGTCAACTAAAACCAGACATTCTACAAAGATCACCCTCTGTCTCTCCATTCTAGATTCATTGGGAAGAAACATAAAAAGTTACATTACCACAACAGGAATCTTTTTGAAGCCTTTGCCTTTCTGCTTTAACAGTCGTGTTTTTCAACATGTGGTCTAGTATAGTTGCTTGAATTACATTTTCTGTTTAACTCTTGCTTCCCTCCCAGAACTTTAACACAATAAGAGCTACAAAGGTCTTATTAGACTTAGGAACTCTGGCATGATATGGTCCCCAAGGGAACAACATCCTTGAAAAAGAATACCCTGTGTAACAGTATGACACAGTGACTGCTTTCTTCCCAAACAAAAAGCATATGGGACTCCAATAATAGACCACCTCCAAGAGGGATACTGCACACTCGGGCTTTGACTAAAGTAAATATAATAACTTGTCAAGCATGTTGTGGGGAGCTGTAGATTTTCCCCTGGACAAACCTGGAATATCAATTAACTCTGTAAAATACTTTGTGCTAATACAATGCAACTTCAGACCATCAATGAAAAGTGGTTAAGCACAAAAACACAGGATGTTATTCCAAAACATAACCTTCCTCATGCAGTTTGTTTGGAGATACGACCTATCACTGAGACAATAACAGTAGAAGTCTATCTCTGTAATTTTCTTTTGGTACCTAGGGAACGTCAACAGATAGCATACAAAACAAAGAAGCTTCACTTGTGTATTACATTAATTCCTGGCTAACAGTGTCCTGCCTTGCTAACATCCACCTTTGACCACGAACAAAAACAAGTATGTCAGGACTATGGAGATATTAGTGAGGGAGACTACAAAGATTGAACTGAAAAGGCTCTTAATGCCTCCCCGAATAGAATCAAATCTGTGGCAATAGCAGCATCTATACAAAGCCACTTCAAAAATGCACTTTTCCTTGTTGGTTTTCAGCATGCCACTACTACCTTCTAAGATTTGAATTAACTAACAACAGGGACAGGTTGTATAGCAGTAAAACACATTCCCATATGAAGGTCAGGCATGATTGTTTCATGAGGCAGAATCAATCACATTATGTGCCATGGGAGTTTAACGTTGAAAACAGGATTTCTTAGTAAGACCTTTTCCATCCAATTTCTAATACTGCTAATAATCAGTCATGTTCATTTTGGTAAGCAACTGTTCTTAAAAATATTTTTAGGTAATATTGGCCTAAGTGTCAGTTAAACTTCATCTCCCAAGATAAGTTTAGTAGCCCAACTGCATAGATTAGGGCCCTGTGTATGCTGAGGTAGAACTGCATGAGCCCAGCTGCAGCTTCTCTTTTTACACAGTTGACAATACCTTGAAATACCTGCACAAGTTGGAGTTGCCGAAGTGTCATTTGGAAGTACAATTGCCTAAGCCATGTTCCTCATCCTACATGCAGATCTGATGGTTTGGACTGACACCTAAATTATCCCAAAATTAACTTGCCCCACTTGCTCCTCTACATACTTATTTGCTGGGTCCACTTCTTCCTGATGCTTAAAATAACCTGTAAACAGAGTTACTCTCCTCCGTAAAACAGAGTACAATAATGAAATGTAACAGTACATGATGATCAGCAAGTAACCATATTAGGTATTATACTTCTGTTGTGCTACTGGGATCTGCTGAGCAGCAGGAACACCTATTTGATGTGTGCATATTTTTATGCACATTTAGACATTAGGAGGGGAAGAGGAAATGGTTTGGCTTTAATACTTCTCAATTCTTGAGCTACAGTAAGGTTGTCATAGCTCTGAATATTCACAATTACTTAAACTCTTATTTCTTAAGGCTTTTGGGTTTTTTTTTTTGTAATTAATTAGACTCCTTTCACATACACTTGAATCAAACCTCACGAGATGGTCAGAAACCTACACGTTTTTCCACTAGCCACATGCAAAGAGCACCTCAAGGAGCTGAGTATTAGAACCATAGTGCTGTGGGGTTGCACAAATCAAGTCTATGTTTACCTGCCATTCATGCCATTTATATCTCCTGTTTAATCAGGTGATCTACGAAATGCTCCTCTCCAAAGCATACATGAAAGAAAGAAAATGATCTGAAGCCTGCTTACACCAACTGGAAACTTTCTATTGCCTTCAATGGCTTTTGACCAGCCTGTGAATGACTATAATTATTCATTTCACATGAGTAAGGCAGGTTGTCCCTCTGAACTCCAGGGACATGCTGCGCAGGGGCTCAATCCTGCTTACATTTCTCATGCAACTAAGATTCAGCCCCAGCACAGCAGGAAGCCTGAAAGTGTATGGAACACTAGAAGAGACAAATAGCTGCTGTGGTGAACCTTGATGATTCTGGACACAACTGGGCCTAATAAAAACAGCATTTTGTTTTTAAGGTACAATTAAAATCTTGAATTTAACTTTCAAGTTTCATATAATGACCCCAACGATTTAACAAATGTTACTGCAAGTACCACTAAGGGAACTTTTAGTAAAAGATTATCTGCAAAAATGTAGTGTTTGCAGCACACCTTTGTTAATTCCAAAAACTGTTAATGTTTACCCACCAGACTGTCTGCTCCAGAGGATAAACCACTTAAAAGTCTCTCTATTCAAATTGATATGGCAAAAAACACTTGAAAAATCTGTTTCATTACCGATACTCTCTAATTCTGTCTATGCACTAGAGTGTAATCATTTATGGTATTGACTCATGTTTTACTGGTAAATGGCTCTCTGTCATAGCAACCTGTTTTCCTCCAGCAAAAAGTGTTTTATTTGCTGCCACGAAAACCACAGCTATCCACCCACTCAGATACAAGCACAACACTTACTGCAAATGTCACAACAATGATTATGAAACAACAGCACTGATGAGTCATGTGGGATTACAGCAAAACAAGTGATCTTTTGGGTGATTTTGGAACTCTTATCCTATTATTAGAAACTTCTGTACTTTCTGTATCTGATGAAAAATCAATTAGATACACTGCTTTTGAGAGCTGGCAGCTAATGCTAAACTAGAAGAGAGGTATGTAAGAGTTTGGCTGCTGTTAAACCACCAAAGAAAACCCCACTGAAATCAAAATGCACTGAAGCTGAGATTTATGGAAAAAAGTGTGAGCCCACAGGACCACAGTATTAAAAGCCAAGTAACCAGAGAGGTAAAGAAATCCCCAACTGGATCCAGAAATGGAAGTCCACAGTTTCAGCTTCTTAGAGCACTTCCAGCAAGCTAAGCAACCAACGCCAGCATGCAGAGCTCAACTTCTAAAGGAACGTTTTAGGCTCATTTGAGCATCTGTGGTTGTATGTTGGGGCTGTACCTTCTGATGGTGTGACACAGTGATGACAAATCACACACCATACCATCCGGTGTTCTACTATTAAACAGAATACAACTCTGCTGGTTGTTGCTACAACCCTTCCAAATCTCCCCAAGCAGAGATTGCTAGGCTGGCAAGATTGTGTGCATTCCTGATGTGCAAAGTAACAAGCACTATCAGTTTGAGACGTTGTTCCCTTCGCATTTTGTTGCATCCTCAAGCCAATAAAAGATTCAACTGAAGATTTCATGTTTAATACAGCACTAACACCCACATATTACAAACTTCCACCTAACTCCCACTACTAAAATATACCATTCAATTACCCTAAACTAAGGTCTGGTCTAATCCAAATGATAGATCTTACTCTGCACCATTTAAATTTCTTTGCAGTCACATACAGGGGGCTATGAGGCAAGACCACATGTTAGCCATCAATGCCATTTTTTTTCTTTTTGGTTACGGGCCAGAGAGAGGCTACTAATCAGTGTGCAGAGGTCACCCACCTGCCCCCTGGATCATAGTTCACACACACAATTAATTCATTATGGGGAAAAGTCACTGCTGGAGGTTGAACTGCCCATTCCAGGCTTTTTGGAAGTGAATGTCCTGCCACTGACCTGGAGAAATAGCTCCATTAGCTAAAACTCTGTTAAGTCACATTTTCTTATGCAATTTTTCTAACATAAACAGGATAACCCAACAATTAACAGAAAATTTTGTCACCAAAACTGGAGTTGCTGTAAACATAGGCACTGGATACAGAATTCGATTCTCTCTTGGCTGCATTAGTTTATTGACCCTTTAAAACATTGCCATGACTCAGGCATGTCATCTATGCTAAATGAGGTTTATCACAACTGATTTACCATCTGCATTCCTGTTGTTATAGGCACGTATGTATGAAACAGAATAAGAAGTAGTTAAGATTCCATCCATGTACAGTCTCGCTTTACAAACTGAGTATCCAAGACTCCTGGCATGTCAGTTATGTTGGGAAGTACTGCCCTAATAAGGAAACTGAGGGACAGCAAAATAAAAGCAGATGCGATAAAGCATTTATTTACCTAACTCTGATACTGTAATTAAAATATCTACTACAGCAGCCACCTGGAAATAGAACCACCTTAACTCATAGGTACTAGGGTCACCAATGCCCTAAATCGCTCTTCTGCTGGTGAAAGTTCTTCACTGGCTTTCAGCACTGTGCACCTTTTTAGGTTGCCCCAGAAGGTAACGTTCTGCAACACAGATGCTTCCAAGTTCTTCTACAGCTCACTCCCGATCTTCCAGTAGCATTACTGCTGCTGTTGTTTGGACTTCCATTACCAAAGAGTCTCCTGAACACGCACCTTGCATAAGCTGCCCTCTTGAACATGCATGTTGTATATGAAGATGTATCTCATATATAACATGCTCTGATGCCAGTCTGCAGTGTCCTGGTATCCCTGATAACCATATCTTCTGCAACTACTCTGCTTGCGAGTATGATCCAACTTAAGTGTCAAATCTCTCCAGTCTAGAAAACTGAGCAGTTATCTACCCAACAAAGAGTCTTACCTCGGCTTGAATGTTAGGTGACAAAACTGAAGTTTCATTTTCCGTTACACTGCCGGTCGGACCATTGCTTGGGGAACTGGGACCTGACCCAGGAGAGCTGCTACTGACTGAGGATTCTGAAAAACAGATTAAGCATACATCAGTTTCACACCGGAAAGGAATATGTGATCTTGATTAATTGTATAGTCATTATGGCACAGGAGGGTTTTTTGCTATTGAAAAAATACCTATTGGTTATGCTCTTTACTTATGTTAAAGATTTTTAATTCAGTCTATTTCTTTTAGTTTTAATTTTATAGTGCTAACAAGGAAAGATACTTTTGCTCTTTCCCCTTAGATCTGTTTGCTTTACAAGGGAAGAATTTACTGTTAAATTTTCCCACAAAGATGGTATGATAGTATCAGGCAGTGATACAGACACAGAACTCATAATGTCTGAAAAGAAAGTCTTCTTTTAATTGCAGAGCCTTGCCTCTGTAAGAGATCAAAATGACAGAGATACCAGGCTTGCAAAGGTCATGATAACATGTCATCAATTCATGAGGCCTACTGCCATCCCCTTTCTGTCTAGAAAGAGGATGAGCCTGGTTTGGACCTATCATTACACATGCAAGTAATAATGGCAAAATATATACCACTTTCACTACGTCTTTGGCACAAATGTGAGGGAATACTTACAGCATACAAAAACCTTAAGATAGCATTTCAAAGTCTTTGTTATCTTGATTTACAATTTCCCAAGTTCTGTCTAAGATGAAGGGCAAGAGGATGATCTCGTGTGTTGTTGTATTGAGTTACTCTAATCCTACACTGATATAAATTACCTTTACGCAATGGAAACATTTAACATGGTTAAAGATGGAAAAGCACAGCATTAGTAGAGGTAAGCCTATTTCATGGGATTGCTGTCAAATTAAAGTGCTCAAGAAGTTACAATACGTACTACCTAAATGTGGCAGCAAATATTCTACGGCCAATTCTTAGCTTCTTCACTCTTTCTGCCTCAGCTCACATGCAAAAATCCTTACTTTGACTGAAATTACTGGGAGACCTCCTAGCTGTTCCTTGGACCTGTTACTCTTTTCTACTATAGCTGGCTTTATCTACTGAAGTGAATACATACCCAGCTGTACTGACTTGTCAGGTAAAGTTCCTGCACTGTATTCTCATTAGTTTTCATAGAAGAGCAGAAAAACAAACTTATTCTTTTTTCTCAGTTTTTAAAAATTGTAATAGCACCTTTTTTATAAAGAGACATTTAAATAAAGGGCTATTTTCAGTTGAAAGAATTAAAAAAGGAAAAAACTGCTTTGGCCACAAATGTCTGATCAGGGATGTCTTCATTACAACAGGTGCAAAAGGTCATACAGCCAGTATCAATAATTATAATGGTAAACTGTAGGGCTCCAAATTATTGTCAGAGCTATGAAGAGAACACATTTATTTTCATGTTTCTGCTCTCTTAATGGCTGCAGAAATAAGCTCCTGGGAGAAGTTTTTAGCTTTATACCTTCCTTACCTTTGAGCACACAAGACACAAAGAAATTGGCCAGAACTAAGGAAGTGGAGACCAAGAACCTCGTAAAAGGTTCAACTACTGGAAAAAATGGAAATCAGTTGCAAAAAAATGCTAACCTGGAAATAATTTCTAGAGAAATTACCTTTCTTAGTTACTTTCATACTCACATTTACATCCATGCCCCAGTTTTACACTTGACATACTGTGAAAAGTTGTCACAAAATTTGCATGTGTGAGGACACTGATGTGAATTTGTTTATGTGTTGCACTTCCATCTTTGTGTGACATTGTACTGATACACCAAGTGAATTCAGACACATGCCTGACAGACTAGTAACAGCTGGCTGCATAACATATGGCCCGATTGCAGTATCATTTGAATGAACCATGAAACTACCAAATATTGATGCAAAGTCAAAGCAACAAACACCAGAATGAGGCCAAATACAGTAAATTCTCTTTTCTTTCAAATCCACAGATGAGGTCTTGCCAGCATACTATTCCTAAGGAGTGAAAATGAGAGGGCTGTAGACTGTTTGGGAACTCAGGTGCAATTCAGCAAAATAATAAACAAGACAAAATTTACCACTCTGTAATACCAAATATGCGACAGAAAGCTTTAGCTTCTATGGTTCACCCATTCTGCCACTTTTTAAGTTCAAGGGCAAGAAAAATATTGAAAACAAATACTACTTGATAATAAATTTTTACTTTGCCTTTTTTCCCTTTTTGATCTTCCTCTAAATGCATAATTCTGGTTTTTTACATGCTAAAGTTCCCTTTCAATTACTAAGAATACACTATCTGCTATGACCAACAATATGCCACTGAACATTTTAAATGTTTCAACTTTTTCTTCTCAAAAAACAGTTTAGTGAGCCCTTACATCAAAACCATCAAATAAGAGAAACCAGAGGGTTAGGGTCCAAAACAAGATTCCAAAATGTCCTCAATTAATGTAAGTAATACCAGATAGGTGGTTTTTGTACCTGCTACTAATACCTCCATTTTCTGAGAGATGCCAGACTCAAAATGTTGTCCATGCACAGAGGACACAAATCAAAGGAAGAGACTATTATTGCTATCTCCTCTGGTGTTCCTTACCACCAACAGTCTACCATTTATTTGTTGTTGTATTTGCTGTTGTGAAGTAGTTTCCAAGCTGATTGTAAAATACGACTTTCAAATTGAGAATGAGTTTTTAGGAAGAGGTAGAAAGCTGCAGATTACAAGCTATGTATACATAACCATTTACTTAACATGGTTTCCTTTTCAGCAGCACAAAAATGAAGTATACCTATTGTTTAGCAAACAGTTTCAATTCCAAAATACCACTGCTATTCTGTGAACAGGTGCAGCTGACACAAAATTTCTCCTTTCTTAATTACCTGTCACCTCAAAGAGTCGCTTCTTGAATGAACTGACATTTCCATCCTTCCTCCTGAGTAAAGGACTGCTTCTCCTCTCTGTCACCTTTTGTTTTAACCTTGAACGTACCTTCAAATTGGGTTCTGAAGCTGGAAATGAAGAGAAGAAAATAAATGGTTACAAATTAAATTACTGCTTTGTCTCAGACACCACTTAACATTCCCTGTAGGACCTCACCTGATTCACGCAGGGCTTGGAGACAGAGATTTTACTACTCATCCTCCCCAGCAATCCTGCTGTTCTTCATACAACTCCATTTCAAACTTAGTCTGAGAGAAGAGAGCTAAAAAGCTTCAGATGTATTTTTCTCATCCCACTTCAACCCTGAAGTTACCCATTAATTATTGTTAATATCATAAGTATCAATCAGAGATGAATGCAACTTTTGTTCTACATTGTTTTTATCTCTCTTGTAGGTGAAAACTTGGATGGAAATACATCTTGGAACCTGGAACCTTGTAATTGGATTATAACCTGATGACAGACATAGAGAGAAGCCTCCACCAGTGCCTTTTGATTTCTCTTAGAAATACAAATTACAACTAGCTTTGCTGGCAGAACATTTCTTGCTCAGCAACTTTAGGCCCAGAACTTCAATGTTTTCTGAGTAACACACCAAACAACTAGATTTATTACAGCGTCCTAAGAACATTTACACAGAAAAACATATGCTCTGAAAATGAAGAACTAGGACTGATTCCCAGAAAACACAGGATTATATTTAATACACCTTGGGCAAGTTCCACCTTTGTTTCCTAAATGGACATAGTCTTTTTATATGAAGGCCAGAAATGAAGCTCTGCTGTGCTTTTTGTTTTGTGATATTTTTAGCATGAAATGTTTCACATACTCATTTATCTGTTCTTCTAAGTAAACCCTCTATCAAACAGACTGCTAAGAGCTAGTGAAACATAATTGTGGAGTAGAATCTGTTTATATTTCACTTTCTGGAACTAAGTCTTGGCTAAGCAACATCTCAAAATAGAGAGAGCTGGAAACTGGGATCAATTCTCTCTCCTTTGTATAGACATAAGTCCAGCCCCAAAGAAAGACCAAGAGTTAGCAGGAAAAAAAAAAAAAGAAACCTTCATTCAATTCAGAATGATATAATTTGTCAATTGAGGCCATGAACTAAATCTCCTACCCTTCTAATTCTAGTCCCTGGCCAGCATGTAATATTGCACAGCTTCTTCTTGCTGTTACACTTGCTACTTTGGGGTTGGGGATGTTAGAAAAGCTCACACAAGAGCAAAGGTGCTGCACCTCCTGCTGTAACCCGCAATACCTGCAGCTGCATGCCAGCCTTTGTCACGCTACTACCTCACTCTTGATAATCACTCCCTTCTAGGTGGCCTGTGCCTTGAGTACATTTTAGACCAAGACACACAGTCTAGCACGACACTGGAAAACTTTTAAGAATAAAAAAATACTAACAGGAAATTTATTTTTTATCACTTACTGCCACTGCTAAGACTGGTGGTTCTAGCCATGGAGTACAGATGACTTGTTTGCTGTCTGGGATACCATGCTATGAAACAGCAAATATAAAATACAACAATGGGCTAAGATTACACTACATGCCTTTACCACAGCTCTCACCAGATATGATGACATCTGGAAGAAAAGTTGCTCACTCCTTTTGCATTCATGGTTATGTCAATTTACACTATTCTGTACTCTAAAAATTTTGGAGAATATTTCCATACCCATGATCAACTAATGTGATAGAAATCCTCTGCAGCACTCACTGGAGAAATGCTCCACTTCTGTATGAATGTTTCATGCTCAGTCACAGTCACTGTCTTTCAATTTTTACCACATTCTTGTCATGTTCTGCACCTGAATCAGTCCCATAAGCAGAAAAAGCAGACTTTGATGTCAATGTCTGAATTTATGAGCTGTCCGAGAAGACAGCCCTCACATGAAAGACTAAGATCATTTTTTAATGGAAATAATCAATTTTAAAATGAAAATGCACGCAGAAGAGTGGCTTTCAAGTTATAAAATAAACCTCCCAGTAAAAAACAAAGCCAAGGTTTGAAAAGTGTTTCGTTTATATGCTGGCTGTCCTGAATGTGTCCCATGAGACACTGTCAACTCCTAACATGGTGCCAGCTAGGACTTGATGGCTGGCAATAAGAATTCAGGTTTCAGTGCACTAAACGTATATATTTAACTTATTTGAGGATGTCTGCTCCAATGGACAAAATGCAGAACTGGAAAGTGGTTTCTCAATACCCACCTGTGGTCAAGGCACTGAAAAAGTCTGTGACTGTAGAAGTCACTGTGTCATCATGTCCAACCAAAGTTGAAACAAACATTGTTGACTAAAACAGGCACGGATCACAACAGCAATCCGACATGATTCAGTGCACTCATACATGAAGGCACACATCTATAATTGTCAACTCTCTTCTGATAGTATAAAAGGAAAAATTAAGTATATTAAGCTTCAAGAATAGAGTTGTGGACTAAAACTTTAAACATATATACATATACGTTTATACATATACATACGGATTGCCCCAAAGCACATACATGAGATTATTTAGAAACTATCTTAATCCTTTAAACTCTGAAATTCAAAGAAGTGAGCAAAAAATGAAAATAAAAAGAAATTTTTCTTTTCTAAAAACAATATTTTTAAAAAAAACATTAAATTATTCCCCTAATATTTTCAAAGTACTTGAAAAGTCTTTGTGGCAAATGGTGAAGAATTATTAATCAGCCTTATGTTTCAAATGAGCATTTGGTTGAATATTTTAACTAGTGGTTCTCAGAAGTAGTCTATAGAAGGATAATGATCAAAATAACTGTTTTGCATTAGCCACATCTGTAAGTATTTCTGCTGCACACTATGAGGACCTTTGCTCAGCTTAATTAATCCACTGCCAAGGTTGACTATGTGTAGCATAATGGCCTAGTTTTCCTTGTGAAAGAAATGCAGGTTGATTTAGTGTGCTTTGTGAGAAAGGTTGAGATGCCGTTAAGCAGGACACTACGTTGATCAGCCAAAGGCATTCTCTATGTGGAAAAGAAGCATCACATGTAGACTCAGCATCAAATAACTTGTGAGGCTAAAGCATTACTCACCAACTTTCCGTGGAGTAGCTTCCTCATGCAGGTGCAAGTCTTTAAGAATTAACCTTTTTTTTTCCTTCATTAATACCACAAAATCATTGACAAGATCTTCATGTAGTCTACCATTTTTGGGGGATGATTTAACCATAAATCAAGACACAGAGTCAACAAGATAATTAATGCACATGGCAAACTTTCTGTACACTAAGTATCCCAGTGGGCTTCAGGACTCAAAACTAGATTAACACTACCCCATACAGAATATGTCCTGCTTCTCACCTTCCAGAGAAAGAAGAGTCTCTCTAAAGCGCTGGAGGTGCTGAATGAGGTGGCATTTGCTGCCTTAGATGCCTCTATAGTAGGTTGAACCATCTGAACAAGGAGTCAAAATGCCAAAGACAACAGATAAACAAGATCACATGGCTACGAGAGTGACTGACAGATGAGGAAATCAGAACTGCATGTTTTCATAGCAGCAGGCTGGTAGGTTGGGCTATTCATCTAAAATCCTGATAAGAACCAGTATACATCTGATACTGGCCTAACTGGTCACTACTAGTTCAATTTCTTTGCTCCACAAATCTCTGTAGTTCCACTATATTTAGCACTTTGGAAACAAGTCATTAGTGGTTCCCACTTGGAGAAAAAAGACATTTGAGAATGTTTTGTTGCAAAGAAAACAAAAAGACACAGCTATTTTGTCTGAAGGCCATCAAAGCCCATGTCACTGATCTCAAAGGGAATCAGCTGATACCCATTTGAGCGATTCACTGGAGTGGATTTCAGGAAAGACTAGTCTGAAAATAGTTTCCTTTATGTAACTGCAGCATAATTTGGAATAATGAGATGTTGCTGTAATATTGCTTGTTCAGTCTCATTGGCTTTATTCATTCTCTTTTTAGTGCTGGTAATAATGAACTAGTATTACTCTTTAAATTACTGTAAATGGGAAACAAGTATGAAAGATACAGAAAGTATTAGTTTAAACAACAGAAGATATCATAGGCAATCCAAAGATTTGTTACTTATCTCCTTGGCCTGGCTTGTCATTACCACTACATAACTGAGAGCTATGGCTCTAGGTGAAGAAGAAACACAGCATCTCAATGACTTTTCTCATCTTTTATAGTAGCTTCATATAGTAGAAAAGAATTAAGTAACTCTACTGTTAAAAATGGAAAACACGCAGGCTTCTATATAGGCACACATTCATTTCATCAACAATCATCATTGCTCAGGCAAAAGAAAACTATTCTCTCCTGAGAAACATGATATTGAAACATAAGCATCAGAGATAGGAAAATGATTCCGTGAAGTCATTATGTCCTATACTCCACTTTGCTTAATATTAGCAATTTGCAGATACTAGCATTAAAGAGTATATAGCCTGGGGCCAGACTGCTCCCAAATGAGCTGAGGTTTTTTTGACAGAGCTTTGCTTCACTGTTTCTTTTTATTAAACACACAGAGATATTAGGAAGCTGGGATAAATATCCTTTCTGCGCATGGGGAGAGGACATATATAAGAAGGGAATGTAAAAGATAATAATGCACTACTTTCTGATAGTTCCTGAACACAGTACTACTTTTGTATCAGAAAAGTGTGTGCCAACTTCAAATCAGCATTTAATGAACTCAGGCAGGAAATGGGGGATGGGAGAGGGTGCACAGTGAGCAGGTCCTCATCTTGAGGCTAAAGCCATATATAGGAAACCTGAAGAACAGAAAGTGAGCTTTTGTCCAGACTTCGAAAGGCTCTAAAGTGAAAGCATTTCCTTTTCCTCACTGTTAGGCAGGCTTAGAAAAGCTGTGAGGCAGTGGAGGTACATGATGCTAAATTTGGCTACAAAGAGTCCAACAACAGCATGAGCAACAGAGAAAAAATTCTCATCTCACTTGAGAAAGATAAATTGTTCCCTATTGCCTAGGCATCAGCTGTTATCACTAGGATTGCTCTGAAACAATAACTTGGGACTTCTCTAATGTAATTAAGTCAACAGAAACAGTTAAGAAACAGACACGTATCTTGAAGTAAATCTTCCTTGGTACTCTCAGTTTTTTTAGCTGTCACTTTTTTATAAGCTATGAAGGCATACATTATACTGATTTGCTTATGTTCAATAGTGTACTCTGTGCAGGGGTTATTTCTTTTCCTGCCTTTAGTACACAGTCAGGGAATCTTTCTTTTTTCATACCACACAGGATGTTATTTTTTATGCTATTGTACTAGAAACCCAGGCACTGATACGCATTATGGGCTTTAGAACACACAACCATGACACTCCATGCCTGAGATAGCTTAAAGTTTAAGATATAGGACAAAAGGATGGATATATGGGTATAGACTATCAGAGGCACAAGAGAAATTAATGAGATGGTACTCATTAGCTCAATGGTGGTATTGCCAGCATACCACTGTCAAACTTCTTTCCTTTGTCAGGTTTCCTTCTAGCACTGTGGCAATTGAGAATTTTCAAGAAGATACTGAATGTGGATAATGAGAAGACTGCAATCTCTGCTGTCATTTGACTTGAAGCAGGAGAAGCAGAATGGGAGAAAATACAGTGTGAAGAGATCCTTATTTATCCTTATTATGGTCTGGGGAACCCTGCTGCAGCAGGGGAGTTGGGCTAGATTGTCTTTCAAGGTCCCTTCCAACTCCTAACATTCTGTGATTTTGTTAGGTCCGCTGCATAACACAACAGGTTCCTGCCCCATGCTGTGGGCTCCCAGTTACCACAGTAATACATGTAAGTAACAAGGCAGCCTGTACGTCTATGCCATGCCACCACACGACAATCAAGGAATAAGTCAAATCCCACCTTAATACTGCACCATCAAAAACAGCCAATAAAAGCATTATCTAAGGTTCCTAAGAAGCTAGTCTGAGGGTACTGGGCTACAGAGGAACTTTCCAGTTTCCGCCTCAGTGATATAGGTAGAATGAAAGGCACAAGATACTCGTATGCACCATCAGAAAGGATAACTAAGGAGATAATCTAGGTTCCTCACCAAAACTATAAACACAACCAAAGCCAAACAGAAAGCTAAGAGGCAGAGAATGCAAGCCAGAGGCCAAAACTGCTTCCCAGCCTCCTTAGCCACTTTGTGGAAAGCTGCAAATTAGTCTGTCCTTCAGAGAGACCCAATGGTCTCACAGCCTTTCCTCTGCCACATGTGGTTCTCACAGACATGTAAATAGTCTCCGCTCCACATGTAATTTCTGACTTCTGCTCTGACTTCCTGTAGGCAGCCGCAGACTGTTTCAGCCACTCTCACACAGCTGAATATATTAGGCATAGGCAAGATGAGCAGAGACTTTTCGTTTTCATACACGACTGACTGACATTTGGTGTAGGTGGTCACATCCCAGTATAAGTAACAGCGAACAATGAACACGTGGACATCCTCCCCACTGGCTGACAGCCTGGGAGATAACAGTATGTAGTATTCTGTACATTCAATGATTTCACAATTCTGGTGATTTAAAATGCCATTTTTAAAAGAGTTTTAAATTGTATTCATGAGACTGAAAGCTCACGCCCTCTAAAGCTCTTCCAAGAACTACATGGACCTGACCTCTGGGTGGTCCCAACAAGGCAGGAGCACCAGATACAGCAGTACAGGATGGAGACACTTTGTTTTTCTGCCTTGCATCACCTAATGTGTTTTCAGCATATACTGAAACTGTTTCCTGTACAACCCTTCACTTGAAGGAGAGTGCTGGTCAGATGTGAAACCCTTTAGTCCTTTGCTTTATTTTACTTTTGTAAAAGGTAGAATGCTTTATTTATTCAGACTAAGGTAAATATCCATTCCCTAAATAAAAAAACAGATTTAGAGCAACACATGGTAAAATAGCTAATTAGATTAGAGGGGGATCTTGCAGCCCTTCAGCTCTCTTCAGGCTAAGGAAGCCAATTTAACAAGATTAGCAAATTTTCATTGATTTCCTAAAGATGGTTCAACATGAAATATTCCCTGAAGCTGTTTTAAATAGCTAACTTTTCCTTCTTACTCTTTGCAGTCTGTATGAAAAATAAAATTTCTGGTTTATTATCCATGCAAGTGTTATCTTTCTAGGAAAGATTGATTGAGTTAGATGAAGGAGTGAGTTACTGTGCTGCTTGCATTTAGCCAGCATTAGAGATCTTTATATTTTTCATGAAAAGTTGATCAGTGCAATGTATTTCCTGTGGATACTTGTTCTGCATGTAAAGTGCGAGGCAAAAGAACAAGTCTCAGAATTCCTAATATTTTCCGTTCCTTAGCACAGAAACAGCATCGCCTTGTGGTTGCACCACTGGGCTAATCCAGTGGTTTCAATGAGGCCGTGGTTTCCTCGGGCCTGAGTCCTCATTACATGTCGAGCCTCCTGAAACCATAGCATATTATTACTATGTCAGGTCCACCTTAATCTTCTTCTATGTAAACTAATATTTAGTTTAAATAGTACAGATTAAAAAGCAAATAGTATTATACTCCCTTGAAAGATAGACTAAAAGAACAAGGATATTTTCAAGTTCTCATCTTCCCTGCACATCTTCAAATTCTCTTTTTTTTTTTTTTTTTTTTTTTTTTTTTACTCTTTTACAGCACTTATGGGAGCCAAATCACATCTGAGTTCTCAAGAGGTACAGAGGAGAGAGAAGAAACAGGTCATTTAATAGAGGGCACCCCTCATTTAAAAGGTAGTACCGAAATATAGATACGCATGAGTAGCAGGCATTCTAGTTAGGTCCACATTGGTTATTCTCACCCTTGCCTCTGACCATATACACTAGTCAGTTCTAGCTGGGAAGCAGTAATGCAAGTCTAATACCATACTTTCTGCAAATCCAGCAAATCTCACTCTTCAGCCTAAATCCTCCTCCAACATCCATGAAGCCACTAATTTTGCACAATAAAAAAATACTTCCTTTAGTGAAAAAAAGCAAGAGAGATAATCCCTTAGCCCCAGAAGTTGAGGTTTTTGCAAGGTCACAATTTGCCCTCAAACACAATTTTATTTTTTATAGAATAATCATGTTCATGATTGTGTTGTTCCCTAAGCCCTGTACAAGAAAGAATTAATGAATAGGGTAATTAAATCCCACAGATTTTAATCTAGGAAAATACCCAGCAGTGGTATATTGATGGCAGGCAAGAGATATAATCTACTATTTCATCAGCCTTCAGAAATTCATGACTCAGCACCATCACCTTCCCCCCCACTTTTAACAGGGCATCACTGTCATCAGTAGATGAGAGCTGGGCAGGTCTAGGTTGCTGAACTGTACTCTTTAGAGCTGCCCAAAGGCAACACAGGAGTAGAGTACAGGATGCCACAAAAACAAAAGCAATTAAAACACCGTATTATCTTGCTTTTCTAGCAGATGAGGACTGTGGGCCAAATTCAGCTAAGAGTAGGAAGGCACTTCAGCTCCACTGAAGATAAATGAAGATAAAACTGGTCCCAAAGCGGTCTGGACTTTCCAAACATGTTTGTGTAACTTCTGTAGGCAAGGCTGACTTCGTGAAAGGATCTCTCCATGAGAAGGGAAGTGAAGAGAAAAACTCCACCTGTTTAAAGTCTTCATTAGATGTTCACACTGCACCTTCACAACAAAACTGAATTAAAAGAAGTTTACTTTCAGATAGGTTCTTCATGCTCTGGGATAGAATTCCAGTTCCCTACAACTTAATTAGCTAAATACACAATGTAACCTTCCATCTGGTAGAGTAATTTAACAAGAATAATTGTGCACCACCATAACTCAACGAGACACTGAGGAAAACCATTGAAATGCTATTTCCTCTCTTTTGGAAGAGAATTATGTACAATTTCAGCATGCTTTGCATTTCTAACAGTTAAAGCCAACAGGGAGGTATCACTCTCATTTATATTACTTTCCCATGAGAAAATCAAAAGCAAAGTACAAAGCTTATGCCGTTGTTCATGAATGGCTCTATAATACTTGGCTTTAGCCAGAACATGTTATTTGGCAGCTAAACCCCTTAATTAGAGTTGTGGGTTTAAACAGATTTTTCAGCGAAATTATGTTTTGCAGGAGTCTGGAGAAGTGCAATCTTTACTAACCAGCACCTTCTATTTTGGATGATCTGATACCATGTGATTTCCACTTTTCACTTCTCTGTCTGTTTCTCCTTTTTTGCCATTTTTTAGATGTTCTTGTTTACTTTTCTAAAAGTTTTCAATTGTCCCTGCCCTAGATACAGTGGAAGAAAAATCCTAGTCCTACTGAAATCAAACAGGACAGTTTCTACTGGCTTCAAAGAGACTCAGGTTTTATATGCAACATTTTGTAACTTATTTATCCAGAGGGAATAGACTTTGAAGCAGCCATTAAAACAATTCCACTTCATTTTCAATGGACATTACGCTCTTAAAATACTTAAGATTTTAGGACTGGCCCTTGCACGTTATTTAAGCTATTTCCTTTAGGTTCAAAAGTCAAAAAGGTGTCCAGTATCTTGTTACCTGCTTATCAGAAAGTTAAGCAAGCTACTTGTCAATGCTAATTTATAAAACATTTCTGAAAACATACACAGCTTGTGTGTAAGGTAAGAAAACCTTCATGAAATCACACGAAGCAGAACTTCGTAATTCAATTTTGGCTATGCACTGGGCAGTAAAAGGAGAACTAAGACAGTATTTCAACACAGATTATATAATTAGTCTAATAAGAAGACGACTCAGTATCTAGCACAAAAGAGTAATTACTGGCAAGACAGAATGTGATGTATATTCAAGTAGTGGGATTTTTGCTGAAACAGAAATAACAGTGAAAAACCTTTATCCAGATCATCTTGAAACTGAGTAAGAACACCCACACACAGCACTTTTGGTTCCTGCAATTAAAAGTAGGTGTTAAATATGTAAGAGGAGCAATCTTGCACTGATGGAAACACTACGATGGTCTTTATAGGAATCATCCTGGTGATTGGCAATTACTTCTCTTCAGTCCTGCTGCAGGCCCTGGCAGCTTTCCATACACTAAAGCATACCTACAGAAGTTCTTTGCTCTCTGGCAGTGTCATTAAACTTATTCTAGCATTTATTTTTGTTTAAAGCTATCTCAAAAAACTCCCCCTCTAACTCGAGCTAAATTAGAGGGACATGGCATCCTCTCTCACCCACAGCTTAGGAGGCTGCAGAACTCTACAGACCCAAGATGACTACAGCCCAGGATAACTACAGTGATATTACATTGCCTCAGAGCTTCTGGCTCCCAGGGGCTGCACTTTGCTTTGGCCTGTTCATTGCATGAATCGGGAAGAATCTGTTAACAACAGTTTGCTTCAGATTCGCTTTTCAATTGCAAGTGAAAGTTTCTTCTCTTTCTAAATCCTCTTGCCTCTCATTACACCTTCTCAAGTTATTGATATTTAGGAAAGTGAATTTAGGAAAGCTAAAAATGTCTGGTGATTAATGGGAAGAGACATCATTAAAAGAAAAAGGGCTGGGAATCGGGATACATGTGTGTGTGCCCCCACTGTGATCTGATTTCCTTTGGGCATATCACCTAGTTCAAATTTGTCAATACTGTTCATTAACCCAGCAAAATAAAGACTCTGAGAGGCAAGAATGCTTAACACCCCTGAAAAATGGGATAAAATGAGAATAATCAGATCATGTTTGCCTTGTTTCCCTGATTCAATGAATAAAGTGCCTCTCCCATTTATTGTGCTCACTCAAACTCAGAGAAAAGTAATGCTTCCCTCTACTGAGCTTGACTTCTTCATTTTGGGAGACATGGTAATTGAGGGTTTGTGATCTTCTAAGCCATCTTCTTTTTACCAAAGACCAAAAGAAATCCAGCTTTTTAATATACTATTACTTCCCAGGACTTTCCTAGAAAATGTAAACAGAACTGGAATTTGGTTTCAGAAAAAGGAGAAAAACTTTCATGCACAAAATGTTTTTCTTCTCAGTTTCAACTGCTCCAGTAAACTACTGAGTCACCAAGTGCAGAAAGTATAATGGTAGAGAAATATTCTAAGGGGTTTTGTTTTTTTTTTTTTCTTCACATTACATCTGCTGAGTTCTCATTCAGGAATCTTTCCTCCTCATTATACAAGAGCTATGCTGTTATTCTACTGCCTAATCAAGTTAACTTAATACGGTTTTTACAAAGTAATCTTCATGACTCTGCAGCACAGCCTTCTTCCTCTCTTTCATCACAATATTAAACAATCCTTCATCTCCTCTTTTTTCCTGTATGAAATTACACAATTTCCACCCTCCAAACAAGAACCCTGTACTACTTACTATTTAAAAACCCTATGCTCTATTTCCATGGAGCATGCTTCTGATTTTTGGAAAGTGAGCTACAAACACCTTCTCAAACAGTACCACCGTGAGTGATCTTCAGATCCCTAAGATCACATAAGCTTACAACTCCATCAGCAAGGAAAGATTTAACAGGCATAAACCAACCCACAATAAACAGAAATACTGATTGACATTCCTATTCTGCCACAATTGTGCTAAACTCAAGAAAAAAAAATACTTTATACTTGATTATGATTATGTCCCCAGGAATTTCTTCCAACAAAAGCCAAAACATGAGGCAAAATCCAGAAATTCCATCTATAGCAACACTGTAAAAAAGCATGCAGCTTTGGTTAGAGAGCTAACCTTCACTGGAATTTACTGGCTTTTGCTGGTTTGCATCACACCTTCACATTGAACATGAAATGTTACAAACTGAAGAAAATGCAAATGTTATAGCCATTTGCCAGAATTCCTGCTTTTATTTCAACAAGGTAAAAAAAGAAAAAAAAAAAAGCTTTCTTTGAAAAGAACTTCTACCCCATCAAACCCATGTTGTTTGGTACATTTTTTGTTAGTTTACAGTAAACTCATCAAGCAGACAGTATTTTCCCAGGTAGTCAGACACAGAATTATGGAGATCAACAATCAAAAGTTCCCCATATTAAATGATCAGTTCTTCAAAGGTGCACAGCTCCCATCAGAGCTCTTACAATATTTCAACGGTGTTCAGTAATAGAGAGAAATTTTCTCTGGGTAGTTTTGACTCAACAGTCTCATTGAAAGTTAATGAGCCATATGCTGCTCAGGCTTTTGGGTGCTTTGCAGAAAACACATTACAACTGTAACCATGGTGACAGTTGTGGGCATTTTTAAAATTTGATCTTATGCTGTTTAGGCTAAATTCTGCTCTTAGCTACAGATGTCTATCTTCTCCTTATGGTATATTTATCTGTCCAATGAAGCAAAAGCTTCCCTTGCCCTGCTCTTTTGAAAGTCTGTCAACACAGAGCATCTGAATGCAGCTGTGCAAAGAGTTGCATATCCTGGCTTACAGCCCCTAGGACAGTCCCAATTCTCTATGCAGCTAAGCTGTGTGAAGCCCACTGCTGATGAGTTCTGCTGCATCTTGTACAGAAAGGAATGATCCACACGGCTAAGTGAGTTACTGAGTAACACACTTACTGCACTAAGATGTTAATTCTGGTACCTAACTGCAAACATAGAAAGAACAAGATTATTAAGTTTTTCCCTAGTTATCTATACATCCCATCATTCTAGATGCTAGAAGAGTAAACAGTAAAGCTGCACAGAATGTTTTCTCTTTATCATAGTCTTTATGAATTCTTTTTTTAACAGATTAGTAAGAAGATGTCACTTCAGGACTAATTAAACAAAAGTTCAATAGATCACTGAACAAGAAAGTGAGCTAGCAAGACTCATGATTTACAATGCCTCTGTGACACTCTGTGTTCCCTTAGCACTGAAAAACACATTAGGATGTGAGAAGAGAAACATTCAGCCTTGCTATCCATTAAATCTGATCTTAGAGGAACCAATTCAATCAGAATTATCTTCCAAGAGCATTATTAAAACCCACAACAGGTATTCCTTTCTTAAGGCTGAAAGGAATGTGAGGTCTGCTGTTGTATGAACTGCTACTTCATGCAGGTTCAGCACCACAGAGGGTCTATCAGGAGCCAGTGGCAATAAGTGTTCATAGCCTAAAGGAAAGGAAAAGAGGTTCACCCCTCATGGCAAAGGTCAGATTTCTGCAGGCTTATAGCTTGTCCATATACATGAGTGTCCGTGGGACATCTTTGTCTAGTAAGGTCCCATGAGGATGACACAGGCTCCACAATGTCCCCTCTGCCTGGAGGATGGCCCTATAACCACCCAGATCAGTTTAGGGTCATTAGACTTGTGTCGATCTGGTTCCTGTTGCTTTTACTCTCAACCTGATGAACAATCATTGCAACCTTTGTGGGGATATTGCTGAAGGCTGAAATTAAACAACTCCTGTATACAGAAAGCTTGGACTTGTAAACAGGATATTTAACAGTTGCTATTTTCATGGATGTGGAGAGCTATCAAACATGCTGCTTTGCCAACAAACACCATGCTGTATGCTTCATTTATATTTGCTTATCAGAATCACTATGTAAATGTCATAGAAATGGTTATGCTAATGATTATATTAGTATTTGTCTATTTATTCTGTAGATATCTTTTCAGAGAATCATCAGGTCCTTTGTTCCATTTTGGAACTGGTGCATTGCATGCCCAAATATTTGGAATAACGTATAGAAAACATCTGGATTTAATTATATTATAGTCCTCTTATGCAGACAATGGGAATTGAATTAAGGAATATTTTGAAACCCCCACAGAGATATAAAAGTATTAGCAGCTGCACGAGAACTTTACTGTTACAATGTTTGAAAATGTTTTGTTTTACAGATCAACAGTCTGACACATCATAAATATCAATCATAACATTTAGGATACATAAACACAGAAGAAAAATTAAAACTTGCATTTCAAAAGCATGTAGGTGAATTCATAGCCTTTAGAAGATGCAGAGTGTGACCTTTTGTTTAAAAAATGAAAACCTATATCATGTTGCCACAGAAAATATGTTGTACACAGTAGTATTAAGCAGGGAATCACATAAGGGCTTATTGTGACTGAACACCCTCAAATAGATTTTACAGGATCTTGCTATATTTCCACAATACTGTACAAAGAGTAATTCAGCTAGAATAAATTAGCATTTTGCTTTTCATGATTTCATTCCTTTGAAAATATTTGGGGATATAATATGAGTTTAAAAAGTCTGCCCCAAAGTATTAGACAGACTTGATTTTCTTTCTCAATGTATGCTGGTTCCAAATTTCACTTCTTTTCAAGTCAGTACTAGTTTTGCAGTTAGTTTTCAATCTCCCAGTGGCTAAATCACATTCAAAGACTGCCAGCACAGTAGGGGGTCAGACTTTCTCTCTGAATGTAACTATATCACTCAACAGCAGACTCATGCAATAAGCAACCTAATGTTTTCTTTTCTTCCCCCCCCACCCCCTCCTCTTAGTGTCTCCCTGCATTCCTGGATACCGGTCACTGCACCAAGGACCTGAGGCAATAGCCACATGGACTCCACCACCATCCTTCTAGCTTTCTTTATGGTGCAGAAACAGTCAAGTCTACATTTCACCTGCTGTCAAGACATAAGGTTCAGTTGCTAAATCCTCTGAAACATTCTGCAATGTTCAAATGAACGTTTTCTTGTACAATGCTACACGCTCGTGTGTAAAAAGCATACACAAAGGTGTGCATGCATATGCACATTTGCATACAAACTTTGACAATCAATGACACAAAATATATTAATCCTATTCCTCCCTTTTCCACCAATTTCCCTCAAAGCATCTTGAAAAACATTGTGTAAAGGCAGCATACTCTCTGAAGACAGATACCATAGCTACCATGCAAAAAAGAAAGAGTGGTTAAACCCAGAAGTAATACTGAGATGAAAATCATGCCTAAAAGATCCATGACATGGTGTGGTTAGAAGCTAAATTTATCAGGACCAAAGCTTGCACCAGTTGTTAGCATTGGGAAACACCAACTCCTGATACCATGAGGTAAGTCCAACCTCATAAAGATGCAGTCAGGATCTTTGAACTTACCCATAGTATCATCCTGAACTGGCTTTGTGGATTATGATAGAAGCCTTGCTGAAGGACAGTCTGGTTACAGACTGGGGCAGGAGAGTTGCTGGGTAATGGGCTCAAAAAAGCTATGCTAACTCACCCGTTTTACGAAGTGGAAAATCATCCTTGGCATCCTGCGCTCCTGGTAAAGTGTATTTGTAGGGTGGCGAGGCCCCACTCAGGGGTGGAGAGCTTTGATCCAGTGAGGTATGATGGGCAGCCCTGCAGCAGACAGAGAGAGGTCACAAATTAGCAGTCACTGAGGTGACCAGCAGTAACTATCTACATATGTCGTACACATGTCTCAGCTGTGTTTATGTTCCTCTAAGCGTGCACAAACCACAGGCTCATGTAACCAATTCTACAGTAAGTTATGGAACTCCTCAGGATTCCCAAGAACACACTTTTTGCACTCATTATAAAAGTCACATAGGATAAGAGTCAGGTCGACCTACAGACAGGATCTGTCACCAGTTTGAGGAATTGACCATTTTAGATGGTTGCATTTTAATATGGATCAGCTGAGGCACAGAAAAAGCCATTTAAGTCCTGTTTGTCAAATACAAATAGATGTACACTGATCAAGCCTCTTCTATCAAAATGTGGAGGATTTTCAGGGCAGGGTGGCTTGTATAAAAATAACCAGAAATATTATCTGTTGAAAAAAAGAGAGCAAACTTATTTAGTGAGTAAGGTAGACAAAACCTTGTATAGTTTAGAAGTTGTGTGAGCACACTGCTCTGCAGCACAAAGTACTCACATTAGCAGAGAAGCTCCAAGCTGAAAAGTGTTTTCTGACCACTGCTGGATGAAAGAAAACAGTGTGGGCAGAGCTTTCTGAACATGGAAACTGCAAATTGCAAAGAGATTGCATCATTTGGCCCAGAGACAGGCTTTTTTTTTTGGTTAGTTGATTTCTCTATTTGGAGAGGGGCAAAGGAAAGGAGGAAAACTTTCAAACTCTGTGTTTATGTAAACAGAATTTAACTTGGCCTTTACGAGTCTCTCCTTGTCTTTCCAATGTAGTGTGGTTAATCAATAATCCATCTTTGTCAAAAGGGGCTACTACTTTCCCTAGTGTAGCAGAAGACATCCTCTGCAGAGCTCCTTGTTCTCACTCATCCAAAGGCTCAGAACTAAACTCAGATTATCAGTCCAGAAATCTTACATACTCAAGAGAATTTTACACATTATTTGGAAAAAAGAAAGTAAGTATTATTATCTCTACCAGAAACAATGTAGCTATATATTAAATCATGTTACTACAATGCTCTGATTAGCTCTGAATGGAAACTCCAAGGGCAGGCCTTCAGTTATCTTTTTAAAAAGAACAAGTTCAAGATGGGAATCTAGTGTACCATATGTATTTGTTTGTTCTACTGAAGGTCAATTCAGGCATAACATTGAAGTCTTTCAAAAATGCTGTCAGAGTTCATTTTGTTGGATTGACTTATGTGTCTGTTGTAGTAAGGAAGTTAAAAAGGAATTAATGAGTGCAAAAAAATAAAAAAGGGATAAAACCTGTAAAAATTGTAAATTGTAAACTAAAACCTGTACAGTTTTGGATACTAAAATCCATCAGAGTAGGAAGAGTTAAATGACCATTATCCTTCTCAAGATCCTTGTGAGTTACTCGGACTATTCAAATAACTTCACTGGAAAGCAGTAACTATCTCTTCAAGAAACAACTTCTGTGATTGATTCAAAATCCAAGTAAATCAAACACAGAGTTGTTCTAACTGAGAAAATTGGAGAGGCTTCCAAAAATGACAGGTATCATTGTAAATTTGTGGTAGAATGAAGAGATGAAGCAGTTGAAATAAAAAGTTTATACACATTTCTCACAGCATCTTGTTCTGTATACCTCTCATCTCATCAATGAACTCTAAGTACTCTTCAGTTTAACCAGAATTGCTACATTTCTGGAAGTTTTCTAACTCCTTGGTTGAACTTCTGTCTTGCTCTGGAGGTAGACTCTCAATAACCCTGCTGGAGAAGCATTCTGGTGATTTTTAGCAGATAGCTCGATAAGGCAAGGGAACAGCTTAACACCGAACATACGTGTACCAGAGCTTGGGGTGGCGGCTCATGGAATGATTTTTCCCATTTGCTGGAGAGTCTTTTGTTGCTGATTTACTCAACAGGAACTCTTGAAGTTTCTGCTTTACTTCTGTACTGGCCACTGCCCCTAAGACACACAGAATTAAACATATCTCATCTTTACTTTAAAAAAAAAACACCACACATTTCTAAAGAAAACCAAAACTAAAATACAAGGAAGAGCCCTCATCTTGCTGCTGGAAGTGCTGTAAACTATAAAATATATTGGTGGATACCAGTCAAAATGAGATAACATGTGGATTAAATGTTTGTAGAAGACTGAAGTTGGCCATAACCCAGAAATCCAGTGAAGTCATAAGGAATATTTCAACAGTAGATGAAGCCATTTATCCAGGGTCAGACGTATCTAAAAGAATTTTAATTATTTCCTAATAATTCAAAAATACAAAACTAAGGACAGAATTAAAAGGGAGTGACAAAAGGTCACCTTGAGTTTGCAGCAAAGAATTTTTTTCTTTAGCAAAGTAATAGAAATAGCATAGCAAAACTGCCCTCTGAACACTGTCTTGGCTATGAACAGAATGTGGTGGGAAGAGCCAGCTATGACCTTTTTTAGTCAAGCCACTTAAAAGCCTGTACCTGTGATGTCTGGAAGACAGACCACAGTCTGAAACATAAATCTTAGTTGATAACTCTACTTTTATGACACAAAACCAACAGAAAGACCAAAACACCAGGAAGACACAGTGCACTTTGACCTCCCCTGGTGGCTAGCTCAATACAGTACAAGAACCAGAGCATGTCAATATCAGGTTGTACTGCTAATCCCTGCTTGCGACGTGGGGATGTGCTTCTTTACTCACAGCTTAAATACTCTTCATAAAAAAAGCATGAAAGAGAAAAACCTTTTCTTAGTTTTCTATAAACAGTGATAAAAAAGGGAAGAAATAACATTTCTCTGAAAGTAAGCCATACTGCTACTTTAAGTATTTGGTTACTGATCCCTGACAGAGCACAGCTAACTGGTGAGCATGTCCCCTTGTGACCCAGTTCCCATAAAATATCTCTTAACTATCCCTTAGCTTCAGAACCTTACAACTCCTGTCCTCACACCTTCCCCTTCCCTCCTCTGCTTATTAAGTAGATCATCATTAGCAAATGCTGGGGTTGGGCCCAGGGGGTCACAAGTGCTGCCTGAATGGCTGCTACATGCTGAGTAGCCACCCAGCAAGTCAAACTGAGAAGGCAACCACTGAGTTCACTTCAGTGCTCTTCCTTTTGATCCCCATGAGCATAATGTACAGCTCTTTTCTGCTTCAGTCTTTGTCAGTTAATTCCTGTGCTCATTTACCAGGGCAAGTAACCTGTTCACGGCAGCTTCGTTTCAAATACCTTCACAATGTACTTCTACAACCTGATTTTTAAACTGACCTCACTAAGGAGAATTATTTGTATCTGTCTCCCTCTAGTGAGCACCAAATTCCAACAGTATCCTTTATATCTGTCATTTGCCTTAGAGGTATATATGAGCTAGAACTAACTTTTGTTCAGGCCTCATGAAATGGCATCAGGAACAAACAAAAGGTAGTTTGAAAAAGTACTAGTAAAAGTATTCAGAAGTCTCAGCCAAAGATATTCCTAAATATTACATAATACCATCAATCTTGAAGCTGCTCAAATTAGTTAAACAGCAAGTATTTGATTTTTTCTCTGTTTTGTGATGCTTTTTGTATTGGGAAATAAGATCCTCAGAAACAAGTTCTCGACTGAATCTTTAGTCTTTCTATTTCCCTCCTTTTCTATAAAGAGAGATAGATTCTAGAGAGGCAGGTCTGTGAAAATGTGCTTTCCTACAGTCCTCCAAGTCTGCACACAAACAAGTAATGTGTTTCTGTGGGTGCAGCAGATGGCCCTGCCTTTCTGCAAGTACAGCCTCAACTTCTCTAGTTGCATATTTCACACAGTAATAGGCTTGCTTCAGTCTCCTGTTCATCATCCACTTTGTCTGGGAGAAGGCAAAGGGTAATAATTTCTTATTAGAACTGATGGTACATGGGATCTTACTTTCTCGGCCTCTTTCTTTGCCTCGGAGAGGAGGAAGCTGTGGTTCCCTGCGATGCCTCTCCAGTTCCTGCTCTTGTCTCTGCTGCTCCAGTTTTTGCTCTTTTTCAAGGAGTTCTTGCTGTTGTTTAATGGCTAGGAGTTCCTGTTGTAACTTGCACAGAACACAAAGACATGAGAAAGGGCAGTTTGCACTGTTTTCTAGGTCACTCCTGGCTAAAACAATCCCCTTGAATAACTGAGTATCATTACTTGCTTTTGTGCTTGCACTTCTTTTTAATCTCCTAGCCAACTTTCCCCAGTCTTCTAAGCAGGATAGTACATTACTGGCTGTCCTTAAAGTGAACTTTAGTATTAGGTAGCAGTCTGCTGCTATGGCTTCACTTCCTTCCCTTTTGGCAAAAATGCCTGGAAACTGCCAGTGCATCACCCAGCTCTGGATGCTGCATTTGTCAGCTCCATCGAGTGGAAGCCTAGCACAGTAGTAGCATAATGGCAAGCAGATCAGAAGGAAGAAAAGAAAAGGAAAGGAGAGATCATAAATTCCCATGAAAAATCCATTAGAGCAATTCTACCATAGTGCATGTAATCTGATAAATCATTTTCTTTTTACTTTATATGAGGCAGCTCAGAGAAGAGTGAAAACAACACTTTCAGCATCTGCCTCTGTTTTACAAATGCAAAATTGCCCACCAGTTTGATTTGTGGGCACAGACCCAAACAGGAGCCCAAATGCAGTGTCTTTTAATATACTCAAAAGTGCACATACAGAAAAGACAGCCAGCCATACTGAGGTCTGGCTGAAAAAACAACTTTGTAAAATAGGTAGTTTGATTTTTCTGTGGATGCCACGGCTTCATAAGCTTGATGATTCCCATAGCACTGCCATGAGCAACTCACTGGTAAGTGCTGGCAGTGTTGCTTGAAAAGGCTTTTGTCACCCAAACAGAGAGAAATAAGCAATCAAATGCCATCTCTTAGTCACAGCAAACCTTTCAGGCTTCTTCCCTTTTCATGTCTGCCTAAGCATACTCAGCTGACAGATAAAAGTGAGGGATAAATGAAAAACGTTGCTACCTTTATGTGTTCCTGGAGCTGGGCCTGATGCTGGCGGGTCAGGTTTTCATGCTGCTTCTGAAACTCTGCAATCAGCAGTTGTTTCTGAATTTGCTGCTGCTGCTGGATCAGAAGCAGTTCCTGCTGTAGCTGCTTTTCACGCATAATTGGGTCCACCATAGGAACCATCATCCTGAGATCAGTTCGCAAGTCTAATGGTGAGATAGGCTCTAACCCCACGGGAACCTCTGACTTCACATCCACTGTGAGAAGAAAACAACAGAATATATATATATTAAATATAAATGGAGAAGGAGAATAGAGATCATTCATGCTGGGGAAAAGACCAGTCTCATTCAAAGACCGCTTCAATGTACAGACCTGACGAACCACTAATGCAATCTACACTGTATGCAAACTTCAGACATCCCTACCAGCAGCTGGCAATTTTACAAATTGTTTTACCACTTTCTTTCCACTCTCTGTAGAAATACTCCCAGATTAATATTCTGCTAAACAGACTAACAAGCAATCCACTTCTAAAACCCTGTCACAGTCTAATGGAGCAATATTTAGTGAGAATCTCCTAGGCACAATTAATGCTTCACAACAAACACTAAGAGCACTTCATCTCATCTCAGTGTGAGATGGAGGGCTTCCAGTTCTCACTAGAATACAGTACAATCTCATTGCAAGAGATTTGCTGAAGATGCTGTTACACATGAACAGCTACCCAATGCTACACAGCTACTGCATGTAAATATACATGGCAAAAAACCCCCAGGAATAACACATATAATATTATAAGAAAATAATTTAAAATACAAATCATGAAGTTTTAATAAAGCTCTTTGAAAAGTGAGCACCATGCTTGAAGTGAATTAGCCACAACACACTATAGGTAGCTTGTAAGAAAATGAAAACATCTTGAATTATTCAAATTTGTTGCAGAATGGTATATATTGTTAATCCAGCATTAAATACTTCATACAGAATCTTGTGGGTTTCTACCTCCTTATTTAAATCAAAGGGAGTAAAAAGCAGTAGAAGAGAAAGATTTCATGATTTTCACTACAATACTTATAAAGCTCAGGTTTCCACATTCAGTGAAGAGACAAGAGTGAAACTTTATCTGTTTCAAAAGGAAAAAAAACCAGCAAGTAACATTTCTACAAGAGGAAAATAAATAGCAGCTGAGGGTCTCAGCTGAAACTCAGCAGTTCTGATTCCATCCACGAGAGGACAGTGGAACACAAACACATTCATTCCTGTTCCTACTGCTGTACTATCTTCATTGGAAAATAAGATTATTAACTGAAAACAAACATGCTCTCAGAAATGAGTAGGGAAGAAGATTTTTAGCACATTTTCTCCTTTTGCTCTGCTACAGTTGTAATTGTGTTCAAGGAGAAAACCAAAATGAAACAGAAATACTCTAGCAAGCAGGAGCAGTGAAACTGAAGCAGTAATGGCACTGCAACAAACAGAGAAAAAATTCTAATTGTGTAATCAAATCCATTAGTAAAAAGTTTTGTAAGAAGAAGAGGGGAGGCACCAAATCTCTTCTACTGATAATACTCTTTTCTTCTCAAAAATCTGGACACGTACAATTTTCTAGGCCTTTTTTTTTTTTTAAAACCTAGTAACTGTGATTGTAAACCTCAGAGAATAATTTGCCTTCCTTAGTTGGTATCCCAACAGAATGATTGTGTTTAAAGTGCTTGCTTTTGTTCTGAGACTAATCACTAAATTATAAAAAATCACCTTTAAGTTACAAAAACTACTCTTGATTATAAATAATTGCCATAGACCAAGAGAAAGGGACAGGCAAAACCCCAGCCTTTCATCCCATTTATTCAGCAGCAATCCACATTCCATTTGTCTAGACTAAATATAGCCACGTTTATACAAGAAATCAATAGTGCTTGCAGAGAGCAGAGCAAAGACATGAATATTTCATCAAACCTGGAGAGAAATGGCAATCAGCAAACTGACAGCAAACGGTGCAGGCTGACTGGCCCTCCAGATAAGTCTCCAGTACTTGAACAATGGCTCATTGCCTGCAAGTCACAGTTTTATCATTGGCACTCCTCTATTTTTAACATTAATTGCATTGTAGGTGACAAAGGCTTATCATGTTTAAAGTGGAGAGATGGATTTTCTTACATCTGTGACAGACTAGTAAGCCTCACTAGGAGCAATAATAGTAACTGGAGCTCGGCAAACTCTGCAGGGTCTTGTTTGCAATAGTGTTTGCAAACTGAACCTTGCAGTTTATTCTGCCTATACTGGCTACAAATCAACTCCTACAGCTCTGCATGGCAATTCAGGCTGACTAAACCTCCAACCTCTGAAGAGCATCTCAAGGCCTCTAGATTTTTCTAACAATGGAAATTTCCTTCCACTATTAGGAAAATGTACAGTTGAAATCAGGCTGTTTGATGAGTTACACAGTTTCAAGTAGTGCTAGAATATTTACTTCATCAAGTTTGACTTTACCTTATTCCTTAATGTGGCAGAAAATACAACATTAAGGTAGTTGTAGAGACTTCAACCCATACACACCAATACATAATCTTTCATGTAATTTAAATGACAATGTTTACTGACAGATAAATATAAGCATTTACTTCCTGGCACAAGTATTGCTTCACAGGAAGGTCACCACCACTACTACTACTAACTGCTGACACAGCAAATACTATTTTTTTTTGCAAATACTGATTTTTTGGGGGTAACTTGTCTTAAAACTGTAATAGCTAACAGCTGGGTAACAGTCAACCCCATCAACAAAATTATTCTTAACAAGTTAACTATAGAATCACCAATCAAACTAGTTTGCTACTGTTTGTTAGGCACTCCTACAGCCACAAGCCACTTCCATTCTCCTTACTTATTACCAGCTGACAAGAAAAAGATAAAGCTGCACCATGGAGCTACGTCAGTGTGAAAGATGTGTAATGGAGCAGAGAACCAGAATCAGTGTCTTTAAAAGCTTTGACTTTTAGCTGAACCATCTTTCTTCCATTCCCACCCTAATACAATTTTAAGTCTCAAAAGAGCAAAGGTGATGCAGGAAGTGTCTTCTCATTGGGGCTTTTTATGTTTTTTCACCTCCTCTACACAGATCTATGTACTTTTCAGTTACAAAAGGAACATCCTAATCAGTGCACTCAAACTCCAAATGTCACAAGAAGTAGTGGGACTTTTAACAATAGGATTCATCAAGATATTAGCCAAAGATGAACAAGGATGGATAATGAAAGAAAATATTAATCAGAGCTTGATAACAGCTAACTTCACTTTAATGAGCCTTGTTTTCCAGGATTTCCAGTATCACCAATAAGGCAAGATTGTAGCAAGCAATATTCAGAGCAGGACCCTGCCCACACTCTCTCCACTGCAGTCTGGAGCAGATCCTTCCTAACAGCTCTGCTGACTACAGAGCAAGCCTGGGATTCCTTTCTAAGGTTAAATAAAGACAAACGTTCTGAGCTCATGTCAGCTGCACTGAATACAACAGTAGGCTACAGAATATTAACTGAAAAAGTAACTGAAAGCTTGGTGATTCCAGGAAATATGCCAAAATTTGAGTAGAAAAATGTTTAATTTTCAGCTACAACACACTGCACAAGGCATCTGTATTTATTTTTCCTATAAACACTCAATTGCCTTTATCTTGAAACATAACAACAAAACCAGTCTCATAAGGAGTGCCTGTCTCAATTTTATTCCATAGATGACACTTTCTGCAGTGCTTTTGACATTCTGTGGAAAGAAAATAATATACTTGTAAAACAGCATGCTGGTTGGGTAGATGTAGATGCTTGGAACATACATAAAAAGAGGTTAAAGAGCTTGTTTTAACCATTTCTTTTTAAAAGAGAATAACTGAAAAACAAAGCCTTTTACAAAGAGATGGCATTTCGAGCTTTGTTTCTCATGACTGGTTTCTAATTTTCAGTGTATTAGAGTACACAGATCTTCCAGATCACCAAATCACAAGTGCAAAAGGAAAATATCAGAAAACAAAGCAGCCCACTTTCTTACCATAATATCCTAAGAGGGGCAATCTTCTTTTCTGTTGGCAGTTACCTTCCTTGGCAGACATTTATGCCATCTTTAAAAACAGGAACTTAAGGTATGCTGCCATCAGCTGAACAGTGGCCATGCTACAGCGAGATGCAATGAAAAATTCCAATAGACCTGCTTACCAGCACATGTTGTCTAGTACATTTATAATTCTTACATCAGAGGAGCCATATGAATTTCCTGGGACTGCAGGGATCCAAGCTAACTCCTCACAGAATGGTTAAGGTTGGAAGGGACTACCAGAGGTCATCTAGTCCAACCTCCCTGCTCTAGCAGGGTTCCCTAGAGCAAAATACGTAAGATTGTGCCCAGATGTTTTTTTAGTACTTCCAGGGAAGGAGACTCTATAACCTCTCAGGGCAACCTGTTCCAGTGCTCAGTCACCCTCACAGCCAAGAAGTTCCTCCTCATGTTGAGGTGGAACTTCCTGTGTTCCAGCTTGTGTCCACTGCCTCACATCCTATTGCTTGGCACCATCGAGAGGAGCCTGGATTCCATTGTCTTGACACCCCCCCTTCAGACACTTAAACACATTGATAAGGTTCCCCCTCAGCCTCCTCTTCTCCAGCCTAAACAAGCCCAGCTGCATCAGCCTTTGCTTGTAAGGGAGATGCTCCAGTCCTCTAAACCCCTTTGTAACTCTCCATTGGACGCACTACAGGAGCTCCATGTCTCTCTTGCACTGAGGAGCCCAGAACTGAACACAGCACTCCAGAGGCCTCCCCAGGGCTGAGTAAGGGGCAAGACCACCTCCCTTGATGTTCTGGCAATGCTCTTGCCAGTGTAGCCCAGGATACCATTAGCCTTCTTGGCCACAACAGCACAATGCTGGCTCACTGACAACCTGTTGCTCACCAGGACCCCCAGGGTCCTCCTCTGCAGAGCTACTTTCCAGCAGGTCAGCCTCCAGCCTGTATTGATATGTGGGATTATTCCTTCCTAGGTGCAGGACCCTGCACTTGCCTTTCCCAAAAAAATTTCTTGGTTACACTGCTGGATAGCAGGAAAGGCTGGAGAGTGGAACAGGGCATTAAGTAAGTGAGGCTCTTTCTGCCTTGGTCATCCAAGGCAGCCTTTTACTAGAAAAGCAGTTGAAGTTTATGAGCAAGGAGGTCTATAAAAGTTAGAATGTTGAACTAAAATTACATGTGACAAGAGACAGATGACAGGCACCTCCAACCAGCAATTTCAGTACTAGGCAATAAAAGCATATCCCTGAAAACACACCAAAACAAGTAAAATCTAGAAGAATCATTCTGTCAAGAAATGGCCACAACCTACCTCAGGCAGCAAGCTGGCCAAGTATTACAAAAGAAAAAGAGAATGGGAGAGCTGTTTATACTAGTGGTACTCTCTTGAACTCTGATCATCTAAACTTGTTATTAACTTGTACAGTACTTCCCATAGGTTTCACATACTTCTCATAAAATGCAAACAACCCAGAACAATTCTGCACATTTTAGTGTAAAATAAACTGCCTCCATTTGGCCTCTGCATTCAAAGAAAGTGAAAAACCTTCCTTTTTGCAGGATGAGCCATCAATCATGACATAATCAGAGCACTAACGAATTTATGGAAGAGCACTGGAAGGTGTGGAAGATTCCTCTCACTCCAATAAAAAAACCTGTAAATTTACTCTCCAGTTTAAACCTAGAATTCTCCAGATTACATGCCCCCTCACTCTGATGCCTGAAAAGCTGTAACAGTGTCTTCAAACACAGGATGAAGAAAAAAAATGTTTAAAAATATTAGAAAAATTGGAATACCATAGGAGGTTGAAAGTTGTAGGAATAAGGAAGAGAGCATAGGAGGGAAATTTTGGCACACAGGAAAGGACTGGCCATTCAATAAAACAAGAGCAGCTGATCAGACATGGAGTACAGGAAAAGGAGTGAAAATTTCTGAGGTTTCTGCACTGAGAAGCAGCATACAGGAGCACTGCTCCCTCTGTGATTTAAGAGCAGCCCTGACACACTGATAAACTGTTAGTAAGGTGACAGTGTAAATAAAGAGCTAACAGAGGAGCAATGTGTCCATTGTGAGGATGCTGGGAAATTAAGCATAAAGAGGATGGAGTCTGGCATGAAAATTACTACAGTAATTGTTCAGTGTTCAAGCTTGCAGAAAATCCTAATCTAGGCTCATTCCACAGAGGAGGAGGCTAGCAGTTTTCTGGGGGAAGCTGTACTATAGCAGGACCTGCATGTCAGGCTGCAGGAGTGAGAAGGTAAAATTTTAAGAGTAACTAGTGACATCAGAAGTACAAGTCGGATGTCAGATGATCAATAAACTGTAAAAGGTTAGGTTACCTCCCATGGGATGCTTTTATCATCCCAGATCTGGTGTCTAAAATCCTGTACTTCAATTCTCAGCTGGCATAATCTGTCATTCCTCTGTTAACCTCAATGTAGGCAAAGCTTCTTTATGCCACCTGAGAAGCTTGATGCAGAATCTCACAAGTATAGGGGTGAAAGAAGACAGCCCTGAGAGTGTTTCATTTTAATATGACAAAAGCATTCAGATTTAGGATGACACTAAACTTTTTTCCAACATTTAAAATCCGTATAATTTTTGCTCCATTCTCACAATTAGGATAAAGGATGTATTCGAGCTGAAAAAAGTGTCACTTAAATTTCACTGAATATTAAGTATTTTTGATTAATTATATGTACTCTGGATTTTGGTTGTCATAAGCAAGGAAAGCAGAAATAAGACTGCAAATGTAAATGGAAGATGTTTTTCAAAAGTAACTCAATGACTTTTTATGGTAGTTAAGTACATGACTGCAATTAGTCTTTTGAAAACTTCTTCATTTGAAAGGAAAAGCACTAGAAATGAAGACATTTCAGATCAGAAAAAAATAATTTCCAGTTACTTTCTTGGATTTTCCATCAAGAGTCAATACTTGTTTTAAACACTACTATTGCTGAATTAGAAGTGAACTGTCAAACCTGATGATGGAACTCAACTGAGGTTACAGTATTAAGGAGAACTGTAATAAATTAGGCTAGAAATATATTCCCCTTTGTTGCACATAAAAGACATCTTATCACGATTATAACTTTCCCCTATTTCTTTTAAATGTTTGCATACATGTCATAATGAGAAGTAAAATAAATGCAAACAAGTGATCTGGGCTTCGATTTACCATTCTCTTATTTCCCCAGGGCCTAGAAGGGAAACTCAAACAACCACAAACTTCTAAAATATCAGTGAGAGGCCTTGAAATACCAAATACTGAAGCTACAGCTAGCTGACGTTTGTAAAAAATCAAAGGCTTTATTATATTGATTTACTAAAATCAGATTCCTTCTCTGCAAACACGCTTTTGAGTCAAATAGGCATAACAAACACAAACATAAATGCCATCTAATTTGTTATTGCTAAGAAGTTTTTCAATGCTACAGTGTTTGCTGACTCTTCTCTGCTGAAGTGCCATTTATGAGCCTCCCAGAGTTCATGCAAATATCAGGCCAACCACTTCTATCACAGGAGTAGAGGCAAAGATGCCCAATAAATCACATCAGAATGTGAAATGCTTTTGAACTCAAACCTTGGATGATCTGTTATCAAGAAACCCAGCTGAGCTCCATCTGGGCTTCTGAACTACTTTACTTACATTTCAGCTAGAACTTTTACATGCACTTTCTCTACACCCATCAGTGCACAGGCATAGTTTTGCTTTCTGGAAAATACCCTTTTGATAGAAAGAATCTGAATATCCTAAATTCTAGATACTACTGCTGCAGGCAAGGTAAAAACAGGATGAAGATTAGGTGCACATAACAGCTAAAAATGACAAATTTCTACGTAACTTTCTTCTGAGTTCCAAAGTCTATGACATACTGGTGATGCTATTAAATAATGACAATATAGCAGTGTTAATTATGCTGTGGATATACGGTATTGGGTTAGCCTATTTGACCATAATGTGCCCACCCCATGAATGCACAAGAAATGACAGGGAAGAATGTGAAATAGCATCCTCTTGGCTGTGTATCTTCTGTGCATGGATCAGTACCACTATCAGTGAGACAATATTGAAGATGCCAAATAAGGTTTGATTTGGTGGCAGCACCACTTAGTGGTTGAAGAACTAAGCGTGTACAATGTCTCCAAATCACAAGGTGCCTGCTTATCACTATCTCCTGTTCACTTCATTAAAGCCTTAAAATTAATTAATTAAAATGAAAGCATGTGTGATACAATTGTATGATTGCACTTATATCCATACATGCTTGCATAATATCCTGAACTGCTAAGAAAAAGCAAAGAGCAGTGGATTCCTCTCACCTCCCTTTTTAAACCAGTATTATGATAGATGCTACATACATAAGAAAAGCAATGTGCTTTTAACTGTGTCCATATTATTATACATAAACAGTATACAAAGTCCCCCAGGTAGCTAAAGATGACTGAAAGGGCGCCGTAAGGGGTTCTAGAGACCTGCTACAGTCTTTGCCTCATCCCCTATCCAGAGACAATATGATACCAAATACATCCAGAACGTGATTTTCACATACTTTTTGTTCATCTCTTCTCCCCCTGTAAATGCTACAGGTTATGTTGGTGGCAATGTTGAGTTTACACCTGCCTAGTAATTCCCAGCACTGGGGATAACACTATTCTATCCAAATGGATGACAGAGAGACAGTGGAGACAGGAAAAAGCTCTTCTTTGAAGTGAGGATATCAAAAGTAAACAGCTACCATTTGGGCATGTCAGCATGTGGCGTATGAAGGCATGGACTCAGGCCGCGGTGCAGTCAGAACCACTTTGTGTTCCGGTAGCTGGAATTTATATCCCCACGTAGAAAGGACCCTGACCAATCAGCAAGCAACACCCCAGAGATAAAAATAGCTACTATAGAAGTAACCCATCGATAAAAATAGCACATGATAAAAATAGTACACTATAAAGCATGTGATAAAAATAATACACTATAAAAGCTGCACAGGCCTTTTCTGGCTGACTCTCACTGTTCTCTCTTGCTGTGTCCTGTCAGCTCCCACATCAGCAGGTATATCCTAAAGCACCATAGGGCAGCAGGATCCAGGCAAATTAGACAGCGGGTGGAGGTTTGCTGAACAAGTATCCTCAAATAGCCTTGCTATTTCAGAGGTGTGACAGCCACTGCTCCAAATGAAATCCTTGGAAGGCAAGACACAGAGTGCAAATCTTCCAAGAACTGTTGGCAACTTCGTATTTTAGGATAAAGGTGACTGACCCCCAAAATGCATTGAAAATATTGAAAATAAATGCATTGAAAATATATTTTCCAGTTCCTAGGGTTTATTTTTTATTTTTGTAGCTGTATGCACCCCAGGATACTATAATATTTAGGGGGTTCTTTTTTCTTCTTTTTTTTACTGCATAGCAAAAACTGTAAGGTATCTGTAGCGTACCAAGCTCACAACCCCTGTATTATACCCAGGAAATCAAGAAAGACCTTCTATTACTCCAATGTTTTTAATAAATATTTATGGAATGCCCTGATCTTTGACAAGCACAGAAAAAGGGAGCACTGAACTGAAGTCTCCCACAGAGGAGAGGAAAAATCCAGCAGAAGGATAATACTACATTTTAAAGATTCTTCCTAGTGAAAGAGTACATCAAATGCCACTCAGGGACTGGCAATACAATACTACTTACTATGTTAGCTCAGAAGTAAAACTCTTCTATATCTATAGAACATTAACACTTGCAGACGTAACAACATATTTGTCTGTATTACTGGTTTGCTTTCTTTTTTCTATTCTGCTCCCCTTTGCACCATGCTGCCTTGGATTGCAGCATACTCAGGGGAGTCTTTCTCCCTCTGGTCACATAAAACACCTAGTATATTTGCACAGTGATTGAAACAAAATAAGTAACTACTACAAGACGACTGGCTTGCCATGCTTCCGAAGTCCACCTGTTGGATTCCTGATACCTGGCAGACAGAGAGATTACAGCATGCATAGAGAAAACACTATGTGTAAAGCAGGGAAAATGAAAGGGAAAGACATGGTCCCCACGATGATGCAAAGCTAAGGGAAGATGACAAGAGTTTATTAGACTGCAGAACTGAAGTAGGAATGGCAGAATATGAAAAGGGACGAACAACAGCAATACAGTTGATGGTAATATTATGCAGCAGTAAAGCCCCAAAGTTGGATGGATAACGATGTCAACAGACAGAGAAGATGGGCTGCTCTAAAGAAAATAAGGGGGAAGTTTCTGAGGAAGATCCCTCTCAACTTGATAAAAGAGTTATGAAGGTTTTAAAGGTCTTGATTTAATCTATTTTCTGCTGCAGAGTATGTCTTTCAGGAAACAACCTTGACTACCATGCAGATGGCCTCATTCTCATTACTAGGACATTACATAAGGCAAGCACTCCAGTAAAAGAGATTACATAAAATATACAAAAAGCATTATGAACTCGGAGGCAAGGAAATGCCAATCTTCCAGCATGCCTTCTTATATTTTTCTCTCATTAACATGAAGACAGTCGTGGTTTTATAGTGCACAGATCCAAACCATAATCATTTGCAGTAAGCAATCATGAAGTTTCTCTCTCATTCTGCTATTTTGGGATTCGGGGGAGTTACCTGAAAAAAGGAGACAGACACCTCAGGTTCACAGCTGTAATCTAAATATTTCAGAACTCTTGGCAAAGGCAACACTTTAGATTTTTGTTTCTAAAATCCAGCAATATTTTTGAGCTGAAAAGAATCCCAAGCTAGGTATATAACATCCTATCAATGTAATTCTGTGACATACTTGGCCTCATCACTATTACACTACTTATCTAAATTCTTCCCTTCCTATTGTTTCTCTTTTCACCACTGTAAATGATTTAAACCCTAGGGTGTCCATATTTGTGTTTGTTTTGGTTATCTACCACCTAGTTTGATTCCTTGAAAACGTGTGCTGTAAATATCTGCCCTAAATTCAAAAGATTTCAAAGAGCAAAAGCAACTTACCACTGTCACTGCACCCTGTATGACAGAATAACTATTGTTATTTTTCTATAATGATGTGACACTAAACTTAGAAAATAGTTTTCATGATTTGTGCTCTCCAGGCTAAAGGGATCTCTGAAAGGCTCCCTCTGAAATGCAGACGCGGTTTCAGCCACCAGAGGGAGGCAACAGAAAAAACACTAACAAGGGAAGAAATCACTGACGGACAAATAATGTAGCTTATACGCAGATACATGTGGATACCAAGCATAATGAAAACAAAGCTTAATTGGGATTCTGTTCTGTAATATTCCAGAAATAAATGAAATGAAACACTTCTGTTCATCTGTTATGTCAAAAGAAACAATAGCCATAGAAAAATTCTACACAATTCTGATGCCACTCAGCAAGTGCAGTTCAGAAAACTGGAAATTCAAAAGTGATTACCCAGTTTTGGCTTTCCACATTGCAGTAGGTCCATTTCTTACTAGAGGGTTGCTTGTTTCTCTTCATATGAACTCATCTGACACGCAGAAGTCAGTCAAGCCAGTGGGCATTTCTTCAGTCTCAAATGAGAAATCATTCCTTAGGCAAGCTTTTTCGGAAATTAAATTTGCTATTAAGAAGTCCAAAAAATTCAGTGGGAACTCTCCCCAAATTTCAAACTCGTTTTAGAAATCTGCTGACCAGGCCTGGAACATGCACAGTAGACTGACTGCTTGAATGGAGTTAACACTCAAAATCACTCTTCAAGAAACTCTGTGTCCTTTGAGAAACTCAGCCTAATCATTTAAATAAACCCTAGTCATATTGAAACCCCCATCCCTCACTTAGCACATGAATCATTCCGAGTAGAAGCTCCCTCTGAGCAGACCTAAAGATGAACAAATCTTAGCACAGTGCAGTAAGAAGTACATTTAGTCCTGCTGACTGAGCTTTTGAATTTGGCTGGAAATGTCAAATTTTAGTTTATAATGACAATACAAAAGGCAAGAGGAAAGTAAGTGCTCAATTTCTGCACTTTGATCCAAACTTTTTGTGATCAGTAAGACAGCATTAACAATACGTTACAGAATTATTGCACTGCTGTTCCATATTGAGGACTGGATTGGATGCAAACTAGAGGAGGGTAGATTTAGACTGGACATTAGGTGGAAGTTCTTCACCGTCAGGGTGGTGAGACACTGGAACAGGTTGTCCAGAGAGGTTGTGGAAGCCCCATCCCTGGAAGCTTTTAAGGCAAGGATAGATGGGGCTCTGGGTAACCTGATCTAGTGGAAGGTGTCCCCGCCAGGCAGGGGGGTTGGAACTAGATCTTGAAGGTCCCTTCCAACTCTGGTGATTCTATGACTGGGAGAAGAAGGCAGTGCAACAAATTAAGGTTTGCCATGGAAAGGCTGTAATACTGATTTGAAGGCAAAGCACAGAGGGAGGTTGTTACCGAAGTCATTAGCATGTCCACTTTAACAAGAGACAAACTGGAATCTAGACTGAAACCTTACTGCAGCATTGCACAAGGCTGGATCACAGGATTTGCAACAAAACATCTCAGTTGCATCAGCAGTAACCCTTACTAGGTTCATCTGTTCAGTATAATCTGTTTTCTTTCTCAGAAATTTAAAAGTTCTTCCTGGCTGCAGTAATATGACTAATTTTGAGTTTTCCTCTCTCTTTACTAAAAGTATTTCCAAAGCCACCAGAAGTGATTTTCAATAGTTTTAGTTTCTTGAAAACATTACAATGAAGTATTAAAAGAATTAAGAACAAAATGCCAGTCATTTCTGATGTGTCCAGAAAGTACAACTTCATTTTCAATGGCTTTTCATATTTATGCCACGTACACTGTTATTTCTTACAGTTATGCTGCTAAGAAACAGGAATTTTATTTTGGCTAAGGAGGTTATTTAACACTATTTTTTTAGATATGCTTGTGTTTAGTTTTCTTCCCTTCATTCTGATAGTGAATATCTGAATTGAAACTTCTACACTGTTAGGGATTACCCTATAGCCAAACTTGGTCCAGCACTCTCTGCTGACTGAGAAGTTTAATTAACTAAATGAACATTGAGACCATGGTAGTATATCCTTAATGTTTCATGCAGTGTGTCAGGAACTGAAGGTGACGAACATACCACACATAGCTGAATTCCCCCCACTCATCAATGTAAAACACTTTTTCCTAGAACTACCACAAAATCTACACAGTCACTAGCTCCTCATTGTGTGGACAGAGGCACTCTGCAGAAAGCAAAAGAATAGCAAAGTCTGGACATACCATAAGTAGCCACAAAACAGCCAAGAGTCAGCCTACCTGTAGGAAAGGAGATCTGGAAATACACAGACAGTGGAGATGCCACTGATATCACCCACTCCAAGTATGTGTAATGTTCTGTTAACTGAGAACTATGCACCTCATGAAACTCCACAAAGCAAAGCTGATACCCAATTACCTTTCACTTCCTCTACAACTCATGAGTCCCAAAGTGACAAACTGACTAGCTCTTGTTTCAGAAAGAGCTCCCTTATGCACCTCTAACATTCCATTTCATTTCCAACATCACCTACATCTGCCAGTGAAAAAAAAAAGAAATGAAATTTATAGTCAACACACATACAAAAGGGTTTCTGAAGGATTTATCTGAAAATGCCTTTTGAATCCAAGTACAGTGAATGGCTCAACTTCCACATCAGAGATGATGAAAATGAGCATATTATCTTCCTTTAAAAATGGGAAGTGACCAAATGTCACCTCCCACTATCCTCTTAACTCATTCATTTCCAGAACTTGCATCATATTTTACAGAGCTTGCTTCACCTCATCTTAGAGGATATTCTGATAAAGAGGAGACTAGTTGCAGACTGGGATGTAATTGCTGAGATCTCACCAAGTACAAGGAAGCTGACTTCAGACAGTGCCATGCTATATTTATCATCCACCTCTAAAAAGGTATGGAAATAAAATGCCATAAATCTGCATGACTCGGGGTCACCAGGGTGAACAACTGTAGATCCTGCTCTTGGAACACGGAGCCCAAGGATTCTTTGTTAGTAATTTTTAGTATACATACATATATGTATATGGTCATATACCACATAGGATACAATTTTGTGCAAATACATTTACACTGACAGCATGGTATTGTGGCATGAAGATTTCACCAGTGCTATTGGGTGGGATCACCCTTTCTGCTGACAAGGCAAACTATCAGAGTGAACAGTTGGAAAACCATTAGGGATCATCTGAAACCCATTCATCCCCTTTTTTACACCATCCGACAATTTTTGCTGCAATCCACTTGAAATCTAGCTCATTGAAAAGTGTAATTTTTGACTAGAAATTATGACTAGCAACATGATGTTCAGCTTTTGATTCCTGTATGCCTGCCAAAGGACAGAAGATACATATCCAGATAATCCAGATATACAGATCAACATCAGAAGAAATGAAATATAGGAAAAAAAAACCAAATCAGTGCTTCTGCCATTCAAACTCTCAGTAAAATCCACTGACACAGCACCTTATGACTTTCATCCAATGATGGCCTTTCACAGCCACCTGAAGACACACACAAAGTGTTGCTGATCACTCAGAAATCTGGCTAATGGCCCCAAACTTCCAGAACTTAGTGAAAATCCTGAAGCCCAATAAACAGTTATCTGCTACCATCCAAATGTCCTAAGAAAGCATCTGTGTGTAAACTACACAAAAGATCTTCAGAGTTCTGTCAGTTCTTGAAAAAATGGTTGCCCACATGAACTTCTCCAGGCAGGCAAAGAAACTAGTGCTCACTTCTATCATTTCTGAGACCTCAAAGTGACATGAACCCTCTTTAGAGCTATCTTCTGACTTTCCAGTGTGGACCTGCTGATCATCTTTCCCTCAAACTGAACAGGGACACTAGATGGAAAATTAACCACTAAACTTTCCAGTCCTTTAAATAGAGCCCTCTTGCTGAGACTTTATAGGGCATGCTTTCCCAATATGTTTGCTCAGTTCCATGTGCTTTTGACTTCAAAACACTGCTACAGCAAAGAAACGACTCTGATAATGCCAGGCAGGTTTACAAGACACAAGCTCCAGTGCAGTGCCCACCCAGACTTAAAACGCTGCTGGCTTTTCCTGTTTTGATACCAAGCTGGTGGACACACTCAAACAGCTACCTTCTGGAACCCCTTATCTGCAGGAATTTCCATCACAAATATCCTCACTACCATTATTAAAAGAGAGAGAAAAAGTAACTTACTTGTAAAGCAAAAACCATTCCAACCTCAGAAGTCTCCTTCTGAAATAAATGTTACTCAGTTCTAAGAATTTGCACAATTCACTTCCTTTGCTCTTCCTTGACAATGTCTATTTAGAAGAGATCTATTTATTCCTCAGCACATTTCACAGTTCCTGTTTCTAAATGAGAATCATATTAACAAAGGGTAGAAAGAACAAACATGTCTCCAGAAAGCAAGACTGATTTCTATAAAGTATGTACAGTGCTGTTTCCAGAGGGAAAACCGCCTAAACCATCAGACAGGCATCAATGCAGTTAGCTCTTCCAAGACCTACTGATTCTGCCACCAACTTGTCAAAAAGGAGAGAAGAAAGTAAAAAGATGATTAAGAGAAAATGAATAATTGGAGATAATTATATTACACTATAAACAGTTTCCAATTTAGCATTCATAAATAAATGTCAAAACTGACCTTCTTCCAAGAAGCAAATTTGTAACCATTTCATGATAAATGATTGTCCATTCACCTATTATTGTCACATTGGATTACAAGCACTTCTTCCTTCCTGTAATACTGTGGATTCCATGTCAAAGTAATTTCAAGATGATATATTGTACTTCCAAAAAATGTAGCAGAGCAAAGGGAATCTACTTCCCACAAATTCACTCCCTGCATACTTATTACTTTTGTCTCATTATTCTTCTGCCCATTCTAAACCACCTATGCTCTACTTCATACTGCAATACTTTTAGGAAAAAAAAGTTCAAATACATATGAAATTTCTGAAAGAACACAGAGGACCACAGCACAGACAGCAAACAGTGCAAACCAACTGCAGCAGAAAACCACAGCCCAAACACAACCTTATTTAAGGAGATTATGTAGAGAAATTCAGATTTTTGTTTATGTGCTTTGAACAGATACTGTGTATTTCGCACCCTTCCCATAGTCCTCATGAACTCTTCACCATCACCTCCAGCTACTACTCTTGACTATGTAACATTCACTGATACCTCCTCCCACAGTGAAATTTTACTGGTAGGGTCACTGAACCAGTGGTATATGTTGGAATGGGCATACAGAGCTGTTTTCATCCCTTCCCTGTGGTTTCCTTTTCCACAGTAGGCTACCCAATATTCCAAGGCACAGCCTGAACCAGTACAAACTTCCTGCTAAATGACTGTGGTTCCAGTCCTCAGCCCAACTTTGGGCACCAGGGACTGACCACAGTCTCTGGAGTACAGAAGTATCAACATGCAAGTGGAGCTGCTGAGTAAAATGATTAATCCATTGAATACCTATATTTTCTACCACAGTATGTTCTTAACCATTTTCTTAAGTTTTTTTGGAATCTAAAGCTTGCATTGCCATAGAAGAATACAATAAAACCACAAACTCATGAAGGTTTTTTCTCAAAACACTTTTTTGGCTCTAACAGAAACTCCACTGCATCTGTGTGCCACTGAAATGAATAATCTACTTAAAAGTAGAATTATTAGGAAAATAATATACTTCATTTTACTCTATAAAATTAAAATCTACAAGTAACTTTGTATACATGTTAATTTTAATTTTATTTTCCTATAAAACCATGCTACAAACAATTCAGTTGAAATCTGAAGAAGCACTGGGGTGTGTTATAAAACAATCGAGCTAAAAGGAAGAGCAACTAAGTAATATCAACTTTATTTGAAGTTTACATATATATATCTATATATCTATAGATATATATAGATATATATATCATTAGAGCTAGATTAAGAAACAGACACTAACTGGCTCAAGTATAACTATTATTCCCCAGTCTGAGAAGAGCTAAAAATTACACATTGGGGAGCTAAGCTGCTTCACACTGTGCCTAAGCTGCACATCTCTCCCTGCAGCTCTCGCCAGCCCTCCCAAGCAGGGTGCAGACCATAACAGATCAGCTATGATAATCCTCTCCCTGGAGGAAAGGATGAGCTCTCTGGTGTTGTTTTATGAAAGGAGGTGAGACACTGGCTGAAGTCACTCTGAGTATGCATGATGTGAGTCTTAATGACAGGCACATGAGATACATCCAGCAATAGCCCAAATTGCCTTAATAAACCAGCATGTGTTAGCAGAGCCCACAAGACAGAAGTGTGAGCACTGTGAAACAAGCAGGAGCTGTGTATGCAGCAAGCAAAATGAATTATTTCTTCAGGAACGAATATTAAGTCTACGTCCCACACTTAGCTAGTAGAATATAATCCTGTATTTAATACAATTAATGCAATTAACACCATACGAACACTATTTTAAAACTTGTGAAGTTGGGCAGCCTAATGTCTTGGGGACAGCCATCATTCAGCAATGATTAACCACTCTTACATGAAGCAGAATTCTTAACAGCACAGGAGCACCACTTTACATGAGAAAATAGCCCATGATAACTGATACTGACAACTTCCAGTAGCAACCTCCTAGCCTTTCAGTGACCACTCTTGCAGCCTAAGGCAGTGACACCAATATGAAGCGCACAGTCTTTAGCTTGTTTCAATCTAAGTAAAGAAAACCATCTGGCAAGAAATCTCAGCCATCCAGCCACAGGGATGCTAAACTGCTTTGCTGAAGCTGGCTGCCACTGGGGTTGCATAGTAGGGGCAATGGGTTGAGGATGGGGTCTGCACTGCTCGACAAACCCTGCTCACTCACTAACACACTGATTTCCCTGTTGTACCTTCTTTTCTGCCATTCCTCAGCAGTAGTATGGAGCAGTAACAGTCAGGCAAGGGTACAGCAGTAAAGTCATGCTCTTGGTCTTTCTAAGACTCCAGTTGGGGCCTCCTTACAGCTGGTTTCACGGTGTCAGCACACACCATAAGAGAGGGAAACACCTGAAGTAATTTCTTCCTTCATTATCTACGAGGGGCATATATTAGAAACTGTTTCACTAAGTGAGCTGGAAAAGAAAGAACAGTGCATGAGAACTTCACAGAATTTCTTAAGACAGGGTAATTGAAAAGGACAACAAACTGCTGCTGTAAGGCTGAAGTCTCTAATGAACCACTGCACTATGGTAGAGTTTGAAGTTCATTTGAGTCTCATGGACTGAAAGAATCCATGTCTGCCAACTGTTTATCTATATTGATATGCCTCCCCCAGTATTTTTCTAAGATGATAGTTACACATCTTACAGGGCAATGTTTTAAGTCTCGCTTCAGCCTAAAGATGTAAATAAGGATCACAACTAAATACCTATTGCTTTCATTTGAAACTCCTACAGATTTTGCTCATATGTTCTGGCCAACTTCTGCTGGCTGTTAACCCTTACCAGGGTACTCCCCAGCATTACACTTCTCTTAGGTAACAGCCATTTCACACATTTTTACTAATCTATGATTCTACTATGAGAAGCATACCTCCATATAGCAGATCATTTCTTTAGAGAAAAAAGCTTAAATGGGTGGAAAAGGCACTGAGGGAAGTCATGCGTTTAACCTCATCTCAAGTAAAAATGGGGTGAGCCTTCAGTCAAACAGATGTGCAAAGATTTGCAAGTTTTTACAGTATTTTTGGACATGAAAGGATTTGAAAGAAAATCTGTATCTTTAATGCTAATTTCTAAACTTTCTCTTCTGTCTTTGACCCATGCTCTCAGCAGAATTCTCCTTAAACTCAGTCTGCCAGTACTTCCCAGTCTATGGCAGTCCCCTCACAGTAACACTACTCAGCATATTGAGAAAAGAGTGACTGGTATATTCCACATGGCTGAGCTGGAACCTCTTTCCTGCTCTCCCTCTCTGCAGGGACAAAGCAGAGCAGTGGCAGTGACAAATCTGCTGGCAGACACCATATTTATTCGCACTGAGAGTGCAACCTCCCTCATATGACATTCTGCAATCACTCTTAGCTGGGCATATATATTTGCACATATGCATACTAAAACCTGACTGATTACACTGGAAATTTCCCTGCTACTGTATCTTAATATTTGCATTGATAAACAAGAATTTGCAGTCTTTGGAAACAATCTTATGAAATGTCTGTCTGGGTTTTAAACTGCATTTACCAGTTTAATCTATTATTGTGATACCTCTGTAGTTTGTGACTACTGCATAATCCTTCAGTCAAAAATGCTACAATATAGTGTTATATATATGAAAGTCTAATGCCAGTTTCCCTTTTGAAAACCACCATATGATTCACTTTTCAAATCATATTAATGAATCCCTCATTGGATTAAACTGCTATGGCTTGTTATTTGTTATGCTGTTAGCAAACAGCTGGGACCTACTAACTTCAGTGCAGTTTGTGTGCAACTTATTATCCTCTCCATTACGAAACTCTTTTAAAGCTTAAAAAATGGTCTGTAATCTGAACATCCTGTTACATGGCATGTTTAATTATAAACACTTTCATCTGTGGACAGTATTTTCCCACCACATCTTTGTTTACAGTTTTGATGGCAAACTACAGTTAAGAGAGCAGGCAACTCTGTAAGATACAGAATAGATATCATTTGCTTAGGCAGGTATGCAAAAGACAGTGGAAGCTATTTACAATTAATTCAGAGCACAACAGCTTTTTGTGGATAGATGATGAAAGATATGGTTTCTTCCAGTGAGTAGTATGTACAACAAGCTGTACCACTGTTTATTTTAAGAATACACCACAAAGTAGGGAGAGCTACACAACTGTTATCTGCACGTCTGTTAACTGACTTTTTCAGTAGTGTTTCTATAAATATTGCACATAAGCAGCTATAAAGACAAAGACTTTAAAATAGGTCATAGGCATTAGGAGCAGATTATACTGTACAGGTGGGAAACAATTATTACTGGCACAACTACAGATTATATCTGTGCTCAACATGTGGGAAGTCTCCATCAGTACAAATCAGCTGCCATCAGTGCTGAATGAGCTCATGTCACTGCAGAGCACAACGTGAATCTCTGACACAGCTCTACTGACTTCTGCAAGATACTTCCATACCTCAAGGGAGTAAAGAGTCAGAAAACAGAAACATTTTTAATGTGTGTTGTGTGAATAGTCCTATGATATGTGCCTATAATAAAATAAGTTTGCACATTCCTGATCATTGCTAGTACTGGGTGAGAGTCTACAGAGAATTACACAGAAAAGAGACACTTGCCATTCCTAGAAAACACAGTCACAGATAGGGCAACTCAGGTACACAATGCCCCTAAGGCTAATTTCCTCAGGAAAACCTTGTTTATGAATGGCAAAGAGCACAGTTTGGTTGGGTGTTCCTGAGATCCCCAGCTGCACAGCTTTTCCACACTTACCCGGAGTGGGATTGGCACCTGATAGGTTATGGCCACCTCACTATCCACCAAAGAATCCTAACTGCTTTCCTGAAAGGCACAAAACAAGAAACAGCCTGGCTGGCTGCCTCCTCCTGAAATCAGTCTTCTGGATGTGCAATTCTCCTGTCCTTGTCTTGCCAGTGCTCTTTAAGGGAAAGATAAGGAACAAGAGCATGGTCCCAAATCAACAAGGAAAAAGCAGTCACATACTTGTCACCCCTCTAACAGGTGGCAATCTCTAATAGAATCTTAGCTTCTTATAGATTTCAATATAATTATTAACATGGAAAATATAACATGTACCAAACCTGTTGCTCTCATATATATCATACGGTTTCAAAATACTAGCTTTTCCTTTGCAGCTAGCAACTTACACCTCATTCCTTCTGCTTTTGCCTTCTGTCCTGCCTATAAAGCAGAAAGAAAGGGAGAAGAGGAAAGAAGAGGAATAACTGTCCAAACAGCACTTGCCACTAGTGTAATCCATAGCCAGATTTACAGAATAGAAACTGAACTCACATTAGGACTCAAAGTATAATGTAACTTAATTACCCTGTGTTTTTTGTCAGGAAGAAAATACAGAGAGAATATGCAGAACATCAAGTAATTAATGTGTTGTGGAAAACTAAAACTCACATAGACTTCTAATTTACAGCCCAAATTGTTGATGAACAGAAAAAAATCAGTTCAAGATTCACTGTTATACTACAGGTCCCCACTAGACACACCTCTTAAAGGAGTAGATTCCCCACGTGGTTTCCAGACTCTGGCCAGGATGCCACAGCCACACTCTTCATCAGGAAACCATGCAGGGGAATGCACAAACCACAAATGTAATTATGACAGATCAACTGCCACATGAAACCTGTTAGAGAGACAATCTATTCCTTCAAAATTTTGGTTCATTCAAAAAGAATCCAACTGATGTGCTTTAAAAGCCTCTTCCTCAACAGAAATTCATACATCTGTAGTAATTCTGTTTAATGCAATATATTGGCTTTTTTGGCAACTAAGTTCTCAATTCTGCTAATCATACTAACATTTTATTTCATAAGAAATTAACTGTCTACAGAACTTAAGAAAAAAGTTTATCAACTGTACAGATGTATATTTAAATAAAATATAGTTATTAAATCAGATTTTAAATTGGCATTAATTTCAAGTAGACACTCCAGAACAAGAAAAGGAGTTTTAAGGTTGTTAATCTACATCACAAATAGAATAATAAATGTGTGTTTTTCCAAAGGGCTTTTTCCTCTCATCTGTTCTCTAGCTCCTCACCACATTCACTGAACTGAGCTTCTAATTCTCAGTTCCCAGCCTCCAACACAAGCTCAGTGTTCCAGTTTATCCTGTCAGGTTTTTCTCTTTTCTTCCCAGGGAAAGCAGGAAGAGTTACTAGGCACAGAAATGACAGATGTCCTTTTGGTACTTGGATCCAGGTTCAGATTCAGCCTACGGCAGCCAAGAACTACAAGAGCTCTGAAATGGATCACGCTCAATGCAGATGAACTCTTCAGGTTATCTACACAGTTCCAAAACTTTCATCACACAGAAACTGTGGTTTTACCAAAGGCTTTATACTGCCCAGATGTTTACAGAAATAAGTAAATGAAATGCATGTTTCTAGTATGACAGAACTTTCCTCTGCCATGACAAATTCCAAAGCATTTGTTCCTAAATATGTACACACCACATGCTCTTAAATATCAGCAGAAATTTTGATGTAAGCACTGTCTATGAGCTACAGCAGCAAAACAGGTAGGGTGACTTGTGATAGGCACAAGACTTGCTGGGCATGCCTTGTTGGAAGGTCAACATACCTGTAGCTGAGTAGCTGTAAAACAGTCATTCAGCTCCAGGAACCCAACACCCATGAAAAAACATGCAAAACACCCCCTATCTCTCAGTGACCAAGTAGGCCTGACATTAAGACTTTGTGTTGCTTTTTTTGGTTTTGTTCCATGCCTGAAATGTATCAGAAATGGAAACAAAACTCATGATGTTTGAAAAGCTACTCATCCTCAAAAACTTCAGCTGGAAAATTAAAATCTGGTAAGAACATTATCAGTCTTGTACTGTACAGGCAAAGCAGCACAGGTCACACATCTGTGAAGAATGAATTTAGGTATTTGGGGAGAACTTCTGACTACACTAAAGTGAACATAAAATCTCACATGTACTTCAACATGGATGAACTTTAGACATGCTTTTAAGAACTCAGTGATTTTTCAATTTTACCTTGTTATTCCTGGCCCCTTCTTCTTCTGGTTGAAGTCAATTATAAAACTTTTCTTGACTTCTTTGTTTGGTTGAAGTCAATTATAAAACTTTTCTTGACTTCTTTGTTAGTAGTCAAATTATTGGAGTCATTTCAAAATTCAGGATGGAAGGTGATTTGCTACTGAGACAGAGCTCCATGAGCTACAAGTAATTACTTAACACAATTACAAGTCTTAAAATTTCCAGTGCACTTACATGTATTGAAACAGAATGAAAACAAAACTTTATATTTTATCTTCTAATTTTTAAATAGACAGAAGATTCGTTTGTTTCCTGAACTAAAATTAAAAAAGCAAAATGTTAAATCCCCAGAAATCCTTTATAGGTTTGCTTATTCTTCCCCTGCCAATGTACTATCACCAGCCTCCAGTAGCTACTTATCATAGTGTATTTAGCTCCATGCTCAGCTGTGGTTTGTATTATTCCTGAATGGCTGGAATGAGCTGCTGTAACTGAGTCTTCAATGAAGCAGATGATCTGAAATCAAGGAATAGAGTACACCAACTTGGAAGGGTCAGAGTAACTGAGCAGAAAATACAATTCAGATGCCACAGAGATTTCAGTTTGGCAAGGATGCAGTTTACAAAACTAAGACTTCATCAAATTCAGTGAAAATCCCTTCATGGGGGATAGGGTTTGGGGAATGAATTGAGTAGTAGGGTGAGATGAGAGCACCCAAGAAGTGTATTTGAAAGGTTTTTTTCAGAATTTGGTAATTGCTTCTAGATGAAGATATAGTTTGCAAGATTTCTGGTAAGGTCTAGAAATATAAATGAATTTATTCCTTTGAGCAAATCTTTGACATTGGTTAAAAATAAATATTCCTGTGTGATACAAAGAAACACAACCCAGTATGTTTAAAATCTCAATGTATATTCTCCCTTTTAATTTATTCTTTATTTTGGATTTAATTTAGAATGTCATTAAATCCTTCCAAGATCCTCAGCTGAAAAACTAAGGGATTTTTCCATAAAGTAAACATTAACACTAAAAAAAAAAAAAAATAGAGGGGATGAATTCTATTGGTAATACAACTGAAGTAAAGCTGCTCTTGAGAAACATCTATAGGATACCTGTAACAGTTGATATATGGCATTAAGTTACAAAGTCTTCTTCTATGCAATCTTGTTTCCAAGAATGAAATGTTTGGTAATGCATGATGCCAAAGTTCTCATTTTTTTCTAATGAGAATTTAGCTGGTATCTTTGAACTGAAATAGAAACTTTGCCAATCTGTGTCACCTTTAACATTTTCCTAAATAAAGCAAAACAAACTGGAATCCACAGTGCCCCCACTTTCTGGCCCAATTAAATGGATTGTGAAACCACTAGTGCTGTGTGCAATTTCGAAACAATATGAAACAAATTCAAAGCCTGAGTGCTACATTCCTCTTTTTCACTTCCACTATATGCCAGCCTTTTCTCTGCTTTCTGAATCAAGAGTTCTCCCTGTTCTTTGGATCTTCTGGTGTACACTAATCAAGGAAAACAGATCTCCCTCCTTATCTTCCATATCTACATTTACCACCAGTAAATACCATTAAGTAATGAAAAATTATTTCTGCCATGTTCTTAAGCAAGCTAGATGACAGTTCAACACCAATATACAGTACATTAAGTATTAATGCCACTTGAAGCCAAGGAACCTTGCTTTAGTAGCACTTTTGATACGAAAAGGGACAATCCCCAGAGCCTCAAATTTGGAAGTGCTTTCAAGTGGATGTGAAAAGCCACGGAAAATCAAATCCAGCCAGTGGGAAAAATGGTTCCACTGGTTCCCTGTGCATATTGTCCATGTTTTCTGAGTAGGATACTTCACTAAGCCTCCTCATATCTATTAGGAGTACGTAATTGTGCACACAGATGAGATAGGCAGAGTGATAGCTAAAATGGAGACTGTGTCATAATGTGTCTGAGATGAAGATGCCATCCTTTCAATCTCATGGAAGCATATCCTAGCCATTTCATTCTTCAGGAACCTGGCCTGGTAAAGTAGCTTATCCTGAGATGATCAAATCCAGTGCATAGAGAAATGTAGTTAAGTTTCACACTTCTTGATGATTCGAGACACTCTGACAAACTATACCAGCTATCCTTCTAATTCATTTCCCTTTTTCTTTTATTGAGAGCTCAATAATTTCTTCACTGTCACATTACAGCTTGAAAACCTACTCTAGCTGAGAGAGGCAAGGAACAAGATATTCCCCATACCCTCTGCCAGCCACCCTGTAAAGAAGTCCAGCTGAGTCAGTCTGCAGAAGGCATTAAGTTAATCACCATGGTCATTCAATTATTTTATGTCAATTATTTTTATGACAAATTCTTTTATCTGTTTCATTATGTGCCAAGTACAGGCTCTGGATTTTCTTCCAATGACACTGGAAAGTCATTTCACAGAGATCAGTAACAAGGACAATGTATTCTGAGTAGCATCAACAACCAGGTTAAATTCAAACTGGTGCTCTAGAGATGAATATCTCAAGATTATTAGCAATCCCCTGAGCTAACCATACATTCCTCTAATATGAACTTGCTAATTCTTCCTAAAACTCATTTGTATTGCTCACTTCTCCACTGTTTTCAGCAGAGTGCTTTGCATTATGAGCAACCTCTTCTACACAAATTCTTCCTGGATGTATTACTGACTAGACAGCACACTTACATAAATTTAGTCCAAGTCTTTGCATTAGCTATGATCTTAAAACTGCTGACTGGAAGAGATCCCATTGCTTTCCTTTGAGAGTGCTATATGCAGGGTACCTCTTAAGTTCTATTTATCCTCCTTTCTTTTAAGCTATGTAGGCTGTTCATATCCTTTGTACTACAAATAGAACAGATACAGTTAATTGAAGGTATCCCTACTGCTGAGTTTAGTCTGGTAGTCTGAAACTTCAGAGGAGGTTCTTGTAACACAGAATAAAAGGCTACTTTAATTTCCTCTGACCCCGTTGCATACCAAAACTTTTTGAAAGAAAGGAATTATTTTTGATACAATAGGAAGCAGCAGTTTTACCCTTCCAGCACTCACCTCGAGCAGAAGCAGCATATCTAACTGGTGTATGAACACTAGCATACAGAAATCCTATCAGTATACAAAAATAGTAGGAAAACATTTGTTTCTCCAAAGTGAGACTTTTAACTCGTACACAGCAACACAGAGAAAATACATTAGAATTTGGGAAAAGACCTTAAACACCCACTGTCAGGTCTCAACAGCCACTGGTATTCCAAGTGCTTTTGAGAATCCCAAGTTCCTTCTTGCACAAATTCCTTCATGTCTAAATAATTCTGAAATGTGGATCTTCAGCAATGGAGAAACTGGAGAGTTGAAGTACTGTTTCACCCCAGAAAGATCACCTGCTCACTTGCCTATACATCTAGAGGAGGAATTCCTACAACCTTCCACTTTCACAGGGACTGTTAAAAGGTGGTACAGGTGGAGTTCTTCTATGAGTGCTCAGATGACACTAGAAACATGCAAGCACAATCCTAGTACTGAAACAGGGAAAATGGCAGTGGTTTCTTTGCTACTGCTTCATTTATGCATAGTCATTATTTACCAGACTGAACTACACTATCACATACAGTTGACTCTTTCTAAAGGAAACAAGAGTTAGTGCCAGTGAACCTGCTAGTATATGTAATCCATCAAGTAACTTAAAAACATGCAAAAGCAGAAGGAATTTACCTCATGAAGCTTGTACTATTTTTCTTGAAAAGTGTACTTTCATACTATTTCTAAGCACTTCAATACATCTTTAAAGAGGAGAGCAATCAGTAGCCTGTGATTCTGATAACACTGTTTGCATTTTAAACTCTACCCTATATAGAATTTCCATTGCTGTAATGTTTTGCTCCTAAATAAAACTGAGTTTGGAGGTCTTGACCCCATTTTCTCAATTGCTTTTGCTAATTTAACAGAAAAGGTTTTGAGGTTGGGACTGTTTTATGATTCTGGATTATTTTCTTTGCTCCTATCGTTTAATATGACTGTGCTTCTGGAAATGTTTTTTTCCAGGTCATTAAACTGTAAATTGCAGTGGTGGCTTTCAGGAATTAGAGGACAAGTTGGGACAAATTATAAATGACCAAGTTGTTTCATTTAGAAATATATTCTGAAAGATCATTAATTATTTCCCACATGAATTTCTTAATAATTATACAGACACAACATCTCTGGGTAAGTTTGAGCAAGGTTAATGCATTTGAGGTGATTTATTGAAACAGAACTCAAAAAGGTTTTATGCTAAACACTGCAGGGTCTTTTCCAGTGCAAGCTTGCCTCTGCAGTGGCAAGCTGGACACTTTTAAGAAGAGGGGAAAATCAATCACTTACAGTACATCAGAAGCACATGAGAGCAGAGCAGTCCCCATATGCTAAGCTCTTCTCCTGCTGGAACCATACAAAGTTGGGTCCCAGTTCAAAGACTCAAAACCAAAATTCTCTACCTAGCTATGCCACTCCACCCAGCAATGTGAACAGAGAAGGAGGCTCTAATTATGGGCTCCAAAGTAAAGCCCTTAAATTCAGAATAAATACACACATATTTCTGTTAGTTTTTTCTGTGTAGATAACCAGATACATATAGGTGCTTAAGGCCTTGAACACAAGTTGGGGGGGTTATTGTCTTTTGCCCTCTGGCACCACACTGCCCTTGATATCTCAGGCTGAGGAAAGCCAGACCCAGAAGCCCACCCAAGCAAAATCCAGAAAATTTCCAACTGTGCTGTGACACTGGGACAGGGTGGGGGTGGATATGTTTTCTTTCAATGAGGGCTGAATATTAGTCATATCTTTGCATGTTGTTCAACACTGCAGATAATGTTGATAAAACAGGATGAGTGCTGCACTAAAAGCACATTTATAGAAAAATTAGCACAGATGGGGTGAAAATTATAAATATGTTGTCTGGACATCTGTGTCATTTATACAGAAAAACCCAAAATGAGTCATAATTATCCACATTTAGTGGAGCAAATGAGGAATGCTTATTCACTGTGTAAATAATACAGTATGCCTTTGGCCCCCCTCCAGCAAAACTATATAGGCAACAAACCTTTAGGCTCAGACTGAGTACTCTCTTATTCTTACATAGGCATAAAGTAGAACTGCCTTTCTCCCATGATGTATCTGTAAGAAGAATAGTATCAATTGACCAGTTCATTGGCTCACTTCTTCATATACATACAACTATTTTGTAAGATCAATATGCTAAATGACAAAGCCTTTAAATATCACTAGCAATTTATAAAGATTTACCAAAATTATAGCATGAAAAAAGGAACCCCAGACAAGAGCTGAAGGACCTTTAATAACACTAGCTGACCTAAACTCTCTTGGCTCCAAAGTATACCTAGTTTTTCAGCTCACTAGGGGTGCATTCAAATCTGCTTTTTCTTTTTTTTAAAGGAGGATGGCCATGTTTTTTTCTAGTGTTATTTACTTTCCTGAAGTGTTTTCTGCAGCTGTAAAGTTACATAATACTCAGAAGATGATAGAAAGACTTCCCTGAGACTTTTAAATCACTGCCTATCATGCATTGGTTTTGAATGTACCTTCAGAAACAAGCATTTTATTTATCCTTTAGGGTGATGTGTCCTTTGAGCACAATTGTTTATTTCAGGAACGGCAATATGAAAAATGAGAGGTGGAGTCCATTTCAAACACAGCTCTCCCCTCCAAGACATCAGCCTTCCTACGGATGCTGTGCAGCATCCATTGTATTTAAAATGGCTTGTTCTCCTCTAATTGGATTCCAGATGATTACTTTTGCCAAAACCAAGAGTTTTCTGTGTCCTTAAAATAATTAGGCCTGATTGCAAATCAAATTATCCAATTTCAAAGGCTTGTTTCCCTCTCTAAATGCCCATTACGGACAGACTACAGATGACTAAGCCTTGTGTCATCCCTGGCTTTATTAGGAGAATGTTCTAAGTCCTTCACTTTCTCTGTAATCAGAACTATAATTTCTTCAGGTTATTTTAAGACCAAGCTCCAGCTAAAGCAGGAAACTCGATTTTATTCTGAGCTCCAGACATGTCGACACAGCAAAGCAGGGCTCCAGTTTTATAGGCTATCTTCTTACATAAAGCCTAACACTGGTATTAAACGCAAGTTCTCCACGAGATGTACCCTGCTGACTACTATCAGATAGCTCTCTACTCATGGAATGAAGAGTGGCACAAATGTTTGCTTTGATAATCTGTTTATAAGCTACCCTTGCAGAAACAATATAAGCTCAGTATGGCCACTTCCTTCACTCTCTCATTCATTTTTAAATGAATAAGGAAAACAGACCTGTATCCAAATGAAAGAGATAAAATAACAGCAGAGATATGCTCTCAAACTACCTAACAGCAAGCTTAGAGCATGTGTTTCTATTTAGCTCTTCAGCCTTCTTAGTAGCATTTGTTTCAGTAAAATTCCAGTAAGCTACAGAATTAATTGTACGGAGGCAGACTATTTACTCTTATGCTGTTAAGACACTTAATCATGATGTAAGCTGTTATACTAATAGTATAAAGAAGGTGCAATCATCCTGCACAACTCTCTACCTTCAAATGTAGAAACTGTCCCACAAAAGCTATGAGAAGACACACAATGAACTTCAGAAAACTAACGTGTGATGAAATGTAAAAGCAAATTAGCAGCGACACTGCAGCCATGAGGTTTTCTTGAGGCTGTGGAAAAAATAGAACATGGTTAGTACTCCACTACTTTTCAGCAGCCTACAGTGGGCCTCACAGCTGAAATGTCAGCTCACATTTGATTTTCTATTGCCAAGATATAACTTAATTAACTCTTTTTTCCCAGTTTGCTGTTTGTAACTCAAAAGAATATCTTTCCTGCTTTTCTTTGTCTTCTCATCCTCTCAAAAGAGCTTGAGGTTGCTCACAGAATTAACCAGTTACCTCCACCTACACCTCATTACTTCCTGCACTGTTCCTTTCTCTCCACTCCCCCTTTCTCATTTTCCCCTTTGAAAATGAGAAATTTTCCTATGAAGAAATGAATTTCAAATGAAATGAAAGTCTCCCTAATGAAATCTGTCTCTCATCTTTTTACCTTTAATATCATTTTGCAATGTGTATCAAGAAGTATAGAAAAAGGAATTGATGCTAACAGAACTGTTTACTTCTCCAGGAACAAAGTATTGTTCTTTCCAGTTAGAATCCACCTATGCTTTTCTCCTGTCTTTCTACCTAGCTTTCATAACTGTGGCTTACTACCACTGGGAGAAGCCATGTAGCCCAAATTTATTATTACTTCTACTACTATTGTGGTTCTTAATATTATTATTATTGTTAGTAAATGGTTGCATATTGCTAAAGCTTTACAAACTAATAACTAGATTATGTCCCTAGTGGAGTTATCTGGATGTGAAAGGGAGGGAAATAACAAAATTAAGCTTCCTTCCCTCTGCAACACTTGCCCTTCCTCTGCAGCTCAGAAGCTGTAGGTATCGTAAGAAACCATGACTGTAGTTGACATCATGAATTCAAACTGGTGCCGACATTTGGAATGCTTCTTTTAAGACTACAAAAATTCAGGACTTACAAAAGTTAAAAATATGAAATTTAATGAGATGGGGTATAAAGGCATGAATATATTCCCCACATCATGAGTGATTCCAACTGCAAAATTGCTTATTCATGCACTTAGGTTAGAAGCAGACTTACACATTACATTGATTCCAGGCCTGTTATCCAGAAATCATTATCATGTCACTCTTGTTAACAGAATCCCTGCATCAACACAAACACTTTAAGGAAGTGCAAAGAGCAAGCCAAGGCTCTTTCACATATCACCAAATGATACACTTGGTTAATCAGAGGCCTTATTTTGACTATATTTGGTTAAAGCTCTTAGCAGGTGAATAGAGAATTTAGAGTGGAGAATTCAATATAGTAACTTCACTGCATGGCTTATTTTAATTCAGAAAGTAAAGCAGCTCTGAAGAGTGACCACAACAGAGAAACCATGGCTATAAAGCAAATGGATTTGTCATCCCTGACCTGAGGATTACCAATAGGAAACACTTCATTGAGTTTCCACTCACACAAGCCCATTCAAAAGGGTATATTCCTGGCTTTAGGTAAGTCATGCACAAGCCTCAAAGCTTCTAAATTCTTCATGAGAAGATAACTGCTGAAGGTTGTGAGAACAGGTCAGTTCTGATTCCTTGACAGAAACTAAAGGAACAGAGCAGAAGTATTTAAAAAGAAACAGCTAAGCAAAATCAGGATGCACCTCTTGTTATCCCTACCCCTTATGAGCACGTTAACATTTATACATGCAAGACTAAATGTACCCAGTGTTTTGGCTGTGAGAAAGCCTTATCTTGCCACAGCATCTGGGGAGAGATTCACAGCAAGTTGTCAGCTTGGTGTGCTCAGGAAGAGCACTGAAGTACTGAGTTCCTCCACTACTCTGCCTTGTAACAGTGCCTGCAGAGCATCAGAGGAAGATCTCAAGAGGCTCCAATTACTATTAACTGGGGTTTCTAACTAGCATGTACAAAGTGCCCACTTTATAAAGCTGACAACTAACAATCTATTTACTAAAGAAGAAAAAAAATTCTCCTACCTGTCAGAACTGTACATACTGTGAACCACTGTTTCTCAGTTTTCCTGACTGTGAGTGACATGAACCACATATGGTTCTAAACACAACCAGGCTTACACTGAAAACCAAGCTGATTAATTGGAGAGAGGCTGACAGTAAATCATTTCCTCATGACTGTTTGGAAGTTTTTGCCAAAGACTCCCAGGAGAAACATTACCACTTCCTCCTCTTCCATTCCTCCACCCCACTTCAGCCTTACCCTCTTCATCACAGCTCTGTTCAGGCAGTTATTGGAGTCAGTTGGCAAGATACGATACTTAAGCTGCTGCTTTTTGTTCTTGTCCTAACTTTAAAAGCCACCAATAAGTGCCACTGAGAGACTGGAATTCTGTAATTCCCAGGTTCTTGTAGAAAGATTCAGAGATACAGTTGTCACCCAGAAAAACCCTTGAAAAGACAACTTTTGTTATCCTGAGGTAGCAGGTTTGGAATAAGCCTGTGGTCATTGCAATCAAATTGCTAAGTGTTCCCCAAACTGTGTATCACAGTAAATGTTTTCTCTCCTTTATACAAGCTCTCAGTGCCCCCTAGAACATGTGTATTATTTATAACCACCTGCAGGAGCTTAATCCTGACACACCCTGAGTACCCAATTCTGTGATCTTCATAAGCTTGAAAAACACTTTTTAGGGGTTTTTATCACTATTGCCAGATAGCTATGGATTCAAAGGGAAAATATTCATAGACATTTTGATAATAGACCCAAAGTCAAATCTAAAACAATGGAGAACATGCTAATGAATTCACAGGGATACTATTTGTTTTCAAGATTTTTCTGAAATTGCAACAGTTAGTCAGCAAAATAATGGCTTGCATGTTGTAGAAAAGCCACTGGAAACAAAGAAGAAGCCCTAGAGACAGTTCCAAAGTACTGACAGCATTTCTTAGAAACGTTGTATTATGCATTATATATGACTGTATATATGACTATGTCAGTCACTCTCAGCAATTCTTACCCAAACAGGCTTTAGCAAAAGCCACAGGCAGGCTCTTGCTTTCAATTCAGGCACCTGGAATTGCACCAGGGCAGCAGCCCTGTCTTGAAGACAAGACTGCTAAGGACAAGAATATAACATGCTAACTGAAGACAGACTACACTGACATTTTATCACAAACAAATAGTAAAACTTCATCTGCAATTTACATTTGGCCAACAAAAATAGATTCGCACAGAGAAAGTGAAAAGTCGCCTTTCAGCCACAAATATCACATACCAATTTCCTGACCTAAGGCACAGAAAGCAACAAAGTTTCATGCTCTAGAATAAGGCAGACTGATGGAACTTTTCAAGGACAGAATAATGTATTTTTGTCTAGCTCCTTTCTCAAGCAATGGTCAAAATGTTTTTGCCCAAAAATAACAGGGGAGGAAAAAAACCAGCTACATTTTAGTGTTATTTCCCTCTATTTCACTGTAAATGTTAGTAGCACATCATACTAGTTTGAAAATCTTTAGATAAAACTTGTTTACAAGTGAGCCACATCATTTTGGACCACTGCTACAACAACACTCCTGTTCTAACCTGCTACAAAACTGTGGCTTTAACAGTCAAGAAAAAACAATGCACTGTGAAGTGGAACAGTAGGAATGAAACCATTACTGGCAAGGAAAGAGAAGACTTACTAGTTCTTTCCAGTTAAAGGCTAACATACAACTTATGGGACTTGACTATCATTCCACCTTGCTACCCTAAAATGCATTTCCCCCTGCCTGTTGAAGAGCTCAGGTAATACAATTTGCTGTAACTGACAATTAAGTCTATCCAGTGTAAGGCCTCATATAAACCTGTGAGTCCTGTTGTTTCCTAAACACTCAAATAATTTCACCAAATTCTTTGTAAGCAGGAAACCAGAAATTCATTCCCCTTCCTACCAAAGGTACTTGCTCAAAACATCTGCCTCTGCTTTAAGTAATATAGTTTTTAAAAAGTACTTTGAAGGGATTCAACCAAGTTTAGGATGATATTGAAGATCCAATCAAGTCTGAAATGCCATTGGAAAAGTTCTTATTAATTTGAACTCTTGAATACTTATGACCACATAAAACTTTTCAGTCTGCTGAGTCAAAGATATGGTTACAAGTATTATGACAGCAGAAAGTGTAGAACTACATTTACCACAGCAATTGTAACCATTCTTAGAAAGTAATCACTAAAAATTATTATGCCATCTTTTCATTGCACCTGACTCTTTAAACATACGGAGCTTTTTCTTGACCCGACATTCTCCCAATCTGTCAACAAAAGGTTTTCTGTATGATAGGTTTATGGAGTGAGGTCCAGATATAATACATAACCATTTCAGATTGATGAAGAATTTATGTGTCCCTATACATCAGAGCTGTACACATTCAGTACTTGCCTTCTTGGATCAGAACCAGAATATTCAACAGCTTGCAGGAGAAATTCCATGCAGTGCCAAAGAGAGTTACAAATAAAATAATGCCTTATGCCTATTTACCAAGTATTTATTTCCAGATTTAGAAAACTGAATAAACTATGGCCCTTCCTCACAATGACCTCTGTAGGTGTCCTAGGGCTCTTATCAATGGCATAATCACAGTGCAGTAATAAAACTGGGACACAGCTTTCATTTACTTCTCCACTTGCTTACAGCAAAGTAGCTTCAGCAGTAGGGAGCTCAGCAGAGCCTAACCACCTTTATGATTTTCTCACTTATCAAGCAACAACAGCAGCAGTGTAGGCACAGGTGCCACAAGAAATGTGTAAGAATATGCAGTTTTGCAGAGGCTTTGGGCTCTGCTGTGCATGGCAGTGCTGGGGCCTCAGTTCTAAAGATAAAATATTTCCTGAAAGACTGAAGAACATCAGCATGTGATTTTGTTCTTTCTATAATAAGTAAGAATAACACTTAATTTCACGCTTCCCTTTTCAAGTTCATAAAAGTACATAAGCCTTCACACATGCACAACGTTTGCTTTTGGCCTGAGTACAAGCAAATTAAATTTCAAATAAGAGAGTAACTTTTTCTGAATATTTTTCCATATATAAAGACAAGTGATTGAAAGAAAATGGCAATTTAAACCCAGACTTTAACCAAACGGCATCAGATATAAATGAAGATCATTAATTTTGGAACAACAATACATTTTTACATTTTGGACAAATTGGGTATCTATTCATATCACTGTAAATAACTGATCAACATTTAGCACTATTTAAGGTCACAACATGAACTGGACAGGAACTGGCACCACCAACTAGACAGACAGTTTCTGTACCTTTTATCAAGTTAAGCAAACATGCCCTAAGGAATACTGTGAGAAAATGACTGATCCTTGTGCATCTGAGAGCTGTTCCTATTTTGTGGCAAATTAGCCATGTAATCTGAATGAATTAGGAAAGCTTTTTTTTCCCCCCTGATTTTTTTTTTTTTGAGATTATAAACTATTTTCTAAAACAACAGATTCTCTTATTTAGTGATTTTTCCCCTCATAAGAGCAGGTTTCACCACACCAAGAGTCCAAGTGTTCCAAAGGTGCTATGACTAAAAACATAGCTTTGCATGATTTCAGAAAGAACAGGGGGAAAATTTCAATAGAAATAAAAACTATGAAAAAAGCTGATTCACTCTTTAACTTTGGGGAAGGTCGATATGAAACAAGGATACTGTCAGTCAAGAAGGTGAAATAAGTAAAGTGATAAGGACTTTTACAGTACGAGACAGATGCCTCTTGGCAGAAAAATATATTAAAGTATTTATAGACAGCTCATTCAAAATATAACATTAAACACTGAAATGTGCCACTATGGATGCCAAGTAATGACACTTTTCATCTCAGTGCCATTTTCACTCATTGGAAATCTGATGGGCTGCAGATTGGCTTTTGAATTATTTGATCTAAAAAGTCATAGTAAACACACAAGTGCCATCACACAGAATGACAGAATGTTAGGAGTTGGAAGGGACCTCAAAAGATCACCTAGTCCAATCCCCCTGCCACAGCAGGATTCTCTAGACCAAGTCACACAGAAGTGAGTCCAGATGGGTTTTGAGTATCTCCATAGAAGGAGACTCCACAACCTCTCTGGGCAGTCTGTTCCAGTGCTCTGGCACCTGAAGTGGAAAAAAATTTCTGTGTGTATTCACACAGAACCTCCTATGCTTCAGTTTACATCTTAACGATCTTGGGAAATGAAACAGTTATTTTTTCATTAATTACATTTAATCACCTCTAATTTTCAGCACATCTCAAGGTTCTTTATTCTTTAAATGCATAAGGGTCTTCTAACTAACACAAACAATTCTTACAAACGGAAGACATCTTTCAGGCCACAGAATCCCAAGCCAACCACATTATAAACACTTTCACCTTATTTCCATTGTGATGGGAGGAGTACATACAAAAGATCTAGCTAGTTACTAAATGCCTGAGAGATTGAAGGCCCGTGTTCTGAGCTATTACACAGCAGATCCAGTCCACTACTGGTTAAAAATCTCAGGTGTGCCCCAAAGCCTCTAATTCAACAGCAGACTCTGCCTGATTTAACAACAGCAGAGATGTCTGACAGTGCAAACAGCTCAAGCGCATAAGACTACTGAGCATGAAATCTTGGGTAGAAATGAGCAGAAGTTATATTCCTCTCTTTGTACAAATACACCTACTCCTTGAAGCTATGCAAGCTGAACACTTCTGCATGATTTGACCAACGTTAACTCAAACAACAGATATGATAGATTTTGCATATAACAACTAAAGACATTATTTAAAAACTATAATCAAAACTATTATTTCTTTATGGATTACATGTTAGATAAACAAGGACAAAAACAGTTGTCAATTTAACATTGCAACATTTGCACTGTTATATTGCAATGTGGGAGTCAGCCAATGAGAGAGGCCTGCACAGCGAGGTAGAGAAGCAAGACTCAGCCAATGAGAGAGGCCTTCAAGGCTTTTATAAGGTCCTTCAGTGTTTTAACCTGATTCCTTAGCAGTTCCATAACCTGCTTGCAATCTACATTGGCATCCTCTAGAGCAAGCTGAAACAATAAAATATCAGTGGCATCTTCCTGTTCTACCTGCCTTTTTATAACAGTTTGTAATCAATCTAGAATTTGAACACAGGATTCCTGCAGGCCTTGCTGAATGGATGCAAAAGATGCCCCCTGGTGTCCCCACTTGGGTACAAGACTTCTTCTTTTGAGCTTGCAAGATTTCATCCACTGTTGGAGCAGTAGCAGCCATGACCTTTACTGGAGTAAGAGATGGATTAAGATTAGGTTCCTCCTCAGTGTCTACTACCCCTGGACTGAAAAGATCGTCAGATCCTGGTGAATTATGATCCCGTAGATCCCGCACGGAATTATGAGCTTCATCATACACAGGGGCTAATACTTCAGTGGATTGCAGCTCAGGCTCTAGCTGTTCCTGACAAAAAGGAGGTGGTGTGGCAGATGCCTGCAAAACACTTTCTGAAGGTCGCAAGGTGTTTAAGGCTGTATATACTACCCTGCAAGTTATAAGGAACCTCAAGCTGGAAATCCTACATCTGTAGTTCTTCCCCCACTTTTGCCCACAACGAGCTTTCCTATGAGCCAGTGGAAGGAAACCACTGGCAACTATCCTGCACCCATACCAACAGTCTCACAAGTTTTAAGGATGGTACCGGAAATTCCTGTTCTTTCAAAATTCTTTGTAATATTTCTTGATAGAGCTTTTGCTCCTTGGTAGCTGATTGCCCCATGATCAACTGCTGCAGCTGCTCCCCTCAACTGTCCAATATTCTGGATGCGTGCATGCACAGAACTCCACCTATCTTGGCTGCAGGTTTGCCACTGGTTCCGGTTGCACTGGTATCTAAATATCTTCAGGTCCCTGTTTGGTTGCCATTTGTGGCGAATGATAGGCATGGACCCCTGGCTCAACTGGATGAGAGAATCCCTTTATTGCTCCAACAGCTGGAATTTATACCCACACAGAAACCAATCAACAAGTAATAACCCATTACTATAAAAGCAACCCATAGATAAAAATAGCACACTATGAAAACAATCCCATAGATAAAAATAACACTATAAAAGCCATGCAGGTCTCTCTTGTTGGCTGACTCTTGCTTCTCTGCCTTGCTGTGCAGGCCTCTCTCGTTGGTTGACTCCCACATTGCAATATTTTGTTGTATTGCTCCCATGACATCTAAAAAGCCCACAAGCACTGGAATAGTCATACATCTGGTGAACAAATGAGTAAGCAGTATGTTTGTCATTTGTAGAGCTCCAAATATACCCGTGTAGCTTTTTGCCTTTACTCAAGTTGATTTCTTTCTTACACACATGCTCTCAAACATATTTGACAGCACACTGAAAGAACTCCAGTCTTCCAAACCTTCTGTGTTGTTCTTGGTGGAACAGTGTGACATGACCACTCTTAGTTGGCTTACAGTGAGAGCACCTTGTCTAAAAAAATTTAAATTTGCAAAACAAAATTTCCAGTGTTAGGAAGCCCCTCAGGAATACAGAAACAAAGAAGGTATGAAGCAAAATATCTAGAAGCAATGACCTAGACTAGAACCAGATTGTTTTGAGAGGTCTACAGCAGGAGGCAATGGTACAGTTACAAGACTTCCAATTTGTTCTGGGGTTCATGCTGCTTTTCCCCCTCTGAAGCAGGCCAGCACTCAACCTAAGTCCTTTCATTCTAGTGAAGTCAGCAGTATCCAGCAAATGGCCCATCTTCTGACATCACAAGTGTACAATTCACACAAGCTATTTTGCTTTACCATCATAAGGTTATAGCATTCAAAAGTCACCATCTTATCTAGGGACTGATGAGAATGACAGACTGATGAGCACCTTTTCCATCTCACCAGAACAAATAACAGCAGGAGTGTCCACCACTTTGATTAAAATAATACAACATTATAGTCCCACTACTAAGCAAGGTTATAACTGACCAATAATGTTATTTTTTATCCTTAATTCGGTTAAAGCTGCACAGTAATCTTGGAAGTAATGCCTATGCAGTCTTCATGGGAAATTAATGAAATGTGGGCATTATAAAATATAAGTAGTAAAAAGTTTTTTTAAAAAAGTGTTTGAATCACCAAGTCTATTGTGAATTTTGCAACATGGCTCCATTTATGAGTAATTTTAATCTTATAAATAGCTGTAGTTGGTCCTTTAGGTATTGCTTCAGACTCCTACCTTAGTTATTTATGTCTCTGCTCTCCACAGCTCTTACTGCTAGAAAAAAGTTCTAACATCTAACCTAAACTTTTCTTTTCTTTGCTTCAGGCTATTATTCCCTGCTTCACCATCTTTTGAGAACAAACAATTCCCTTCCTTCATTTATACTGTTACCTTGAAGTTATTTATAGCCTGTGCCCATGTCCCTCGAGCTCTCTCTGTTATAGGCTATAAATATAGCTCCCTTAATCCCTCTTCATATGTTTTATCCTCTAGTATTTATATCAGATTTGTAGCATTTATATTTTCTTTTCATTTTGAACTCTTTGGACAACAATTACAGACAGTATTACAAACGAATGGTGAAGCAAAAAAAACCTCTGGTCATTTAAAATATGATCTGCTTATACCATTATAATTATGAGCACACTAGTCAAGGCTGAAATGAATAAACTAATGCAATTGCTTTAATCTCCTGATATTTTTAAAACAAGTTGTTTAGATTGAAAAATTTCTAATGTTTTACCTGAGCTTACACATTAATTTTACAAAGAATTTAGCAAAAAATTATTTTAGCCACCCCAGATCAATGTATGTAATTTTAAAAGAAGAAAAGGAAAGAGATATTCCTTCCCTTATGTTCTCTCAAACTATATCCTCTGTTAACAGCCACAACTGAGCCAATTTTTGTTTAAATTTGACTTGCTTTAATCTCATAGACATTCAGAGAACAAATCAAGTTTGATGCAAATTGACTTTGTAGGATGCAGTTATGATTTCTGAATTACAATTGCATGCATATTTTGAGACACAAAAGCATAAAAAAACCCCAACTTTCAAAGGGCTGACAAAATAGTGACTAAAAAAAGTCTGGATTTCAGTGAGACTGTGACACTTGGTACCAGCTAAGGATCTGGTCCACAGACTTATCTGGACTTGCAAAATGCCCTTCACAAGGTATCTCACTGGAGTTTGTGTCCTGTTCTGGTTATTAAGTGAAGTTAGAAGAACTCTGTGTTCATTAGAAACAGTTTCAAAGATAAAAAGCAGAAGTAATATTGGTTTTGAATTTAAGAAAGGGTTGACAGTGCAGTGAGACAACAGTAATTGCTATTTTAATAGAGGTCGGGGAAGAAGAACAACAGAAAAAAAGACAGATAAGGTGAAAACCACAGGTGAAAAATCTCTTCAGGACATTTCATGGAAGGCTCTGAGGAATGCCAGAGGTCCTCATAAAGATTTGTGATTGGGAAAGAAAATAGAAGACATTCATTTTTTGTACATGCAGGGTATAAAATTCCTTCTATTAGGAGGAATGAGTGGAATATACCTTATTGTGCATTATTAACCTTAATATAACCTTAAAAACAGATGGCTGTCATTGCAGACAGCTCAGTAACAACATGTGGTCAATGTACACAAGATTAAAAAATTAAAACAGGAAGTACAGAAAGCAGGATAAAAGTTTTCATATTCATCAACGAAGCTTTGTCATCAGGAATAGTCCAGTTCAGTTATCCTATCTCAAAGGGAGCCATGTCAGAAACAGGAAAAGGCTAATTGGATTTAAGATGATTAAAAGCTTGGAAAGACTGCCGTAAGTAGAAAGACTCCGATTTTCATTTGCATTACCATAAGGGGTTTTTTTTCATGGAACACATGCTATTTATATCCACCTAAGCATCCATCCATCTATATTGGAAAAGGAAAACCAAATTATAAATAAGAATTATTTGCATAAGGACAGGCCTTCTGGGGAGTGCAAGTTAAGCATTATGTAACAGCAAAGCAGATTTAGTGCTGAAATGTAAGATTAATCTACAGAGCCTTTACTTTTGCAGAAAGCAACTACTGTCTTCCGGGCAGACTTTATAATTGCATTCATAACCATGAAGTTATGAATCTGAACATGTTATCTAAAGAGAAAGCTAAGTTTTCTTCTCTCTACTGAGGGCTTGGACAATTAATCAAATGCAAAGTCCTGACAGCTGGACACAACACATTATTTTCTACATAAGTTAGTAACACTAATGCTTCTGACTTTTCATTCTGTCCTACCAGGAACACAGTCTGTGCCTGCCCCCAGTTCAGAGGTACAGACTTGCACAGTGAAGGAACAGTGAAGAAAATGTCTTTGCTTTCAGATCTGGCATCTTCTGCTTGGTGTGTTACTGTGGATAGCACAGTTGTTCTGAAGGGTTCTGATCAAAAAATGTCTGCACTATGTGTTGCCAGGCTCAGTACGGCCCAGTGCCAGCCCCCAGAGTCAAACTGTGCCTTCAACCTGAAGCTGCACGCAGTAAGAAATGAACAGCAACAACCGTGACAACTACACAGTCCCTGTGACCTGCATTTGCTAGCATGTCAGCATCAGTTACAGTTAGTTTATGTTCTGGTTTACATAAGGAAGTATTTGATATCAGCACCTAAGAAGCAACCAGGGGACAGCATCACACAAAGGAAAATTTTCCTCCCATGATTTGAATTCTACAGATTTCCAGGTTGTCTAGGAAGGGCACACCAGAGAACTTTTAGGTTACCCAAAAAAAGGAGGAGGAGAGGAGGGATTACAGTGGGAGAACGTCTGGCAAAACATTTTCTCCACAAAGATTGAAAAAATAATGAAGCAGAAAGTGAATGCAAGAGCCATGCTGTGATTCTGTAAAGAACAATGAAGGATTTCCTGGAGCAGACTCTTCATGTGGCACTGCACCAGGACTGGTACAGTTCAGAGGTACAAATGGCTACTGCTTCCAGAATGTTCAATTCTGATGCAGGTTGCTGAAGCCAGCAACAATTTTCTACTTAATACAAAACAACATACATTTGACAGATGAAACCTGTCCTATAGATGATGAAAGGTAATTACTAGCAGCTTGATAGGGACAGTATTAGCATGAATTCTACTCAGTGGTAAAGTGCTATGTAGTTAACTGGAGTTTAACAAGGTGCTAATTGGGTGTGAAATTTTAGGCTCTCTCATGTAAATGTTGAGAGAAGCAAAAGGTGTATTCTCCTGACACAGATTTCCCAAGCAGCACTTAGACATGTATTAGGGCAACCACATGCCACAGCTAAACTTGAAAGGGTTGTGCTTTCCTTGCCCACTCGCAGCTGCTCCAAGCCCTGGGATGATGCCCTCCCTCCACTTCAGCACACACCTGCAGCAGCATGGGGAACCAGGAGGGGCATGTTTTAACCAGGGTCAGCTGTTCACTCCCAGCAGTCCCAGTGGACACGAATATCTGTGTCAGTACAAGGGATGTGACTGTTCAGTGGAGGAATGAGAGTCCAGGACCAGGAAGATGGGACTGCTACTCTTCCTTCCCAGCAACACCAGCTGTCATCTCTTACAGGCCTCCCTCTCTCCTATGTAATGAGGCCTTACATCTGTGTAACCACATACATAGTATTCACAGATAACAAAAACAAGCTCTCATCACTGTGCTGTCTGCACTATCCCTGTCTCGTCTTTTCTGCTTGGCATAATAGGCAGTTTGCTGAGCTCTGTGCTTATTTTATGGGGTTTTGGTTTTTCTCTCCTGTCATGTCACTGTAGTCAGGGTGATAACAGGGCAGCTGGAGAACGTACTGGTAGTGACTAGGACCTCAAGGTGTAGGGCAGCTTCTAAACCACTCAGCAGCCAAATAGGCTATGGTGTTCTGCAAATTCAAAAAGACATCAGTGAGTGTAGAAATCTGGACCATACCTTTCTTCATTTTCCTTTTTCTCCTTTTTTGGGGTTGTTGTTGGGTTTGTTTTTTTTATTTTGTTATCTGTGCAAAATAAGCTCTGGTGAGGTTGCTCTACAAGTTTTATAGGAGAGCTGAGACACACTGGGGGTGGGAGGCAGGAGGAGATGCTAGGATTCAAGATGGTAAAATACAGTAGAACCTGCAGTGTGTGCGTAAACAGAAGCATTGTCCTGCACTTCTGCCTCTCCCAAATACATTGCTCATTCTCAGAAAAAAAAAAATAGACTGTACAGTGGTGAATGAAATCCCTGAATACTAACTTACTGCATGATTACAACAGTAATAGACTCCCAAGTTGTTTTTAACTACTTTTGTAGATTCTAAAACATTCCTGCTTCCCCATGTATTCTTCATTATGGCTGTGGCAGCTCTTTTGACAGAAACATTCCCTCATTGCTTTATAACAATGAAACAGTTATCTTTGTGACTGTTTTCACCTAGATTTTCCCTCTGTTCACTTACAGTTAGAACTGTACTTCAAACTCCCCTCGTTTCCACCTCCCACATAGTTCAGTTGCATCTTCAGTGCCTTCCCCACCCCGCCTCACAAGAGCATTTTAACACAGGAAGTGCTTCTGTAGCTCATCTCTGCACTACTACTCTATTTATACAATCCCCTCCTATTTTCTTCATACCTCTTTCCCTCCTGCCAGTCCTTCCCTGGTACTCCTCGAAAAACAAACAACCTAGTTAAGACTTATTGTTTCCAATGGAATTCTATTACTAACTACTGCCAGTTCTTAGAAGAAATAACAGACCCCATAGGAAAAACAGTGACAGTAAATAAAAGAACGCCAACTTTCTGATGTGTGTGTTAGAATGTGTGGATCTGTCTCTGGGGCCTGGAACAGTTTTGAGCATATGCATGACACAGGCTGGTGAGCATCTACTGGACTCCTGAGGTAAACTGCTCTCCTGAATTTAGGTCCCACTAGATTTCAGCAGCTGCTGTGCTCATCATTTTTATGATGAGCATTTTGAGGCATCTAAATGATTTCTATATAGTCCTTTAACAATATGTATCTACATGTAAAACTAAATATACTAATATAAAGACTCATACTTGATGATTTTCCTTTTGCTATTTCTTAGACTATTCTGTGCTTCATACTTATTCTGTCACTACTCATGTCAGCATGAAATCTCAAAACCTAGACATTTTATGTTTCTTGGTGATACTGTGATAAGTATCTGCACTGCAGAACTTCAGGGTCATATTCAAATCAGAATATCAAAAACCTGATCAGTCCAGGAGTTTAACTTCTTTTGCATCCATAGGAAAAAGACTTCACAAAGCTTAGGAAAAATACATGGTTTTCAAGGGGCATAGTGATACAGATATCAAACAAGCAGATGAAGACTACTAAGAACCTACTGTCTCTGCAAGAGCAGGAGTTGTGAACAGGTAAACTAAAGGCCATCACTAAGATTTCACTAAACGTAAATAGGAGTATCAAACACCAAAAAGAGTCTCTCTGGAAGATTAAGCACTGACAGTCTGTTTTCCTTACACACTCTCATACTGCTACTGCACAACATCAAGGTGGTGGCCTTGGGCACCAAGAAAGAAAAAGGAAACTTGGATTAAGAACTGAACAATTGAGGGAAATCATTAAATTAACATTAAGCTTCCTCATTATTTCGTTCCAGACTTCACTGAAATTGAATAGCTGCAGTTCCTCCCCATGGCATGCATACCTTCAACCACAGGGATCATGAAAGAGAACAATAGTCTTTGATTGTAAAAACATGGTTCATTTTCAAAGAATTAATTCTCTTCCTCCTCTTGTCTCCCTTTGATGATACTCAGTTTCATTACTAGAAGGAACGTTATCATTAGAATAAAGGATCCTGCATTTCAAGCACATTCCTCCACAAAGGGTTTGAATTCTTAGAGCTGAGCTCTTGTTATGTTTGTATACACAAGAAGCTGGAGGGAGTTTACAACTGGGAGTCACAAAACAAATAAAACAGATGTGTTAGCTATGCCCAGATTATACTAAATGCTAATGTACCTTTACAGTCACACACAGAACTGCCAAAGAAATGAGCACTTTATTACATAATGGGAGTTAAACCACTGCCATATCAACCATGCAAAGGATTCCACTGATATTGCAAGCCTTTTTACACCAGGACCATTTTAAAGCAGAACAAATCAAGTGTCCCCTGATTACACACAGAATCTGCACAGAGACAGAAACACACCATTTATTTAGAGAAGGGGGAAAAAAAAAGTTCATTAGATAATCATAACCCATTACTATTTCACTATTTTATAAATTGCCAGCTTCCTGAGCAACAACAGCAGTCAGGGGCTGCATGAACACTCAGCTGAAGATCTGCCACCTGACTATTTTTCTGCTCTTTACTAAGCTATTACTAAAAGCTTACTCCTAGTGAAGCACATGCAAGCACACTCCAGTGAACTTCATGGGAGAGAACATGCCTCACTTTGTTTTCCAATGACAACTCTGCTTTATGATTCAGGTTTTTCTAGTGAGCAGAAATATTTGTGAAGCAGTCATAAGGAACAGTTTTCTAAAAAATGTGTCAATTTGCTGAAGCTTCCTGTTATGCCTGTGAAAAACACCTAGTAGGCTAACTGAACAGACACCACTTTTATGTAACAAAACTATAGGGGTCCATTTTGGAGGAGCTGTGTGCATATGTGACATGTTCACACTGAACATGGAGCTCAGTGGTGCCAGTCCCTAAAAATAGCACCTGGATATCCTTGTTCTCATCAGCAACTACAACCTCCTTTTCTCTGCCGTTTGGTGCATCGATCTGGCACCCCTCTCCCTCCTCCAGAAGAGACAGGAGCAGTGGTGCCCTGAGGTACCTCATTTTAATAGAGGTGAGGGAGATAAGGAGGATGTTTGCATCTGCTGCAAGCACACATTTTAAACAATGTCCCTGCCCCTCAGCAGGCAGTTATCATGTTGTTTTGGCAGCAGGAAGGAATCTGTGGTTTTTCTTGAATGTTGCTCTTCTTTATTTAAACTACCAGAAATAAAGCAAAAATGACAGAATGCTCTGTCTATAAATAATCATTCCGGTGTACAGTTATATTAGGAGGTAACTCAGATGGCATGATAACGCCTAACAGGCTAATCTTAGACCTGTAATGCCATAAGATGAAAATAACTAGGCTAAGAATAACTGACCCAGAGGAGTCAGCCTGTTAAAAGAGATCCACAGAACAGGGCATCTTAGATATTCCTGTGTTTAGCAATAACATCTGCCCATTAGTTTCTCTCCAATGTTTTGGATTGTACCCACTGTACGAAAAAACAACCCACAGCAGTAGTTGGGAAAGGTTAAAATGCAATGAAACCTGAAACCTTCCCCCTCAGCTATGCCAGCACCTGAAATTAATGTGTATATACACATACATTTGCAGGCTATCTATCTATTCTGCTTTCTCACAGTGTTTGCTTTCTCTGCAGAAGAAAGGGGCCAGGCAGTCAGTACAGAAAGAGGTTTGATTAAAGCTCTGCTAGTAGAAGAGTTGTTACAAGTGTTCTTCATATCCAATGCAAACCTTTACAAAATAAATGGACACAGTTTTACAGGAGGGAAGACTGACTGAAACTCTGTGCACCTGAATGCAGTGCAAACCAGTAGGTATTATAAAGCTGAGCAGCTAAAATGATAAATGGCTGAAATAAAAAGCTGTCTTCCAACTTTCCTTTCTTGTTTTAGCTCAATACACAAAAGAAAGGGGAGCTAGCCTCCTAGTGCCAGCACTACTGAACTTCTGTTGTTAAATGCAGTGTTCAATGCTATCAGGAAAGCCACTCAAAGAGGTTTTGAAATTATGTTCTTCATTCTTTTTTATTTACTTTACAGCTTTTGTAGCTTGCTATTCTTGTCAATCTTGTACTCTGAAATTCTTATTCCAGGCTTTACCCACAACCTAAAAATATATCTTCTAATACAAAGTCAGACTGTCAAGTAGTCACATGGCTCCAGAAGCTGGGACTTAAATAGAAAAATAGGAAGAAAAAGGAGTGTTACAGCATTAGAGGACACATGAAGTTGCCACACTGGTCTGTTCTCAATGTCTTCTCAATAAGCACTGGATTTTTTTCTACCTGGCCTTTGCAAGAGGCATTGAAAAAGCCTCTCCAGCTGTTATCCAGCACTTCTCTGAACTAAATTTTCACATTGAATTTTTTTCATTACTCTGAAGAAAATCACAAAGTAAAAGCTCAGCAGATCTATTCTCACTCTTTCTGAAGAGTTATTGCCTGAGATACCACATATGCAACATCTCCTATCTGCAAGAAGCTCACATTACCCAATTCAGATATGCAAATATGTCAAGTTTCATGAATATCAGAGCAAACTTTTAAATTGCTTGCTTTCAGCAATCTCTCCAGAAGAGCAGTTAAGCAGGCAAAAGTTTTGTTTGGCCAGACAAGCTATCAGATACATTTTGTACACTGAGGTTTACTGAGGGAAGACAGATCATGAGGACCTGTCAACCTGCATACCTACCACATGATGTGTGTAGCACTGATTTCATCATTTATATTCAAGTGACACAGCTGGAATTTCCTGACTGGTGCAGAGAGTAAAATACTGTGACTACCTTTACTTACCACATTTGTGAAATTGCAGGTGTTCTGCAATCCTGTAGGTAGATGAAGTCAACCAATTGAATCATTCTGAATTGGCATATTCCCTTTAGAAGTTTTGCTCTATAGATTCCTGAGCCTGACAGGTACCATTTTCCCAATTTCACAGAAGGGTTAGCTGATGTAAGCAGGATTGTGTAACTTCCTCAGGTCACCTGTCAACTCAGTGATGAGCCACGGCTTTAAGCTCAAGATCTCCTTGAACTCTTCATTTTTCAACAGCTTTGAGCAGGAAGCAGAGGATGCCTTACCCAACCAATGCCAAGGTGGAATTTCAGCAGGCCAGTGCAAGGTTGTCAAAGTATAACCAGTGAAGCAAATGTAGCAGCCTTACCCCATGGAAAAACAGCACAGTATGTTAAATCTCCAGAAGTTAATGAACTTGGCATTACTTCTTAAAGTCTCACACCTAAAGACACCATGGCTGGCTAGGTTCTTTCTTCCCCCTCACACAACTGACATGTACTTGAGTAACGTAACCCTGCATTAGTTATTTATTGACTATATTTCTAAATGTAAAAAGTAAATAACTAATGCAGGGCTACATTACTCAATAAGCATTCTTGCCATGGACTGTGCTGCACCAAGTGATTTTTTTTTTTTAATGACTTACAGTGTATTACTTGTTTTTGTGGCAAGATAAGAGACCAGCTGAATGCTAGGGTCCACTGTTGCATTGCACACACATGGAAGCTGAAATTTTCTGGGCAAAATAAAAGGCACATCACAGTTCAAAAGTAATTCCAGCTAAATAAGAGATTTTAGACTCCAGATTAAATTGTGAAAACAATTATGTTAAAAATAAATGAAACAATTATGGTATTAGATAAGAATACATCAGCAACACTTTCTTAAATAAAGATGCACAGCACTTACTGCTGCATTTTAGAGCAACAGTACCATATGGGAGAATCTAGTTCAGCCTTCTCAAGACAGCTGAAACTGCTCTCTGCAGTAAGGTGTAGGTGTCTGCAAATTACACAGCTTCTTGAGTCAGTGCCGATCTCGATTGCTTCATTCATAATTAGACTTTTGATTGGTACCTATCCAGATCATCTCATTCATAGTAGGATTTACAAGCAGAGATGGAGACAGACAGGCAAAGCAGTAATTGAGGGAATACCAGAAAGACTGCTTCACATGAAAGAACTATTTCCTATGCCTTCTATTGTCACGGATTCCTTTGATAGTCTGCTTTACAAACACGTATCTATTTGCCATTGAATCTGTCCTCTTTGGGGATGGCTCCAGCCTAGTTTAAAGTCAGAGTTGCATAATACATGCCACTGAATCTGGAAACTAGAAAATCTAAAAATGCTTTGAGTGTTTCAAGTTGTGCTTGCTTCAAAAACTTTAGGAATTTCAAGGATGCAGTGTTAACATTCAGGGATCTGCAATTTTCTTAAACATGCAATTTTTTTTAACCTAAGAACAAGCCATACACATGGAATTGAAGATAACTTTAATGCAAGGACACTGTGATAAGTAAAATTCAAATGTCTGATGCTAGCTAGTCCAAACACTAGAGCATATTGTCATACCTTCTATTTCTTTCTCCCTTATACAGAGCACAGGTGCAGACAATACTTGAAAAGTTACCCTGAATTTGAGAGAACTGAAGGTAATCAACAGCAGCACTAGGCTTTGTGGTTTCAGGTGATATAAATTAAACAGTAGACTATGTACAATGTCAATTACTTACAGTCCAGTTGCACGTTTTAAGAGCCAAGAGAAACACTAAGGAGTATTTTGTGTTTTATAGACTATGTATTTAAACATCTTTTACCTGGAAAATGCTCTTGACTAAGTTGCTGGGGTTTTTTTAAAGTCTAAAACCCCCCTCTATTCTACTTGGTACTGCAGGGAAAATTGTGTATGCTATATGGGCCTAATGTAATATCAGATAAAAACTAACTGTTACATGATATTTTTGTCTCCAGTGAAGGAAAGCAGAGCTATAAGCTTACAGAAAATTACCTCCCTTTCTTATGTTTCAAATAAGAAAATTTCTATTCCTCAAGCAACATTAGTTGCCACTTATAAAGTGGTATAGTAAGCTAAAATCCCAGATCTTCACTTGTGTACAGCTAACTTCAACTTGATGTAGCGTGAAAAAATAAACAAGGCAGCGGGGAAATAGTCAGTCTTAACTCTTTGACCAATAGAAAAGCACTGGACACCTGCTCAGCTCTTCAGGAAAACCAAAAAGCAGTAATTCTTGAAGGAGAGCCCGACACTGCAGAAGGCTTTGCAGAACTGTAATAATACTTTCAGAGAAACTTTTGCTTTTACTCCCTGTCTTTGCTAGAGCTATGTTTTTGTATTTGTAAGAAAGTCTTAGTCACCTGATTTCTGCTCTTGACAAATGAACTGAAATTGGTGCTCAATATCTCTAAGAAGTTAGACAAATAGTGAATTCTTTGAGACGTTCAAAAAGAAACAAGCCAACCCAGCAGCTTAATAAAGGAATAGAAAAATTGCCAATCTTAAACATTACCATTTGGAATTCTCCAATCCCCTTATGTATTCTCATTATTTTAACCTGCACATTATAGCTTTTCAATCTCTTATGCAACCTATAATCATTATGAGATAGCATTATGAGGCATTCTACTATTGAAAAACACCGATGAAGGGATGAAGACATAGCTAAGTCTTTTCTAACAGGAAAGATATTTCCCTTTGACTCACTCACAATTTATTTTCATATCTGAAACTAGAAGTCTGCTTTACAATTGTATGTAAGAAAAAAAAACACAAGTAAAATTTTTAGATCTTTTTCTATAAAGCAGGAAAATAAATCTTTCTTGTAAAAAGCAAACAAACTTAACATGGGCTCAACAGGTGCACCAAAACCAGGCAGTACGTGAGGAGAGCTATGGTCTACACATAATAGTCTTAAAAACTGAGCAAAGGGGGGGAAAGGGCGGGGAAACTAAGACTAAAAGTACATGTAAACAATTCACTCTGCATTCTACATACAGAACTTCTATAAAGTCAACTTTATAGAAAACAAATTCAGAAACCCAGCATTAACAAAGATATAAACCAGATAACATTGTGCCTCAGAAAACAGATTTTCAGCCTGATAAAAACAGAACTGAAATTCACACAGTTTAGGAGAGAACAGGCAAGGGCAGACTTAAATCTTGACTTTTTCAGCCTAAACTGACATTTTATCTGAACAGCAACAGTTCTTCAAATGTAATTCGTCCTCGGTACATCATTTGCAGGTCTCAAACACAGCTAGCAAATAAACTATAAAGAACAAGAATAGCTTCAAATACACGAGGGAACAGCTAATGTTCTTTGAGAACAGCTTTGAAATACCGTCACCAAAAAAACCACCCAATTTACATCTCAGTGAGTCACTACTTAGGACTACCGTTGACAGCTTCACAAATATTTTTAAAGCAACAAAATAAAACATCCATGTTAAAGACATTTTAAAACAAGGCTGTAATGAAAAGAGAAAGTCATTAGTATTAAACTCCCTTTGTATGCAAACTGAAGAAAAGGAACTAACAGCAAGACAAATCATGTTTACAACAGACTTAGGACCAGAATTGCCTACGAGGGACTCTAACCGCAGCCTTCTGACAAGGTCTGTCCAAAGTAGCCTCTCTCTGTGAATAAGCCTGTACCGTGAGCCCCGTTTTGCAACCACGCAACAAAACAAACCAGGAATGCCGAACTAGATTTTGGTTGTCAGCGTTTTGCTCTGGTTGGAAAGCAGCAGACTGAAGGAGGCAGACTCCCTGAAAAAGCAGCAGCTGCTATCTAACATACTACCGTAATTATTTAACAACAGCTTACAACACAGCAATAAAGTCACTTTTTTAAAGAAAAAAAGGGTGGTTTCTTGTCGTGCTAGGCTGAGTTTTCCCGGTCAGCGACCGAGGTACGAAGCTCTCTTACCTGAGCTGATCATACTGTGCATTCTCTGCTGAGCCAAGAGCTGTTCACGTCCAGAAACCCCATCTGAGGAAAAACACGATTCACTCTCGTAAATTGTCTGCAGCATATTCCAACTGGTCTGTGCTTCAGCTACACCAAAGATTCATCACTGCACTTGCACAGGGACGTCGGACACGACCCTCTGCAGTCCTACCTCCTCCAGCGAGGATTGTAAGATAACACGCTTCGGCAATTAGCAATGTTTAAGCATTTTCACCAGTTATCTATCGGGAGAAGGGAAAAACCTTCAAGCCTCTCTCTCGGCAGCAGTGACGGCCCGAAGGGGGGGAGAGGGGGGTAGGGGGGGCGGAAGCTATGCGTTGCCGAGTTGGAGCAGTTGCGTTCGGGCTGCCGGCGGCAGGTGGAACAAGTGAAGAATTATCTCTGCGCTTCGGACTGCCTGGTGGAGTGGGGAGGGGAACGTAGCCTCTCAAAAACCATCAAAACCTAGTAAAGCCCTTTTACGGGGAGCGTGATCCCCCGCGAGGTTAGCCTGAAGCAGCCCAGGCCGGAGCAGTGCCGCCGTCCCCGCACCCCTCGGCTCTCCCCGGCCCGCCTGCCGCCCGGAGTTGGCGGGAGAGCAGCGAGAACTCATTTGCATTTGAATCGACACCCGCGCAGCCCAGCGGCGGCAGAAATAGAACAATGGCCGGCCCGAGCCAAAAATAGGTCAGGCACGGCCGGGTGATTGGAGCCTGCATTAATGCGTTTAAAAATACCACAGCAAACACAGCTGTCCAGTCTCTCTCTGCCTTTCAGACCGTGGCAGTGTTCCCTCCGCTGCCCGGCCTCCAGCGCCATTAACCCCTTCCCCCCTGCACGGCCCCTTTCGTCGGGGAGAAGCCAGGCAGGGAGCGGGACAAGAAACGCTCCTCGCACCCCTCTTCCTCCTTGCCCTTCCCCCGGGGACTATTTTGTGAAAAGCGAGCAAAACGCCACGGACTCTGTATCAATCCCAAAATAACGGCGGGAGGCTGTGCAGGCAGCATGGTGCCTGCCTCGCCCACGCAGCCGTGCCGTGCCGTGCCGTGCCATGCCATGCCATGCCATCCCATCGCCTCTCGCCGTTCTATTTTCGCTGCCCGTTTCTCTGGCCACGCCGCAATTGGCTCCAGCAGGGACCTGGGCCCTGCCTGTGCCCTGCAGGACCTCCAGCCGCCTCGGGAGAGGCCATGTCTGAGGCTAACCGGGCTGGGGGGAGCAGAAGACAGATGATAATGAGGGACCCGATTTTGTGCGTGTTGTTATAAGCAGCCTTTCCGTATTTAGCATCCTTGATATAATTCCTCTAGTAAGTCACCAGCTGAGGCACAGTACGTTAGACTCGCTAACCAGCTACATACTGTTCAGTTAACTTGCTAAAATCAGGAGAGGGTCTGAGCGGCTCATTTATTTTTAGAAGCATTAGGAAATTTGCACAGCGCCTTTCTTGGGTTTTCAAGATGATGTGGTTTCAGAAGAGCAGCATTTGACAGCGTATCAGACAACAGCACCACGCTCCTCTGCATCTTGGCAGGTTTCACATCCTATGTGAAGTTCACTTTTCATAATGGCATTTGAAAACTTGTGTGTGTCTTGTTTGCTGATTATTACACCTACACATAGGTAAATTTCATTCCACTGCTAAAGATGTACTTGAGCTCTGTGAGTGCTGCTCTGCTTTACAGCACTTATTACACAGGTGACCAAAGCCTACAAACATGACCTACAAACATGGTACAGCAGCCTGACCACTCACCTACTAAAATTTCAAATCCTTTTCCATGTCCCTACTCTAGAGGGGCAACAATGGCCACAGAGGTGTGATGCTTCATTATTATCAAGAAGCCAATACATAAGGTTGTCTTGGCACTTTCTAAAAGACCACCAAATTTTCAACTATCTCCAGCATTTTTTTGCTCCTGAAGACACAAGAATCTGCCCAATACCTGAGAATCCATTCTGCCTTTTGGTGAAGGATCATCTGTCTGCTTTTCAACCAACAGGACAGACAGTAGTCAAAGGCAATACATTCTATACGTGTAGAAGCTGCTTTGTTCGTTTGGTTGTGGTGTTGGGTTTGTTTGGTTAGTTGGTTTGGTTTGTTTTCTAACTTCTCACAATTAAGTTACTGAAAAGAAGATTCAAAATAACAAAGTACTCCTGTGAACGTTTGGATACTCATGGCACCTAGGAGGTCTTTGGCTCAAGTTTTAGCTTTAGCTTAGCTTTAAAACACATCTGTAACTTCATCCCTTTTCAACACACTACTCAAACTCTCAAATTCTCCTCCAACACCCCAAACCTTTGCTTCTTCCATGTGCCAAATGACCTGGTCCTGCCGATAGTGAGGATCTGTCCCCTGGACAGACAGGGACCACAGCAGCTGACAAGGGGATTTCCCTACAGGATCCCCAGGTTAGCACCTGTCGCTGCTCAACACCCCCTCTCTCCTTGCCTTCTCTCTTCCCTCCTCCCAGTCTTTTCACTCCTTCCCAGGAAGTAGCGAAGCTCTGCAGGCAGCATACAGCCAGCTCTGCAAAGGGGCAGGGACACAGGCAGTGGCAGCACAGTGACAGGTAGGGTGTTACAGTGTAAGACAGGGGATGAGCATCACACACATCATTGTACTATTGACAGCTGATAATTTAGCATTGTGAATATTTTTTTCTCTTGATAATAAAAACACCCAAATGTTTTGTGGGAAATATGTGGCATTATCACGGTACAGGGCAGAAGACATTGAATCTGAGTGTTAGAGGGATAACCAGTAGAAACTGAAATCGTCTTTAAAGCAGAAAAAGCTTTTTATAGACTGAAACACATAAAAAAGTGGAACTGCTTATGCCCCTGAGTCAACCATAACATGATCCTGTTTAATGATTCAGCACCTCAAAATAATCAAGTCTCATATTACAGGGAAACACTGGAGGAATAAGTTAAAAACAAGTCAGAACACAGAAAATTGTGGAGTGTGGGATCCCAGTATTAGTTACCCATACATGCTTATAACCTCTTATATATGCAGCTACATTAAGATAGCATTCAGACCTCCAAATGACTTCAAATACTTCAGTAACTAACTAAATAAAATCAAATGATACTCAAGAGTAGAAAATGTATGTTCAGATACATGGCTGCAAACATTCTTAGTTTTGGTGTGAAAAAAAGACACAAACTGTCCTATGTTAGCCAATTCACAGACCACAATAACTGCAGCATGTTTTATATTTTAAATGATACATAAAAATTGTATCAAAATATTTGACTTATAAAGTCAGTCACTCCAAATGCAGGGCTTTTACAACCTGAATTCTTCCAACCTGCTTCGACTTATTATGGGCCCACCTGGATGCATACTTAGCTTTAAAACGCATATGTAAATCCATACCTTTTCAACACACTACTTAAGCACATGCTCAGATTCTATTGATTGCAATACACTTTAAGCACACAGTTAAACACTTCGCTGAGTCAGCCCAGCCTTTAACTGCATGATCACTTGAGTTTAAATAGCTCCTTTAGAGTCCCACAGGGGAAGGATAAAGGGTTCATGCCTTAAGAAAATCTGGTTTTTATTTTTAAAGCTATGGATGTTAGAAGGTGACATTTTTACACAGGAACAAGAGGGGTTTTGCTCTGTTTTTTCAAATGCATTTCCTAAACTTGGAGAACTTTAATGACACTGGAGGTAAGAGTAAACTGCTGAGATGATTTAGTGCTGTTGAGGTGACTAAATGCGATCAGCAACTTTATTGAAAATGTAAGGTATGTTAGGAGCACTAAGATCTCATTACAGGGGTTTCACAATGTGTTTCTCTTATTTTCCTTCTGAGTTGTTAAAAACAAATAAATATGAGGAAATGAAATCTGGAAACCACATTACTGCAACATTAAGACCAAGAAATTAAGCACTCAAATTAGAAAGAGCTAAGATTTCTACTGCATTAACTGCAACACTATAATTAAGTAGCAGTTTTCTTACTTTCCCTTTAAAGTACAAACAGTATATTACTGGTGGCTTTTAGCATATCCCATTTCTCACTCACATTATTCTGGAGCATAGCCTTCATTAATATTAATAGCTTAGTTTCAACTTCTGCAGTTTTCCTACTGGTAAATGAATTCTTGCATAGATTTTTCTACCATACTGCTCAATTGTATCATATAAATATTGCATACAAAATTAAATAAAGAGATGTTCTCTAGCTTCTAGTCATATGCTTAAATGAGGATACTGCAGTCTCACAGATGTCCCATTCAACCTTCCTTCACCCCCTTTTTCATTTGGCAAGTAAAAATGCAGCAAGTAATAATGTGCATCAGTACCAAACAATGCATAAACAAGTAGGAGCTAAATTAAGATTGCATGAGTAGTATTAAATCTGGCCTATTTCAGTACTGAAGGTTTGAGCTCTGATCTTTGCAACCTAAAAAGCTCCAAACTAGTTTTTGTATATCTATTCAACAGGATTAAAAAAGAAGAAAAATAACTACTGCATAAAAGAGATGTAGCCAAACTTCATTAGACACCATTAGTACTATGTGAAACCCAAACATCCAGCATAAATTACTACATCTTATGCTGGAGGATTAACTATGTTAACAAAAACCAGAAGACTATTACCACAGAGAAACAGATGGTTTGGGAGCAGAAAGAAATCATGAGATGTTCAAGTGGTCTGGTTCTGCTCCCTCTTGGAACTAAGGGACCCCATTCCAAGCCCCTGGGGGATCCCTTAATCCACATGCTCTGGTTGTAAAAGATGTTGTGAGGGAATATCTCTGAACAGTTTTCTGTGCAGCAAGTTTTTGCTGTTGCCTGTGCAAGAATATATGTTGCTTTTTTTTGCAGTGCTGTGAAGCCATGTGATGGGCATTTTTCAAATATTTCAGGAGAAAACTGCAATTCTAAACGTGTTTAAGATCAGTTCAAGCTTCAAAGGAATTTTCTGGGACAAAGAAAGGCATTATCTGTAGCTTTAGGGGATTTTGTGACCAACAATAGGAGAATAAAACTCTACAAAGTTTTGAGGATAAGGACTGCTATGCTAGATGAATGTATGAGTCTCTACTATCTCCCACATAACAATACAGCCAGCCTAACATCTAGCTCAGGGGTTTTATAACTAGCTGATGACTTATCACTTCTTTCTCCTCTTAAAATATGCCTTTCCATTCACTAAATAAATGTATTAGAAATTAAGTCCCGGATTCAGGACAACACCACGGCAACACATATTTGATTGTAAGCATGAGGCTTATGTCAAGCAGATGCTTAAGGGCTTCATAAATGCAAAGGTACTTTCCTGAATCACAAAGCTCAAACCATTTTTAGAAACACAGAGAGCTATCAAATAAATAAATAAAACATTTGGGTTAGGAATTACATACGCAATTCAATTATTCTGCTGACACAGTCGTTTATCAGGTTGGAACTAAAATCTTCCTATTTTGCAGCTAGGCTGAGGTAAATTGCATACAAACAACTCAGGCCATGTAGCCAAAAGCAATGTCAGACAAATAAATGCCTCAGATTAGCTAACCACTTAATGCCCCTTTCATGTCATTAATGAGGCAAGTAGAGATATGAGCAATATGAGATTTACTGGCTCTTCAATGGTTATGCCTAGCTTTCTTAGACCAAGATTAGTGCATATATGCACTGTTTGCCATGTCTAGCTCTACCAGACACTCCTGGATGGACATACATAAATGAACCCTAGAGCACATAACCTACAACAGCTTGCAATACACTACCTGTGACAGCCTGCAACATGCTCAGAGTACTTCAGGCATTTCAAGCTTGTTGCATGCCTACTGAGCAGATGATCTGCACTTCCACACAGTGTTTTGCACAGGATTTCCTGATGCTGAGTAGCCTGGCAGGTCAGATCAACTGACCTGAACACTGAGAACTCCTGGATAACAGACTAAGGAACCAGAGGAACATTATCTCTAGCTTGTAATATATACCTAGGTTTATGAGTGGTTGGTGGGGTATTTTTGGATTTAAGTCAAGAAAAGTAGGCCAAACTAGGCTCAAGCTTGGATTCATAGAGGGATGAGGTGGCTTCAGATAGCATGTTACAACCACACTATAAAGCTGTAGTAGAATTAGAGTAGATATATCAACCATGTAGACTGGGACAACTGCTCTGTTAAATTTTTAAGCAAGTAAGACATTTTTTTTAAATATCAAACAATATATGTAGTTAGATAACTGCTACTTCAAGCCATTGGAAGCTTGGCAAGAAAATATATCTTATGTAAAGCACTAAAGAGGGCCTTCTTTAATGTGAGGGCCAAGGAATGGACCTGAGATGCCAGGCCACATGCTGGGCTGTGGGCACATGCCAGTCTCTCCCACTGTGCTTCCTGCTGTGGTGTCCTTACTCTCCCAGCTCCTCCACCCCTCACTGGGGAGCATTCAAGCACAAAGAGCAAGAGCATTACATCCTTTAAAAAACATGCCTCCAGGAGCTGTAACAAACTGACCACTATCATGCTGTGAACAGGTCACAATCTCATGGTAGCCAATAGTGTTGTTATGAAACCACCTGAAACCCTCCTGGTCTCCTTCACCAGGATGGCAGCAAAATTCACACCTGGTCCTCCTCTTCTCCCTCCCCCCCCAATGTTTCAGTGAACCCAGATAAAGCCTTTATCTAACTTTTTTTCTTAATCTTAAATTTTGATAAGGAACAGACCCATGAACCAAAATGTTACCATTACACCACCCTGGGAGCTGTTCGCATTGTGCCAGTGAATTTGGGGCAATGCTAAAAGAACTAAACTGTGTTTTCAGTGAGTGAATTGCAATTGTTTTGTCTGAATTGAGTGGAACTAGGATTTCTCCTGAGAAGCAATATGAACTTAATTTTCCTTGTGGAAGCAACAAATTTACAGACTGCAAAAGAGAAAAAAAAATCAAAATACAATTGAAAGGAAGGTTTCCTACCTCTGAAAGGAAAATTACAACACATTTCAACTAAATATAATCTCTCTTATTAGCTAAGTAAACCACCTTGAAAATTTTAATGCTACTTACTGTAACTGAAAATAGTTTGATGCTACCAAAATGTGTCACAAATATAGGCATCCAACTGGTATTCCTAAGGCCAGAATCAGCTTCAAGAAGGCTTTCACCCACACTTCAAGTTCACTTAGCCAAATCATGCAACCTTCTGTTCGCTACACAGTCCCATAGAACAGATGAAACAAATGGAGGGGAAGCTACAGCAAGTCTCCAGCAAAGTCATACCTCAGCAGGCAGATGAGGCAGCTGCAGCTGCTACTTCCACGTGCCCCTCATCTGCCACATCTCTGGCTCTTAGTAGCTGTCTGGGACAAAGTGGCAAGGCTGGTCCCAAGCCCCACAGTACTCTGAAAGGAGAACTGTTCACAAAAAAATCTGCCAAATTGTTCTCAGCCTCAAACTAGTATGCAATAACTAACAAAATGCACAGGACAGAATTGATAATTTGCACTGACAGCATGAGGAAACAGAAAGAACATATGTTGAACCCATGTTCAGAAAAATCCCTCAGTCTAATCCACTGCCATCAGGTGTATTTATATCTTGCAAAGAATCTGAGCGAGGCAAAAGCTTATATTGACTTCAATCCAAAGAGCTGCTGGGAAAGGGCAGTCCAAAAATGAATTAATACATGAAAAGTAACCCTCAAATGCTGGAATCTCAACACCATAAGCAGAGATGACAGACTATTTTAGATGAGCTTAAGCTTCTGAGTGGTCACAATGTAGGATCAAACTTGGGCTCTGGGCCTATTCTAAAAATAGCACAGCTCTACAGCAGTCATCCACGCACTTCATATTCTGACAGTTGGTAGCCAAGAGAACAGAATGGCAGACTAGGTGATAACGGTAGGAAAATGAAACTTTTGAGTCAACAAATCAGAGGTTCTACACTATCACAAGTCTGGTCTCACTTAAGTCATCAGTCATGGACGGACAGGTCTGTGTATGATATGATTTCCAGCCCCTTCCCCCACTAATTCAAGCAGTTGCCAATGAAAGAAACTATGAATATCTCCCTAAGGTTTGGAATTAATTTTTTTTCATTTTGAATCTGAAATTAATGCAATTAAAGTGTTTTCATTAGTCTATGAAAAATCGAGTGCATTTTTTCAGTAGCCCACATAATAATGCTGTACAAAGGCTAGGCAGCAGTTCGACTAAAAGTAACCAGCAACAAAAGCTAGTGTTCAAGGTAACAGGCATCACCCATGGACTGTGTCCACAGGAATGAACAAATAAATCACCGTCTAGATTACCTTAAACTTTAACTATATTGTCCATCTCCTTTCCTTACCTCTGCCAGAATTCCAGAAAAAAAAATAAAAGCTAAAAAATGGAGACAGAAAGCTTGGACAGCTAAAAAGTGCACATACAGTTCAAAAATGGTTTATTTGCCATGTGTAAGGAAGCTTTCTACATCTCAGAGGACAAAGGAAGATAACTAAAGCTATGAGTCTGGTTTTGTGTTATCTGATAAAGGGCTGCAGCAACATCGGGCACTGCTTTAACTAAAAATAGATGTACTGTAACAATAAGGCTGAAAAATCATCACATAAGTAAATTACCAGTGTGATGAAACAGGTTTAAGTTTGGTCAGACTTTTTGTTTGTTTGTTTTCAATTTCCAGTAAGAATGCTTCTAAAAATAGCATTGCCATGTTTTATAATATTAATTTGCTTAACATTCTAAACAAATGCTTGTCTCCATTTTCAGCCTATACAAATGTGACAACCTTACATTTAAGGAGTAATTTACTTGAGTAACACAGCAGAGATGGTTTTATTTAGCCAACTTCAAAGAAAATGCTACTGTAAGAAATCTAAACACAGTATTCTCTTTCAATCACTATTCACAGGCATACAAAGTGTATTTCTCTTAGAGACTTTATAATATAGTCTCATGTGTGTGTGTATAAAAATGCAAACTGATAAACAATGCACTCTCAGCTACTGGTGTCAAACAGCACAGCTGAAGTACTAAAGCGCACATACATTGACGTAAACAAAAAAAACCAAAACTGAAAGGTACATAAGCAAGTGTCTGGTTTAAAACATGTGATGATTGGGTATTTTATTGACTTGAGGCCTAAATCATTACATTCACTTCTGTTCATTTAGTGTCCTGTCAGATGCAGCGGAAAGCCTCCAGCAATTCAGAAAGGCAACATGCTATTCTGGGACCCATCAGAAAATGAATGAGTTGAGAAGTTGAGCAACTAACTATATTTGCAAGGGGAAATCTCCAAGGCATACCTACTAACAAGAATTTCAGGCTAGAAATACATTAGGATGGTTGCCAGCAGAAATATTTAATCAGTCAGTCTTTTACAACACCATGGCTCCCATCTCATTTTTTACCAAGTTACTTAGCATTGCAGACACCAGCAACCAACAAGTTTGGTAACTGCTTTCATTTCTCACACTCTTTTTCTGGCATTCAGCTGTTTTTGTGATACTTTGTCTTCTGATCCAAAGACCACAAGCTTGTCACAGGATGATAGGAGGTTTTGTGTGTATTGTTGTGGTGCAAGGAGAGAGAGGGAAGGTATAGAGATGGTCAGTAAACTCGTAATGGCTACCTACCCCTTCAGAGTGACCTACAGCTGTGGCGGTCCAGACTAAATGACCATGGTAATGACCTTCAGCCATTTCTTCTCCAGTGGCATTGGGAAATACTGTGTTTCGATGCAGTGCACAAATGTGAGGACAACCATTCTTCCAGCAAAAATGTTCTTATTTAGGACGTCTTAAATAAGACTGTGTCCTAAATATGGCCGTGTGTACTAAACAACACATTTATGAACCTGCTAAATCAAACCAGCTACTGTAGAAGTCTTGGTGCCACTGCACTGCTGAACTATAGAACAATGATTGCCTGGAGGGGATGCAGGGCCTCACTGGCAGCATCATGTTAAGGGGCCCCCTAATGCTCCTGCTCCACTCCTGTCCTTGTCCAGCATGGCAAGGTTTTATGTATATTTATTCATTCACTCTAAAGGAAATCAGAACAGTTTTCCAATGCAACTCAAAAAGCACATGCAGAAAAGTAAGACTCCAAAAGCACAAGTAAGAAAAGCAAGACTTTTTTATCATCAGGCGGTCCTCTGCCTCATCAAGCCACAGGCACAGTGACAGGAGTCCAAAGTACTCCTGACAGTGCTATACCACCCCAGAGTTCTATCCACCAGTGGCACGATAGATACTCAGGAGGACTTGCATCTTGAAGAGACTGATAAATCACAGAAAATCTATATGGTCAAGCCAATAAGTATAATCAACATAACTGACTGACTAAAGATGCATGCACAGTCAACAGCAAATGTATTTTGAACACTACGGGGAAAAAAAAGCTTAGAAATCTACAAACAAAGTTTTTATTAAAACTCAAGTTTCTAACAATTTGTAGTGATGATAGTATAATCTAAATTGCATTAGTTAAATAAACAATTAAGATCTCCTTTGAAAAGGAGAACAGTATTCTTCAATTAGTCTCTTTACAAACTCTGCCTTTTCTGATGATGCGGGAAATGGAATATTAGGTTAAGTAACTTCTACAAGACTTTAGCTGATTGATGCCTTTACTTTTCATATAATTTCAGACTAAATTTAGGCTGCCTTAAGACTCCTCCTAGCTAACAGACTCTCCTCCTGCACATAGTTCAATGCTCATGCACCGCAGAACTCCCCCACCAGCGTGTAATTTTCCTGTCCCAGAGAAGGCAGCAATCGAAGCCTGCCATTTGTGCCCTGAGAGGGCAAAGGGACGTTCCCAGCTCTGCTGGCGTCACAGGAGAGGCTGATAAACAATCCATATCATTTGGCCACCCCATTTGATAAGCTTTATGTTTATTTTTATTGTCTGTGAAAGAGAAAAATGATACATAATATGGTTTGCTGTATGTTATTCTGCTTGACAACACAGACTTGAAGACACCTAATTTTGCCCGTTGTTACAATTAATAAAACAGTTTTCAGATTTTCATTTTGGATACAAGATATGATAATATCCTATCCAATCTGAAAGAGGATGGAGTCCTTGTGCTCTTGGAAAGTACAGCGTCATTACATGACTTCACACACAACAGAGCAAACCCCCCTGAGCACATCTCGTGCCATTCACCGTCATGCAGAGCCAATAATCTATTTCTGACTCGCATGTATGTCTGTTCCCATATTTGACAAGGTAACATTTGGCCCTCTACCTGAAGCAATGTAATTCTTCACTGTCAGAAAGTGCCACCTGCAGCAGACTTAGTCTAGCAGTACCAAGAAGGAAATTTGCATTTAATTCATATACAGAAAGGAAATACCCACTAGATGATACATACAAAACCCTATCAGACTTTGCTTTTTTGCCCCTTTCCCATGCCCATCTACCCCTCCTTTTTTTTTTGTGATAACATTGATAAAGATCATTGGAAGTTTTTTGATCATATATCTCTTAGAAGTGCCCATGAGGAATGGTTGTTAATGAATGTAGGAAAAAAAAAGAAGAAAAAAAATGGTCTAGTTGGTTGTTAAAGTACTCAGGGTCTAGCACTCTTGAGCTGAACATGCTGATCACAGACTTCCAGTGATTTAGAGACCCTGTAACACTCTGTGTTCCAGGGCCCTATCTGTCAAACAGGAATAAACAAGAGGATATTTCATATTACTCTTTAGAGAACGAGTGCTTTAACAGTGCTCAAACATCATGGAGGTGAAGAACATACACTTTCTTTAGGCCAAAAAATTTGCCAAACTAGTTCCACAGAGCACAGTCAGTTAGGAACCGGTAATCTGTGTCCTTCCACAGGGAACTGAATTGGCAACACTCTGATTACGATCTACAACTGTCAATGTTTTTCAAAGCCTGTATTATTTCAGATAGCTGATTACTACCAAAATAAAATTGCACACTATTTCCCCAAATTACAAAAGTAGCTGTTTTTTCCTCAAAAGTTAGACAAGCACAAAAAGCCTGTGCTTTCTTTCCTGTTTCAAAAGCTTTTTGGTTTTACCTTCGTTCCCTTAACTTGTCCTTCTCTTCAGAGCATTTTGTGTAGTTCTGTAAATAGAACATCGCCACTTGCAAAAAAAAACATGGCTAAAAAAAAGTTTCTTATGTCTCTCCCTAAGTTCCCAGGCTTACAACTTAAAGAGATACTTCCATTCAGGAGAAACAAGACAGCTTAGCAATAGTTGTGGCAAGCAGTGACTCTCACGTAGATGCTAAATGCTTGATGCTGAAGAAAAAAATAATTTACTTTAGCTCAAGATAATGTAAAAAGCCAACACAAAACCCAACCAACCAGTAAAACCCAAATGCACATTTTTGGGCACACATTTCTGTCTTTGAATCTGTTGTATGCTGATGAATTAATGACATCAGCTGAAGGACTTTTTTTCCCCATTCAGCTGAAGCTGTGGTCACATACACCTGCTCCCTTTATTTCATCTCCAGCACAGACGCAGCACGGTCAGTTAGCTTTCAGTCTATTTTTGGCATAAGGCTATTTGAACAATGATCGACCACGATAAACTGCCTCTGCTCTAGCTGACATTAAACTAGCTTGTTCTCTCTATACCCTTCCCATGTGTCTGGAAACCTCACTTGCAAATAGGGGTAAATATTTCTGTAGGATATTCCTTTTTAACCTGACCAGATGTGTCTTTGCATTATTGTGGGGCCCATGTTAATAAATATTATCCTTTCCTTATTAATTTACTTATCTCACCAAAAAGGATGGTGTTTTCCAAGACAAAATTAGTAACTGATGACTGCTTTTCAATATCTTTCCTTTCTTGCTATCATTCTCTCTTCAGTTATTGCAGACATCTGTCTGTCCTCCTCTCCTCTTTTAACTCCAATCTTTTATCCACTACTGAAATATTGACTGTCTTCATGCTTCCCTTACTACAGCAGACCAGCAGGAACTGGTCTGTTCTCCCTAGCGGAGAGTGATAGGACGAGGGGAAATGGATGAAAACTGCGCCAGGGGAGGTTCAGGTTAGATATTAGGAAGAATTTCTTTACTGAAAGGGTTGTCAGCCATTGCAACAGGCTGCCCAGGGAGGTAGTTGAGTGGTTGAGTCACCATCCCTGGAGGTGTTTAAGAGACGGGTGGATGTTGCGTTGAGGGGAATCGCTTAGCAAGTCGATAGGGCTAGGACAAAGGCTGGACTCAATGATCTTCAAGGTCTCTTCCAGCTGTAACTATTCTATGATTCTATTCTATGAAAATCTCAGACAAAACACACTTTTGAGGTTTCTCCCATGATAGTCTGTTATTTTTTAAGAAGTCTCCAAACACCTAGTTGTTCACCCACCAGCTGGCTTAAAACTCTACTCCTATGGTCAATACAAGGAACTTAGCTCCTTGGCTCAGAAAAACACTAACATTACCAGGCAATATGGTTCTTTCATTCCATCTCTGAATAGGTATGGAGATTATTTATACAGCCAAGATATTTCCATCCAGGCTGAAAAAATCATTTGGAAGAGGCCTTGTTCTGATAATGAACATCAAATGCTCCTCTCCATCAGATACAAGAAGAGGTTCTCTCTTTGTACCAGAATTGTACTACTGTTGTCATCAATATTGCCATGTTCTTCCAGGGGCTTGGAGACTCTCCACAGGTTCACTGACAACTTCCTGAAAGAAAAAGTCATCCACTGATCTGCTACCAGCTAAGAAAACACCCTGCAATCATTAGAAACCTAGAATCCTAGAATGGCACAGGTTGCAAGGGACCTTAAAGATCATCTAGTTCCAACCCCCCTGCCAAAAAAAACCCCAAAACCAAAAAAAAAACCAAAAAACCTCCAAACACCTGGAAGAAAAAGAAAAACAAAATCAACAAACAGAAAAAAAAAAAAAGAAAAAAAAAGAAATAAACCCATCATATTTATTTCAAGCCCATTAGTTCAGACTTCAATTCACAGGATTTTAACTGCCATAATCTCTGCAGAAAGTTGAACCCAAAAAGCAGATGCAAAGCACGACTCAAAGAAAGCTCATGTCAAACATTTATCAGGCCTCCCATTCTTTTAGTGCATAAATGACTGCCTCTCTCTTCTACTGTTTTCTGTCTTGTATTTGCTTTGTATAGTTTCTACAGAGTGCTCCACTATCTCTCCTCCCAGAAGCTTCTGATCCCTAATTCTCGTTTTAATCTTCTTCTGTCTATATTTATCACTGTATTTCACAACTTAGTCTCTTACTCTTTGATCCATTAATAGACATTGTACTCTGCAATTTCTTTATACTTATTAACAGCCTGAACATTCTTCATCAAATAAAATTCTGAATGTGTTCCTTACCACTTGTTTTCTTATTGTACTTGAATACTTTCATCTCTCCTCAGTCTACAGAGATGCTGCAGCAATTGTTTTCTCAACTACTGAAATTCTTCCTTCGAATCATCAAATTCAAAGAAAACTTCAAACATCCAGTTTTGTCACATCTCATTCCATTTCTTTGGAGAGGACAATGGTGGTTGTAGTATTTAGAAATCATTCCACATTATGTTTTAAGTTTTGTTGCTGCAAACATTGCATTTCTTTCCTCCTGGAAATGGCTAGTTGTTGAAAAGCCAACAAAAGGGGAGAGACTTCTCCTGTTTTGCCACCTATCCAAGTAACAAGAGGCAACTCTTGACTTCAACATTTTCATGTTATAAATTGGTGCAATGCCAATGGACAGGCAAGTGAAAGAGGAAGCATCCAAAAAGGATAGTTTCCTTTTGATTGTAAAGACTCTTCATGTCAAAACTGATAGAAGGACACTGACATCATACTATGAGGCTTGTACACTTAATTACACATCATTTGTAATCACCTCTCCAGAGCCAGTGTTATATGGAAAACAGAGAGTTATAAAGCCCTACTGTTGGCCAACATTAAACAAAAGTAGGCTATTTATTTCATGAGAGAAAACTGTTTTCCCACAGTGCACAGAAAAGGAGTTGCATCCTGAATAGAAAAGCAGGAGGAGTGGGGAGGTGGTTACAGAAGAAGAGGGATAGTTACTATTCAACTTGGAAGTCTGCTAGAAAAAACAAACACAGAAAAATGGCAGTTGGGGAAAAACCACACTGTTTATCAGTCTGAGACTGACCAAGATACAATGTCTTAAAAGCTTATGTTCAACGTCACCAAACAGGACAAACTTGCAAAGCATACAGCAAAACTATGTAAATACATGTAGGATCTATTAAAAAAAATTAGAGATGTCCAAATTTCTAGTATTTCTTCAGCACTCCATGGATACTTGCCTATGCCTGGCTTAAATCATGCTCAAGGCAGGTAAATAAACCTGGCATACACTAACACTGTTCGTTTAGCCAGTCCAGTACATCTTCTCACTATCACCAGGGCAGTGTCTGCAAACTCACTACCACCCTTTCACTATTCCTCCCTTTCTCTTCAGTATGCAGTATACTGTGCAGCCCACGTACATTTCAGTCATGTGTGTCCTGCCTTGGCAGTCTTATAGCTAAATCTGATACTGATCTACTAAGTCCTTACATTTTCATTTCAAAAGTGTGTTCTGGGAAGGAGGGGGCAGAGGTGAAGGGTGCTGCTTCATATTTATTACTTTAAGCACAATGCACATGGATGGTGCTACAGAAACAAGAGGTGATTTTATTCTGAAGCAACTTACAGCCTTGCACTTCACTGAACAGAGCTCACAAAATTAATCACCTAAGCAACTGCAAGACTAGCATCAGTTGTGCTTTGTTAGTTGACTATTGATAGAGATCATCAAGCATTATGCCAAACACTGGAAAGTTAAGCACTCAGACAAAAGATACAACAGCAGCACGGAAGTTCTGAAAAAATCTCATCTGAGTGACTCACTCTGTTTTCATGATCGAGCTTTCCAGAAGTAACAATAACAAAAAGGAGAGAGGTCTATCATTCTACCAAACCATTCAACCCTGCTGTTTATAGGTGATTTATACCAGCTAACAAAAAATAGCAAAGAAATTACTAGGTTGTATAAAAAGAAAAGCTTAAAATAACCATTGTGAGCTAATGTTAAAGGTATGCGATGAACTAGGTTAGGTCACACCTACAAATTATTTGCCTTCAGCTGTCAGATCTCCTTTATGAGCTCTACAAATACACTAGTAGCACTGCTGAGAAAAGCATCAACAGTAAACCTTGCATCAAGCCAGCAGTTTCCTTGTTTTCCATATTTGAGAGCTACAAATAAATATTTACATTTTCAACTCTACCCTTATTTTATGAAAATACTCTTTAGTTGCAAAAGTTCCTAGATTACTTTACATTTTCTTATTTACATGAGCGTAAGAAGACAGTAGTCCAGCAAAATCACCTCCTTAAAAATTCCCTCATCTTTATTGATTTTGTATTAAATACATGGGTTAGGATATGGCTGTTGCTGTCCTAATCCCTTCCTCACTAACATAGTCACATCATGTCACAAAAGATGGTGTCACATCTAAAATTAGAAATAACTCTCGACTGGGATGATTTTAACACTGAGCCTAACCTTGAGAAATGCTAAAGCTGCTTCCAAGAGGCACAGGAAAATAGATTTGAAGGTTCTCAGCAACATACAGATTTTGATTGCAGAATAACAATTAAAAAGACAACTGTAAATTGAGAGGGAAAAAAAAGGAAAAAATAGAGATTTAGAATAAGTACTGCAGGAAAAGAGAGTAAAAAGTGGCAAGATTAGTGCTATCCATTTACATATAATACTTAGGAAGTGTTTTTCTAAAGACTAATGTGCTCTTAATTTATAAAGTTCGATTCAAAATCTAAGCCAGTGTCTGGCAGGACTAAACCTGTTTCAAATTCTTTTAAGCCCTGCAGGTTTGTGGGCCATTTGACCCATACAAAAAAATAATGATATGACATATTAAAGATAAGCCTTAAATGACCTTATTTATTTCAGTATACCACCTGACAGGATCGATGAGATCACTAGCTATTTCTAAATTACACCAGAGCACAAAAGTGAGGGGGAGGGGAAGACAATGGAACATGAAAAAAATAACAAAGCCCGAACTATGAAGCTAACAAGACACTTCCAAATTCCTGCTACTTCACAATTTATTCGATTGCACTTCATATTCTTTTTTTGTTGTCTTTCCACTTCAAGTGCAAACTTTCCACATATCTCATTAACTAACCCCATTTGTAAATTACTCATTATGGACAATATATCAGATTAAAAATGATTGTAAACATTTGTAACAAAGACGTCATGATTCAAGGAAGACTGGCATGTCACTAACTTTAAATCATTACCAGTACCTGGTTTTACACAAGTTAGCTGATCTATAGCTATTTGGAACACAATGTCATTTATTTCCATTTAAGCTGGGAAATGTAGCAAAGATACCTGGTTGCAGGAAGTATGACATTTCTTCTGAAAACATATCACATCAATGAAGCAATTATGACAGACAACATTTCTACTATGCACGATGTGCAACATATGCTTAATCACCTCTCTTTTATAAAAGCTTTATTTCTTCAGATCATACTGTGTCAAAACTTTTCAAATGTAATTATTACAGACTTTCTGACAGGCTTAGGTGTCCAAAGCTCAGAACATCTGACTTCTAAGAGGGACTGTGAAAGCTGCAAGTGTATATCATACTTCTCAAAAACAAGTAAAGCACATGGGCCAAGTTGTTTTTCCTGGTGGAGCCAATGGGATTTTCTGCCACTGGCCCAAGCAGCTCTGCACCTCATCCAAAAGAGCATGTAGAAAATACAGCTAAGTGAAATATCTATGTCTTTATCACAGCAGCAGGTACACTGAAAAGATAAGTAGACCTTTTCCTTATTTTACTTTAGTGAGCCATTTAGGATAACTGTTACCACAGTTCCTAGAGACAAGTGCCTGAAAGTTGTTGCAATGTCCACATAGACGAAGCATGAAAACTTGAAAAATCAAACTTGCTATCAGAATACATATTTCATATCACTATCTTATATGAAGTATATTCTGCAAAGAATCTGGCTTCAGCTATAGCAAGGTCTCAGCTTTCATTCAAAGGTTCTGGTACTACAGTCAGGAAGCTACCTAAACTCATGGTATTCACAGCTATGGAAGCACCTTCAGGAGAGAAGCTTTGGCGCAGAGGTTTCTGTTCAGCTTAGAAGTGGCAGAGATAAGACTGAGTGAAGAATCAAACATTAAATACTGCAGCTTTCCCAAGGCAATGGTGCAAATTCTTCAGAGTCCCCTCTGCTCACCTGCAATCTAACTTGAAGGATGAAGACTTAGAGCCTGACCAACTATAGGAAATTGCCTGCTGTCACCTACAACTGATAAGCTCCAAAATAGAGTAAAATTGATCTCCAAGGGAAAAACAGATTGATTTGGAGGGGGAAAAAATCGTTAAACAGAAAGGGGAAAAAATTGTTTTCTTCTTTTGAAAGGCTACAAATTAAAATTCCCATATCACTTAACAATGAAATATGTGTTCAATACAAATGTTTTTTGGTTTTCCACCTGGAGATTAAGAGTTGACAGTACAAATGTTAGCAGAATTACTGCTTTAATAAAAATCTTCCACCATAAATGGTTCAGTTGTAAATTTTAAAAAAGGTGCATTGTCTATTCCTGTTCCAAAAGCTTATCAAAACCACTAAATCCCGATTTCATTGTACTAAATTAAGTATTATGGCTTGGCAACTTATTATCACAACTAATTTGAAAGCATATATGAGCCTGGTTTAACCCTCCTATGACATGTCAAAAGCCCACAAAGGACTCCATGGGGAATATATGCATCTGGGTAGAAACAGCTCTTAGTGACAAGGATAATTGCCTTCTTACGATAGGAAAGTATAACACAAACATGAGGCACAATGCTCCTTTCTTATATGAAACAAGTATATATCCAAACACATATTATTTTCATAAAACAATATTCATAATTTTCTGCAATACTGCCTCAAACCATAGAGAAACATCAACACTACATCACTGTCTCAGAAAATAGTTTTTAGTGTTTGGCAGAGAATTAGTACTTAACTCACGACTTCAATCTTCCTATCCCAGCTATAAACAGATACTTATGCAATCTAAATATAACCTAATGAGTATATTCTAGTCGTAGAACAGATTTTTTATTTCCTTTTCTATTTGGTATAACAATGTCTTTACATTGTTTCTTAATTGACACTATACTGCTCTACAAGCTCTAAGTTATTTTATTTTGTATTTTTTCACAGCACTAATAGCAATGAACTAACAGCTGGATTTTGCTTTAAAGGAGAAAACATATGAATGTGTCATGTCCTTTGAGCACCCTCAGTCTATCTGTGTGATGGTGCTACCACAAAGGAGTGCCAGGCTGGCCCTTCTAAGGAGTGCACAGAGCTTCATTATCAAGTGGCAGAGAGGTGGCCATGCACCTAGTGTCACACTGCTGGGAGCTGATATCCACTCAGGTATAAAGCCTTGCAGCCTTGAATTCAAGGCCAGATACATGGCTGGATACATAGGCTTGCAGGCACAATGAGTGGTGGAAGCCAAGAAAGTTACCTACAGCCAGTGACCAAACTCAGTTCACTGGCACGCAGATCCTTGAAGCAGGGAAAAGGCGACATAAACCTACAGCACCTGTCAAACTACAGAACTAGATCTTCGTGTTTTTACAATGCAGTTCCTAACTGAAGAAATGGCTTTCAGTATTCCCTAACCATGTATAAGAAAAGGACCACCAACAGGTGGATGCACTGATTGCTCACCATTTACCCTATCTGTTGAATTTCATGCCTTTCCTTAACCCTAATGATAATACGAATCAAATGTTCTGTTTCTAGCAGTTCTTGTATGCGTTGTTTATTTTCTCAGTCCTGCCTAACAAGCAGCATAGCTGCAAATCTCAAGTAGAAGCTGGTGTTACACCATTTAACTGGTGTTACAAACTCGGCCCCTCCCCCCCCATCTTTCACTGAAGTAACCTAAGACTTTACCTCTCATAAAAACATCCCACTGGAGCTTACACACATCAACTGTTTCACTGCAGGGAAATCCCTTGTTGAAGAACAACATGTAAGGATATTATGAACTCTTAAATATAAAAAGCTGTGGCTTTTGCAAACACAGAAGCATGAAGTCTGATACAACATAACTTCACAAAAGTAGATGTAACTACAAACAGTAATTGTCTGACCTGAGTAGCCAGGTTATGACTGGATGTGATCCAGCAAGACTCCTGCCAAAGGCCACAAGGTAGATTTTTTTTTTCCTCACTCTTCCTTTGTTTACTTTCGAAGTTGTATTTAAGTTAAAGAATGAGAACAGCTCAAACAGAAACAGGACACTAAAACGTGTTAAATCCTGAGAGGCTGTAGAGAGACTACATGGAAAAACACCCAACTGAAAACACAGCACTGATTAATCTTACCTAGTAAGGAGATCTTGGGAACAAAATGACATCCCTCAAAAAGGCAAAGTGCCCAGATAAAAATCATAGAGAGAAGTAAATTTAATACAGGAACACAATAATCCCTCCATCTCACCTTAAAAAGCATGAGGATCAGATAGAAAATTGACTAATAATTCTGTCTTCAAACACAAGAGGTCCAAAAGACTGTCAGAGAGATTCTGTAGGCCTAGTTAATGTTCAGGATGTGATAACAGCATCCAGAGAAGACAAGACCTCTGCAGTGAGGCTAAATGAATATTGGGTACACATAGTGAATACTGGCTCACTCCAACATGGGTAAGCAGACAAATGGTAAATCTGCAAAAGTAAAGGCAAGAGCTGACCATGCATGACTACAAAAGAGATTTTTGAAACTAAACAGGCAAAAAAATGGCAAATGAATTCAAGGAAGGTAAAGTGATGTGCGTTAAGTACAGCAAACCTAGCTTCACACATAAAATGACATTTTACAATCACAAGCACTCAGGAGCGAAATCTTAAGATTTGAAAATAGTTCCACAAGAAAACATCTGCTGAGTGCTCAGCAGAAGTCAGATAAAGGATATCAAATAATTGAAAATGATACTAGCAATGGAATAGAGAACAAAACTGAAAGCATCATCACACCACTGAATAAATCTCACCTTGAAACCTTGTACAGTTTGGGTCCCCTCATTTCAGAAAGGATATAGCAGAATTGGGAAAGGTTCAAAGAAGGTCAGCAACGATCTAAAATTACTTCTGGATGAGGAACTACTATTTAAGTTAGAACTGTTCAGTCTAGATAAAAAGGATATTATATTGTAGAAAGGATATGATAAAGGTATGCAAATTTATGAGCAGCAGAGATGACGGATAGGGACCAATTGTTCACTGTCTTCAAGTATAAGAGCTAAATGTCATCAAAAAGAAATCCACAGAAAGTCACCTGAAATGAGGCAAAATGATGCGGTTTTTCCACAGAATAACAGACACATGGAACTCTCTGAAAAAGCATGTAAAGGATGCCAAAACAAGCCCCTTAAGGTGAAAACAGCTGGAGGTTGTGAGATTACTGAAGAGAAATATCACACAAGTACATCCCAGACACCTGTTTACAGCCAGTCCTGGAGAGAGAATACCCAGTTTGTTTGTTCAACCTACTTGTAAATATTTGTAAATCTTCAAGGGATTCAAAACCATGTGACTACAACAAATGTAACGTAATCTGAATGAAATGCCTGCAACATCTTTGAGACAAGCTGTGCCTTAAGACCCAGTAAGCTAATAGTTAAGAAGTTTTGCTAGGCAAGCCATCCCCATTCATTTAACAGCATCCCCAGCCAGCAAAAGGAAGAATACATCCCCATAACACTATGATAGTAATTAACTGTGATGCCCTTAAAGGCCTATGCTTAGGGCTCCACAGGGACAATGAATCATGCGTTTACATTTTAGCCAGGAAAGTAGTTGCCTGGTAGCAAGGATGCTCATAGCTTCTGCAAAATAATTGCAGAGGAAACATTAAAGAACAGAGAAAAATAAAACCAAAACAAACAAAACCCTTTGTAATCCTTTAAATGTAATTTAGGGACTGGTTGGATTTCTACAGGCCGGTAGTAAAGGATTACCTCCTTACACCGCATTCCTTTGCTGACAAGTATTACTATGCTTTGTAATAGTCTGAGGTGGGATAAGGAGCTATGAGGACAGATTATAACTGAGAAACCCTTTCTTTTTATTCTGCTCAGAGTTTTACTATTAAGTTTGGAGGGATGATTATTCCTCATATAAACCTGCAAATAAATATAAGAAACATGGAAGTAAAAAACCCCTATTCTCAAGGACTGAAGTTCACAAAATTGTATTTGATGCGTTACTGAATCCAGAGTGGAGACAGAGATAATTTCCACAGAATGTCCCATCACAAATTATCTCCAAGCAAAATAATGACATCTGGCTATTGTCTTTTGGCTGATGGAATTGTACCTATCACCAGTACTCAATATGTCCTATAACTTTATCACAGATCGCTTCTAAACTATCACTCTTTTTCTCTAAATATCTGAACTCAACAGAACTTCGGTTAAGAATTTATGCACACACAGAGGTACATATAAAGATATATAAATGAAAAATTAAATGCTTATAGAATTTATTTTTTATATGTATTTTTATCTCCCAAGGTTCAAATGAAAGCTTGAAACTGGGACATGAATCTTCAGTCTAAAAAAGAACCTAACAGGAGGCAAACGTAGGACTCTCCTAAAGATACTAACCCAACATATAATTATTCAGTAAATAGCATCTGAGTTTACTGGTTTCTGAAGACTGACTCATGACTTTTATTCTGGGTTGGCAACACAGCCTCACTATCTGTCACACATTTCCTTAACTGGACTATGAAGTCAGAGCTGAGCAACAAAAGATACTCTCATACTTTTCCAGGAATGAAGGGTGAGGGATAGCAAAACAGGCATAATTTCCTGCCATGTAGTGCAGATTTTTACCAACAGAAAAACCTAGTTGAAATAACAAACTTTAAAAACCAAAACATAACAAACCTTGACAGAAATAATAGCACAGAAGCTTTGTTTTCTACTCTTCAAAGAATGAGAATTGACTAAATTAAATACTTTTAAATATGAAGTCCTTGTCCTGTAAGCAGAGTTTAGGTAAAAGCATATTGGCCTGCTTAATTACCTAGTAGCTGACTAAAAGGGACTGCCTGCTATCTCCAAGTAGAGTTTGGGTCACGCAGTGGAGCATCTATCATATAAAGAGAGGCTGAGAGAGCTGGGAATGTTTAGCCTGGAGCAAAAAAAGGCTTGGGGGAATCTTACGAATGTGTATAAATACCAGGTAGCAAAGAAGGTGACAGAATCTTCTCAGCGGTGCCCAATGGAAGGACAAGAGGCAATAAGCACAAACTGAAATATAGCCAATTCTACCTAGAAATAAGAAAAAAAAAAAAATCTTTCATTTACTGTGAGGGACAGTTTGGCAAGAGAGCTTGTGGTGTCTCCATCTGTGCAGACAATCAAAACCTGACTGGACACGCTCCTGGGAAGCCTGCAGTAGCTGAAATTTTTTCCCAAAAACCGAAAAAAATAAAACTTCTTTGGAGAAGTCAATCAAGATCAAGCCCAGCAACATGTCATCCCTGACTGGCCATTTGTTCTCTCAGAGAGATCCTCCATCTTTTGTGGACCCTCACATAACTAAGGAGACCATCTGGACACTTTTTAGTGCAAGACTTCAGCCTTAGATCTACACTGACAAGTTCATGGGGTTTATACTTTATTTATTTAGTAAGTAATTCATGGTGGTGGTTCAAACAGACAGGTTTATTTAAGCAGTCTATTTTGGTTAATTTAAACACATAGCTAATAAATTCAAACCATGAATAGATAACCTGCACCAGATCTAGCCATGCTGGTTTAATGTATTAGTGTTCCCACTGCAATCCAGTGGAGTCCACTGCTAGCAGAAGAAACTACCAGTCAGATGACCTAATGGGATGTCTTAGATGCTTTTGCCTTCAGTGGAGAAGTTGCACAAGCCCTTATTCTGGCAAAGCTTTAGAAATAAAAAACCTCAGATGGAAAATAACAAGCCACTGGCAAGGATAAGGCAGCCTTAAACTAGCACAGCTACTCATAGAGCGGACATGGCCATCAACTTAACCTAAACAATCTCAATCCAAACTGAAGAACCTCTCAGGTGTTTAAATTTAGGCTAAGTTCAGGTTTAAAGACAGGCTTAACTCTACTGACTTAAAAGTACATCCTTAGCACCTCAGTGCAAAAAATATCACATGGATAATCACATTCCCTGAGTTGGTTAGAAGCATGTTTTTATAAACTGTATGTGGGGATCAGAGCTTGCTATTTTACCTAACCAATGTACAACTGCACAAAAATTGGAGGAAAAAAGTTTGGTGCTTCTCTGAACTGCTGCATGGAACCTGCTCTCAGAACTCACAAGCAATATTAACCCTCATTTGTAGAACTGCTGGCACCATACTTTTCCAAATGTAAAGTGGAAATTGTTTTTTGGAGGAAAAAAAAAGGAAAAAATCAAGAAATCACAAAACAAAACCCAACAAATGTCAATAAAATACCTGGGAAAATTTTTAAAAATGTTTTAGAACTTTTATGCCTACTTCCATTTTGGGGAGAGAAAATAGGTTTTTAAAAATTTACACTCCTTTCTAAATTTTGCATAGCAAATATTTACTATAGTCATCCTTGGCCTCAACACCTCTCAGTGACAGAATTGGACCTGTTCACTGTGTCCAAATGTGTTAGGGGCAGAGTTATGCAAGGCCCTGGCTCTGTTACACACTAGAGATCTTGACTTTGCTCCAGAGGCACCACAGCTAAAGGGCCTGAAGCTGCTCTCCATCCCCAACATAGACCTGGCAGAAGATTTGTCTATTTGGATTCCACTCCCTTGAACTACAGGCTTTGGATGCCATTTGGGGTCCAACACAAATGCAGCAGCACCCAAGATAGCAAAGCTGCCTTCATCACTACAGCTGACTGCCAGATACTGGCAGGGATAGCACAACCCAAGCCCAAGCCCTTCCGCAGACTGCTTCACAAATTCCATTCTCCAAACTCTATACTGCAGCTACCAGTGTCTTCTCCAAGCCAGAGTGAGCCACCCAGCCTGCATGGCTGAGCATGTGGTGGAGATGAGCAGCTGCATCATCCAGCCACTTCTTGGGGCCTCAGAAACTCCCAGATAGAGAGTTTTTTAAAGGCATCAAGCAATGAGTTCAAGTTCAAATGTATAATTTCACCACATGAGGTGCTTAATGACTTCTTTGCCTCATTCTTTAGCAATAGGACCAGTTATATAGAGGGAATCCAAACCCCTACACAAGGAAACAGGTAGTTGTAGAGAACAAGAATGTCTCCCCTGAACCTACTCTTCTCCCTCAGCCACTCCTGATAAGACTTGTGCTGCAAATTCTCCACCAGCTTCACTGCCCTTCTTTCAACATACTCCAACACCTCAATGTCTTTCTTCTAGTGACATTCTCAGTTAAGCTATGGCACCTTGATTTTTAAAACATTAACTACATTGTTAAAATTAAGTTGGTTTATATTTTAATAAAACCTACTTTGAGAACAAATTATTCTTCCTCCCTTTTTTCTTAACCCTCTTTTCTCACAGGCATCAATATGAGTTTTACTGAATTTACAAGGTCATGAAGTCATTCCAGTTCACACAAATTTGAAATCAGCTTCAAAATACATATTAATCAAGAGATGAGACTTCACTCTAATGGGAGTCATGAACTTTTCAGCAGCAAAATCAGTATCTGAATTAGTAACTGATCACTCCACATTGTATTATTGTACAAATAAACTGAAGAGAAAGACAGCACATCATCAAGTCAGGTATAAATAGTCTCTGGTTCACCAAAACCTTTGTGGATGACAATAAAGTATTAAATGGAAAGTAAAGTAACTTAACAGTAATTAGATTTAGACTGCTACTTAAAGAAAGTTGTGACTCAACACTAATAACTAATTTTACCTTCTGTGATTAGTGAAAGCTGATTAGAATTAACTATGTTATCTGCTGGCTGTGACATGATTATTGTCTTACAAAAAATGCCTTATTAGTTTTGCTGCAGGTACAAATTTCTCTTTAACAAGCATGCTTAGCAACACTAAGTATTCCATTACTCTTATGTTATTAAGCTCTCTTATAACATGCAAAACTTGTGTAGAGTTCAGGAGCTTTTGTCATTGTTCAGTATGGCCTAAACTCTCTGAGGGACTGAGAAACTGTGGGTTTAGGATATATGTTCTCAGAGATAAGAGAGATGTAACTATGAAGCAAAATCATATTTCTCACTGTCCCAGTCAAGAATGCCTCAAAAATACATCAAAGTTAAAACTTTCACAGGCTTCCATTGATAGTAAGACACTGCAAAAGATGGAGATAAACAGAGGAATGGTGAAATTATCTTGATACAATTCCCATTTAATTTAGTTTACTCACATGAAAAATTATTTATTGCTCAAATTGAAACCTGAATAAAGATTAGACATAGTAGGAAGGTACAGAAGACAGTTGGATAGCTAGAGCAGTGCATGTGGGGTTGACAAGACATCTACTGTCCAATGGATCTTCACAAATGCCTAGCACTCCACAGCAGCTAGAGGGCAATTCTCCATCGAGAACATGCAACTAAGTGCCTCACAAATGGTCTCACTAACTGAATATGAACCATAAAGCATGTGGTAAAAGAACTACAATATGACCTGAAACATCTGTTTGAATACTGTGATTTGTCAGCTAATGCCATTCTGAAATGGACAAATGTTAGTTATGGGTATTCATCATTTCAAGAGAAGAGAAACAAAATGAAACCTCTTAATAATTAAAATGTGAAAAATCTCTTTTTTCTATCCTGCTATCATAGGATCAAAAAATCTTTATTTGCATACATGGTTCAGAAATCTAGCAAAAATCTAGTAACTCAGCATTTGTCCTTGCATGTTTGGCTGGAGCTAACAGAGAAAGAAAGGCTTGAAATAGTTCAAAACCTTGAGATATTATGTTCTTGAAGGAGGAGGTAGCTGTTGTTCTTTTGACTAAATTCCTCACTTACCCTTGTTTTTTTCACTATATAGTGACGAGTGGCACATCTAGTAGTGCAGGGCTATCAGTTAGACTTGATCTTGAAGGTCCTTTCCAATTGTGATGATTCAGTGATTCCATGATCTGTTTCTTCAGATAAACATCACCAGGAATTCTTTACCTTTAAGGCAGGGTTAGTATTAGCAACCTCTAGCTCCTTTGTTTGTGCAGCAAACTCCAGAAACACGTAGTCTCGTTTGTTCATTTAAAGTTAAAAACTTACTTCCAGAGACCCTAGGAGTAGCATAAAATAATGAAGTTCATTTCAGCTCTTGAGATAAGTTCCTATTTAATTATGGCTGTTCTGCTGTGTCTTCTTAAAGTAGCACAGAAATTCTCAAGGACAAACTTACTAACTTTGCTCTCAACCTGTTGCAAAGACATTTCCCAGAGAAACACCACTGTAGCCACAGCTGTTGCTTTGCAAAGGGATCACAGGAGATCCACAACAATTTATAGTTAGTTTGCAGGATTCTCAACAAGAAAGCAGTGGTACATCAAGGGATGAACTGAGGCTGTAAATTCCCATATCAGCATGTCCTAATACAGGTCCTCTTACCTCAACAAGAAAAGCTCAATTGTACAATGTCCCTTCAAAAAAAATATGATTGTTGCAATATTGTTCCTTTTTCCTCTGTGCGTTCCTCTTTTTCACATCTCCTCATGTTAAGTTTCAGTGACTTTAGACCACAGTTCACAAGCTGTATGTTCACCCTTTTGCCTATGCTGTTCTTCATATAGCTAAGATGTCAGTAGTTCTCATTCAGGTGAGCACAGAGCATATTGCAAAACCATTTTGGAAGAGTTAAAATACAGCTTTTCTATGCTCTATCTAGGGCTATGCATGGCTTATTAGTTTATGAGGCATCTTCTTAGATAGAGATTTCTACAGCTGCTTTATTGAGTGTTCTATAGGATTACACAGGTGATCTTGGTCCAAACCAAGTCTCTTAATAATGCTTATGGACTATGGCAGTTTTATTATTTGGGGATCACTGGGATGTAAATGAGAACAGAGACATACCTTGGCTCTTAACCTACAAACATCAGAGCCCTTTGTGTTTATGCCTCTTTCATGAAGTATTTTTAAGTTAGAGAGCGGGACTGTCCCCATGGGTTACTTTTCCCACAGGTGCTGACTCTAAAATCCATGACTGAATTTACAAGAGAAAAAGACTTCTGTAATCTTTTCAGATCCCAAATGGGCAACCTCTGTTACAGCATGTTTCATTTTCACAAACTAAGGCCCCAAAACCATGAAGGGCATGTGAGCACCCATAAACCCTACACTTTCCACTTCAGTGAAACTAAGTGAAGTGAAACTAGCAGGTTTGCTGAAGCTCAAATAACATATTTTTGTACTAATTTAAGGGAGTACCTGAAAACTTCACCTATTCAAAGCCTGTCTCCTCTGCCATCTGCTGGAGCCCTACAATATAAACCCTGACATACTGTACTATTACATTTGAAATGTACCACAAGGAAAATACTATTATATGTAAAATACATCAGATGCATAATAAGATGATGGTGAAGAATGCCGTACTCTTAGCAGGTTGATCTAGCACAGAAAGCAAGCTCTGATCTTGGATATAGCAGTTAGGTCAGCATCCCCTATCAACTAATTAAAATTCTTCCAGGCTTTTCAATAAATGAGCATTCAAGCTATTCAAGTTATACTCAAGTTATTGGCTCAAACCTTTCCTACAATATGCAGCCAGTTACTCCAATGTAGTTCATTAAGATACCTGAGATGTATCCATTTGTAATGGAGTCCAGACTGTTACACTATTTTCCTCCTGACTACACCTCTAGTTAAACCATGATTTTTAAAACAAGTGTTAAAAACAAGCTTCAGAGTATCAGAGTTGCATACTAGCCCTGCAGCCTCCTGTAAAGGAGTCTCTACACTGATGTCACATGAACATGCATTTTGAGCCATACATTTCAAGATCAGTTTTACAAGTGCAATGCAGACTGTGGTAAGATCTTTCCTTTACCCAACATGTCAAGTGTCACTCCTGGTGCCCAGTCAGGCTCACTGCTGAACTGTCACTGGCAGGACTGGAAAGGCAAAACCAGACAAAACTTCTGCATGGGCAGCTTGACCTCCTCAACCTTAGCACACCAGACCTTCCAGAGCAAAGTTATATGGAGGAAGCCAAGATAAGGGGAAGCAATTCTTCATCCACAGCTGGGACTACTACACCCGCAACAATGCAAGAGAAGCTTCCTAATGCCGTTGGTCTTGTCTGAGAAATGAGATGACAGATTAATTTTTTTTTCCTCAAACATTTCAGAAATGATCCCATATCAAAAATGAGAGCCTTCATCCCCCTCAGCTCCTGGTGACTTTACTGGAGGCTGACTACATCTCCAGTTAAACTATGATTTTCCACGTTTCAGAATAGGGACAGAGCAAGTGAAGAAGCTACCATTCAGGTTGTCCAACGATTTCATTATATTATCCTGCACTTGGCTTCTTATAGTTGCAAAATAACTATTTCCTTAACTCAGCTTCATTTTCAAGGTGTGGGGGAGCAAAGTTACAGGTAAAACAACTGAGGTAATACAGCTTTTGGAGAGAAAATCTGGGTGGAGGAAGGAACATTTTTGCACATAAAATTCCTATTGTTAACACTTCCAGTATCTTAGAATCCATGCTCACACGGTCTTAGAAATAGGTATCAAAACTCACCAGAAAAGATATCACTTAACCAGAGAAGTGCCACTTATTGTTCACCTCTAATAAATCTACTGTGGAATTATGGAGCTGAGAAGTACCTTTTAAATACTGTGCAAGAAAAAACATCTTCTGGGGACTAATAAGAAAATTCTTTGTTGGTATGACTTGATATACCAAGGTAGTACCTACCTATATTTTTCACTGTTGCTGTTATCTGAAAAAGGCCAATCTAGCCACAGTTGACTGAGACTCCTTTTGAGCTTGCTATTTGGCAATTTCTGCCAGAAATGTGAACCAGACCATGAGAATGTCTACTGGCTGTCAACTGGTGAAGTCAAGCATGGCTAAATTAATGTAGTTAGGGGGTTTGACCCTGGCAGAATCTAAGCAATCTAAAAGTGCCAGATAGCATTTTTCTTTTCCAAATTCAACATTATGCATGCTCAGCTTGGAGACTGTCACCTGCAGGAATACTCCCTTAGGATTTTACAGCATTAGGAAATTTTGTGTGAATAAGGAAAGAACTTGCAAGTACAGAAAAGTCCTCTTGTTTGCAGAAGCTGAACACTTCCTGAGACCTGAATTCTCTCCTTGCCCTGGCATTTGGTTTCTGAATGCCCATAGGCAACCGAAGTGATTGACCAGTGACTCCTGAAGTCCCCAGGAAGATGAGAGCTATGGTCAGCACTGCACAGCTTTCACATGAGACACCCTCTGTATGAAAGACTGAAGGCACATACACACTGCTTGTTTGGCCCAAACCCATGCCCAGGGCTTGGTGAGCCTCTCCTATACTGTTGTTTACATGCATCTTTTTGGCTGACTGGAACAGACTGAGAATTTTCCCCTCTAGAGGGCAGAGAAACCAAATTAGCTGTCTGTTCCCTTTACACTGGCATGACACCAACTGGAGTGAAAATCTAACATGATGTGCAATAGTCTCCAGCTAAGAGGTGATAATCAAGATCCCAGTTCTCCTCCCTGTTGCCAGCTATCTCTCAGGCCATGGCACCACCCGAACCTCATCTCCACCCCAACACAGGATGTTTACCCTTAGAAGAAATTAAAGGTGGCTAAAGTTAGCTTTTTGCACAACCATTAACAAACAGCAAGAAGAGACTATGTAACAGCACTGCCTTTGAGCTGTTAATTGTTGTGGTTTACATTGGGCTTGTTTTCTACGTTGTTGCTCACATGAAGGGAGCTTATGTTTCTTCAGGAAAGCTACCACTTCGTTATGTAAAACACATCTTCTTTCCATTGCTGTCTGTGCTTTGAAACAACAGTTTCCCCTCAGTTCCATAAAGGACAGAGTCTGCACATCTCCCTCAGAGCAATGCATGCCCAGTGGACAGAGGCAGGCTCTTGAATCCCTGAGTAAGGTGCTAAGGCAGCAGAGAGGAACAGGATTTTGCACATTCTATGTCCTCAGTGTTTCTTACTGGGTGTCTGGGAGCAGTTCATCACAGAGCTCCCTGCTCCCCAGGAACCCATTCTGTGACTCTTGCTTCTCTCCAGGACAGCAGTCAGTGAGCCCAAGATGTTGCTGCAGGAGCATAAGAGTTAAACAGCAGAGTAATCAGCTTTAGCTGCATGAGACCTCTCTAGGATACCGTGTTTAAGCCAAATTTATCCTAAGCAGCATGTGTGGTTTTGCTGTTTTCTAACTGACTGATCTGGTATGACTGACCTGGGGTTCAATGCTGATTTTCTGCTGAAAGAGTTATATCTACAATTGTAGTTGAATGGATCTTACCCAATACACAGCAATAATATTACAAAGTACTTTGAGAAACAGAATTTTTAAAGTTGGGTAGCTGTATTGCTATTTTAGATAGTCTCTGAGGATATATCTAAACAGCAGAATGCTCTGCAAGTCAGAGATATCCTGTCTTAATATAGCACACCCACAGTGCTTCACTCAGGCTAATTTGGGAAGCACAATGCAGAGCATCTTACTACGCAGCTTCTGACAGGCTACCTAGCTCAACCAGAACTAGCTAAAGTAACTCAGCACAACAGTGCCCTGAGTTTGAGTTGTCTAGTTAGCAAATAAAATAACATAATCTCACCTTTTAAGGACATTAAGAGAGAAAAAAAAGAATCTGTGAAACACTTAGATAAAGCAGTCAATAACCACCATCAAAAATCCTACAGGACACACAAAATTCTGTATACACTGCAGGGTTGCAGAGCAAATGGTAAATAAAGTTAGAGCTTTAGTGAAAAGAGAAAGAAGACACCTTTACAGAGCAATTTATACAGCTAGACCATCTATCAAGCACTGCCAAAAAGCCAGACTTAGGGGGAGAGTGGTGGGGAAGTCACAATAATGAAAGCGAAATAGCAATGCACCAGAGGAAAGGAGGAAAATTAAGGGTATATGCACTATCAAATTGCAGTTTAACTCTCCTGTTTTATCACTCCACTATTTTACCTCTCTTTCTCTCTCCATTTTTTCTAGTTTCACATGGGTATCTCTCACACATACACTCTAAATACAGAAATGTATGTAATATGTTTTCTAATTAAGAATATCCCTTTCCACTTGGCTAGAAAATAGATGGTGGTTCTCTTCCCTCAGATTTTATAGTGCACTCTTCTAAAATCTATAATCCCCATTTCCTTTGTTGGAATATTACAGTCTATTTATATGCAGGAGTAGTGCCTTATTCCTCTACAACATGACATCTGGTTCTGCAATGGTTACACAAAGATGTTATTTATAGACCAGGGAAGCATAAACGTCCCTCCCACCACCCCCAGTATAAGGGTCACAGAGCCCTCACCTGGTACTAGATTTAACATGACAGGTGATAACATAAAAGTAAAAATAACTTGTCAGTATTCCCTTCAAAGTCAGACAATTGCTAGTTTAAACACTGGGATGATCTGTTCTTAATTACAGAAGATTGATGCAACAGAATACAACCACATGCAAAGTACACTCTGCAACAGACACATTTGCATGTACACATGTACCCATGCACCCCTGCATTACTTCCAAAAGCTTATTGTGGTTCAGAAACCCGTATGAAGTTGAGGCTAACATCAGCTTTAATTAAAATCAGCTCAGTAAACCTGATACTGGACTTCCAGTACTAAATGGAGGTTTACAGGGCTTTAATTAGGATACAAAGGCTCTGTTCCCAGTGGAACAGATCCTCAGTAAACCCCTCTGCTAGTCCATTATCCCCAGCCCAGCATGCGTCACTAGATGCCCCTCTATATTTCAGCCTTATTATTGTGTTGAGGCACATACATCAGTGAATTAGCACTAACTGGTCTAAGGTTTCAGGATGAGGGAGCCAGTCAGTTCCATCACATCAGATTTACCTCTCATCTTCCAGAAAAATAAATACTGCAAAGCAACCCTGCTAGTTTCCCAAGAAAACTGCTCTAGTTATATAGCGGGTTTCATAATAACATACTGCATTTCAACAAGTTTATACAGCAAACAGGAAGAGTTGTTTAGGCAACATACACAGACCAAGCTCAAGCACTGAGGTTTTGAATTACAGGACAGACCTCCTCTCAGGACTGGGGATACCTCACCTTTGCAAACAAAGAAGTTTAAAAAATACTTACTTTTCAAGCACCCTGCATTCTTCCTCCTATAATTCTATAGACAAATTACAAACATAAACCCAGACAGAGGAATCCCTTAAGGAACTAATGCTTTTTAATATTTTGTCTCCCTCTGTGTTCTTCTAAACAGGCATTTTTAAGCTGTATTACTGCTTTAGTTACCTCTGCTGTTACCCAGAGAACTTTGTTTTGACAACATCTGAAATCAGAAAATGTTTCATCACCAAAAAATTTTTATTTGTATGTTTCTATGTGAGGTGACTATCAAACTTCACAAAATATTTCAAAACCACTTGGCATTCGTAACAGCCTTACTCCTATTAGTCATCAGGACAAAACTTACTTGGGCTGCACTCCAAGTGTCTATTTTTAAATGGGTAAAATACAGGAATGTATTTTAATGTTCTTTACCCAGAGGGTGGTGAGGCACTGGAACAGGTTGCCCAGAGAGGTTGTGGATGCCCCACCCCTGGCAGTGTTCAAGGCCAGGTTGGACGTGGCCCTGGGCAACCTGGTCTAGTAGGCGGCATCCCTGCCCATGGCAGTGGGGTTGGAGCTAGATGATCTTTAAGGTCCCTTCCAGCTCAGGCCATTCTATGAATCATCTGAATCATGAAATGTAAGGTAAGTATTGATCATTGAGTCTGAACACACTAATTTTGAGATGGCCTGTCACGGTGCTACTGTCAGGGAATTTTACACAACTCAGGCTACTACATGGACATCACCTTGACTGAAAAATTGCTTAAATCTGTTTGTAGCCATAAAAAACCAAGACCTTAAAATGAAAGCCAATATGAAAAGGAAACAGCAATAGCTTGACCCCATTCCCTGTGCACTGCAGTTCTGCAGGTGACCAGAGGTTATGCACCACTAGTTTAGGGCATCCATAGCTATATGGCTCTGCTGTAACTATTGTGTAATATGGCACTGAAGTCACTGATTCAGGTACTGATCAGAAACTAGTTTTAAACCTACCCACTGAACTAATTAGCCTGAGCCCACATCTTGTGTCTTTTGAGAGACTTGTATATCCTATAGCATGGAGTAATCCTCCTCACTTGCCAAAATTAAAGGTGCTGGTGCATCTCACTGTTAGGATAGGTTGAGAAAATGCTCCAAGGTCCTTTTTCATTTCCTTTTATACTTCCATTGTCATAAACAAGCAACCATTTTCTGTATAATCAAAACACAAAGAAACCTGGCAGTATGTAATCTCTTTCTTCAATCTGGGAGAAAGGAATTTGTCTGGATACTAATATGCCTTCCTTGAATTTGTTATTGTCAACTGGCCAAATAAATATTGATCAAATAAAGCATATGGAATATTAGTCTTGGTTTATCTTGGTTTAGCTTTTTCATAGAAAGTGCATATTTTAATACAGACTTTAATATATGTTAGTTTTTATTCTTTTTCCTAAGAGCTATGATAACCTTGCTGAGATGACTTGGAGAACACTGAGAAGAGCAACCTATTAAACTACCAGCTAACCCTGAATGAAAATCATCTGCAGAGAAGGTTATTCCAGTGAGGCCTGCTGCACCTGGAAATAAGAAAGGGTTGTGGGTTTAGGACAGGAAAACTTACTGTCACAAAGTTATGTGCATTTCTACTTATGGCACAAGTTAGAACATGTGGAATAAATTCTAGCACCTTATTGGGTATGAAGTTATATAATGTTGCATTTACTGGTAGATAGGAACCCTTCAGAGGTAATTATTTATATTTTAGCTTATGCCCATGTTTTTACCCCATTAAAAGAAAGTAAGATCATTAACCCTTTTTAATGTATTCTGGGATGTCAAGCTCTATTTAAAAGAATACTCCATGTTGACTGTAGCCTCCACTTCTCCTATTAGTGATAGGTGACATCTCTTTCACTCGTAAACAGGTCAGACCTTAAATCTAAAAAGTTAGAAGGGTAAAGAGAAAGACTTAAAACACTTAGGGGAACAGCCACTTTCTCAAGGTCATTTAGCAAAAGAGGAGGAAATACAAATGAAATCAGGTGATTCTGATTTCCAGTCTCCTGTTCTAATCACTGCATAATAGCATCTTCTGCAGCTCTCTTTCAGAATGCTACCCACAGAATATATCCTATGCATAATTAGCTGAAGTACCAGCTAGAATCTTGAAGGACCATTAAGGAATAAGCAAATAATAGCAATGAATAACAAAAAAATAAAATAAGCAATGTTATTTTACATATGTGTCCATCATATTTGCAACTTTAAAATTTCATTAGTACTCCATAAGAAGTCCATTCTTATGGTAAGAACCCAAAGTGAGTACAAATTTACATATTCATCAGGAGGCTCTGGAGCCTCCTGCCAGTCAAGCTTTGCCATTTTATGAATTTGGAGAATAGCACTCAACAAACTATTCAGGTAGGAAAAAAGAACAATAACTAAAATGTTGCTCTAGCTACAGTTACTGCTCAGAAGCATTGATGGAGTGTTTGATAGATCAGATGAATGTAAATGCTCTATTTACTGCTGTGAAGTAGTCAAGAAAAAATGTTGTGAACATTTAATTATTACCAAGAATCTAGAGAATCTAAGACATTAATTTTAAATATTCAATTACCTCTTGAACAAAAACCTATTAGGATGCTGTCGTGAGTGGAGTGGCTGCTTGTTAACTCTCTGGCATGGCAATAAAACTTGGGCAATGAATGTAATTGTACTAGGGATCAAAGAGCTGAGCTCCTACTGAGAGGCAAGTGTATACACTGCCAATATTTCATCATTCAGAGTCACTCTCCCTCCTCTACCTAATATGAAAGCTATAAAAACAAAACAAAATACCCTAAAACTGTTATTGTTAAAGCCAAAAACTAATTAGTCATTGCTTCCCAAAGTGTTATGTGAAAAGTCTCTAGAAATAATGGGCTGCATTCTCAAATTTTATAGGTTTACTGAGTCTAGTGTTCTCTGGTATTTCCTGTTTCCCTTGCTAGGGAAGACTGAGTCAAGTTTACAAGTCATCTTGAATAACACACAAACTTTTCAATAAAGGCAATAATTTGTAGATTCATAAAGCATGCACTTGAAATAAAGACAAGGGTGGTAAACAAAGTAAATAGCAAGGCTTTTTGAACTGCTTCCAGAACTAAAATTCCCAGCATCTTAAACATTCTAGCAGCATATGATTTGCCATTTTGGTAGGGTTTGGTGATGCCCTTTTATTTTTCCATTTAAAATATATGAGCTTGAAAGCAGTAGCATATGAGATTCCAGCAGGAAAACCAAACCAAAACAAAAACAACACATCCATTTAAGTCTAAAATACTATTTCTGTATGCTAATGCTTACATATCATAGCAGTTACAGGCTGCTAACTATCTGAGGAACAATGAGCAGCTTTCTGTTTCTTGCCCTGTGACACATTACAGCAAAAGATCTCAAAACATGAGGACATACATAAAGGCTTCACTGTAACCCCTGAAACACCTACATATGTTACTTTTCCAAGCTCTAAGCATTTGAGGAGTGCTCCCAAAAATTAATGAGAAGGAATCACCTTCTTTCTTGGTTGCTCTACCTACTATGAAAACAGGGTTAAATGTCATGACTCGTGATCAAAGTCCCAAGATGATGATCCAGACCCTTACCCCAAGTTCTGCTCTTGACTTTATTATGTCCAGATCTCAACTCCTGAGATCATTTCATTGTCCCAAATTGTTTCTGTTTTACAGCACAGCTAAAAGCATGTCCAGAAGAACTGCAGCTACAATACTGTGACCAAACACTGCTTTAGTGAGGACTCAAAACAAAAAACACCCCAAAAAAACAAACCACCATCTTCTATAAAAACGATTTCTAAATCAGCCCCTGAATTTGTGCACAAAACAGTTCCTAAATCAGCCCCTGAATTTGTGCACAATCTCAAGCCATATTCACTTACAACATCTAACAGCATCACAGCCCAAGTGTGTATTGTTGCATTTTAGTTTATTTACATTTTACACAGTCACTACAAATATACACTGGTCAAGAAAACACTCTTCCAACACACAAGATATGTTAAAGCTTTGTCTATATCCATGTATAGGTGCATCTGCCACTTTTCTGTACTGTTCTGGTTTTCATTACATTAGCAAAAAGACACAGACCCTGTAAGGACTGTGTCCAAGGAGAAAATGCCTTTGATGTACTTATAAAGAAAACAGGGGCATCTGTATACTTAAATACTATCCACGGAGTAAAACTGATAAGCATAATAACAATATGGACAGACTATGATTTATCTTTCTTAATCTTCTTGTGTTTTCAATTCACATAGGCACATGCCTGAACCCAGCTCCACTAGGAGACTCTGCTGCCTCTTATGGCAACGTGATAGAAGTAGCAGGACTGATACTAAAAGGAGGGTAGCAGATACCTATCAGCAAGCCAGAAATATAGGCTGCGTGTTTCACATCTCTGTGAGATGTTTTTGTATATGTTGACTATTAAACTGCACAAAAAGTGCCTGAAGATGTAGTAAACTTGTAATGCTTTGGTTAAAAACAGGGTTTCTGCAGTAAAGAGAGTGTGTTTTGCAGTGAGCCTCTGCACTGCAAAGATGCCTTTATCCTCAAAATTCAGTGACATTTTTCACAAACTCATCTTGACCTCAAGACACCATCAAAACATGCCTGATCTCACCACATTATATACAATGTGTTTTACACACATGACACTTCAGAAAGTTCATAAAAGCAGGAGGTCTAAATCTGTCTCTGGCTGATGTTCATTTCTTAAGAAACATACACAGCTGCATAAAAATAAGGGACATCAGTTGAGCTCCTCACATCTTCTATGTGGTCCTGCAAAGACCAATTCCCACAGACAAAGGAGCCCTTGGTCCCTCAGCCCCTAATCAGAGCTGCCTCCATCTGACAATCTGACACAACACATGCAGGCTTACAATAGGTGACAAAAAGTAAGAAAGCCTTAAAAAGTCTATAGGGGTTTTTTTTAGCACACAGAGCTTCTGGGTTTTAAACATTCAGAAAAAAGATCAAAATATTTTTAGAAATGAAATCCAAGATGCCTGTTTTGAATAAAATGCTGTTTTCTGAGGTAACTGGATTGTAAAAACAAATAGGAGTATTAATAAAAATGTTCCAGCAGCTTAAATCTGCTGCGATTTAGTAAATTACTGAGCACCCACCCAGTAGCCCTGCACTATAAAGTTACTTTTGACTTTATACCAATGTATTTCTAGCAGCAAATCTCCACTGCAAACCATTTATTTGACCTCTTTCTAGCACAGATCATGTTATAATACTGAAATTCTTTAGGCTCCTAAAAATAGCAATGCAGAGATTCTGAAATGATTAATGACAGGGCTCTGGAGCTTGATGTAGAAAAATAGAATATTGTATACATCCATCCACCTACTGAAACCTGTAAGATTATTTTTCCTGTTCTGGGGTGAGGATATTAAATTTCATAAGAGCTCTCCTCTTCCAAGATTGTCAGAATGTCTATGGCTTTATCCAACATTTGTTATAACTTTTAATATAATACATAGCTGCCTAGAGGTACCAAAATACAGGCAGCAATTGCAGGGTGGTTTTCTAAAGATGTAAATAGGAATGGGAGGCAAGCTTATTGTGAAAATCTGGAGACTCTCAAGACTCAGGACTGAGATCTCCATCACAGATATGTCCCTGAAAAGCATTCTTCTGTTCAAAGTACTCCCTAACAAGCACACCTATGATGCAGAGATCGTTTCCTCAGCAGACTGCAGTCCAATCTGCTTGAAAAATCTCTTTAAGGACCTAGCACTGCTACAGTGAATGTGTTGAAGTGCTAGTGTTTATTAATGAATTTCACAGAATTGAAACACTGATCTCTACAGTTGGTATCTGAGTATCTCTTGTGCTGCTAACAAAGAACCATGCACAGTCAGAAATGTAAGGGTACACAGAACAAGAGACTTGAGATGAATTCTGCTTTCTGCATCTTAATGCTACATTCTTAAACTCATTCTTCTGACTCAGAAGACAAAGTTATCACTGGCCAGGCACACTCTGCTTTCTACCCACTCTAATGTTAACACATGATGAATGCATGTTCAATTCATTTAGACTGAGCCAGCCCCAGTGACAGGAGCTGAATCTCAGCTGTGTCTTATGTGTCTACTTATTCCAGCTTTTCTGAAAGAAAAGGAGAATAATGGCCTTCCATTTTTAAGCAGCAGACAATCAACACTTAAGCAGAGGGTGGAAGAGTGGGCAGCATGGACATAATAAGGTCTCAGCAAAGAAAATGTCATATTCTTTGGATAAATCTGCTGATGTACAAGTGAGATATGCAGCCTGTTGTGCACACAACTCTCATACACTGCAGGACAAAACAGAGGAGAGAGAAAACCTTGATGATCATCATTATTTTTCCCTTGGTCCACCGAGTATTGCAGTCTACCACGCAGCAATGGCATTGTTCATTATCAACAGGATAGGATAACCTGACAAAGGAGCTAAGAACTTAGTTCAGAGCCCATTTAAATTCACAACATTAAGGTGTGAAACAACAACAGTCATTTCTGTATCAGTGTGAGGAAAAAAGAGCATTAAAGACTCGATGAAAATTTAAACAGCAAAACAACTCTGGGAAACAAGCCAGGATCATTGATGTGTGGTAGCAAGCACATGAACTACTTCTTCATTACAAATTTGCTTAGTGTTCATTGCTGGTAATGTGGAGATGTCATTGCACTTGCTCAAGAGCTTTCTTCTAATGAAGGACTGATTTTACATATTATTAAAATTATAATGCTGCTGCTGTAGGGAAGCTGAAGGACAACAAGCAATCTTTCAAAAGGAGAGAAAAATCCTTTTCTTTCCAGTAATTAAAATATCTTCATATTTCTATCAAAATATTCTTATTCCATTCTTGAATGCCAGGCTTCACATTCCATATTCTGGCCTAGTTGCTTCCAATATTCATCATTTGAATTTCAGCAGAGACAAGAAAGAACAGACTGAGTTTCATAGCTGCTCAGTGATGTGAAAAGTCTTCCCAGTAAGAAACTGCCAGTGACACTGCCTCTAAAAAAAAGTAGATTAATTCATAGAAATGATGACAGGCAGAGTGATGTATACAAACAACAACTGGGATTTCAAGTGTTCATGTTAGCATTTTCAGTGTTTATATCAATGTCATTAGGGAGTCATGATGAAGACTTCATTTCTGTTTTCATTGGTAGGATTTGTCTGCAACAACCCCCAGCAACTGAAAGCAGTGGTAAAGTCTGGAGCACTGAAAACTGACCATCCATAGAGGAGGTCAGGCTAGGGAAGGTTTAAACTGACCTTAAGACCTGATGGGATGCATCCAAGAATGCTGAGGGAGCTGGTCAATGTTGAGAGAGGTGATCTCTACCCTCTGCTCCACACTGATGAGATGCATCTGCATCCAGTTGTGGGAATAAAGCTACTCTGTACATGAGAGACATGGATATACCATGGGGAGTCCAGCAAAGGTCTACAAAAGCCAATGAAGGGACTGAAGACTCTCATATGAGGGAGTTGGGACTGTTCAGCCTGGAGATGAGATTGCTCAGGGGAATCTTACCAATGTGTACAAATGCCTGACTGGGGATGGTGTTGTAAAGAAGAGGGAGACAGACTCTTCTCAACAGTGTCCAGTGAAAGGACAAGCGGCAATGGGCACAAACTGAAGCACAAGAAGTTCCATTGAAACATAAGAAAATACTTCTCTCACTGTGAGGGTGGTCAGACACTGGAACACCATTCCCACGGAGGTTGTAGAGTCCCCATCTCTGGACATACTCAAAACCTGATCGGACTTGGCCCAGAGCAAGCTGTTGTAGCTGACTCTGCTTTGTGCAGAGGTTAAAGTCTATGATCTCCAGAGCTCCTTTCCACACTCAACCATTCCGCAACTTTGTGACTCTGTGAAACAAACACACTGTAGTATTTTACTGGGAGTTGAAGTATGCAAGAACCCTACCCTCTCACTTCATATGCTTGATCATCCCAGAATTAAGGAAAATGGCCAAATCTTTGACAGAATTTTGTGCAAAAGGACAAAGTTGAGCTCAGAATGAATGAGCACATTTGACACTACACTGCTTTTGTTAAAGGAAAGGAGGCTAATTATTTTTGCTGTTCTTATCCATAAGCATTACATTTTTCAGTGTTTACAGAGAAAAAATTTAGTTAATGAGATCCATAAAGATTCTTTAATCAGCTTATATTGTGAAAAAATATTAAAGTCTCCACTTTCACAACAGGAGCAAGAAATATATAGTTTTATGATACATTACTAGCACAGGAACTCACCTCCCCCTTTCCCCTGAACCACCTGCAATTTTTAATAGTCATGTATCGCCAGGGTACCAAAACCCATAAAAGTTTAACCTGCCAATTAACAAGAAGGTAAAGTTCCAGCCTTGTACAGTATTTTGATTACTTCCAAGAGCTTTTCACAGAATACAGAAAGTATTTCCACAAAACTGCTACTCAGAGTTTTGATCTGATCTATTAAAAGTTGAGAAGTAGGAGAAAAATATAAATGTATTATGAAAAAAAAATCATCAATTTTTATACATGACAGTAGACCTGCCAAAGCCAACACTGCACTTATTTGTTAAAGGAAGGGGGAAAAGTATGGGGGTGGGGGGAAAGGCTTTCATTCTAATATTTCCTCTCAAAGGAGACATATAAAATAAAGGCAGAGTTCAGCTATTCAGTATAGGTCAAGTAAGGTATGAAGTACAGTGCAGTAGTTTTCAGTTTCTTTCATGACACTGCATCAAAGAAATAATGAAGTCAAATAACATCACCTTGGTTTTCCAGTAATTCTTTAAAAAAAATAGATAGGAATGTATCAGCTATGGTAGATAGGAATGCATCAAACTATTTTCAGGAACACACAAACTGAAGTGTGAAACAGTGACATTTCTGTAGATCTGGACTGGAAGGTACACACCAAAGTAGAAATTTTGTTGGCATTACCATTGATAATCACAGATCCTAAGCACTGACCTACACTTTCATTAAGGCTTGAACAAAAAAAAATAAATAAAAAAGAACAATAAAAACACATCCAGCTCTGAGAACTGAGACTGAATTTAAAGCAAGAAAGTCTAACACATATTGGCAAGAAAGAAATCATAGACAATATCAATCACCAACTGTAAGAGGCACCATCCACCAAACTAACCATTGCTAACTTTGTGAAGACACCATGTTTTTCAGCTGAATACAGGATTTCCTGAATACAAGAAACATAATGAGAAAGAATAAAGATGTCCATCTGAAAGTGTAAAAAGTTGGTAAAGCAAGCTGTGAGCAAAGAAAGTGAGAATACATCTTTGCTACTGCAGAGCAGATGCCATGAAGAAGCAGCAGAAAGTGGAAGGAGAATGTCAAAGCCAGTGGGATGTGGCTGGAATTGCAAGACTGAAACTTCATGAAATTAAAGGAAACAAATTAGTTGGAGAGATCTCCACTCTGAAGAGGACAAGAGCAAACGAGAACAAAAGAGCTAAGAGAGAAAAAAAGATGTAATAAATTGCTTAGGTAGTAAGTGGAAGGACTTGAAAAAAACCAAGACAGCTAACAGGCAATGGGGATGAAACTAAACGATAGACAGAAAAGTGTCTGGGTTTACAGGACATCTCCCTGCCATAGGGATGCAGGTGTTGCAGAATAACCTAATCCTTGGCACTGTATGGTTACAACTCAGCGCATAGCTGCAGGGACCTTTAAGGCACAGCACAGTTTGACTACTGCAGTTACACCTTGCCTTCAGGTCAAAAACTATTTGAATCCAGGGTATCAGAAAATGCTGATATTACACAAAATGATTTTACACAATTTATAGGAGCAAATTAATTAGACAAGTCCTGGGAACACCCTGAATGCAGGTTCAGGTCATTTATAAAGCTATAGTCCACTCAAAGAAGAGAAGGTGCACTGAATTGAGAGACAACAGTTTTTACCCTGTATAAACATTATTGATCAAAAAATATCAACATTTTAATGAAAAAAGATGAGGGCATTTTTCCCTCACAAAGTCCATTATCAGGAAAAGGGTAAGTAGTTTTCTTAGAGTCAGCTTTGAACTAACTCTTGTTTTTTTCTTCCCCCTTTCATTCTTTTTCCCCATCTTTTTTCCTTTGCAACATAATGAAAAGCTTTAGAACTTGATAAGCATTAAATAATGCTGAGCTCCTAAGCAATTTCAAAGAATCATTATTAGCATTTTTCAGAGTGCTGTGATTTTTGTCAGGCCAAGTTACAATTTAGGTCTGCAGGTTTACTGTGCACTGTTGTCTAAAAGATCACCTTTCAGGAGACTGTCATCCATTACCACTGAAAAGAAATATTAACTGAAATTTTGCCCAGCAACTCATTTGTGCTCCTTTAACTGATCACAAACTGACTGAAGAATAGCTGTGGCCTTTATGGCACACTCAAAGTGTCTTCCAGCATATAAAAAACCCCATCTAGCTTCTGCCTAGTCCACTCAGTTTTCTTACTAAATTCTTTGTGTCTCTGTTTGCAAGAATTATAGTAAAATCAATATTTGTAAGAGACAAAGGAGAAAGGAAGTGATTACTATACTGGAAAAAAAACAGCAAACAATCAAAACAAACAAAAAACCCCACTATGAAAGTCCATAGGCTATAAACCCTAACTGGAAACATTCTGACTTCATGGTATTTTATCTAGTCTAATTTTCATTCCATTATTATAGAGAAAGGGTGATCAAAATCATTTGCAAGTGCAGAATAAGCAATTTTACAACAAAAATCTACAGATGTGACATTCTCATAATATCTAATTTATCATTCACTTGGTTCTAGATCTACATCATAACATCAAGCACATACTCCATTACTAGTCATTACTCCAATTCACATTCCAAGCTAACCAATAAAAATCAGTCTGCATTCACATTTTGCAGGAATGGCATTTTGAGACTCTCCTGGAGAGATCCCTGGCTTCTCAGGAAAGGTGCCTCAGAAGAATGGGTGAAAAGGAACAAGCAGTATCATTTATTTCTGGTTCTCTAGTTGTTCAATAGGAGTTCTAATTCAGAATGACTACGTTTATTTGAGTCATTTCCAAGTTTTAAGGGCTTCACATGCAGTATTAAGTTTCAGCTGTAAGCACCATAATTTTACATAGAAAGCATTCTTTATTATCAGTTTACTGTGTCAGTTATCCCAAATTTAATTGAAATAATCCTAATGGTTAAAAAAGAAAAAAATAAATAAAAAGGTCAGATTACACTTTTTTTTTCTTCTAAACCATTATAACTTACATAAGACATTTACAGCAGTGAAACAAAACAAAGTACATTAAAATAAAAACCTAATTTCTGCTTCTCCATTTCTAATTTATAAATTACATAGGATGGGAAGATAAAAAAAGCTGAAAACTCAATAATCTTTATTTCATTAGGAAGGTATCACAAATGCTAGCTTGGTTACTCGGCAAGGAAGCTGTCTACATGAATTCTGCTTTGATTTGTGGCAATCCTTAATGTCACTTCAGTTTAGGCAGAATATGGTCAAAAAACACAGCTCTCACCATCCCACTGCAAACTAAGAAAGCAACAACAATCTCATCCCTGGTATGGGGCACTCCTGGTGACAAATAAGCCCAAAAAGTACCAGAGTCCACATTTATCTGTTTCTTCTGTCCTGCAGAAGATGAGAATTTTCCTGGTTTTGATATACAAATCTTAGATGATTTATTGCATTTCATGTTCACAAAGGAAAACTGATTATTCAGCTTAAACATAATGTTTTACTCATTGCTGGCTACAGAACTGTAGAAATTAGCTCTGCCACATACCATTGCCATGCCTAGTCATTTTTCAGCTTCATAAACAAGTCAAACGGAAAGGAAATGTATTTTTTATTAACCAGCTTCTAAAACTAAGTCATTTATGCTTCACTCTGCTGAGACCCCTAGTCAAAGGAAAAGAAAGTCAACTGCAATATGTTTACCAGTAGGTTGCTTTAATAAAATCTCTAAGGTGAGTTTTTTCAACACAATCAAATCATCATGAAATATGTTGTGTATTTATGATAAATTAAACTGTTATTATACTCCTTTTCACTATAACACCACCCTTGGGAACAAGGGATTTTGTAGGTTCCAAAGATGTGTTATTGTGAGGTGCTGTTCTACTTAAGGTTAAGTTGCATTTTCCATTATAAATCCTCATTTCCAAAGGTTTATTATGCAGCAATAAAAATCTGCTTGGGGCTGAACTACAGCATGTAAAGAATCACTTCAGCAGCAATTTTGTCAATGAATGGTTAAGGAAAAAACCCCAACAAACAACAACAAAACCCCCTCAGTCTAGCTGTTTTAAAATTAGTCAAATACCACACATGCAAAGAAATTCCACACCTGCAAAGATTTCAGCCTGGATCTGACATCCTGATCCCAAAAGCCAAAACCAATCTCTTAGGTGACCATCTGCCTGACCAAGCCCAATATTCCCCCATAGGGCTGCCTAAGCATTGCAGCATTATCTTCAAAGATTGCTCAAGTTTTCTTTCCTCTAGGTGTGTAATTTCCAAAAGTACAATGAAAACAATAATTCTCTCATTTGATTCCTAAAAATCAAAGAAACTGAAGATGTTTCACTTAACAGTGACAAGTATAACTAATTATTTATTGAGTTGTTGGGATATTTAAGGTATTGGTAGTGCTGTCATTAAAACTTCAAAAATATTTCAATTAATTTGCCTTTATATACCAACACCTGCAATGCCTTTACTAAAATCTGTAATACTGATAAATTGTACAGGGATAGCTTATGCCACTCAAAACCTGTATTTAACTAGTCAGTGCATCTGTTACTGGCTTCTTGGTAACTAAAGTGTCAGCATAGACGAATCCTTTCCCTCACCATTTAAAAAAGTACATATTGCACATAGTGCTGGTGGCATACAGCACACTTTGGGGATCCACCTGAAGCTGTATTTCAGTGAGCAAATCCTTCCACTCTGCAACACCCAAGCATATCCCCATCACTCTGGACCAAAAGGCGACAGCAGTCTAAGTCCTTAAAGATTACATGGTCCCTTGTGAATGGTTAAGTGGAGATCAATTAGAAGACTTAATTACACAGAAATCTGACACACTCTTTTTTAATGGACAGGCAGACTGTTGTTTATTTAGGTTTTGAAATCTAGTCTAAATTGAGTCTTGAGAAAGAAAAAAGTAACCTAGGTTTCAATTAACAGATTGTCTTCCACTAGTCAAGGGATAATTTGAGTTTTAGAGAAAGACGTTGCAAGAGCTAAATGCAAAGCCTAAGTACTTGCTCATATTGTGTATGTTATTGCATCAGTCTAGTTATCCTGTGGTTCATCAGTACAAATTTACATTTGTAATGTAGTTTAAAAGTACATTAACATAAAGCAATATTGTATCTTGCTATCTATATATTGTCATTAAGTCTGTCCTTACTGTCCAGTGTATCAGCAATGGAAAACTATCACACAACTTTATAAAAACTATCATACAACCAAGAGCAGGAAACAAGGAAGCTTCCACAAGGAAACTGTGCAGCAAAAGGAGGATTTCAACAAACTATAAGAGTGACACTACTTAGTAATATCACTAGCAAATTTGGAAATGTTTCAGCTGCAAATATGCAAATCAGTAACTGGCACTGTCTGTTTAGATGTGCTGGGATACATATAACAATGTTGCATGGAATGCTGACTCTGTAAAAAAATGTATCTTCTTTTAATAAAAAGAGTAAATTCCTAAAATCTGAGAAAAAGACTTCAAAACCTTTGTTTCACAGTTTTCATGCATAATGACATTCAAATTAACTCCTTGTAGACTGGGGTGCAGCACTACATCAGAAAAAAATACCTAAGCAATGTATTATGGATGAGAATGAGGAGTGCTTAAAATTGAGTTAGGAACTAAGTATACAATAGTGATTTGCTATTCAAACTGACTAACACCTAGGTCAAAAGCAATGAAGCACATTATTTTCTCTTTAATGATTAGCATGAAAGAACATCTACACACTGCTCTCTGCAGCAGAAAGTAGCAGGAGGGAACTTACACAGGCAAGCAAGATTAATTCAGGCTGTTAACTGGCATGAATTTCTGAGTTTGCAGTGTACTTCAATGTCAATGGAGGCCAGGATGATTCTCCACCAAAGATTCAAGAAAACAAACTGACAGAATGAATAGTATCTTCATATATGACTCCTCAATTTTTTTTTTTGTTGCTTTTAAAATATACATATTCCCAATACTGTGAGCCAACAGGAACAAAGGTCCCTACTTGCTAGAAAATATATCTGTATTAAAAAATCTTTTTCAAGGTTAGCTTCTCTTAGAATTGTACCAAATAGTACATACTAATTTGGTTTGTGTGTACCTTAGTACTTTCAAAAAGACCAGGGAAAATTAATTTATGTTTGAAAAATGAACCTGTATTGAAATCATATAGCAAAATCAACACTTTAGCTTTACAAATGCTAATGCTTTCAATAAACAATTAGCAAGCCAAGCTATCACAGTTACTGCCTGTGGTGCAGACTTTCTGTCACGAATTCCTGACTTCTGCTAAATCTGACTGAAATTTCTCAATGTGTATTAAAGCCTAAGGGTGAAAGGCAGAGGGTGTTTATTCTAGCCTCGCTGCCTCAGGAATGAAGGACAAAAGTCCTGAATTTAAAACTGCAGTTTGGCTACCCCACAAATTTTGACAACAAAGGTTTACAAGTTTTTAAGTGTTGAGATAAATTTTTGCTACCATTTAGGAAAACAGCCATTTTTAAACGGAGTTGCATATACAATGCATGCTCAACTTACTACTTTTCTTCAATTTTACATTAAAATTCATTAAACCATAGAATAATATAATCACAGAATCTCCAGAGTTGGAAGGGACCCACAAGGATCATCAAGTCCAGCTCCTGTCTCTGCACAAGACAACCCTGAAATTACACCATGTGCCTGAGCATATTTTCACAGAATCACAGAATATCAGGAGTTGGAAGGGACCTCGAAAGATCACCTAGTCCAACCCCCCCGCCACAGCAGGATTCCCTAGACCAAGTCACACAGAAGCACGTCCAGACGGGTTTTGAATACCTCCACAGAAGGAGACTCCACAACCTCTCTGGGCAGTCTGTTCCAATGCTCTGGCACCCTTACTGGGAAAAAATTTCTTCTGAATTCTGTTCAGCTTGGTGCCATGACTACTTCCCTAGGGAGCCTGTTCCACTGCTCCACCACCCTCTGGGTGAAGAACCTTTTTCTTAAATCTAATCTAAACCTCCTCTGTCACAGCTTCATGCTGTTCCCTCAGGTCCTATGGCCTATGGAAATCAGGCCCTGCCCCTCTGCTTCCCCTCATGAGGAAGATGGAGACTGTGATGAGGACTCCCCTTAGTCTTCTCAAATGCTTCACTCTTTCAGTTCCCTAAGCTCTTTTCCATCCATTTGAAATCCCCATTGTTCTTGTGAAATGACATTATTCTATCTAAGGAGCTGAAAAAGCTACAGACCATATGGTAACCACTAAATTAGTAGAAGTTTCACTCATGCCAGTGGAAACCAGAATTCAACTACCCTACAGATTGTATCTCCATGTTATTGTTTGGAGTTAAAAAACAAATGAATACCAGAGAAGCAAATTTTTAAAAAAATAGGTGTACATGCAATTACTCCAGTAGAATTGTCCACTCAATCGTGCTGCAAATCTAAGAACTGCTCCAGGGAGCAGGTGTAACACTACTCCTAGGATTAAGCTCATGAGGAACCAAACCGCCTTTAAAGGCAGGAGGAAAGAGGGTCTCTAGGACACCTTCAGAGTTCTGACACCATGGCTCTTTTAAACCAGCAAAGAATCCTAGATCTACACAAGGTCCCCAACTTGGCCAAGCTGACTTCTGGTCAATTCCAGGAGTCACATGAATGACAGCTAGCTTAGAGGAAAGAGGTGCCTGCCTTCTCCACTGGAGAAGAAAGCTCATCTATCTGCTATTCTTCAGCTCCTACTTTCACTCAGGCAGTTTCTCAATGTTCTCTGGGAAAAGACCTGCCAATGGACAGGATTCTTCACATGCCACATCAGTCTACACTGAGTTCAACCAAAACCCTAAATATTTTTAACTTGCTGACTTATTCTACCTATTCAAAGCTTGCTGGAAATTCCCTGGCATGTTCTTGAGCACCTAGGCTGCCCCGAGCAGCTGCTGCCATTGCAACACTGCCATTGTGTGACCTTCAGTGTTCAGTGAGGCAGACATGGTGCCTTCTTCACATAGATAAACCTGCTTCCCTTGCATCACTTCATTGGACACACTGAGGCCTCATCAAACCCCATAAGATGCTGGTGCATTGCTCATAGCTTTGTCAGCAATATCAAAGCACCAACCTCCCAATGGTGCATTTGAAGTAGTTATGCAGAGTCACAGAAAAGACTGACATATTAGTAACCAGAAACTGCATGGGCGGTAAAAAACAAAACAAAGCAAACCACACAACATCAACAAAAAACCCCAATAAACTGAACATATTCTATTTACACATTTAATTTAAAACCTCTATTTGGAAAGAATATAAAACTTCTGCAAAACATACATTGAAATGCTACTGAACTGAATGAATTCACAGCAGAGGGGTCTGAGGCTACGGCTATTGCCATAAATTTTGATCAAATGATTATGAGTCAGTTGAAATACTGCAGGCAGGATCTGTTTTTGCTATACAGTGCATAGAAACAGTGCAAAATCCTCCAGAAATATAGGGGATTGTGGGTTTAAAATATGCTTATTTATTGTTAGATCGATTTATTATGCCACTGGTTAGGGGCCCCACCTGAGATGGGAATACCACCAAGCAAGGCTCTTTTTAAAGCAGAGGGGAAGAAAAGACCAACTCATAGCTCTGTTAGGTGGAGATAAAACAGATGTGAAAGTCAAAGCAGGGGGAAAGCAGTATATTAGCTCTGTAATATAAATAAAGAACTGAAACACTGAGATGAAGCAACCTGTCTAGAATAGCCCTAAGTATCTACAGTGGGCAGAGGGGCACTTACGATAAGGGCCAGCCCAAGTTTTCAGCTGATGCCAGGGAAAGAACCTGGAAGCAGAAGCAGACTAGACCATGCTCCTGGTTTAATTAGAATATCACACTCGTAACCTTCATTTTTCAATCCTCTTTAACCAAACATGGTATCACAGTGTCACAGACAGGAAGACACTGCTTCAGAAAAAGAACATTCTACAGCTGTCTAAGAGCTTTTCTAGGGGTGAAGTTTTTCTGATTGTCCTGGGTACCTGAAGACCAAAATCCAAATGCAAGCTACTATGAAAACAAAAATTTAGGAATGTTGGGGTTTTTTTCCCCAGCCTCTGTTGACCTGACTATATGCTCCTACAAGTATGGTTTTGATCTAATGAACTCAAGACCAATTCCCAGCTTGCTGAAACAAACTTTCACAAGGATATTCCTCTCTCCTGTAATTCTCAATGGTGTACATAGAGTGGTTAAATTAAATGTACTTTCATTAAGTTTACTCTGCAATTATTTACTTGTGCAGGAAGAGCTTGCAAACTCTGGAAACTTTTGCTTGTTCATTATGAGTCTCATGCTAGATGTTTATGCAGGCAAAATTACCAGAACATGCAAAGATGCAGTAACAGCCATTTACCTTCCTCTGTGCTCTGTGGAAATCTTAGTGTGTATTTATGCATTTAAAGAAAAATCTAATATATAAACATATATTCTACAAGCTCCTGAAAACCTGCATATCCTGAATTTGCATGCATGAGTTCACAGTGCAAACAAAACAATTAAGCAGCAAAATGAAGAATGTGTTTAAAGATATAAAAGGGAAAAACAAGTCCTGTTTTATGCAGCCATGCGAGCCCCACCCCATCAAATACCAGCACAGTTGAGCGCATAACCCATTACTCAGTCCCTCACTGTACTGTCAAGCGACAGCACTGCTGCTGAACTGAAAAATGGCCTGCAATTGAAAACTGTTCCTTGACAGGGCTGAGAGAACCATAAAATCATAGGATGGCCCGGGTTAGAAGGGACCTTAAAGATCATCTAACTCCAATTCCCCTGCCGTAAGCAGGGACACCACTTACTAGAACAGGTTGCCCAGGGCCACAACCAACCTGGCCTTGAACACTGCCTCCACAACGTCTCTGGGCAACCTGCTCCTGTGCCTCACAACCCTCTGAGTACAGAATTTTTTTTCTAACATCCAATTTAAATTTTCCCTCCTTCGGTTTGAAACCATTCCCCCTTGTCCTATTGCTTTCTAACAAGGTAAAGAGTCTCTCTCCCTCTTTTTTATAAGCCCCCTTTAGGTACTGAAACACTGTTCTGAGGTCTCCCCGAAGCCTTCTCTTCTCCAGGCTGAACAATCCCAGCTCTCTCAGCCTGTCCTCACAGAGGGTGTGCTCCAAGCCCTCTGATCATCTTTGTGGCCCTCCTCTGCACCTGCTCTAAAAGGTCCACGTCTTTCTCATGCTGGGAGCCCCAGAGCCAGATGCAGTACTTCAGGTGGGGTCTCAGGAAGGCAAGAGAGGCAGAATCACCTTCTTTGACCTGCTGGTCATGCCTCTCCTGATGCAACCCAGAATACGGTTGGCTTTCTGGGTGGCATCCAGAGGGAATGCAACACATATGTGACTTGCTGAATTTGAAGGGACGACCAGCAGAACGTCTGTTACAGCCTTCTCTTCACATCCCAGAAATCAGGAAAGTTCATGCCCCAAATGGTCCTGTCTAAGAAGAGACAGACCTCTGAGATATTTCGGTATTCAGGGTAGTCAGAGAAGTGGGCTGTCCAGCTGTCTTTCCCTTTCCTCAAGCATTTCTGTTGCCCTACGCTCCCAGACATTGCCAACATTGTCTACCTATTGCTCTTTCTGCTGCTTCTTGGAAAGTTTGGGCTTCAGCTTCTGGAATGTTCACATACAACTGCCATTTATTCAATCATCCACAGTTTTCCCTGGCATTACAGCCTGCATACAGCAAGTTGTAATTTTTAATACTTTTTAGTTCCAATAATGCTAAAGAAAAACATGAATCTTTGTGTCTGGCACAGCTTAAAGCATGATACAAGCAAGGGAAGTATATGAGCTTCTCAAAGCCAAACATAATTGTGGAATTGTGTACAACAGGAATAGTTCAGCAACCCACAACAAAGACTACAACCAGTTCACTCCAGAATTACACATCTAAAACCACATGTGTTTATTCAGGCATGCAGAGATAAACATGTTAATCATTACTTATTTTTTTTATATATATCTACCTGTTGCCATACTGAAGAGAAACAGTCTCTGGAACAAACAAACCATCACTGATTAGCCAAGTCTCACCAGCAGAGTGCCTGTCAAATCCTCTTAAGTGACTGAAATTAATTTCAAAGAGTTTGCTGAGTTTTTTATAAACAGTGGGGAAAAAGAAATCATTTAGCAAATAGCACCTGGATCCCATGAGCTCTTTGATAATACTGTGCTTGTATTGAAAATGTTTTTGGAAATCCTTGAGTACATTTCCAGTATATCAGAAATAAAGACCACTGTCAGATACTCTTATTAGTCAGTTGGAAAAGCCAAAACAACCCAGTGGGAGGGAGAAATGTTATACTGATACGATTATGAGTCACTGCAGTTTTGGTTGAATCAGGGCCATTTATTTGAAAATCTGATGCCCAAAAGACTTTCCTAATTTGCAATTCCCCCAACCCTTTTTTTTCCCCTTTTTTTTTACACTGAGTATCTTATATATAAATTTATTTCCACCACTTTATGCTCAAGAATTTTCTGTTGGCCCTTGCATAGCATGATGCCTATAACATCCAAAACAGCGGGCTCCAGGATGTCTGCCATAAGAGAATATACTGGTTTGCTTTATTTTTAAACATTAATACAGTTGGCAACCATGAGGACATGAATGACATGATTTACTAGTTTGTGGGCTAGACAAAGAAGGATCAAAAGATTATCTGCAAGCAAAGAGTCAACATTTCAAACTGAGGAAATAGGAACAGAGAAGGCTCTTCTGTGCACAGACCAAATCTTTCCAGCAGCCCAAGGTAGTGAGGAGGAGAGTGCGGGAACTCCTCTGCGCCAGCTCCCTCTGCAGGGGTCAGGCTGCAAACCTGGCAAGCAGATTTTCCCTCGGAGCTTCTAATTCCTGTGTCTGAGTGGGAAACAAATGCACTAGTGGGCAGAGCACTTCTAATGGCTGGAAAAGAAACCTAGGAACAATGTCTTTTGGGGTTTTTAACCTAGGTATAATATCTGAATTCAAGTGCCTTCACTACGAGTGTCTAACTGTGACTACAGTTTGGATCCTTGCCATGAAGAAGACACAGTACTGTTAAGTATCTGCACTCTGAAACAAAGATTGGTGGTTTGACTATGGCACAGTAAGTTTTTCAACGAGAAAGCTAAAGCACTATCAACAGCACACTTGAAAATCAGTTGTTTCCCTTTGCACTCCAGAGCACAAGTCCAGTGAGGCACATCTCACATGTTTAGATGCCTTCCTCAGGTATGGGTCTCAGGCTTCTTCCAGGCATGCCTTTAAATCAAGACACTAAAACCAGCACCAGTACTGAGCCAAATGAGAGGTTTATATTATGAGTTCTGAATACTGGCCTCCTTCTGCTGGTTACCAGGTCTTCATAAAAGACATCAGACTCTTCTTGGTGGTGAAGATCATATGTACTCCTAGAAATTGCCAGGAACAAGCAGATGGGGACAAAACCACATAACATGTCTGCTGGTAAGTTACAGACCACAGTCTGGAGAATTCAAAAAGCATCAATTACTCCTAACTTTGAAAGAGTCTTTGAAAAACATTTCTGACTCCTTCCCACACCAGGCCCCAGGGAAGAAACAGCTCTGTCGTTCTGCTCTTAGCCCAGCATGGAAAGCAAAGGACTGCTTCAGCTCCACCATCCAGCACAGAAAAGGAAAAGAGAAAAAGCACAATCTGAACCAGGGTGGGAGCAGGGAAGGATACTGCAGCCAAATCAAACAGCTTCCAAATGCTGGAACAGAGCACAATTCAAAATACAAATTAACCCTGCTGCTTTTATGATCTGCACAATGCAGTTTATCAAGGCATCACTTCAAGGCTACATCATATTTACAAATATAGCACTCAAACCTCTAAAGAGCTGTGACAAGACAAGGTAAATTCATGCTACTAGTCACTTCTTCCCAAGGATTAAGTTGCTGCAGTTTGGAGCTGAGTATCTGAGACTCTTGTTCATGCTTCCCAGTTTCTCCTTTTCTATACCCAAATTAATATTTTCTGAACACAGTAACTGGGAAAAAAATGGTCTTTTCACTCAAGCATTTAAACAGTCAGTCCTCTAGTGAATAATAATAACAAAGAAAAACAATATTAACCAGATGGATTGAACTCCAACCAACAGCTCCCCCTACCAGCCAATTCAAAGAGGATCAAGAGAAGCAGAAAAGTGAAGTTGTTTAGGATCCAAAGGCACTGTGAACTGAAAAGTAAGTTCTCCGGTGGTAACAGGAAAATTTTAATACAAGTACAGAGGCTCATGCTCAGAGTTTTTTGATAACATTTTTTCCCAGTTCAGGTGCCAGAGCACTGGCACAGACTGCCCAGAGAGGTTGTGGAGTTTCCTTCTCTGGGGATATTCCAAACCCATCTGGACACGTTCCTGTGTGACCTACTGCAGGGAATCCTGCTCTGGCAAGGGGGCTGGTCTAGATGATCTTTTGAGGTCCCTTCTAGCCCCTAACATTCTGTGACTCTGTGATACTGTGATAACAAGGAGTGTTATACCACTGACAACACCTCAACAGAGTGCATCTTACAAGTAACTGAAAAAATTCTGCACTTAACTAATGCCACATTTAAACGTACAAGATAAAGGATTTCTGGGTTTTTTTATAAAATTACAGGTAATTTTTACTACAGCTATGTTGGAAGAACAAATTCTGCAGTAGGAAATGGCATACATTTGAAAGCAGAATTTAACTGTGTTGACTTCAAGCATCAGAGACTCACAGAAGCACTCGAGTTCAAAGCGACCTTGGGACATCTTCAGTCCAATCTCCTGCTCTGCCAGATCAATACTGAATTTGGATCACACTGTTTAAGGTTTTACTCCATAGGACACAGAAAAGCTCCAAGGGGGAGGTTCCACAACCACCCTGAGTAATCTGCTTAATTATCCTCATATAGATTTTTTTTCCTTTTATTTCCAATTTATGACAACTGTTTCTTGCTATGTTGCTTGGCAACTCCACTAAAAGCCTAGCTCCACCTTCATGGTACATCCTCTTAGATAGATCAGGTTACTATTCCCTACTTTTTTATTCATACCTTTGTGGAAACCATTTAACTAACACTAAGTCAACCTCCAACAGGTTTTTGGACACAAAACACATACATTGTTTGTATTCAGCTAGACACACAGGATGATCTCATTTATCATGAGGCTATGTGATCCATCATACAGACATCTCCAGACATCTGAGCTGGCTTATGCGTGTTACACAGTACATAGATAAATCTACCTGTCTTGTGCACACATATCTAGCCAGCACACTATTAGGGCACCTTCTATTTTGAAAGCATTTCATCTGTGATTTGTGCACTGATTTTCAGTTCTGAAACAGTTTTCAATATTCTGACAAGCTTCACATAGCCATTTGCTTTCCTTCCTCTAAAAAAAAAAAAAAAAGACAAAAACCCCTACAAAACAACCAACAAAATCAACCCAAAACCCCATGACACACTCAAATATTTAATCAAAAAATGTTTTCCTCTGCTTTCCATCAATATGGTTATACCTCCTGAGTCTAAATGATATGTAATACTCTAAAGAATACAGCAGCAGGCCTAGAACATGAATTTCACATCGGAAAATGGGAAACTCCCAAATTCCCAGTGAAACACGTAAATACATATTTTGAATTCTTAAGAAGATCCACTCATCAGAAATCTATTTTAGTTCATTTAGGATTATGTTTATGACACTCTTTAAGCCCTACCTTTGAACTAAGGTACTTATATCTTACATAAGCACAAAAATAATACCTCTAATACCATTTAAAGCCCTCTAAAATGTTTATTGGTTTCCCTAATACATGGTGAGTATATAAAATACTCAACGTGAAATGGAGTGATTTAAAGCTTTTAATAGCTCTCTAGAAGAGAAAAACTGTGTGATTTGTTTGTTCCTTTTCCTCTTGTAAAAAGCACACCTATACCTGACACCTGTGCTCCAAACCAACTCATACATACTGCTGTGTAGACTCTGGATTCACGTTTACTGCCACTTGCCATTTCGATACAACATACACTAACACGTAATTATAACCCTAAAGGAGCCAGCTCCCAGGCTCCCATGCACCAGGCACCACTGCCTTCACAAGCACATTGCCGCAAAACCACAAGCAGTGTTCAGTTTGTGATTTCAGAGAGGATGAACAGCTGAATAGATCCCATTTTTACTTCTTTTTTCTTTCTTCTCTCTGAATAGCAACATATTGCAGCACATTCACAGAGCTGCATGTTAGAAACTTCCTCTAAGTGTAACTTAACATTTCACACTCAACACACATGACGTTTTTGATTGCCACCATGTGGCTAAAATCATACCATTTGAAAATCTCCAAATTAACTGGAAGTGCAGTTGAGAAACAACCTTTTCCTCATTTACATAAGTTAATCACTGATAGATGCACTTTTGAGTAGTGCTCCTTGTTTTGGTCAACTGCTATGCCTCAAAAACCACACTTCTAATTGCTGTGAGAACCTTTATCAACTCATTAGGTGTCAACAATATAAGGAAAATACTGCACATTATCTACAAATAGTAGTTTGATCCTGTATTGGTAGAGAGATGCAAATTCGCTTTATCTTTTAGCAAAACCCACTGTGGGGAGAAACTGTCAACAATTTTTTCCTATTGTGACCAGATATCTTTTAATCTCCTGCTCTTCTTGCTCTTAAAATCTTTCACCAAAAAGCAAAGCACTCCACCTGCATTTGCATTATGTTGTATGTCTTCCACAAAATCCATGTAGAATTAAACAAAAAAAATCCTATTCATCTATCCACATACATAACTTTATGTGCACTGTTATTTGTATAAGAGAGTCCCCACGCTTATTCAGGCATCTCAGGAATGCTGTACAAAACCCTGTGTGCAGTCTCAAGCACCAAGCCTACCAAGAGAGGAAATGTGTGTTTGCTTTCATAATAGTAAATCAGCTTAAGGTGAGGGACAAAATTCTTTCTTACTAGTCATCTGCTCATTACTTCCCTATATTAAACAAGAAGAAAATAAATAGTCTTTAACTGTACAGTTTTATTTGTAATCCCTGACTTCCAAACACTAAAAATGAAGCAGTCACAGCACAAACATTCAAAGTCCTGAAAAAGAGCAACAACCATAGAGGCCTAGCTGCCCCTCAGAGCTTGGCCACCCCACCCCTTGCCCCTGGGAGCCCCCATGTCTGCAGCCTTGTGCACTGGGGGCTGGCACTCAAGCCCACTAGCCCATCTCTAAGTTTTTTGAGGGAGTATGTGGGGCATGGCTGGAAATTGGAGGTTGTAAGAACATCAACTGCAGTGACCAGGTGCAGTGCTCAGTCAGATGAGCGTAATGACCTTCCTACAAGTGACAAGCTCCTTCTATACCCATTTCCCTCTGTCTTCCCATGCTTTCTCCTCCCTGACTCAAATTCATCAACATTTGATCCTTCACCCAAATATCCCAAATGAAATCTTGCACATTCTCTCAATCTCATTAAAATACCCCTTAGTAAGTTTTATACAAAACACTCGTACAAAACAAGTGAACTTGAAAAAATAACACTTGAAACACTCTGGCCACAGGAACCCACAAAAAGTCCTATCACCTTTCAGGCAATAATTTCCTTAAGATCACATGTCATTCTAAGGAGAGGTTTCTTATGGTGGTTTTCACACCAGAGAGCTCCACAGTGTTAGGCAGATGCATTGGCAGCACTTGGGTTACTGCTGCTACTACCATACAGTGCTGCCAGCAGTCCTCTGACTCTGCTGCACCTTCATGTTTCCCCTGCTCAACCCCACGCACCACACCCAACAGGCACCTCCATAATGATCCTTTCAAAAGTTAATCATTTCACTAACAAAATCATTGACATGAATTTTGAGTTTTTAGATGGTATGATCTGTTGTCCTGTGATAAAAGATAATCTAAATTGACCATTCATGTGTTGGCAAAATATAATTCTATTTTAGAAAATTTCACAATGATTGGTAATATTATTGCTTAGTCTAGGTTGACAATGGGACAGCTTTAAATTGGCAAGATTATGAATAGCAAAGATAAATACACCTCCAAACACAGAGGAACTCCCTGTCCAAGAGAGTCAGTGAAGTCACCAGTGCTGAGTGAGAGTGTAGCAAAGCCAGTTCCATAGACCTGTTATAAACAGGGTTAATTATATTGATGATCTAGCTTTCAACACAACTGTTTTCGTGTACAAGAGCTATTTTAATAAGCAAGCATCATGGACTTAGCACTTCTATCACATGCTCCTCTTGACAGAGACTTGGCACTTGTCACCAATATATTTACTATGATTATATCACAAATAAATGGACTAAAATAGAAAGCAAAAAAACCTAATAACTCGAAAATGTACTCAAAATAAAGCCCTTATTTTAACAAAGTCATTTCAGCTTAACTGCCTAGGGGAAAATCTAGTCAAATAAACACTGAATTCAGTGCTATGTTAAGGATCTAATTCGGTATGCAAAAGTAGCTGAGAGAAGGGTTTCAGTGATAAGAGCTGCAACACAAAGAGACAATAGAGAAGAATTTTGCAGCATGGACACTGCCAAAGCCTTCCATTTTTTTCTTCCAAAGGTTTTGGTTTGTATCAGATTTGTAACTATTCTGCATGATTTTCAGACTAAGATTAAGAGAGCTGGTAAGTTTTTCATACTTTTTCAAATGAAAACCAAAATTCACTCCAAAATGTAGCCCAGGATCTCAGCAGAAAACAGTAACAGAAGGAATAAATCTGTTAACAATTTCAGAAGTCTCTTTGCAACTGCCATAGCCCTAAAATAGAAATATTGTATTTCCTAACATTCCCATCCAGAGATAACTGCAATTTCAAGGAACTGCTTAGGAATGTTAATGATCAATAAAAGAGATTTACTCAAACAGTTCACAGTTGGGGAGCCATACCGAATACATCCCCTTCAGAGCTAATTTTGTGTCAGTGACCTAGATTACTGAAATGTCATTTATGACTCTCTAGTTCTCTCCTCATTTTCACATACGAGAAGTATAGTGTAACACAAAATAAATATTTCAAATACTATGGCAGAAATTTACTTGCTAAGCAATTATATGCTGCACTGATTTCCTCAAAGTAGTAACAAGCAAACAAAAATAATCACATAGCACAAGACGGATCTATAAATTTTGGTAAGAAATTCAATCTTGTTACAAAGTCTCTTGAGAAGCATTGGGACCTGAATATCATATAAGTCATCTATGCTCCTAAAGCAGAAGTCACCTATTAGCATCTGTACAAACCTGAACCTCCCAATCTGTTATATCTGAAACACAAAAAAGAAATATGGGAAACTGCTAACTGGATTACAGAATGCATGTTAGGCTTCAGTGAGAACACTGCACAGATGTAGCTTCATTTCTGAGCACGAGTAATCCTGCTGATTCATATACAAGTATTCATGTTCTTAAGATTTCATATATACCTCCCTAAATTTCTGAAAATTGAACAGCAAAGATCTTAAGCGAAGAAGCAGCATCCTCATTTCTAAGAAAGCAAAGCAGTAAGATGTTTTTAATAAAGCTTTTGTCTTTTATTTGTTTCTGCAAATGAATTTAGAGAAAACAAACCTTGAGAATCTCAACAGCTTCCTGAACATGCTTTGTTAAAAATGTACTTAGCTTGTTTGTTCATTCCCCCTAACAAATTGTCTGGGCATCGTAATAAAAATTATATATTAAAGAGACACAGAACTACAGCCAATACTGATGAAAAACAACTGAAACATAAGAATAGGCACAACTAGCCACAAGGTATTATGTATAACTCAAAAAAATCCCTCAGAGACTATCTCTTATTGAAGGGTAAGGAAAAGATCACAGCTTAAATTAAAGATAGCCATTGGAAAAAAGAAGCAGGGAAGCTGAAATGAAATCTCTTCCTTCCACAGCAATGAGCTGCTTGTGACTCAGAGACTCTGCGATGCCTAGTGTAATCCTTTTTCTGCCTTAAGCTCCAGTGGGTCCCTGAGCCTCCACATCGAGCTCTCCACTTTCCCAAGTACATTCTGTCCTGCAAGTGTTTGCACAGCAACACAATACCAGCATTAGCCCAATACAAAAACATCCAAGTAGAAAAGTGTTCAAATCCTGCGCTGTATTAAGTTAAAATGTAATACAAGTAAATGTTTAGGATAATAAAAAGTCTTTGTAATAACTGTTAATCATTGTGCATTAAGATAACATTTATCATAATAATATTCATTACAATGAATAAGCTGATTTGTTAACAACGTGGATGTCACATGCACTTCAACAGGATTCTTTTATTCACCAACACCACAGCCATTATTTTAAAGTGCTTCCAAAAACACTAATGCACAGTGTTAATCTGAAACCCATACCTCGGTTATTTCCATGAAATAACCGGCAAGGTTTGTTTAGGAAATTTCATGCCAAGCTTCAGAAGTGTGCACTCTAACCTTCTTCAACACATAATTCAAGATAAACACTTTCTTCATGACAGACATCTCAAGAGATGAAGGAGTGGAACAAAGGCAGAGAGTGACACAAAGCACAAGTTCTGCACCATTAAGATGAATGGACAGATTAGCTGGAAAATCCATAATGACACGTTGGACTGGCTGAAGCAGTTCTGTTTATGTAATTACTGCTTTGTTGCTTAAATGATAGGAAGCTCTGAACAAGACCTTTACCTTAGTACCCTTGCAGCAGCACTGCTTTGGCAATGCTTTAGTATCCCTGTCAGTCAGTGCCAACCACCGCAATTGACCTAACATCTCATTAAAGGTTTTAAAGCATCACGTTCTGAGAATAAGTGGTTCATTAGGCAACTTGTTACAGGTTAAATACGACTTCTATGCAGAACGTGCAAGCAACATTCAGGTATAGTGCCAGCAAGGGCAACACAGTCGTTCAGCCCACATCTCTCACTTACCAAGAGATTGCAATACAACATCCTCTGCTTGCTTTAAAAAAGAGCTCTATCCAGCCTATCTCGCATGCAAAACCAGAGTGCAAGTCTGTGTGTACTTTGCCCTAGAAAGAAAGCTCAAAGCAACAACTTCGCACGCAAGAATCACAGAAACACAGAGTGGTAGAGGGGTTGGAAGGGCCCTCTGGGGATCGTCTAGCCCAACTCCTGCTGCTACAGCAGGGTCATCTAGTACAGGTTGCACAGGATCATGTCCAGGTGGGTTTGGAATATCTCCAGACAAGGAGACTCCACAACTTCTCTGGGCACCTTGTTCCAGTGCACCCTCAAAGGAAATAAGTTTTTCCTTATGCTCAGATAGAACTTTCTGTGTTCCAGTTTGTGCCCACTGCCCCTTGTTCTGTTGCTGTGCACCACTAAAAAGAGACTGGCCCTATCCTCTTGACACCCACCCTTTAGATAGTTAAATGCATTAATCAGATCCCCTCTCAGTCTTCTTTTTTCCAGGCTAAACAGCCCCAACTCTCTCAGCCTTTCCTCCTAAGACAGGTGCTCCAGTCCCCTAATCACCTCTATAGCCCTCTGCTGGACTTTCTCCAGTAGTTCCTTGTCCCTCTTGAACTGTGGAACCCAGAACCGGACACAGTACTCTAGATGTAGCCTTACTAGGGCAGATTAGAGATGGAGGAGAACCTCCCTCGATCTGCTGACTATGCTCTTCTTAATGCATCCCAAAATACCATTCTCCTTCAGGGCCACAAGGGCACACTGCTGGCTCGTGGTTAACTTGTTATCCACCAGGACTCCCCGGTCCTTCTCTGCAGAGCTGCTCCTGACCCCTGGGGAACACCGCTAGCTAGAGGCCTCCGACTAGATTCTGCACTGCTAATCACAATCCTCTGAGCTCTGTCGTTCAGACAGTTCCCAATCCACCTCAATGTCCACTCATTTAACCCACGCTTCCTAAGCTTCCTTCTGAGGATGTTATGGGAGACAGTGTCAAAAGCCATGATACAGTCAAGCCTGCCTTCTCAATTTATGTGTACATCAACACTAAAGACAACAATGCAGAGGTGTGCCATGAATTAAAAACTGACCAAGGTTTTTCTTTCAGTAGCGACTTATCATTCCCTAACTGGGATGATGCAAACTAACTTACTGAGTGATTACTGGAGGAAAATTATGTGTATGGGTCTGGCAAAACTGACTCTCCTGAAACACCAGGGTCAAGTAAAAGTAAACCAGCTTGCCTTTGTGCATGAGTGCACTGCATTGCTCACTGGAAGGCTGCTCAGAAAAAACACGTATTTTTCTGAAGTTATGAATACCTAGTCCAAGATTTGCTGAGCACAGATGGCTGCAGTATTGCTGTGTGTAGAATAAGATGGAATTACGCACTGATTTTCCATGTTGTTCTCCTTCTAAAAAGACGAACAATACACTGACAGAGATCATCCTATGAAACAGAACACTTGTCCTCAACTTAATGATTACTTCTGTTTCTATTTCACAGTCACACAATTTCCTTTACAGCAAAACTAGCATTAGGTCATGATGGAAGGTAATACGTGCACAGTATGTGCTGAAAATGATAGGAATGTTAGAGAGAATGCTTTAGAGCAACATTTATTGACTCTCAATATTCCTGCAGTTGAATGTGGCAAACAGTTTGCTCTTGCTAGTCTTAAACTCCATGAATCCATAGAAAATGAAGAATGGAACAAAAATATCCCAAATATTGGCATTCATCAAAGTTGCAGTAAGCATAAAACACATCTTCAAGTCTGCTTCAAAAAGCCACTCCAGTGGCACAGCACAACTTCTGAACTAAGTAGAGTTCATCACAGTACAATGGCATCATTATCACTGTAAAGGACATTAGGTCACACAGAGACAACAATCACAGTCACTTATGTCCAGGTTGATATACCAACTACTTACAAGTTAAGGGAGTACTTCAGGAAATACTTCCATGAGTAGTTCCTCTGCACAACACAGGGAATCCAATACTCAGTATACCACAGGCCAGATGCAAACTAGAATATAACTAACTAAAGTTTTTCAAAATCCAAACCTCCAAAGAAAATTTTCCTGAATTCCCATACAGTCTAAGCAGCATAAAAACTCACCAAGAGCTCTCCTTTGTGTCTGAGGATGCTGTAGTTGCCCAAAAGTCAGTCTTTACGTAAACCACAACTTCTGTGGTCCAAGCTATGCAGCGCTTCAGTTGACTGACACATTAGCCTAGAAACAACGAGCAGCACTCCAATCACCTTAATGGTAGCTGTGCTCTGTACATAACTAACATGTAGCAACAGTTAGGTTTCTCTCAAAATTCAGTCATAGAAGCTTTCTTTCTAAAGCATGGCCACTGCACAAAATTGTTTCAAGATCTCAGTCAACTTTCCTATGAAAGACCAGTTTAGCTGGAAGACCTAGATCCAGTCTGCTTCTCAGGTGGAGGAGGTCCCAAGTGTAACTTCTGCTTTCAAAGAAGGTACCTGAATTCAGACAGTTGGACAGTTGGGGTGGCACATGGTAAAAAGCAAGCAAAAACCATGTCCTGCTCTGGCTGAGTGGTGAGGGAAGATTCAGGTCCTGATGCATACCCTTAAGATGATTTTTATTTTTACTGTTTTATGGGAATTTCAAAACCAGAGTCAAAAACAGGTCAGGGGTTTTCTTGTTGTTGTTGTTGTTGGCTTTTTGTTTGGTTGGTTTTGGTTTTATGTTTTGTTTTCAAATAAGTAAGTACAACACAACTTTAAACTCTTCAGTTTTACCATACATCTTCTAAGCATGTGTTAGGATTTGGGGCAGGGAAACTTTGGTTCCTATAAAATCCCAACAGTCAAAGAAGATGATAAATACAGCTTGCAATGTGATTAAACTGAAACTGTTTGTTCCAGTCATGAGTGACTCTTGACTTGACATTCCAATTAAAACAAGAAGTGATAGAAAAAACATTTCAGGGCCATACTTTGGTGTAAGTCAAGGATGTGCAGAATTTTCTTTTTCTAAGATGAAGTAATCAGAACAACTGGCATTTTAGCTACAGCAGTGCCTTGTATTTCCCATAATTTCATTTCTATATTATATTAAAAACATCCCAAATTCATGAAAGCAAACTCTTTGTCATTTCAATGACTACATAGTTCCTTATCTCTAGCATTAAGTTCACAGTTGGTGCTTTAAAAAGGAAAAAAACCCACAAAATCTCACAATTGTAAAAGATCAGCACTTCTCACAAAAACAAATAGCAATTCCTGAAGAGAAGCTGAGAAAGCTGAGGTTTTTGCATACCAATGCCAAATTACTTCTCATAGCAAACTTTTCCATAACTCTCTGAAGTTTTTTTCTGATAGGAAAAATCCTTCTACTGTGTTGGTCAGGGTCTTGAGAAACAGGTATTTTGGCCTGGCAAGCAGTGGGGCTGTGCAGTCCAGACTACGACCTGATCATTTGGAGAGCTTAACAAAGCAGGCCACTTTCTCACCATCAAAATGCACCTCACTGAAAGAACTATCGATCCTCTGGGACTTGCCCAGGGCGTTAGTTGCTCTCCCGGTGTCAGATCCTGCAAAAGAAGGAATGCATTCCCGCCAAGGGAGCCTGCCAGTGCTGAGTTAGCATTTGCAGTCGGACCAAAGCAGCTGGGGAAGGGAATCAGACTTTCAAGAATAAAGAAAGGTTGGCTGGGCGTTCTCCCAGTAAAGGACTGGCAGAGATAAAGTCCTCTTGCTCTGCACAGCAAAGGAAATGGCACATTAAAATGCTCCTGTGAAATACAGATAACTAACAATCCTGGAGGCAGTAAATTCTTCTGCTCTATTAACAATCAAACCTCGGCTAAGCAGCAAAATGTAGGTATTAACTACTTGAAATCCATCCATTATTATAAATGTTGAGGTCTCTGACCTCATTTTGATTGCTGCCAGGTAGGCCTGCCCAGGAGCAACACACGGTTTCCTTTTCCCAGTTCAAAGGAATCTGAGTTAAGAGTCTGCAAAAGATGCAGCAGAAAGAACCTCATGCTTGAGCCTCTTGAACTTAAAGATGCAGTTTAAATTTGATGCTGTCATAAAAAAGTAGCTGTAAGGCATAAATTCAATATTCAACTAATGTGGCCAAGCACTCAACAGTGCCAGGTTCTGCCGTAACAGTCGGGCAGTTCTCAGGCCACCTGTGCAGTGGGCCAAGGAAAAGGTTTGTTAAAACTTTCTATTAGGTTACAAGCAATCTGCTCTCCAAATCACGTGGATACTCTAAATGATGTCATCCATTCGGTTCTCTCTGAATCTATCTGCTTTAATTACAGGAGTCTCCCATAAAACACTTCTATAAGAAAAGGATTAATTCTCCTTAGTTTGTCATTTATACCATTTGAGAGTGAATGTAAAGGTCAGCCATCCACTTTCATATGATTTTGTACTGACATAAATGAATGCAAACCTTTCAGGTTAAAGTTAAAAAGGCTTTTAAAACAGTATAAATATTTTTCTGATAGCATATGATGCTGAATATTTACTTCCACTTCTCCCCACCCTCCTAAATCTGCTCTTCCCATGCAAGGAGATAAAAATTGATAAAAACTTTTCAACAAATTGTTTTTATCCTTTGTCTCAATGAGCAACTGAACCCATAGCAACACCTATGTTCAGTTATGCCCCTGAGAGGCCTACTACTTGCTGAATTTAGTTTAAAAAGAACTTTTAATCTAGACCACCTATCAATACCACTGGACTCCATACGGTTGAGGTTTTTGACCCATCTTTCACAGTCACTCCCTTAGATGACCAAATTGTTATAATGCTACTAGGGAAAAGACATGATTTAACCATCTGCTATAGCTACCACTGACCTCTTTACCTTAGCATTTCTTTATTACCAGAAGCACAGTACCACCAAATAGCTGGAAAAAACAATCAGAAAAATGCCAGCAGGTAGACAGTGCCATCAAACACCTCTTTATACTGGACTGTGGAACACAGTTTAGTGTAAATCAGTCTTCAGACATGCTTAGTTTACTTTTTTACAGAAAATATTCCATATATGTCTGGACAAGGTCCTCCAAAATGCCTTAAAAATTTAGTAAGGAGTCAGGAATTCTTGTGGTTTCATTCCTGGTCTGCTACTGACTTGTTGTGTGGCCTTGGAAGAGGCACTTAAGGTTTTTCTGTGTTTCATTTCTCACATATCATGACTTTAATACACAGTAAAAACTAAGGCTGTATCGTATGTGAAACAGAGAAAACAAGTTGGCATATACAGAAAAAAAAACAAACCAAAAACCACCCTCAACTATATTCATCATCATAAATGCCATTTTTAAGAACTGTGATTATTCCTCCTTGGCAGATGAAAAAATTGCTGTCAAAAGCACAGGGCATGACAGCAAAGCCCAACAGCTACTCTATGTTATTCACCTAAACACACCTCCTTACCCAGTGGTGTCTTGACATGCAATTTCTTGCCCTTCCCACCCAGGAAAAGTCTACATCACTATAGTCTGCCTTGGAGTTGGTGATGTATTGCAAGGCAATGCCTCATTCAGCCCATGGTATTTTTTTCATACACCATTCATAATCTTAAATCCCACTGCCCACCACCTTCCTCCAACAGGCAGTGCTCTGAATAAGGACTAGCAGGGTGTGTTTCATTATCATTATGCTCAACAAACTGACAGTTACCCCCAGGGTCAACAAAGACTTTCTGACCTTATGAAGACACAGCTGCAGCATTCACAGGGAAAGTATACATGCAACAACTCTAATTCCTGATCTCTGCAATTTACTGTAGGTAACACTAATTTAAAGTATTATTCCAAGTCATACATCAGTTTTCTGTGGATATGAAACTCAGTACAGTACTGACATCATGTCTAAGCTTCCCACTCTCAACTTCAAAAAAATACAATGTGTTCTGGAAGGCAAGTGACCTAAAGATCTAGGGACAAGAATCATCATATACATGCAGTGTACAATTCATTTCTGAGACTGCCTTAAAAAGCATGAGTGACACATTACAGGACTGAGGCTTGGCAGAATGGCTTCTGAACCTTAGTGAAGCCTAGCAGCTGCAGCTTAGTAAAGGGCTCTGGGTTTTATCTGAAAGACAATTCCTTTCCAAACAAGGAGAGCCTTGCAGATTTGCCCTTGGGGGAAAAGATTTTTTTGCCACACTGCTAAACAATTAGACTTCAAAAAATTTCTCACTTTGTTCCACAGATGAGATGGTTGCATTTAAAAGGAAAATGAGAAAGAGAGTCAGCCTCAAACTGTTAAGTAGCTGCACAGCTGGACACTCCAGTTCCAGCCTCAGATGTTATCAGGGCCAAAACTGAACCAGGGAAAGATGGGCTCCTGAATGATCCATCAAGTGTCAGTTCTTCTCTAGGCTACATAAACCTTTCCAACTGAAATTTTGTGTTGGATTGGCTATATTAAGGGGTTTGCAATAACAAGTTTCTTTATTGGATCCACTGAGAGCACCTTCTGAAGATTTGGAGGAAAGTCTCCTAGTGGATCTTTCAAATGACAGAGAAGACAGAAAGACATGAAAACCACACAGGGAATCATCACAGCATTTAGATACACATTACATAATAAGAATATAATTTCCTAGGTACTCCACTACAGCAAAATTGAGACACAGGCCCTGACTGAAACCATGCCTGTTGTACTGAGGAGTCTCTTAAACCTGAAAAGGTCAAGGATGGTCTCTCAGCTTGTTAGGATACACTGTAACACAAGCCTCAGGGAAAAAGCTTCCCTTCTTTCCTACTGGAAATTCTTTCATGCATAGATAACTAGCTATTTTTATAGGAATTGTGGAGAAGAATCATATCTGAGATGTCATAATTTACCTTAAGGTCCATGAAGCCTAGAGCAGCAGTGCAACAAATTTTTAAGGCAGCATGAAAGGACAGTACTGAAGAGATCAATTCTATTCTTCCTAAAAAACCCTGCTGCAGTTCACAGGACAGCCAGCTGGGTAAAAAGACTCACTTTATTATAACTTCCAAAAGAAAACTAGCATTCACACCTAATTTTGGAGAAAGTATAAAATGACAGGGTTTCATTATTACATAAAGGATTTTGCAGCTGTTAGAAACCTCTCCACTATAGCATAAACAAAAAAGAAAATGATTTCTGATGTTTTCAGGGCATTTTCCCACACATATCATGCCCAAACGTGTTCACAGCTTCTATAACAATTAGTTGTCAGGTGATATTAATATTCATTATCTCTTTGTAAAAAAGCATCCAAAGAACAATTTTATCATTAGCTAATATTTTATTATAATGGTGCAGTTTTAATATATAGGAAATATGTCCACCATTACAATCAAACCTCAAACATTTAGATTTAAATGTTTCCAGAGCTATGTGCACTTGATCTGTTTCTTTTGCAGCTAAAACACCTGTTTGGGAAAGACTAGCAACCTAACACCTGCTTTTCAAAACAATGCCCTGGAATTGCATTAGTTTTCTCAGTCCTTGTTGCAGAGAAAGGACAGCACAACAGAGAGTACATTTAATTTTTCCTGAGAGGAACAGATCTTGAGCTTGAAGCCCATTTTATCTTCAAAATACTCTCTAAATATCAGCATCTTCCCTAAACAAAACTGTGAGACAAGCAGATATAAATATCCCTGTGTACCTAATACAGACACTGTCTGACTTGTTCCAAAGTCTTAGTATAAAAAACAGTAGGAAAATTGAAACCACACCTTTGGCAGCCCGCTCATGAAAAAGCAGGTGGTTGTGGCCAACACAAACTGTAAAACGGGATCCAAGGAATGCTTCCTTTATTGCCAAAATTAGTGAACTGCATGGATGCCACATATCACCTAAAGTGCTTTGAGATTCCATGTTGCTAGAAAGTATGAACAACAAAAAAGTATTCTTGTAAAGCCGTGTATGTATGCCTGGGTGCTTCCACTTTCAAAATGCCATTGTGCACTGCAATTTATTGTCATTCAATATTCTTCAGTAGAACAGAAGAACAATTCAGCAGACTTGGGAGGACTGGGGTGATATGTTGCTGGTTTTTTCCTTTTAAACAGAAAAATAAGCTTTTTGTTTACAAAAGGATAAGAAATCCAGGTATCAATTTCAAATATAAGGGATACCTGCAATCACTGTCCAAATGACAGTTTAAACACATTATTTCTCACATTTCGTTTCTGTCTTCAGAAGAAGAGCTGAAATGTACAGCAAATGCAACACAGCCAACTTACTGCCTCACGAGTGCACCATGACTGGAAGGTTTAAGTTTGATAACACCTTGCAGAGTCTGCCACACATGATAAAAATCAATAAAATCAAGTCTATGACAAGGCCTTTTTATTATGACCGAGTGCTTTTGATGACAAAGGTTCATTTCACCCTCCTGGAAAGTTTACATTGCAACTGAGCTTTCTCAGCATTCCATCTCTTGCTGGAGATATTCACTGGGCAAACTTGTTTCGTCCCAAAATGACACGAAGGAAGAACCAAGAGCTTCTACAGCAGAACTGACCTAAGAGGATGCATCTGTCACCCTCCTACCCTCAGCCCCACTTTGTTCTGAGGTTTGTGCCCATTAGCTACCGGCACTCCTTTTCCCCTGTGAGAGGGCAAAGTTAAGCTTTATAAACAGCGAAGTGTGTTAACTCAAACAAAACACAGGACAGCAGTTCTTTTTAGGCAGTAAAGTCCTGTCTGCATATTTTAGCTATTACAGAATTGTTACCTTTAGGTCATAAACTTCCAGGTCAACTCAAGGTCAAGAGTGTTTAGCGCATGAAACTCAGAAATGCTTCTGTAAGAAGCATACTTTATAAACCATAATATTTTGTTCTCATTTGGTTTTCTGTGTTGTTTTTTCTTCCTTATTATCTGGTAGTTTGTAATCTGCCTTCATAAGATGTTCACTTATACAGTATTTTCAAGCTAAGTGTAACATATACTTGGAATGCAGACTAACATATTTCTGTACTCTGAATTTGACTACTTTCCCTCTAAGGGTTATATCAAATGCTGTAAATTTGTTGCTGAAGAGCAGAACTAGCTATTAAAACAAGGCAGTATTTATTCAGAGCTAGTAGCAAATGTTTAAAGAAATTTATGCAAGACAGAACTTCAGTTATACACATTGTTACTTATAGTTTTCTCATATTGAATGCCATGGGAAAGTTTAGACTTAATTCAATGAAATACAATTGAATTCATATTGCTCTGGCTCACTTCCACATGTTAACTGTATCACAGCACCAGAAGTAACTGCTAAGATAACTTCCTCTTTTACATTATGGATATTTTACTTTGTGCAGGACAGAAGCACAGTGTATAATGTTAATAAAAATATATGAAGACAGTTAGAAGAATACTAAAAAAGTGCAAGGAAGTTCACAAGCTAAATAATCACTTAAATCTTTTCTAACTCAGCCTCCACACAACGGTAGTTCAGAGTGATGATTGCTTTCACACCACCTCCCACCTCCTACCCCTACTCCACTGCTTGCATACACTCAATACCCAAGATACAGCAAATAATGTCATCGATTTCCTTCAATTACATTACAAAGGATTAATTTGCATCCAGGGAATAAGAGGTTGCGGTGGTAGCTTTTGCATCACTCAACAACAGAATCCAGCATTTACAACATGACTCAGGAGCACACAGGAGGGGGGAAAAAGTAATTTACTTAACATTGTTTAATTCTTTGTGGTACAATGAGAGTACATCACAATTTATGGCTAAACAGCACATGTATTTTTCTCAGGAGAAAAGTCTTTCAGAACATGCTCGTTTCTGTGGTACTCAGGAAACCCAAGAGCACTCGTATGTGTGGTGACCTGCTGAAAGCAGTTTCATAGCCTTTGGATTGAAAAAACTTTTATGTGCTGCTGTGTTTTCAAAGCATGGGTTACAATGCTAATCCACTCGAGTTTAAAAAAGTAAGCTGTAACGATGGTGCACAAAATTAGTTACTTCTTGTGCTCTAAAGTGAGAACATTTACTGTTAATTAAGCATTCTTTTCCCAATTTCATTGCATGGAGTTGGTTTGCAACACAATAGCATAGGAAGGTCAGTACAGCTACAGGAGAAACCCTATACGCTGTGACAAATCCAATAACTATCAGGGTATTTGGTTCATAGAAATAACGCGTTTCTTAAAATGTGTGGGGGATTTGCTAAAGTATAGGGAGACATTTCCCTGAATACATAGCATGACATTCCCAGAAGGATAGATATGTTATAGTGAAGTCGTCAGCAAATTTGCCTGTGGGATAAAAGGTTGGTGCTTATGAAGCAAAGGGTGTATGAACAGGTTGTGAGGACTGGGGTACTACCATTAGAAAACGAAGGGTGAAGAAATGTAGAAGGACGAGACAGCTTTACCACCCTCTGCTTCTACTTACAGAGAGAGGAAAAAAGGTGAAAAGAAGGATTTTTCTTCATTTGCTGGATAAACAGAAAATAAACCCACAAATTGTAGTATCTTCAGTTTTCAAAATGAAGTAAGGCATACAAGGGAATTGTTAATGCTGTATTTCAAAACTGAAAGAGATGTGATTTGTGGTAGGAAGGGGAACATATCATTCCCCTGAGCACTGCTCAAAGAAGCGCACACACTCCTCGAAGTGCTGTCAGTGCCAGGACACAAGCACAGCCCCACATCATCCACCCCATATCGCTGAGTTACACTCCCCTCCACAAACACCGTGGTCAATAGCTATGAAGTTCAACATGTAAATTGTGAAATACATTTTTGAGTAATACAGACAATAGTACGAATAAATACCGTGTCAGAAAGAAAAAGAGTAATTTACGCTAGGAAACAGTTTCAGCTCCACGTGGAAGTTAGCCACTGCGGTGATATGAAGGACTTCGGGCTCCCTCTAGAGGTTTCTATCTGCCCCTGTACAAATCAGATTTTCTTAACAGAGCCTGTAAAAATCTTTGTCTCTCTTATATCCCAGTAAGGGAGAAGAACTAAATGATTCTGGTATAACTAAACATGCCAATAATACATGTTACAGTTTTGGGAAGAGATGCTTTTTTTCCCTTGTGTGGAAAAGGTAACAGGTATAATAAGCCCTCCTTTTCTTTACCCTAAGATTAAAAATTCCATGTGCATTTATTCTTGAATCACCACAATCTCCTAATTAGTTGTGAGAAAATATTTCAAATAAAAGCAATTATGTCTACATCTTTATAGTTAATGATCTCACAGCCAAACTGCTATGTGAACCATCACTCATGATTTTTTCTCCAAGTACAATCATCTGTCATATTCATGCACTTCATCACTTCCACATCTTGCTCTTACTATTATTCTGAATAGTGTTAAAACATCGGTATTTATTTAATTAATTTAAAATTACAGGCTGTATTTGTGTTTGGAACCTACCAAACAACATCAAGCAAAAGAATGAATGACTTTGTTGTAAAGATTGTTACCCCCTAGTTACATCTCAGCTGGAGCCTACACACTGCTAGCACACAAGGAATAAGCTCACAGCTTCAAATTCAGCCAAACAGTACACACACAAAAAAGAGCACTAAAGTGAAGCAGTAAGATTGCTGTTTGTAATCTGGCACAAAACACTTCTGCTCTCTACACATACACAAAACAAGGTAACAAAGGTCTAAAGACTAGTGAGCCTCTTTCCATTGCCTTTACTGGGCAGGTCATCCACACATGCCTCTTAGAGAATACAGGTGAGACAGGGCAACAATGAATCATTACAAGAAAGTATGAAGATGCATTATTAGGCTGTTTTGAACAATTACAGTCAGATCTCAGCAATGTCAGCACTGGCTCATTTCTCTGAAGAGCGTGTGTGGATCAAGCCTAGCTCATTTGCATGAACCCCTTGCAGAGTCCACCACTTCAGGTAGGGGTGTTCTATGTGCTTTGCTTTGGCAGGTCAGTGGGAGACTAGGAAGTACTTCCAGAAAAGTTTACTACAAATTTAGCAAAACCAGCACCAAAGCCAAGAAAGTTAACACCGGAAATAAGAATAAAAGCAACTCTGAGTACTGGTAACTCTGTCTAAATGCATTGCTCGAATGTCTGCAACTTGCTTAATCTGAATCTAATCAGAAGTCTGGAAGCCTGACCAGGGGAACGCAGCCTCCTCACCTCTCCAACCCCTGCATGAAGCAAATCGAGAAGCAGCACGGCAACAACAAAGCTATTGCATGCATGCCTGCTGCACTTAGGGGGATTAGCAGGGGGTCAGGCTCCCATGGCCGCACCTGCAAAACTCAACACTACGACATTAGCTAATATCCTGCATAAATCATATTCCTTCTGTTTTAAAAGCAAATAAATAGCTGTGCATGTGCCCTCTGACCTTCATTGCTGGGAAACCTATGCAGTTTATCTTTCTGGCAATAGACTACACTCAGCTAACCACTGCTGGCAGGGTGTCTCTCTGCTGTTTGAGTAGAAATGAAATCCAAAGCGGCTATAACCATAAAGATTATTTATTTTTAATCCTTAAGAAGTGGAAGGGAGCTTAAGAAGTGTGAAATAAGGAAAAGTTTTTAACTATAGGAGACAATATGTATGGACTATACAGTTAGAACTACAGTAAGAAACCCCTCATAAGACATTTATGGCATAATACCAAAAAAAAGAGAAATTTCAAACCATAAGTCCAATTCAGGAAGAATAACAGCTTTTGCTTTTATTTCGTAACACAAGGACAGTGATGAATGAATTTCTACCTGCCACAGTTTCTATGGTCTACTTAACATTTCACTTTAATTCAGACTGAAATCCCAATCATAGGTTCACAGAATCACAGAATGTTAGGAGCTGGAAGGGACCTCAAAGGATCATCTAGTCCAACCCCCCTGCCACAGCAGGATTCCCTAGACCAGATCACACAGAAACACATCCAGGCGGGTCTTGATTATCTCCAGAGAAGGAGACTCCACAATCCATACACACAAAACACTACAAACATTATTTAGTCTTTACCAGGAATTTGCAAATATCAAATATATTGATGTTTGCACAATAATAATAATATTTTTAATATATGGAATAATATTAACCAGACAGAACTGTTAGTAGAACTACTATTATTCACCAGACCTTAAACATGGCAACATGCTTTTCTCCTTAGAGGGTATTTTTAAGAAGTTAAGAAATACTTAATCTTAACAAGGGGAGTAGAGAACAAACACATCATATTGAAATAATCTGTTTTCTTTGAACTCTTAATTTTACAGTAGATCCTGTAAGGCAGTGAACCACACATCTAGCAGAACAGCTCAATGGGTTGTGAGGGGTGGAGGAACAGGGCTGGTAGGAGGTTACATTTTTTTGGCTTTTTCAAGAAACCACACAAAAAATGGGTGTATGCACAAAATATAACTATCTTGTTATTTTTCTATTATTTGTACTGTAGTGTACTGCAGGGGGAAAAAGTTTAATTCTAGCTTCTTTTCAAACTGACAGAAACTTTCTATTAAGAAATATCAGTTATTATTTCTACATAATGATGCAGTAAAAATAGAGATTGGATATGCTATATAATTAAATAAACAAAAGTGCATGAACTTCACAAAGTACCACCAAGGTGAGTGTAGCATTACTATAATTAATTTCAAACCCAAGGAATTTTAATGCCTATACTAACCAATGAGAATTCAGTTTCCTTATGAAAATACAGCTGTGAAACAATATTGGAATAATTAAATATATCTACGCTTCTTTTGTGCATGGGCTTTAATTCCACTTTGAAGTTTAGTAATCCACAGTGTATTCTAGGACTATCAAAGCTCTTTTGCACAATACCTTGCTTTAGAGGAGCAGCAGACAGTGTATGGCTTATAGAAAGGGACCAGATCCTCTCTGCAAGCAGAACAAAGGTGAGGAGCACAAACCTGAGTCTGATGCAGAATCCTGAGAGATATGGTACAAAGAGGACTTTTCTGAGATCCTACCAGACTGCAGCATGCTTGGGAATGCAAATGCAGCTTTTGCATTTAAACACAAGGCTGTGTTTTTTTCTATTTTATTAGGTAAATGGAATATGCAAAATATGACCTTTAATTACATCACTAAAACCTACTTTGCTCACTCAAAATCAACTTAATGTCACAGGCTTTTTTCTTTTTATGTTTCTTCTTTCCCTCTGCATAATTTTCTTTAAATCAGATTGAAGGCAAAGACCTGAGACAAAAATCTCGTTTAGCAAAATGAAAAGCACAAGGATATCTGATAACCTGAAAAACTCAAGCTAGCTTCAGGCATGAGTGGGTTTTAATCAGAATTTGGCAAGTGAATTATACTTGCAGCAGTCTATATGAATCAGCTCAGATGGTGGTTTTACTGATAAAAATGAAAAGAGCAACAGATATGCACAAGGTTTTCTAAGGCAAAAGTAGTGGGACTGAGTACTGGATTTATCCCAACTCTCTTACTTGAAGATAAATCTGATAAATTTCCTCAATCTAGTTCTATAGAAAGATTTAAAAGGAAAAAGAAGTAAGGAAACACACACAAAGAAAACCCCAAAACAAACAAACCCCTAAGATCCCCTAAAAACTGGCAGGAGTTTCTTGTTTAGAATTTAGCTTGCTAAGTCCATTCTTGTATAAGCTAAATTTAGGTAACTAATGAACTAACCTAGAAGATGAACAGAAAATCTGAGATGACTTCTTGTCCCATAAGTATAAATCAATTTTAATTCTGTACAGTTTAGGTATGTAGTTTGTATGAGCTCACTTGGTTCAAGACTGTGTTTTTGATGGATATGGCCTTCTGTTTGTTCAGCTGTAGAAGAGAGAAATGCAATTCAGGTTGATGGAGAAAAAGAGTAAGCAAAACTCTGTAAGATTCCAGAATTTATGAGACCAGCTTTGGATATAAACTTGCAAAAACCAATCATAATTAAAAAAAGACACACTACAACTCCTGAACTGAGATGCAAAGCCAGTAAATAATCATCAATATAAAAAGAGAACAGAAGGAAGTAAAAAGAAAAAAAAACAAAATCCCACCCAAAACCTACCAGAAACACTACTACAGATTGTGTACTGCATTTTTTCATCTTCAAAATTTAATTAGCCCCAAAAGAGTATTTCCATCCCTCTCTGCCACACACATTGTCTGTGCATTCACACAAATTTGTATTTGGCAAACGTGATAAGCTTAATCTATAATAAACAATAACTCACATTTGTTTCTAAATAGCAGAGAAACTCCTTTGGACTGCTTTGAGAAAACTGTATCTTCTTCCTGGCCTAACACTCAGAAGTACTCTTAAAAAGCCTCATGTGTTTTGGTTAGTTACCTCCATCACTTAACCACTCAGACCAGTTCAGACCTGCTGCTTCTCCCCAGTTCAGAAAGGCTGTAAAGCACTACCAGGGACCTGAATCTGGAGAAGAGAGTGGGGAGCTGCAAGCTGGTGGTTGTTCTCAGCATGCCTGCAGCACTGATGATGATCATAAACACATTAAGGACAAACTGGAACTTCATTTGAAAACACTCAATCGAGTCAGAAGGCCAGCAGAGGGACCTATAAAACAGAAACAGTCAAACAGCTATGCAATCACAAGAAATTTCTATTCAGAGGGAAGTCTGAAGATGGTTATGGAGAGTTTTGCACTGCATGTCCCCTTCCCAAGGGCTTCCCACAGACTGCATGCAGATACTGTGGTACAGCTATTCACATAACCACAGCTAGAGGAAAAGAAGTATCAACACCTCACACAGAGTGCCTTTAATCACTGTCCTCCTGTTTTGGCATGATATTCAATTCATAATACTCTTGACTTAGAACACTGTTGAAAAATAGTAGAAAAACTGTTTAATAATCACTATGAAAGCAATTATGTTCATAGATGTTTATACTGAATGAGAACCAAGTTTTACCCTTATAACAAGCTACCTGATAAAACTCTGAATCACCACACAAGTTGTTCAAGGAAAGGAGTCTTAACAAAGGCAGCATGGACTTTTTAGCTGCCTGCTTGCAAGCACAGCCCAGAACACAGTCCTCCTCTTCTGAAAAAATGGCATCTTCACAGGATTAAAAACTCCCAACTTTTACTCTCAGGAAAATGTTACTTCTTATTTGGGTTAAAAAATACCAACCGTAAACTGCACAGATACATGGAGTCTCCAAATACTAGGACACCTGGCAGAGAGTTCAAAGTAATTTTACAATTTTGGGACACACTAGAGAAAACTCTACCATTTTGTGTAAAAGAGCAATAAAAGATAATGAAGAGCAGCACTGATGTACACACTATTTTGTGATTTTAAACTGTTGTAACTCACTTGTTATTTGCTTTTACCATTTTTGCAGCCACAAGCATTACTGGAGTTTTTAATATCAAACACTCCCTGGTACAACCCTTGAATAATATACATCTTAATTTCTTTTTAAAGCAACATTGACAATTTGGAAATTTATTTGTATTTTTTTTCTATAACATTTATCTGGCAGCCTTAAATCACCACAGTGATCCTGTGACTAATATTCATCACAAATTTTCCAGAGTAATATCACTATGAGTTCTAGCAACTAACCACTTCTGGCCAGATCCTTGTTCAATGTAAATTGGATAGAGCAAATTTAGACAAGATATGAGCCATGTGTCTTTGACATAAAACTAAAGAAAGTTCCAGACATCTGCCTCAACAGGATTTTGTTCAAAAAACACTCCTACATACCAGTTATAAATACACAGAAGGTTATATATATTTATTCTAGAAACATAAATTTTATAGAGATGACCTTCTCCGTAGAATGAATTGGAAAAGTTTGTTGGTGGGAATGTGAACAGTGGAAATGAAAAAGGGTGCAGACAGCATTTTGTTTGACCAGGGCTTATGTTCAAAGACAGGACTGCAACAATGCAAACAAATTGGATGAATTTGGCTTCTTTTTATAATTTGGATATTTAACAAAATAGAGAATTGTGCAGTCTGTATGTGAAGCAATGTAACTTAATTATCTGTGGCTGTACTTACACCATGATCATCAACGGCCCACATACATATGGTATGGAAATTCTGTACAGCCTTTAGTTCCTCAAACACATGGGTCTGTACTGTCTGAGCTTTCTCTCACTATAGAAGGAAGAATAACCTGTCCATATGTGGGGTCAGTTCCATCCGGGAGATGGCAGCAGTAGGCAGAACGACTGCAGTATTTTCCACTCTCATTTTGTGTATATGCTCTCATAGTCCTAAGGTTGGTATTAACAAAAATACAAAAACACATGGGAGGAGGAAAAAAAAATGTTTTTTTCAAGGTCACAATATTTACAGTTACCCTGAAGTATTATGTTTGTGGTTTCTGATACTCACTGTTAACGTAACACTATGAATGGCAACTAAAATTAACAGAAGAGAACATACACTTACGGTTCCTATGGCAATCTGTGACTACCAGACAGTAAGTGTGGCTGCCTTTCTACCACTTGCCTTCACGACATCCAGTGCACAAGCAAGGACTTTTTTAATGTTTATTTTAAAGAGCAGTACAGTTCCTTTCTCTTATCCCTCCTTTTCTACTTTATCAGTGGGTGCTTCTGAAGTCTATCCTACAGCTCTTCAGTCTGGCTACATGGCACTGGGACTCCTCATGGAGCTGAGCTCTCTTCTCTGGAAGAAGTACTGCAAACTAGTGATCTGGCAGTGCCACCACCACTCTGACTGCTGCCCCTTTACTTGACTCTGCTGTCAGGGAGGTCTGTATTAACAATGCATTACCTCACGAGGGTTCTCACCAGTAAAACATTTTGGGCCAATGATACTTAACACCATTTTCTCAGATTTCTGCCTGCATCTAACCCATTTTCTTTTGGAGAAAAACCAGGCATAAATATTAAATGCAAATAAAATTTAAACATTCAGTTAATATTCAACATCATTTTAAAAAATGAAGGGAGGAAAAACTAAAAAATATTGCATACAAACATCTTAGAAAGAATCCCAAAAGAGTAATGACAGCATCAAAAAGCAGACAGAAGAGTACACAAGTGAAAAGACTTCTACACTATTGAGAGAGCTTCCTTAGAAGAAGCTGTGCAATGGATGGAGTCTGTATTAGAAGAGATTTTGAAGACAGGAGAGGGAAAAAGCCCACATTATGGTATTTGCCATAGATCTTTTGAAACAAATTACAAGCAAAGGACTGTGAAAAACAGCATGGCACTTAGCCATCGGGATAACAGACAAGTCTTTCATGGCAGGTAGTATTTTGTTTTGCTTTGTTTTATTTAATATACAGAAATCTTGAATAATTCTTACACATATATTAAAAAATGCCTAAGCATAGGAAAGCAAGATAAGATGAGAGAGGCAGTTTAGGTTGGGGTCTAAAGGCGAAGTCAGGAGATGTTTGGATCACAGCCGGAAATCGATTTAGGAAAGATCTTCCAAAGCAGCTGAAAAGAAAAGATATAGGGAAGGAAAAACCTAAGAGAGATTAAAAGAGAAGACTGGATCTCATCTGTCTTTTAGGATATTAAGATATTGGCAGAGGATAAAAGCTTAACAATGGAAATAAAACCAGAGAATAAACAGCTGGAAGGCCTGGCAAGTTCTTCTCCAGCAAGTAGCTTCCAAAATTAACAGGAAGACATCAAACACTCTTTGTACATCATATCTTTGCTTTTCTTATAAAAACAGTGCCTGCCATGGTGGCAGTGCACTGCTACCCCTTGTCTCACCACTGGTCCAAGCACCCAGACCCCTGCAGTCAAAACCTAACATGTTCTCTGAGAGGGGTCTTAAGTAGGTAATGTAATAATCCGAGAGCAGAAGGCCTGACAGTATTCTTTGTCCTAAATGCCAAAGAGATAAAACTAGTAAATAAACAAACAAATACCTTGGTATTGGAAGCAATAGATTTCAGTGAGCTGATTTAAAAAAATAAAAGCTGGGGAACTGTTCTATTTTCAACAACAAACATATTAATGCAGCAAACATTTTTCAAATGTAAGTACCATGAAACATACAGTCTCATAAATAACAGGCATTTGTTTCATTTATTACTACCATATTATGACTTTATTTTGAAAAGGGATATTACTTCTAGTGGAAAAGTCTTTGCAAAACATCAGGACCTCTTTCTTGCTTTACTTTTCCATACATTAAGCTCTTTCAGACAAAGCAAGATGAGATATGCTAAGAATTTACTTATCTCCGTGGTGTCCTTTTAGAGGAAATCAAAATGTCAAATGTATGAAAAGCTACTTAAAAAAAAAAGAGAAGTATTTGTGAATTTTCTCAGAAGGGGGGAAATAAGACAGTTGTTTAGTCTACCATATATAAGAAAAAGAAACTATCTTTGATACAGTGCACTCTGGGCTTAAAGCTAAGCAGGAGAGATCCTAGTTAGTAAACATCATCTCACTCATTCTTAAGAAGCTTAAGTAATGCCATCACCAAAATAGTTTATCAGAATAACTGAAGTAACACATACAACTCATGCTGTAAGAAGGACTAATCCAAAAACTGTTTTTAAATATTTAAAATAAAAGCATCCTACTGGGATAGATATTTCAAAGAATCATTTAGGTTGGAAAAGACCTCCAAGATCACACAGAATCACAGAATGTTAGGAGTTGGAAGGGAATTCAAAAGATTATCTAGTCCCACCCACCTGCCACAGCAGGATTCCCTAGACTAGGTCAATCATCAGGTCCAACCTAGCACTGCCACGTCCACCACCAAACCATGTCCCACTGTCTTTTAAATACCTCCAGGGATGGTCACTCAATCATTTCCCTGTTTCTAGTGCTTTACAACCCTTTCTGTGAAGAAATTTATTTCAAATATCCAAACTAAACTTCCCCTGGTGCAACTTGAGGATACTTCCCCTTCTCCTATTGCTTGTTACTTGTGAGAACAGACTGACCCCCCACCTTGCAACAACCTCCTTACAGGTAGTTGTAGAAACCAAGATCTCCATCACGCCTCCTCTTCTCCAGACTGAATAGCACCAGTTCCTACAGCCACTCCTTGTTAAGGCTTGTGCTGTAGACCCCTCAGCAGCTTTGTTGCCCTTTCTGGACACTCTCCAGCTACTTGATGTCCTTGTTGTAGTGGGGGGTGCAAAACTGAACACAGTATTCGAGGTGCGGGGTCAGCAGTGTGAAGTACTGGGGGACAATCCCTTCCCTAGTCCTGCTGGCCACAATGTTTCTAATATGTCTGGATGCTGCTTCTGAGCTTTGAATCTCACCTCTGGATCAGCTGTGTAGTAGTTGTGATGAAGAACAGAAACAAAGTGAAATTTTCCGTTTGTAATTTTGCAGATTTTAGGTTACAATGAGGAGCCTCAAAAATAATCTCAGTGCTCCAGATTTTTTTTTTCAATATCACTTCAATTCTAATTTAAAGCACCAGCTGCAGGCTTCTCTCTGTTATTTGGCAATTTTGCTGAAGGAGCAAGTAGTTCACTGAGATCTTGTCATACCATAGAGAAACAAAAATCAGAGAAAATAAGGATGGGAAAGAGAAAGGTGATCAAAAGATGCGGGTGAATGTAGAAATGTGAAGACTTTCTCTTTAAAAGCTACTAAATGCAAAAGGAACAGATTGATCATGTGACAAAAGCTCTTAGGCAGAAGGAGAAAGGCTAAGCCACTTTTATAGAACTAAACCCCATGGAACACCTTAAGTAAGAAGCAATATAACAAACCACAACTCTGCTTTCTCTTCATAATGCTGTTATTCAGACTGCCATAGATTTACAGCATACTGAAACACTGAATTAGATAAAAACTATTCCTCTATGGACTTTTTTTATAAATATATACACTTTTGTAATGCAATCACCTGAATCTAAAAGGAACTGTCAGAGAAGAGAGTAGCATGGTTCTAAGCAGCAAAAAATTGCACTAAGTTGGTTTTGATCATTTTCAGTGGCACCCACCAGCAAAGGAACAAATGAAGAACAATTTTATAAATACACTGCAGAAATATGAAAAGAAGACACTTGGAAGCTGGCTGTGTTAACTGTTCCTCTTAAAAATTTGTACAATGTCATCTGGAAAAATAACCGAGGATTCTCGAGGGCCAGTGCATCTCTGGGCTAGACTTAAATGATTTATTCTCAAAATTTCATTTTGATGCTAACACAGAGTACCTTGGAATTGCTAGAAAGTATGAGGAGAAATTTCTACTGAAAAAAAATTTCATTGCAACGGCTACAGTGATTAACAATGTGGAAGTACCAAAGGTGATTGCTTCTCAAGGGGAGAGCATGCACAGCTTTGTGCTGCCACATGGAAATGCAGCTGACAGCACGGTGCAGCATGTAGAGTTTGCAACTCTAGATCAGTATGTCCTCGCTGGTGAGTAGTCATTTCTGAGTGAACTGTGATACAGACAGGCTCATTCCTGTATCACAGTATTCAGCATTTATCTTTTCAGCTACAGGTCTCTGTATGTGTACAAAAGGTAGGCAAGAATTTTTAGGCTCACTCTGAGCAAAGCTTGCCTATGACTGTACCATCAGCAACCAGCAAAGGTTCAACAGTGCTTTTACACATGCAATGCACACACACACACAAATGCAAATAATCCCTAAAAGACTTCTAGTTTCCCAAAACATCATTGTCTATCCTGGCACCTATGTGAGCTTCAAAAGAAAACGCTAAGACGTACCACCAGAGGTAAAAGTTACTGAGTACTTACAGGTCAAGGCATGACAATCAACTGTTTCACACTTCCGAAAGGCAGATTGTTTCATTTCAAGCAGTTAATTACTTAAGTGAATCTCCCTGAAGACCTGCCTGGAGCGAGCAAAACGCCCTATTAAACTTGCAGATGCATTCTTCATGACAAACAATAATTCATCTGCAAGTATAAATGGCAGCCTGCACAGAATCGGTGCCTACCACATAACCTGCTCATGTACAGTACATTTTACTGCTAAATGCCAATTCTTCAAAGCGTGTCCCCTAACATTGCTCAGAGTGTAACAGCACAAGCATCATGTTTGTTCTTGATGAACAGAATCTGTGCATTGCCTGCTGTAGTTAGTCTGCACTCAGCAGGTTTCATTGTTAGAAAATAGCTCACAGAAAAGATGGAGTTCTGTTTATTTTGAGCTATGGAATTTGCTGTAACTGCCTAATTAGATTTCAAAGCCCACTGACAAGCATGATCAAACTCCATTTGAGTATCTCCTGGATACAGGCATGCAAGTGACCCCTGTGAGAGGTGAGAACCTCATTAGTACTGAAGAATTTGGAAATACAAAACTAAAAAACTTTTAATATTAAAACACAGACTGAATATTATGGTCAACTACAACAGCTGCTGTGATTTTAGGATTTATGACAGATTTATGACTTGGTGTATGTTATAGTACATTTCCTAGCAACTCCTACAATACACACCAGATTTTGTAAATTGAAGGGGAAAAAAAGGGGGGGGGGTGGCAAAAATGTAATTCCTTTCTGAAAGAAAATCCTCAAAACCAAAAGCCTTCAATTCCCAATATGTAATGCAGAATCCTCTTTCCAATTATACTTTAGAGGTGCACTTCAGAAACACAACTAAATTCAAGGACTAACCCAATAAAGGAGATTAATGCTGCAACACCTGAATTTTGTGTGGTAAACAGAGTCAAATGCAAAATACAACATTAAATACCTCTGTTCCCATTATAGGGCATTCCAGCTCATGGAAAAATAAAAGTCATCTCAGAAAACAAACTGCAAACTCTTGAAGAGAGCAAGAAACAGCCTAAAAGCAGCTAACAGGAATCACAGATAGATAGACACTGCCTGAGTCACTTGGATCAGTTCTTCACAATTAAAAAGATCAACTTAACTTTAATTCCAGTTAGGCAAACACCAAAACAGAAACCAGAGCTTCAGAATGTCAAAGCCAAAAAATTCTTATTTTTAGTAAATTTTTCCAGAATATTCCTCAAAATATATAGAACACAACATTATTATTATTTCCAATAATGCTGGTCTGTAGACACTCAAAAAACCTATTCTTTCCTTCTTTACACCTTCTATTTGAAAAACTAAGCCACTATGCAACTCACTATATTCATTCTAAGGATGTTCACTATTCGTCCTTCCCTTCTGCTACAGAAGTCAACACAAGAGTCTGTAATTGAGTACAACTGCACGCATCTTATTCAAAAATCCATTCTGACCTTACTGGCCTACAAGAAAGGACACGAGAATCATAGAATGGCTCAGGTTGGAAGGGACCTTAAAGATCATCTAGTTCCAACCCCCCTGCCATGGGCAGGGATGCCACATGCACTAGACCAGGTCACCCAGGGCCACATCCAGCCTGGTCTTGAACACTGCCAGGGATGGGGCCTCCACAACCTCTCTGAGCAACCTGTTCCAGTGCCTCACCAGGACTGTTCTTTCAGCATCGTAGCTTCCCACATCTTTCTTTCAATGAAATACCTTCTGAGAAAGGAAAAATAAGTATTGTGGAAGCAACTGTCATTTACTACCTGGATTTATCACTGTCAGAGTGTCAGTTTACAGGAGCAAATAGAAAAGTGTCTTCTGTGCTCTGCCCTGTGATTTCCAGCAGTACTGTACTTCAGCAACAAAAAGGGGCTGACAAAATTCAGAAAAGGAAAAGCTCAATACCCTATAAAATGGCAAACAATGCTGGAGACAATAAGACAGTTCCAACTACAGAGAGGAGAGGAAAATACAGTTATTAGATTGTTACTCGTTTGCTTTTCAGTCTCAATCCTACTAAGAGCTTTTACAACCTATTTATAGTAACAACTGTGTTTCATGTGTCAGTGTGCTCTACAATAATTCTACTAACGATTTAATTACTAAAAACTCTTTTTGCCATTAGGCTGTTAACATCCCAGATTGATAACAAAAGCACAGGATAATTAGATGAGGATATTTAAACCAAATAGAATTCATGCATTTATTACACACTTGGTTGCTTATCTAAAATTAGGTAACTAATCTGAATATGAATGATGAAAAAAAACCCCAACAATGATGAAAAAAACAATTAAAAAACAATACAGAGATAAATGCAATGAGTTTTTCTCTTTCTAGCCATAAGCAGCAATTCTATTCCTGATTATAAACACAGCCTAATGGGATTTCCCATTTAGTTTATGCCTGCAGGCTGGCAGCAAAGCACATTGTTAATTGATCAGCAGAAAATACCTCATTTCTTTTAGTTTATGTTTAAGCTTTGATCTTAATTTCTCTTGTGATTTCTGCCAGGATTGTTTGTCATACTTTTAACAAAATCCACGAACCACATAGGAGATGCTAAGCTTATATCTAGACATTTGCTTACGAATAATCTTCCAGTAGTCTAATTTACATACTATTATTGTTTAGTGGGCTCCTCCTATCCAGACATTACCGCCAGTGCAACTGTATTTAAAGTAGTGTCAACAGAGTGTGCTTCTGAGTGTTATAGTTTGCATATAAAAATTACTCTGTGCTAAAATATAGCATATATTACAAAAGAATGCTTTGGAGGAAATTCAGTTCACAGAATGTCAAGAGAAAAATCAGTTTGGCTATATTAAGCTATAGAAATGCAAAATACAAATAAAAGAGAAATTTTTAAGGCATTTCTTAGAGCTAAGAATCTTTTGCTTTGATTTCCTTCTTTTTGGGGTGATCATACGTAGAATTCTGCCTTTGGGTTTGGGATGCTTAAGAATTAAAGACAAATTGATAATTAATACTATGTTTAGAGAGGTTTGTTTTCCATGCTGAACTGCAGATAGTGGGAAAGACATCATCAGATATTTTTTAAATAATCGAGCTATTTTGCAGGGAGTTTGCCCATTCAAAAATCCTACTAGTTTTCAGAGCTGCTAGCACCCTGGTCACCTGAATGAGACTACAAAATCTAAAACATTATTAGTGTCACAAGAATACTTTCTGAACTCATTGTTCAACACTACACCTGAGCAAGGACCTACAGACCTATCTGTTACTACATGCTACCCCTTTCTAAATTACTTTCATGCCTCACAATCTTTAAAAGAGTTTCTTCAATAACAGGGAAACTGAGACTCAACACACAGAGCAACTAAACTCACACTAATTAAAATGCCAGAACCCTTCAGTTGCTCTGGTTTAAGTGATGTGGTCCCCTTAATTCATGATCAGCCTTCTGCACTCTGAGAAGCTGGTTCACACTGACCCCAGACCAGTGCTGCCACTGAAAGGAGTAGGCATTAATGAAGAGGAAAGATGCCCAGACAGACTCCTTGAGAAACAAGCAACCAACTTCACCTTCCTCCCACAGCTTAGGGAGGCTTCCAAATTCCCTAACGTTTCTCAAGACTGAACAACTGCCTAATCAAAACTGGGACTGAGCCCAGGCAGCCAGACCACAGGAGAGGGCAATGAGCTCAAGAGCCTGACATTTTCTGTCACTGAGAAAGACTAAATAAAATGCCTTGCTCTCCCTCAACCTTCAGGGAGCAAAGTTAAATTTTGCTTATGGTTTTCATAGGCTTTGATCTAGCTCTGTGTCCAAGGCAAAGCAGAAGATAAGTATGCTTTAATTACTAGTTTTGTTGCACATACAGGGAAAATGTGGGAAAGCTGAAAGAAATGTGATGTAAATAATTCACATATGATTGCAATTTGCACATTTAGAATGTATAATTAAAATATTACAAACTCTTTCCATTACAATTCTAGGCTACATTCACATGGCACAATACCAATGAGCCTCATTCTTGCCCTGTTTCTGAACTATATCAGTGTGCTGTCGAGCCTGAGTAACTCTGACTTTTCAAGACAGTATATTGATTCAAACCTGCCAAGCAAGTTTGCCAGCTCTGAGATTTTAAGTACAATTCCCATATCCTTTGCAAATAGCCTTCTCACTAGCAACACCTTTGTGAAGATGTTTTAAATGTAGGTGTTGAAGGTATGAAAAGCACAGTATAAAGTTATTTAACAACACGAGTTAAGCATATCAAATATGAGGAAGTCCTGTAAAGAATGAGACTCCACTCCCCACCCCAGTTAATGGAATATATCTGATTCTGTGAGGATCAGGTAACTTTACATAATTCAGCAGTATTAACAAGAAGCTTTCAGTACTGAACACATTTTCTGGCTATTCATTGTTGAAGCCAAATTTTTCACTTCATATTATCATAGAATCATAGAATGGCTCAGGTTGGAAGGGACCTTAAAGATCATTTAGTTCCAACCCCCCCGCCATGGGCAGGGATGCCAATTACTAGACCAGGTCACCCAGGGCCACATCCAGCCTGGCCTTGAACACCGCCAAGGATGGGGCATCCACAACCTCTCTGGGCAACCTGTTCCAGTGCCTAACCACCCTCCTGGTAAAGAAATTCCTCATAATCTCTAATCTAAATTTCCCCTCCTTTAGCTTGTAGCCATATTGTACAAATCTCTCTCTTTGTGTCTCCTACTGCATGCGTAGTTTGGCAATGTTTATTTCCATGCTTTGGTGTATTCCATTTTAAGGGACAATTTTCTCCTCACAAAGGATTCCTTCTTCCTTTTCATTGTACAAGGAAACCTCTTGGTAGGATTTCCACATAGATTTGAGGTTCTGTGCTTTGAGGACAGGAAGACAACAATTAAGTTTGTTCAAAGAATTTTGATTCTTCACACCAAATAAAACTTTTGTTGGAAACAAACAAACAAAAGTTAAGAAAACAATATTCCATAACACCTAGCTGACTCTCAAGAGGTATCTGTGTAACGAGAACAAGACTAAATAATAGCTTCATACAAAACAAACATATGTATCCTCAGGTAATCTAGTATTACAACAGATATCCAGACAACTGAAGACTAAATTCTGTGCAGTCACTTTCTCATACACACTTTAATAAACTCCCAAATGAAGCATTTGGGGGACAAGGGGGAAGTAAGCATTCATGGATAAACTGTATAATACTTTGATATTAGAACAAACTATTCCTAGCTCATATGGACCATAAAACACCCTCAAAATAAACATTTACATGTCAACCCACATACTTACCTATTGGTATGTCTGCAGCTGTGCTTGGGCCAAGAAGGCAAGTGAAAAGCTCAGCGATGCATTTTCAGAAAGCTAACAGAACATGGGAAAGCCTCCAGGTAGCAACATAAGAATCAAACACCCGGGGAAAATTTACAAGTATTTAAGGGCACAAAGGAAGTGCTGGCTTCTAGGCAGGCAGGCATAGGTGCATGCCACAGCAGGGTAAGCCAGACTGCAGTTAAAGATTTAATGCTTCAAAGAGACAGGACTGAGGTCTTTGCACAGACACATGAATGCCTTTTTCAACTCGTGGAAAAACTGAATGTATAAAATATATTCCTGTTAACAGACTTAAACTGAAAAAGTCTAAAAGGTTTGAATATTAAAATAAACGTCAGGGAGCTGTAATACAGACTACTTCACAAGAGTGAACTCAATTGATCTGCAAACCATTTAAAACCAAACTAAAATACAAGCAAGATATAACCTCCCCAACTATGGCATGTGGACATAATTTTACTAAACAAACAAACAAAACAACCTTGTACACATCTACTTCTACTTTTGCTCCTATTACTACACTGGTTCAGCTCAGCAGTGAAAAATGTGTTTGCCATTCTCAAGAAGCAAGGCTTAATGTAGCTGCACAAAACCCACTTGTGCTCATTCTGCTTGATAGATCTTCCCCACCAGCCAGATAAAATGACAAAAATCAAACAACTGTGACTCTCCAGTGTTTGCTTTTATGTAAGTGTCACAGTGATATTAGAAGCAAGGATCCAAGTAAATGTAAGAAATTAGCCAGATGCTAACAGTATACTAATATTGAGGTCCAGCTCCCCAGTATGGCCTAAGGAAGAGAGTTTTAGTCCTGGAAGGATTTTTGGATGTAATCTGGTATAGTCTTACTCTAATTTCAAAATACATCAAGACAGAACTTACACTTTGACTGTTAGTAATACTGTATCATAGAATATAGCATGTTATGTTTTTATGTTCTCTCCTCTTGATATTTCAAATGCTCAAGTTATGAAATCTACTCTTATTTCTATTGAAATTATTAGAATTATCTTTAAAATAGCTTGGAAAATCTTGAAAATGTTTCCCTTTACCAACAAATTTCCCCTTTTCTGTATTTTAGTGTGCCAGAATTATTTTTTCTTAATGCTCCAAATTAAACATCTTTTATTATTTTTAAATAATGTTTATTATTTTTCTGCCTTCTTAACCCTCATTTGAAAAAGAATGTCAGATGAAACCTTCAAGTTAAGTAAAATTATCATACTATTAAATTAGCAAATCACAGAAATTTTTTGTTTTGGATTCCATGTGAGTACACAGAATCTGTCCTACAAGCAACGTGCTTTGATAGAGCCACAGTGCAAAAAAAGTTGTATGGCTTTCTAGTCTAAAGCTGTAACAGCCTAAAGATTACTAATTTTCCAATTAATTTTTAATTGGATTAAATGAATATCAGTTAAAGGCTTGGTTTTAGAAAAAAATAATCTCTTTGAGAAAGTTGAAAGTAAGTTGACAGCTGTTAGTCTGTTTTGGTTTGGGGGTTTTTCACTTTTCTGAGGCTAGTGAATAATTATAAGCTATGGCAAAATGTTTCTGCATAATGCAGAAATGAATAAAAAAACTTTATTATAATAAAGGTCATCATCACTAGAGACTCCAATTTCAAATGGAAGACCATAAGAGAATACATTGTCTTTGAATGTCATCTAATATCTGTTAAATTATTCAATTGCTGGAGGATATTCACATGGGCTAATGTACCTCACACATGAACATCTGTGCTACTAATCCCAGGCTATCTAAGCCATGAAGAAGTGAGTGCTGTAGCCCCAAGACCTTCATACCATGTCAATTCACAGTGACAAATATAGTAGACATGCTCTTGCTTGAAGGCAGTAATAGATAGGGATAAAAACCATTAGGATTTCTGTTTGGTTTTGTGATTTCTCAGAGCTGTCCAGAGCAAGTACCCCATACAGAGCAAGACTCTTCCTTCTCACACTCTCTGTGGAAGGAAAACACCAGCACTGCTGAGCTCTGCTTCTCCTAGCATAGTTCCAGCTTACATGCTAATAATTCTTCCCTCTCAATGGGACATAGTGTGGAGTGATAACAGAAAACTTCGGTTCCTTCAAGCTATTTTTTGCAACATAAATGAGAAGTATATAAACATGATGAAAATGTGAAATGTTTTCACTTCAGCATTTGGCCATATCTCTATCCTGAATGGGAAAGATCTACCAACTACTTATACAGCACATATCTGCAAGATACTTCTTTCATCAAAGAGCAGTTGCACATTTTCACCACTTTCAGATTCCTTTTCTACACTACAGCTAACCTTAGTAAATAGAAACATTGAAAACATGGCAATTCCAGCCACCCCTTACTGACCTGTGTAGCCCAGAGGTGCTTATAAAGTTCACTGTTTGGAAACCATACCTTTCTAGGTTCACCTAACACCATGCATAATAATGTCCTGGCTTGCTACTGAAATGTTTTGGTGCCACTGAAAATACAACTCACCATCACCAACTGCATGCTTCTTTAATTTTACTAAGCTAGAATTAGGCAGAAAAGTGGCTGTGGAGTTACTACTAGGACAGCTTTTAAGATGTTTACTCTGTTGGGTTTTTGTTTAAATCTCCTTGCTGCCAGGAAAGCATCTCTGTTTCATGAAAGTTGATCATTTTGGTAATTAAAACCAAGTAGGTGTTTTGCAATTCTTAGAGACACTGCACAAAGCCAGAAGTTAAATGCTGTTTTCAAACAGAAACTTGAAGAGAAATTGCAGCCTGAGATGTAAAGTGACACATACATGCTAATCTTACAGCTGGAAATGTTAAATTCTTCTTTAGAACTAGGCTAATATCCTTTGGAAATTAAGTGTTTACATATATACCCTACTTTTTGATGAGTCACACATAAAAGGAGATTCAAAACTGTAAAAATGCATTCAGCATTTTTCATCTCTACTACCAATAAAAATGCTTTTTGTTTTAAATAAAAATCCTAGGTCAAGGGGTTTTGCAGGCAGACTCCTTGTGTTCATAGTTTTAAAATCACAGAAGTTCAACAAACATAAATTACTCAATTTCCAGAATTGTATCTATCCAAACCACTGATCCTTGAAACACTTTCATTCACCACTTAAAACTTCTCTTCTCCAGCCACATGCACAACATGCGACCATATCCAATCAGGATTTACTCTAGGAGTAGCAGAATAAGTTGGTCCTACAAGCACACATTTGCATGCTTCAGATAACACACTCAGCTGTGCAAATCTAACAGATGCAGGGAGAGGAAGCTCATAATTCACAAGAAGGTTTCTGCATCTTCAGAGCAGAACAACTGCTGTCTGTGCCAGCATCTGCAATATGACCCCTTTGCTGGCCAGCCACCGTATCTCCCACTGACAGAGACAGAACATTTCACTGCAAGCTTGTACCTTCCCTTGGATCCATGCAACTGAAGTCTAGTGAAGTTTCTAGAGGTTCCTAGTATGACAAAATACAGATTGCTTCATGGGGTGGTGGTGGGGAGGATTCTTTGTAGATAACATCTCGATCCAGATCATCAGTCGGCACAATTCTGTCTGTTGTTACAAGCCAACAGAAACTCAGTAATTAATGATCATCATTTATTATGCAGTATTTTTTTCATTTTTATATGTAGATGCAAAGAAGATTGCATGATACTGTCCCACACACTCACACTAAGGAACTGTATTCCACATGGATGTGGATTGTAGCACAAGCTTGGGAACTGACAGGAAAACCTGAAGAAACGCTATGGGATAGAAAGCTTCTATTTGCATATACTTAGCATAGATAAGTGTCTTCTGAAGGATGTGAACAGACACAGCTACATGAAAGACAAAAGCAACATTTAATTCACAGCTCCCTGTTTCTGGATATAAATTCATCTTTAAGAAGAATTTGTTTCCACAATCAGTATGTGAAAAGCATTTTAAAAACTAAGTACAACACTAGAACCTATACAGTCTTTTGAAGTCACTATACCTTCTACAGAAAAGTAGAAATCTCTGTTAGAATCTAGTTTGATTTCATTCAGACAAACTTAAAATTATAGGAAGTGTTTCACTGCTTTTCAGAATGCTAGTTAACTTGGGCACTGCTTAATGTTTGGAAGAAAAACTGCAGAAAGCACAAGAAAATGTGCTAGCACTGAAGAAATATTGTTGCTATGTTATATGTGTGTAGGCACGTGTGTGTGCATATACACAAACACAAAGAGGAGTCAGCCTTATTTCCATGACAATCTCCTATCTTCCAGTGATGATATGCAACTCACATATGTTATCAGTTGGTTTTGAAATACAAGTGTTCAAAAGATCTGTGCTTCTTCATGCTCAGAAACCTGCCTTGATAAGAAAGGACCAAACAGTAAAAGATTTTTGATTCTACTGCATTATCCTTTAGCAAACAACCTTTCAATAGGGTCAACTGATATCTAGTTTAATTCTGATTAAACTAATAGGTTATAGTTAAGATCAATTTGATTCTATTATCTGTGCAGGTTAACAGGTACATTTTGTGGGTAAACTGTGTCTCTTTGAAGCATTAAATATGTTTTCCATCAGTGAAATAACTCAACTGCACACAACAAAACATCTGACAAACATGATAAACCAGAATACATAGCTTATTTCTGTTTGAGCTTTAAGGGTCCCTAGGTCATAACTCTGGAAATAAACCAATCAACCAGCAACAGTCTGCAGAAGATGCTTTAGGCATCTTTACAGAATTTCTAGGCACAAATTCAGCATAGCTTTCAATAGTGTCATATAATAGGATTCTTTAACAGAAAAATTAAAACCTGATCTATAATTAATATGTGCATGAAAACAGGGCTTCTAGAATCACAGAATCATTACGGTTGGAAAGGACCCTCAAGATCATCTAGTCCAACCGATAGCCCTACACTACTCTTATCCCTAAATCATCCCCTGAAGAAACACATCTATCCTCTTCTTAAAAACCTCCAGGGATGGTGACTCCACCACCTCCCTGGGCAGCCTATTCCAATATCTCACCACTCTTTCAGTAAAGAAATTCTTCCTAATATCTAATCTAAACCTACCCTGGCACAGCTTAAGCCCATTCCCTCTAGTCCTGTCACTAGTCACAAGTAATATTTCACTATCTAGCTCCAGTAGCATAAAAGCAAATACAAAAGCATAAAGCAAGAAGTACAGAGGCTTTTATAAATTCTGCAGATGTTCAGATAGATCTAAGTTTTTAAATTTTTTTTTCCATTCTCTCTTTTTAAATTATTCTGAATAAATGAAAGTCTGAATGTGGTATGTTCAAATATGTTACCTCTCAAGTCTTTTTGATATTTTATTACCTTAAAATACTTTTCTGAGATTGAAACGTTTTCTCCTATCTGTCAAAATAATGCCAGCAGAATAAAGCTGGTAGCAATTTGTCAAAATATTTAATCACAAAAACGACCTTAAAATCAAGCCCAACTCCTTGAGCTACTTAGAATAAGCTGTCAAAGAGACAAAATATTTTCAGAAGAGTTTGAAGGATTTTGCTATATTCGTGATACAAGTGTTAAAGCAAGAACTAATGCAAGTAGTAAAATATATTGACAGTGAAAACTGAGCTTCCATTCTTTAGCTAAAGCTACAGTTCCCCATGTATAACTTAGATAATGGAAACCACATGAGGTGCTCCAGGGAAACTATGCATACAGTGAGGTAGGCCTCCCCTCCTCACTTCTCCTTAGGAAAACAATACAAACAAAAACCCCAAAAGAAACTAACAAAAAACAAAGTAAAAACAACACACAGAAACAAAAAAACCCACCACAAATCCAACCAAACAACCAAAAACTGCAACAAAACCGACACACCAGCCACCCTGGACAAAACAAAGCCCCATTAAACCAAACAAGTAAAAACACTTAGCCATTAAGATTTTCAAGAGCTATCTACCAAGACGCTGTGAGCTGTGGGGAGGATAGCATGCCAGGACTGTAGAGTGTCAAGGCCTCTGTGCAGCTGCAAGGCTCCTGGTAGCTAACTCCCACTTTCTCTCTCAGGCTATCTAACTTGTTTCTTGTGAGAGACTGACCTCTGCTTTGTCTAGTTTCTCTCCTGCAGGAGCCTGGTGTTTGTGGGCTGCAATGACATACCATAGTGGGAGTCTGTGCAACTTACTTCTACCAGGAGGCAATCCAATATCACATTTGTTTCCTTCCACTGTGTGAGCCCACGATTTGAAAAGTCATCATCAGTTATGGACCATCCATAATTTATGCTTTTTGTTTATTTGCCAGTACCAGCTGAAATGTCAACATGGAGAAAGAAATACAGCCACTTGATATAGGAACCGCTCTTGCTAGCATAGGCTACAGGTGCAGTCAGTAAGTCAGACTGAAGAATTAATGTGATCATAATTTGCATATTTAATGAATGAATTGCTCCTGTGCTTCGAAAGCAGTATTTCCCTCTGCATTACAGTTACACTACTACGCTATTATGATGATCTGAAAAATGAATATGACAACATATGCATACAAAGTACTCCAAGCATACACTTAAAAGGCATATACTTGCAATCCAATACTTTAAATCTCATTTTGCATTGAAGGGGCATAAGCAGATCATTGCTTTTATAAAACAACCTCATAGAGAGACACCATTTTGGCATCTGTCTTGACACAGCTGATAGATATGTGACTACATGAAGAAAATAACTAATTAAAATAACTCTGTAATCATTACACAAATATGTACACAAAACACACATAGTTTTATACCCTTTTTTCTTTACCCTTTTCTTTGTATCTGATTTTTGCCTTTTCTTTCACAAATGCATTTTTTCAGTCTGTTCCCTTCTCTGCTCCTGGCAATGCTGACACAAAAAGAAGCTGTGTAACAAATAAGTATGAAGACATTCCCAATGTATTTTTAACAGATAGCAGACTATGTAGACTGATTTCAACTTGTGTTACCATAGGTGGTCATTTAAACTTCCCTAGTTGGTTTTTTCACTTTTAATAAGTATTAAGTTATTGAAAAACCTTCCAGAGAAAGTTCAGGTCTCCATTTATTTATTGAGCAATAGTTTACAGAAAAAGTGAGGAGTTGTTTTTGATAATGTTGGTATATTCATTGAAATAATTCAGTATCAACTTAAGATATATTTTACAAATCTGAACTCAAAAGAAATTACAGGTAGAAAACAGTAAGTAAAAAAAGTAAGACTACCTATACTGTAGAGAATAAAAATGACTGTTCACATACACTAAATCCAGGGACACAAAAATTTGATACAGTCTATGGACAGAAAATCTTTATGTAATTTCCAAATCCTTTACCTGTTTTCACTACAATCTTTATCTTGTACTATACAACCCCAGTAAATGAAAAATAAGTCGTTTTGGCAGCATTGAGAAGGGTCTTAAAATATTTCAACTCTTCTTCAGCTGTGCAAATCACTTTATGAAATTGTAAGGCTGAAAGTTGAAGTGGCATTGTAATAAATAATTTTGGAATTTGTGGGCTAATTTTTCCTTTTAAAACAAGTCACTGCAACAGATGCATGGATCCACATGTAGAAAAATCTCTACCTAAAGCATGAACACAAACATTTTCTCTGATAAAGCCTGACACATACATTTATTACTGAAGATGATTTTACAAGAGTCAGGATTTAATGAGTCCTTCAGATGTACTTTGAGGCCTGGACATCAATTCATGTATTTCACTGCTGTTGGCCTGGACTATTAACCTATTAAGGAAAATGTACCTTTTTACTGAACAACAACTTTCACCAAGGTAAAAATGCAAAATCCATGGAAATCTTGGAAAATCCAGGAAACAGTTGCATTGCTCAGAATATTTTTGTAACATAAGTATGAAGCAAGTAATATTATTTTAAATGCTTTTGCACTTCATGGGGTGCATTTATGTCTCCAAATCAGGTTAAGACTTTTTGTTGCTCACTGTCAAGTTTATGAACAAGTTACAGACATTTCCAGTACCAACTCCCATTAAAGGCAATTAGACTGGGGAAGAAAACATAAGTAGTTATGTCCTAAGAAAAAATGGAAAAAATCATTAAGATAAAGTGAAATGACAGAATGGCTCTATGTAGGAAAGAGTTCACCATCCTTTGTTGTTAACAGGCAGGGAATGGGTCTGTGGTGTGAATGACTGAATTCAAAACACTGTTCTGGGATTCCAGAGCAGATAAAATACAGTGCAGACAGGTATTAGTCAAATATATGTCACATATTAAGATGTATGAGTAACTGTTATCCAGTACTGCATTCCTTATCTACAATAATACAAGAGGAATCAAGGAGAAAGAGGACAAACAAAAAATAAAAAACTCTTCTCTGCAGGCTTCTAGTCATTCAGTGTGATTAAGACAGTTCTCATAAAGGCTCCCAAACATTTGGCCATCTCACTCCATTCATCATAGTGCAAGAAGTAACTCTGAGGCAAAAATGCAAAATATATCTATGTATGATTGCTATCAATCTTCTTTTAAAAAACCTAATGGCACTTTTAGAAACTATGATCATATAGGGAGTGTGATCTGGAAATCTTTAAAAGTATTTAAAGTATTTCATCATCATACACAATTACACAGCTACACCAAAAGTATAAATAAATCCAATTTGAATTTCTGACTCAATAATAAAAAAAAAACCTACTGAATGCAACACTGGAAAATACTTTCCTTTTTTAACTGTTACAAACTAGAATTAATGTCTCATTAAAAAGGCATTCCACAAAATCATAGAATGCTTTGGGTTGGAAAGGGCCTTTAAAGACCATATAGTCCAACCTCCTGCAGTGAGCAGGAATATCTTTAAGGAAATCAGGTTCCTAAGAACCTCATTCAACCTAACCTGGAATGTTTCCAAGGATGGGGCTTCTACTTGCTCTCTGGCAACCTGTTTCAGTGTTTCAACACCCTCACTGCAAAAAAATTCTTCTTTAGCCAGTCTAAATTTACTCTCTTCTAGCTTAAAACCATCACCCCTTGTCCTATCATGACAGGCCCTGCTAAAAAGATTGTCCCCATCTTTCTTACAGGCTCCCTTTTAACTACCAAAAGGCTGCAGTAAGGTCTCTCTCGAGCCTTCTCTTCTCCAAGCCCCTATAGTCTCTCAGCCTTTCCTCACTGCAGAGGTGTCCTGTCCTTGATCATCTTTGTGGCCCTCCTCTGGACCCACTCCAACAGGTCCATGTCTTTTCTATGCTACGGGCTTCAGAGCTGGACAAAGTACTTAAGGTGAGGCCTCAGCAATGCAGAGCAGAGGGGCAGAATCACCTCCCTCTACCTAGTAACCATGCTGCTTTTGATGCAGCCCACGATACATTTGGCCTCCAGGGCTGTGAGTGGAGACTGCTGGCTCATGCCCAGCTTTTCACCCACCAGTACCACCAAGTCCTTCTCTGCAGGACCGCTCTCTCTGCTCTCAATCCCTTCATCCCCCAGCCTGGGGACAATGGTAATTTATCATCATTAAAATATTTATGGGAAAAGTTTGTAGGCAACACACTGAATTATGTAAGAAATAATATTTAATCTGATGCTGCAAAAAAAAGAAACAGACCTCAGTCAGCAGAACACAAACCCTAAGACCTGTGGGTGCCCAGGGGAAATGGCAAAGCTACACACCAGTTTAATGCAGACAAAAAAGCACAATGGTTATTCTTTCAGAATTGTTAGTCACAATTCCAGGAAAATTGGGAACCATTACTCTAAATAGACCAAAGTGTGTCTAAATAGACAAAAGCGATGGTATTGTTCTATGTGGACAGCATTTTATTTTGCTTCATTAACTTTGCCTTACTCAATTTTGCCAAGCCTTCAGTCTAGCTTTGCTATTAAACGTTCATCATCTACAACACTTACATCACATTGCTATGAGCAAGTCTGGTACCTGAGTTCAGAAAGGAGCTGAGCAGAATATCAAACCATTAAAGATAAGTTTTTACTTTTGTAGCTTCATAAGCCTCTAAAGCTACAAATCTGTGAAGGTTGCTTTTAATGACAAAAGCCACCATCAAGAATTTATTACATAAATCTTCACGACTCTTTACATGATCTATCTACCCACCCATGGGGATTTACCCACCCTCATCTCAGGTAAATTCTGGTGATAATAAGATAGGTCTTACTCACCAATACCAGTCTGTAAGTCCTAGCTGAAGGAGTGCTGAAGACTTTTTGTTTTTATTAAAGACATTAGCTTTTCATCTTATCAGCCCTGAAATTCCAGCTAAGATATGGAATAACTTCAAACTTTTACTGCTGAAATTTATCTTCAGGGAAGCACTGTCTTTCCTGTAGCTATTGACTCCTTTGATTGAGAAATATTCAGGAACTCTCTCAACAATTCCCTGACTAATGAACATTACCTCATTAACAAATGCCCTGCTTCATGGGCAGGCAGGGCATTTGTAACAAATGGGAAGTGTGGAGTCCTTTCCAAGCTACCTTGCTTCCACTGCAGTCTGAATGGAAGACTACTGTTTATCTGTGTTCTGACTGCCCATAGGTTTTTCCTAACTAGGAACATCACCCATAGTAATCAGTCACCTTTGCCCTTTTTAGGCCCTGCTAACTATGAAGTCTTTTAGAAGGCTCAGAAAATGAGTAACAACCAAAAGCTTAATTTCATAACAAGCAACGTGTTCAGCTCTCTTTGTGCCACCTGACTTCAAAGGGAGGGATTCGTTTTAATCAGCTAAGGAAGAAAAGAATTTGTATGCAAACAGAATTAAGCTATCAGTACAGCATGACAGTTGAATGTGGATTCATTAAATGGGGTTGCATCTGAGGACTAAATTAGGCATAGGGAATAGAGGGGGGGAAAAAAAATCTGTATCTTAAAATGTGACAGGGTCCATTTACGCTCTTAGATGAGATTACTTCTCTCCACAATACATTACCCAAAGGCTCTTCCAAAACTGAGCGAGTATATTACATGGCACTAATCAGAACTTCTGTCTAAGTAGGTCAAATGTTGAAACAAATCTTGAAATCTTATGCACTTAAAAAAAATCTCCTGAAAGCAGTACAGCCAAGGTGCTAATCACTGTCTAAAATATATAAACCTTCTGCATAAACATTAAATGTAGCACTTTAAAATGCACAGTCACACACCTGAGGCTGCTCTTTCACTGTCATTTTAATTCTTCACTGTCATTTTAATTCAGTTTTTAATAACCAACTGAATTTTAATTAGATGGATGACTTTATTAGCATATATAGTTGTTTAACTTCACAAAGATTGACTTAACATTTATTTTTTTCTGAAATCAAAACATCCCCAGTTCCAAATGCTCAGGCATATTTCAACTTTAGGAGCATGTTCTCTGTTTAGAAGAAAATGAATAGGTAAATACTTTATTTCCCAGTTTTATTTACAGTAGGTAAATCTTTGAATTGCTTTGACTGAAAATGAAGCATCATGGGGAAAGACAGTGAAGGTACTAGTAAAAGTGAAAGAGAAATAGCTTTACTGCACTTCAGGTTCCAGGCAAACACCACTTACAGACCGCCCTATATGCATTGTCCTGTACTGCACACGACTTAGTTCACTAACTGAAAATCTCTTTAGTACAGTACATTTGTTAGCCATTATTCGAAAGCCTAACTGAAGATTATCCATTATCATCTTCATGAGTTCTTTCAAAATTCAGAATTAAAGTAATACAAGTTTATGGATGGTATGGAAGGGAGGAGCTACCATGGACTTAAATGGAAATATCATGAACATTTCTGAAGGCACATGCAACGACTATCTGCCTGCCTCCTGGACTAACTGAAAGCTGTTTAGGACAGCATCAAACCCTTGCTGCTAAGAAACAGGCTCAATATCTTGGGCAGAGTACCAACACAGCTTTCCAAAATCTCAAGATGCAGAAAGAATCATCTTCCAGCTGTTGGCAGCATGGAAACAGTAAACTCACATCTGTCTAAAAAGGACACATTGACTTACTGATGTTACAGCTAGAAGTAAAGAATTAGGATTATGAATTTTGCTGAACTGATCCAGGAATGATGGCTGGAAGAAGCTGAGTCAAATCTGAAAACAGGTAATATACATGAAATATGACTTATTTTCATTAAAATGGACTATATCCAAACTGCTACAAACTGTGCTTCAGCAAAAGCTTCACATAAAGAAAAGGTATTTTTAAATTGTTCAAGGGTTCAGAGGGTTTTCTTTGGTCTATAACTTGGAGGTGGATTTTGGCTTATACGGGAGTAAAGAAAAATCCTGGACAAGAAAATAGCCTGTCAAATAAGCTACTGTGTCTCATGGTAAATGTACTTGCAGGCACACAGACTTCATCCCTGTTAATTTATTCCCTGCAAATAAGACAGTAGATGCTCATATAATCACATAAATCCAGAGTCTAGGATGCTATCTTGCAGAAGAAACAGATTACCACAGTGAAAAGTCCTTGAAGGAAAAGGGTTATTTGAAAGTTAAGAGGATCCTACCTACACAGACAACACAACATCACTATCCAAGGGAAGTTTGGTTTGTTCATATTCTTCACATATATAACCTGTGGGCTATACAGGACTGCTGGTTTTGTGTCTAAGAGTCATCACAGTCATAACAAAATGGCATTTTTAAGCCCAAGCCCAATTGTGGAATGATTCTGTACTTCCCTCCTCAAGTTAACTTATTGTGAGTTAATTCAAGGCACCAAACATGGTTTTGTTCTGGTCTACAAGTATCTGTTCAAGCATGAAAATAACCTAAGTTAATTAGCAAGTAAGTAACTTAAGGAAAAACAGTCTTCAGTAGACACACTCCAAGTTTTGTCATGTCTTCATGGAAAATAAAGTCTCTCTCTTAATTCAATCTCCACACTAAGTATTGTTAGTAGACATGCCTGACATTAAATAGAGAAGGTTTTGATTAGACCATAAATATTCATTAAGGAAATCTTGCATGGCCTTTTCAGACAAACACATCTGAGAAAAGATTATATTCTTTAGTATTTTTGCCAATTTATTATTAAACAACATTAAACTGTACATAACATTTCTAAATGCAGCAATTCAGAGTGAGTACATGAAAGGATAAATCTGGTTCACAGCCTAAAATCATCTTCACAGTCTGAGAAAACACTACAACAGAGATAAAAAAATGGTAAGCAAAATCTTCATTTGTCAGTCAAAGATTTTCCTGGCATAAACTCAGAACTTTACTCCCACTTTGCTATACATTTTGATATAGGAGTTCATCCCTTCAAATCATCATGTCAGACTAAGCTAGCAATCTTGCTAAGATAGCTGCAAACACAAATCTGTAGAAGAGTAAGAAATGCTTGCAATCTCCAAAATGTACTTATGACCTCACACTCTAAAATTCAGAGTTTTGTTTATTTTTAAATAAAATGTTCATCTGCCTAAAATACTTTGCTTATGGAGCTGTTTTCTTCATTCCTCTCCCTAAGACGACAGATATGAAAGGAATTGCCATCATAATACCAAACATGAAATGAATAATGCAGTTCACAGTTGTTCAACAAAATGTACTATTTACTTCCAAATGATTTATTTAGTGAATATTTTTTGCTGTGTGAAAACAATGTCTTAAGTCCTGCAATTTTGGTGTCTTATTTGTACAAAATGCATACAATGTGCAAATAGATCCCATATGAAAGGAAAAAAAAAAAATCTCAGTCATATGACAATTTCTTAAATATAATGGCAGCATAAGGATCTTGTGCACAACAGGGATTTGACAAATAATAAGTTAATGAAAATCTACAGTTACCAGGATTATAAATTACAGAATCATCACAGCATTGTTTTCATTTACAAAGCCATAAGCAATTCTAAATAATGAAATAAGAGAGCTCTAGTAACAGCCTTGGTTAAGAGTATCAAATGAGTGAGCTGAGCATCATTTGAAAAATGTAACAGCACAAAGGAGTGGTCCTAGTGATAGCAATCCTCAGCATCTGCTATTTCACTGCAATAGAACATCAAACCCAGCTGTAAATGCAGGGCTTTTTAACCTTTCTCATTGAGCTGTACAATCCTGTTTCCTCTGCTTTCAAATACATATGTGAAATGATTGTGCCTCATACAAGAATATTGGATGCAAAATGTGTGATTGAAACTAACATCACCCATTTATGACACAAAAGGTGTCATTCTAGACAGAAGCTAGGACAAATGTTTTCCATCCTCTATTAAAATATTCTCAAGTCATTCTTTGACAATTTTAACTCTGTTCCTACAGAATTCCTGGATACTGCTGGAACTAGCTCTGTTGCATTTCATCTTCCACCACCATTAGGCAGAAAATCTGATCAACAAAATCAATCATACTACTCAGTGAATTGTACTATACAAAATGTTCTGCTAACTCTTGAAACCTACACTGCCAGCATGATGTGCTGACATTATCTGTGATACACAGGAAAGAACTTAGAAGGTTCAGAGAAGCTTTCAAATGCTACTAATTCCTACAAGCTACAAAACCTTCAAATCTGACTAACTTGGGCTTCATAACCATAATCTTCATTTTGGATTAAAAAAAGTGCTGAGAAACATCTAACTCCACCTTTATTTGAGATATGATTGAAGTTAAATTTCCTGTAAGTGCTCAGGCACTGAGGGTGGGAGAGCACCATGGAAATAATATAAAATTCCAATCATGGCCCACGTGTCATTCGCTCTCCACAGTAACTACAGAAAATGACAAAGACAGGCTGGACCTTCCAAATACCTATGATGGAGAGGGAGACTACAGACAGATGAAGCAAAGGAATGTGCAATTTCTACACAGGCATTCCAATGGAGTTCTTAAGTACCTTTTCCTATAAACTACAAAATCCTAGAGAGCTTCATTTCTCCCACGTGCCTCCAGAAACAATAACAGTGCAGTACTAAAGATTCTCCCTCACCATTCCTCCTTCTGACTTCCTCCCACCCACAAAAGTATTCAGTGATCAGATTTTAGAACCATTATTTAAAATATACTCTGTACCCTCCCACTCAGAGCAGTGGTCAGGTAAGCTATGCTGATTTGTATTACATTTAATGTATTAAAAAAGAAAACCAAAACAAACCCAAAAAGCCACCAGAAACCGAAGATTACTTTAAGTGCTACACATTTGCTAGTCAAACGTTTGATTTTAAGACCTGACCTGCCTTTTTGTACCATTATTTATCTGGCTGTTAGGGATACAGAAACAGTACTGTCTTAAAACAGCAAAAGTGTATTTGGGAGGAGGTTGGGGGCATGCAGCAACCTCTTCTGTAACATTAACACCCTAGCACAGAAACAGCACAGAAAAAGTTACCCTGGAAGTATTTCACATTTGTTCACGCACACTTCCACTTACAACTAACTGCAAGATCAAAAACTGAACTAGAGGAGGAAAACTGCCTAGCAGCAAGCTGCACTTGGAGACAGATCCCAAAAAAGTAAGTTTCTTGGCTTGAAAGAATTCTTCCCTCACCCCCAATATTCAGAATCCAGTGGAGTTCATCAATTTCAGTGATAGTCAATCAAGCAGTTAATATAAACAGCAAGACTACACTTTTTATACCACTACACATCTTGGAATGGGTAATGTGACAACTGCTTTCAGATTAAATACTGAATTGGGAGCACTGATCTGAAACACTGGATAGCTTTGGGGTCCCAGAGTTTAGGTTCTGATAGCACAGATAATTAATTACAGTTTAGGACTTCTAAGCCACAATGTCTATTTCCACGACCAAAAGAGATGGTCTCAGGAACAGCACTAATTATATCTGAGTGCTAAGGACAAGAGGAAAAAGAATTGAGAACCCAATGTCTTAAAAATTAAACACTATTTGGCTAAAATGTCATGTTTTTAAAACAATCATTTTTTGCCTGTTATTTTGCAGTAAATTTGTTACTAACATTTAAAAACTTTTCCTCTATACAGAAGAGCTAAAAACTTATTTTTAGCCTGGTTTCCTAAGGAAATGAAACTTATCCGTTAGGCTCTCATCACAGTAAGTTTTGAATTCACACAATGATTTCTGCAAGGTCTGACAGGGTGTAAAACATGTTAGGTTCCCAAAAATGGCAGCTGGGAGAAGAAAGAGACTTTAACTAGTGCTCCCATGGTGGGGTTGCCTTCACTAAAGATCAGGGAGAAGATGGGAGCTTCACCTGCCAGCTCTGAGACCAAGCTGCTGTAGTTGTGTTGCTCAAAGGTCCAGGTGGAGGGCTGAAAGGACAAGGCTGGTTTTGCTCCACTGGCTTGTTTGCTCTAATGAAAGCTGGGACAATCAGGTATTTGCAGAAGTCCAGTTCTGTTGCAAATGAAAGTAGCATTGACCAAATCCCTTACTCATCTATCTTGTCACAGGTTCACAACTTTTATGAACAGTGTAGATTTGCTGAGGATCCAGCATCAGACACTGCAATGCAGTGAAGAGTGAAATGAAATCGGTGACTGACATGAGTATGGGAAAAATCTGTGCAAAACAGTAATAATAATTAACTTCAATGTAAAGAAACAAAGGGCAATATTAAGGGTTAAGATGTCTGCAAAACAAGCTTATTTTGTCACTTCAGCAAGAACAAATTACTTGCTAATTACCTTCATGGTGCTCAGATGAGGGATATGGATGACCTCAAAAAGTAATACATTCTGCAGCTATTACAACTCTGTAACTTATTCACTACTGTTAGATTCTATTTTTTTTTCCCCTTATAGGACTTACTGGATGTTTCTCCTTGATGGCTCTCCAAAAACATCAGTATTAAAGATAAATTATATGAAAGCCTTTTCATTAGAGCACACTCATATTTTAAGGCAGGAGTGGCTGTCAGGCAAAAGGTGCCTCCTTGCTGAACCTTCCACAGTACACTGTGTTTTCTTGTGCAAGACTGGTTTTAAGTATAAGAATATAAATAAAATTATAACCATTTCAAAATATTATTTTTATCAACCTCATGAAGCTCCTGAAACATTTGGCTTAATGTTTTTGTCTTTCAAAAGTAAATATCCACATATGAGCAGAAAACATGAAAGTCATTTTGCAAATATACATTGTAAAAACTCTGAAGTATCAACGTGAACAGACAGCTTGCAGTATAATAAAATGAACTGTGTGGACATCATGTCTTGAATGAAGAACCTAAAATGTATTGGTGAGGGACTTTTTAGGATGTCAGGTAGTGATAGGACATGGGGGAATGGATGCAAACTAGAGGAGGGTAGATTTAGATTAGATATTAGGAGGAAGTTCTTCACCATGAGGATGGTGAGACACTGGAACAGGTTGTCCAGAGAGGTTGTGGAAGCCCCATCCCTGGAAGCTCTTAAGGCAAGGCTGGATGGGGCTCTGGGCAACCTAGTGGAAGGTGCCCCTGCCAGGCAGGGGGGTTGGAACTAGATGACCTTTAAGGTCCCTTCCAACTCTGACAATTCTATGATCGTTTTTACCATCTTTTTAATGAAGTCTTCCCTAGAAAAAACACCCATTACTAGGGGTTTTGTTTGTTTTTTTTGTTTGGGTGTGTTGAGATTTTTCACTAGGAAATGCATCATTAAAAAGCTTCTAAGTAGAGCTACTACATAAAAATAGAAATTTAAAAAATGGAAATAAAAAAGAAATATACTGACAACAGAAATTAGATCATCCCACTGAATGAACAATGCTATAAATCAGATTCTGAACTGATGTGCCCTTCCCTAGTGTTTGGGTATATTTAGCCACATCACAAACATATTATTGGTAAGACAAAAAGAAATAACTCTAACATCTAAAACCCCTATTACATCTTTGGGCTGCATACTAAGAATCCAATCTAACTCCCACTCAGACCAGTGAAAAAAGGCTAGAGTCTTCAATTGTACTGATGCTGAAAAACCAGGCTTGAACTTCATACAGGCTTTAATGGATGACTAATGAGTTTTTTGAGCACAGCAGATATAAAACCAGCTTATTTTAGCCTTAACTGCATGTCTCCACTGTAAGACTACTTCTGGTTATCTAGTGCATTTAGAAATGAAACTACTGAAAAGTATTTGCTTGTTTATTTAGCAATTTTAATATATTATTTAGCAATATTTTATTATATAGGATTTTTAACTCTAATAAACTATGAAACAAGAATTTCCCAACCACCAAGTGGTAATAGCAAGCAATACAGATGACTCTGCTTGGGAAGGACACCACAGCATCAGGTATAGTACTTAGGGGAGTAATGAGAGTTCATTTTTCAACTCATTCAAAAACTATCAGTTAAACCACCTGTAAGATCTTACAGGCTTGTACTGGTTTTACAACTGTTATTATTATTTTGGTAACTAGCCTGTAATTTGTTCAGGGAATATACCCTTCTGAGCCTGCCTGAAGTTTTTTGCTGAGGCAGGAATATCTAGATCAAGACAAAATACCACAAAGCAATACATCTTATTCAAATATTAAATCACTGAGGATCACTTCCAATTCAATTTAGATCTTAAATGAAAGGAACTTACCAGTTAGAGCATACATGGTCTCATTTATGTAGTTCATGGTGGTTTAGAAAGCTAGTAAGGCTGTTCTGATATTAAAAGCAACAATGAAGGGAAGTGGTTAGTCAACCAGCTGGTTCTGTTATTCCCTCCCACTTCTTACAGCACTACCCAACTCTGTGGGCTCATAATTCAGCTTACCATCCCAGTAATTCCTTTTCTTCTTTATTGTTCAGGGAGGGAGGGGGTAGGGAGTTTTGTGAGTTTTTTTCTTTTGGTTTTGACTGTTTGTTTGTTTTGTGGGTTTTTGGTTGGTTGGTTTTGTCGTTTTTAAATACTGAAAGAACTGCACACCAGTTTTGCAGGACTATTACAGTGTTTCAAGCCAGATATTCAATACCTATAGCCATAATAAGATACCAGATTCAACATTCAAGCAGTAATACTCTCTGCTTCCTTAAAAGAAAAAAAAATAACAATCAAAAAGAACCACAGATCTACCTAGGAGTAGCTTTTCTTACTGTTCCTTGAACTGAAGCTAATCAAATGGAAACCATTCTGTGTTAGTGGGGATGGAAGAATAGATTATCTGCATATATCATTAGTCAAGTTACTTAACATACTTGATCTAGCTGACTTTTGAGTCAATAGACAGGAGTTCTTCCACAGGGATTTTTGCATCTGTACATGAATAGGGGATGTTATATAACAAAATATTAGTATTTTATAGTCAAAGTGGCCAAGAGTAATGAGAGACAAAAAAAGAACTAAATGGCAAACTTATTTTTTAATGAATATGTTTAATTTTTGCCTTAAAACTACGTTTGTAAATGTATTTTTATATAAGCACTGTATGCTTTTTCATTTCTGTTAACAATCTGGTTCTCTGGAATTTATTTCAAATTACAATTTCACTACTGAGCTGTGATTTTTGTTTTCTAATGCACAATGTTTTAACACCACATGTAAAAGAAATTCTGAAGGAATTAACACAATCTCAGTTTCCTGATTTAGTAAGCTCCTTTAAACACAGAGAATTTCTACTTTTAGCAACAATACTTGGAATAGACCAAGACATCTCCCTTTGGTTTTGTGCATTAAAATAATATAAATCAGATTAAGAGGTAAGCCACAAAAATAGACCATGTGTATCCTTACATTTGTGGTCTCATGGGTTACCCAATGCTTTCCTCTGGCATTCATAAAGTACATCAAAGATTTAGTGCTTAAACAATCCAGGTGTTTGAGTCTTTTGAGTACTTGAGATTGAGAATCAAAAACTAGGTCAATATTCAACTCCTCTCCCTACCATAAAGCCCTTCACACCAAACAACCAGCACTTGAGAGAAGCCACAAGGAACTGCACTGTGTCCCTCCCTCTGCATTACATGCACTGCCCAAGGCAGTAGTCTACAGAAGCTCTCTTGCCTTCTTTCAAGAATGACCTTGCAACCACCCAGCAGACACGGTTATACTTCACTTCTCTCATATTTGTTTTGTTTTTTCCTCCATTCATAGGAATTGCCCATCTAATAAAATGGAGAACCTACATGTCACACAAATTTCTGCCAACCTAGCTCTTTGAAAGATATAAATATGTATCTGAATCAGCAGAGCTACTGAATGCAAGTAATTCCTAATGCAGCTTTTCATCATTATTTAAACACCATAATTTAATATACTCTATTAATTTCCTTGCTACGCCCAACATCATATTCTGCATATTACTTGTGAAATGAGTGGCACATTATTTATAATGTTATTTACGTTATTCCAAAAGAGAATTATATTTCCCTTTTTCATCTCCTGTATGGAGGATGCACTGCTTTGCTATTCTCCAAGTGTTTGTCATGCTTACTGTAAATATTCCAACAATGGTGTTTCATTTTTCTCAAAGGCTTAAAAAGCAAGAAAATTTTGCAACCTGATACCTAGACAAGTAGGTGTTTAAAATATAGTTAAAAAAAGCAAAGGTAACCAAGTGCTAGATGTGATAGCACAGCCTCAAGAATTCTACACTTGGATTTTCTGCTACTGGCTAAATCATGGTGCAGTGTTACTACAAACACTTACATATAGATAAAAATGTCAAGTAAATCAGAAACTTTCTACCTCAGAAGATCATCTAGGCATCTTTACAGTCTTTCCTGGATTTCCAGCTCTGGATGGTGGAGAAATTTCATCCTAATGCATCACAGAAAGTTGCCTACAGTAAAACCTGGAATAGAATTCAGTTTAACCAAAGGGTAAGGCTCTTACAGCTGGAGCAGCATGTGTACTCCTCTACTTACTTCAGTAGAACCATGCTAATTCAGGCCTATCCATGAAGGACAGAAAAGATGACTTCTTACAGTACTTTCATCAGCTCACTAGTAAGTATAATATTCTGTAGCTTTTAGAATCAGGAATAACCCATCCAATTAAGGCAAAATAGGTTTTAGGTGAAGAACACTGAGGTATCATCACAGAAGTCCCTGTAATTTCTTACCTCCTTTAAAATCACCACTACCTGCACCCATTTATTCAAACAAATCAGAGTCAAACGAGATAGTCACAGAAACACAAAAGGGGAGCAGCATTTTATGAAGGCTAACCATATATCCCTCCCCAAAATATACACTAGAACTGCCCCTCAAGAAGTAGCTCTTAGATTACCTCTAGTTACTAAATAAACTATTATCCAAACCTCTATGAATCTTTTCCTGAAGATCCACAAATCTAGGGTCTTTGGAACTCGCCAGAGATCCTACTAGTATACCCTGCATGTGATTCTCTGTATCTGCCTGCACCTTTCTGCAGGTCATGAGCCAGCGTGAGTTAGAGCAGATACTTAAATAACAAGGAAAGACCTAGATTACAAATGCTGAAGACTGCCATCACATAAAGAGGACACTATCTTCTGCTCTACAAGAAACAATTAACAAATCCTTTCAATATTTGCTGAAATATCAGCATTCATTTGTGCAGTAGCTCACAGAGTAAACTTTAAAAACAGCAGATATAAGTTACTGTCCTGGAGACAGTGCAGGAGCACAAAGCTTTCTCTGTTAATTCACAAAACACCTAAGTTAGTAAGTATGCCACATAGCAAACATGCCAGACAACAGGGCATCTCATCCACTTTGGTAGATAGTTAACCACAGTGCCTACTACCCTACTCATTCTACTGTACATTTACATGTCTAAACGCTGCTGTGTCAGCTCAGATGTTTCTACTAGATTAATGCCAACACAGCAGAAAAAAAAACAGCATATTTTAAAAGATACAACATGATAAAGTAGGAAAATTTTTGGTTTATATTAAATATGTATTTTTCTTCCAATGTAACTGTTAACTATGCAAGTATCAAGCCTACTTCTGAAAATCATCCTTGCTGATTTGATAATCATTATAGTTCTTTTTATTTAACATAAAAACAAACAAAAGTATCTAAACTGTTCCAATCACCATTTAGAGCTGTTGTTATGCATTACTGCATTCCTTGAGGAAGTACAACTTTTACAAATTTGGACAGCTTGTTTCATTTCCCTAAGCTGTTTCTTTATAATATCTTTGCCTAAAGGGTGGGGAAAAAAACCCAGAAGAGTCTAAAAAAAGATGTTCACATAGACAAAAGAGAAATGGTGTCTTTTTAACATGATCTTCTTATTACTAAAAGTTTTCGTTTGTCTAATGGACTGAAAAAAATACTAATTTTACAGAGGACTTTGGTTTTTTGGAATTTGTTTTAAAATAGTAAAGCTCTTCCAGTCTTCTAGTTCCCAGAGTCCAGGCAGTACTGCCTGCAGTAGCCTTTCCTGAGGCAGAGCTCACCAGAATCAACCCCAGATGTCCTTTTTTGGACCACCTTGAGGCTTCTCTAACAAACAAAGACTGACACTAAACAAGCACTAAATGAAATGAAAACTCCCATTATCCCATTTCAGATTACACAAGGAGCAACGTTACTTTGTGAAGATAAATTATCTCCAGAGCCTACAAGACAAACAAGATTTGTGTCTGGATTACTGTTGCTCCAGATCCCTCAAGCTGTTCCTGGATGGAGTCACTTCAAGAAGGTTCAGCAGCACCTCCTCCATGAGCAATAGTCACAAACTAGCATCTCTGTATCTTCTTATGTTACTCATGCTCCATAGCCAGAAAAGAAACCGTATTTTGTAGGTATCCCCAGAGGGATAAGTACCTTACACACAAGATCAAACCACTGATGACAAAAGCATAATGATTTTCTGCTATTATAGTTCATTTGCAGAACACTTACACAGTAAAAATCAGGAGATTGACATTTGTCCCCAGGCATTTGTGTGTGGAATGTCACCACCTGTAACATTTCCTGTAACAGCTCCGTGTTCCCCATGCTTACACACTCACTGAACTTCATGATACATTTTAGACGCTTCCTTTATTCACAGTGTGAAAGACACACCAAGCACTAAAGGGCTGTTTATGGTCCCACTGCTAAAAATGACTGTCACAGGATGCTAAGGGCAAAAAAACTTTAAACAAGATTAGATCACACAGGATGAGATCTTTTGCCCTCTTACTCTGCGCATTTCAGAGTACGCAGCAGCTATGGAAATAAGCTAAAATCCTAGCGTGTACAAGTCAAACTGGGCATAAATTCTCATTGAAGGCTACACTTTTCAAACAAGATCAAAAATAATAAAATTGGCTCCCAAAAACCTTTTAAATTTCCCTTTAACTTCTAGATGACATACTGAAAGTATGAAAAATGGAATAAAATGTGTTACAGATTTGGTGTTTGCAGCAGTACTTAAAAAAAACACAGCTATTTTTTGTATTCACCTTTAGTCCCTTTTAAGGCTTCCATTTGTAGCTTATGTATTCCAGATATACCAGTCCAGTGTTTTAATGAACCTAAAAACAGAGCCTCAAAATGTGAGTCAGCAAAATAAGAAATATAAAATCCCTGGTCAATTTGAAGGGCATTGACCTGTTAGAGCTGGAAAATTACATTTGTACGAGATAAAAAATGGTGCAGAGGATAGCAGACTCCAAGTCTGTTATTTCAGTGTGGGTGGGAAGGGATGTAAAGGACAAGTGTTGCTGCATAGATTCTACAACTACTTTTCATCATGTTTTTAACATATGGCATGGATGCACAAAGCTCCAAAATGAGGAGCATTTTGGATGGAGCTTTTTTTAAAAATCACAAGAATAAACAAGTAAAATAGAGTACCAGGAACATCTTTGCAGAGGGGACACCACATAAAACACTTTGCTTCCCTTTATCAAAGGAAAGTGCCTCCCATTTTCTCTCCAAAACAGGTATTAAAATGGTCAGAGAGCATATTCCAACTGTTGGTTTTGGCCAGAAGACCTCAACAGGATTTCATCCAAACTGCCCAGATTTCACAGCTATAATGGTTAGAGTAGGGGTATTTTTGTATTCTCCTGCATTTTTGCCAATAATTTACTTAACATTTAAGTTTTCTAGGCTGCAACTGAAAAGTGCATTAGGATGAGATCTGGACATGTATCAGCTACTCCTCTGCATATTATTTTCACAGAAAATAAAACAGGGTAAGTAGCCCAGCAAGGAACTGCAGCACATAGCAGGAAGTACCCAGGGAACAGATAGATCTTTAAATTCACTAGGATTTTTTTTTTTTACATTATCTTTTATTACTAGAAGACAACTCCAAACACCAAATAGAGACTTGTGCATCAAAGTTTTAACAGTAGAAAGACTATCCTACCTCAAATATTTTCAACTTTTGGCACTGCTTTAGGTACAGAGATGACTGCTGGCCCAGAGGTAAGTGATGTCCTTTTTTCAGAGGATTGTAAATGCAAAAGCTAAAGTTCCTGTCTTTACTTTGTCTCGTACTGTCAGCATTACAGAGAAAATAGCTGGAAAAAAAAAAAAAAAAGAGAGGAGGAAAACAGAGGATTCTTTTTCTCCTCTTTTGTCCTAGTTTCTCAGTAATTTTCTGTCTCAATTCTGGAACCTTCCTTTCTCCTTGTTTCTCCCCAGCAGTAGCAACACCGGTAATGACACTACTGAGATCAGGCTGGTTATTCAATGATGAAGAGAGAGGGAGAGAGAGGGAGTAGTTTAAAAACATAAATATTGAGTGATTATTTGCCTAATGCCAGCTGAATTCTTTAACCCATCTCTGCTGTTTCCCCCTAAATTCTGTATGTATCTCCTTTGCCAACATTTCTTCCTCTTTCACAGCAAACGACAGCAAGCAGCACAGAGATTGTTGAAGTGCAACTGGTTCAGAAAAGAAAAAAATATTTACTCACAAATCAAACAAGAACTGATTTTTGTTTTGCCAAGACTGCCCTAAGGTCTGACATTTTAAAACTGGTACCTCCTGAAAAGTAAAATTTTAACAATAAGGGTTTTATTTTACATTATTACTCTTGAAGCTTTCAAAGCTCAGTGTATTCAGTCAGCTTTACACTATGTAGAGCTTGATGAACAGAGAAGCTCTACATGGATTTTATTTGGTAATGCCTTATGCTGTAGTTATTTCACATAACTGCAGTTTAATAACTTCAGTTTAATCTTCTAATCTCTTGTTCTGCTCATCAGTATGACTTGTAAGCTCAAAAAAAGTGGAAGTAGAAACATTTAAAGGTAGAGATTTTGAAGGAACTGTGCCAAATTGCACTCTTCACTTTTTTGTAAAGAAACCAACCCCTTCCATGAAACAGAGCAACTTCCGTGAAGGAATGTTTTAACTTTCAAAGCAGTGTTTCCTATCTTTTTTTCCCCCCTCTCATCCTTTTTTTTTTTTTAAAAGCAAAATAAACTTTGCTATTATCTGATGTACCATGAAGAATTCTGAATCATACTGCACAAGCGACTGCACAGGAATTGTTTTCCAGTCTCTAAGCACACAGACCTAACTGCTTTCTCAAGTAAACTAAGAGTCTGTTTCAATCTTGTCTTCATTTTTAATTCCAATAAGAGAGAGCTTCATTTGGCTGTCCATGTCCAAAACCAAAACAAAGCCTGTAATTATCACTGTATGGGTACCCTGTATATCATCAGTGTGCATGTGAATATAAACTGTGCCTATTATACCTACCAGTACAGACTTCAAAATGTGCACCTCTAAGGGAGCACAGCAATCTACCCATGAAGGTGCTTCTTTAAATAACTTAGAAGAATGAGGATTAAACTACTTCTAATGGTTGCATTTACAGAAGACTTTGTGCCACTAAGCCACAGTTCTTTCTCATTTGAAATTTAAATTTAGATCTGTAATTTCTTTTATCTGTATACCAATTTCTCATTGTTACAGAACATATGCTCTTCCTCAAAATAACTTGCTATTTTTGTACTATTACTCAGCCACATACTTCCACAAAGCTGCAAGTGTTACTTCAGATAAACTTAGCAGTTTTCTGGCTAGTTTCCATGTTACTTTAATGACAGAAGAAAAAAACTACCTAATGAAGCATGCTCCTGTACCCTCTCCACCAAACCTGAGTTGGCTTTGAGGAAGGATAATGAAACCAGTTGTGACTGGTGAGGATAGAGGGGAGGATACAGGACGAGCTCTTCCAGGTAACCCCTCTGGTAGAAGTCCTTCGGATAGGACTGGTATCACATCCTGTCTCTGAGTAACTGTGACTTTTTCTGCTATTTTAAGTGTGTCTGAATGGAGAACAGTAATGGTCCAAAGCTCATTAAAAAGGTGGACGAAAGCCGATGTTGAACATCCACTAGAGTTAACAAAACTGTTCACAGCAAACAAATGTTTTGGACACAAGAATTCTGAAAATGGAGTGCAAATTAGTTTGTCATCACACAGTGACTGTATCATATGCTGTTGGCACAGCTCCAGTCCAGCAGAGTCATAGTTCATTGAGCAGTTTCTGGACAATAATCTACAAAACTCTGTGAACTTACTTTCCCCTACATGTATCTTACCATTTTTTAATTCCAGTGGGTTTTAATCTACTTTCCCTACAGTTCTCAGAGCTGACAATTACTATCCTAGGACAAATTATCCTAAGCAGATTGTGATCACCAGTAAAACTGCCAGGAGACAAATGAACTGCGAGAGAAGCAACTTCCAGAAGCAACTGAAAGAACTGAGGAAGGGCATACATCTTCAATTGCTCCAGGCAGAACCAAAAGAGAAGATCTGACTAGTATACAGTGTTAGTCATACATTTAGCTAACAGAAATTAAATTATTCTTCTAAAAAGCACTTCTATTAGTATTGCCCTATCAACATTAACTATTCTATAAGCTACTTTTGCAGAGTTTTCCATCCTTGTTACACAATTCCTGCTAAGGACCACTCTGCATTCTACAACTTAGCAGGATGCAAAACGCCCTAAGGAGGAAGTTGAGGCTGTTCACTGAAAGGCAAAGAGGGAACATCAGCAATGAGCTGACCTTTTGTTATCACTTTTCCATACTCTACTGCATTCCATGTGCAACTGGTAAGTAAATTGCTCACTCCAGCAGAACAAAAGCAAAAGTGTAATTGCCATGCTGGTTTAGTCATCAGAAATCCACTCTCTCTTACCAAGTTATCCCCATAATTTATCTGCTTGAGTGTCAGTTAACTACCCCACAATACAGCATAACAGGGCCACTTAATCACTTAATCGTTATCATTAACCTATCTGCAGCCACACAGTCATGGCTAATCTGCAGTATTCTTTGCCCCTCTGTACCACACTCACTCATTTTGGGAAAATAGCATGTTCTATTTCCACAGAAGTGCAATATAATCACAAACCTACACAAGATGGGTTTGCTGCTATAGTACTGTTGGTTAACAGAATCATCCTCTTCAATATTAGACATGAATGAATAGTGTATAAAACTTCTTTAACACTGCAGAGTCTTTGCTGGGCATATTCTGATTAAGAAATACTTTATCAATCAAATGAGAACTCCCAACAAAAATACAATTAGCAGCAAGAGAAGAGCATGTTTGTCTACTTGTACATGAATGATCTTGCAGCCTGAAATGGGTCCAACTGTACATTAATAAATAACAGAAGAAAAAGTAATAACTTATTGCCTGTTTCCTACCTTTATCTAGTTTCTTTCCCCACACATCTCACTCAGAAAAAATTCTCCCTTCCATACCACTTCAAGTCTAATTTCCTCAAAAATCTTCACTGCTGTCTTTCACAAAGGCCTCTTAAAAATCCAAACAGACCATGATGCACAAACTACTCTCCTCCACATGACTGTTGAGCTGTTTCAAAATAGCTGAAGCTTTTATTAAAGTCATGCTATTTTTCCTTCAAGAGCATCTCTTTTAGCTAGGTGTCCTCTACAGTGTTCTTCATTACAGGCTCTATTGACCTGGTCAGTAGAGGGAGGACTTTTTCTACTGGTTTCCATAGTGTCTGTTTCTTCACTGAGCTGAAGCTGCACCATTATATTTGTGTACTGGACTTGCATGGCAAGGTATTGGTAGTGGGGAGGCTACAGGGACTACAGCTGTGAGAAGCTGCTAGAAGTTTCCCTATGTCCAATAGAGTCAATGCTAGTTGTTTCCAAGACAGGCCTGCTGCTGGCCAAGGCTGAGCCAATTTGCAACGGTGGTAGTGCCTCTGGGATAGCACATTTAAGAAGGGGAAAATGTTGCTGTGCAACAGTTGCTGCAAGTGGAGCCAGAGAAGGGAGTTTTAGAAATTTCATCTTAAATGAAGAAGAATTTCAGAGGGAAATCAAATATATAAAGATAATCTAGATTTACTTTTAAAGAAGACTGGTTAAACTAGTTCAACTCTATTACAGATACTCATCCAGGACTAAATTAATTCCATGCAGCTCAGTTCACTTCCAAAATAAATTAATCAAAATGAAATTAAGGAAACTAATTTTGAAAGCATTCTGAACAAGGATTTAATGCAATTTAACTAATTCACTTCAAGTCTTGTTAGTGTAGATTATATATTTGAGTGTCCTTGTGTAAAAAGCCTGAAGATTTTGGAAATGCTGTCATGCAAAAAGACCTGGAAACCAGAGTAGGCACTGTAACATATGACCCTCTGGAAAAAGTATTAGCTTTATTAAAACTTCCTCTTTTTCCCTGCTTAATTTAGATTTAAAAAGGAACATTTACATTTCAATTACTAAATTTGCATTTTTTTTGCTGGTGGTAGCAGGTTGTTTGAGAAAAACGTTATTTGTGTTTTTAAAAGTACAATCGCTAAATTCAGAAGTCAATTATTTGTTCTAAATCTGGTCATATTTATCCCTTCTTGCTCTTCCATCCCTTAAAACTAGCCAGATCCTGTGGCACAAATAATTCACTGCAGATACCTTTACTGGTACAACATACTTCTTCACTTGTACCCATTCAGATCTGCTGAACAGCATAATCAACATAAAGCTAACATGTCTAATATAAAACTCCTCCTCAGATAAATGGGAAAGGGAGGTAAGTAGTAGAAAATGCAATGCATTATTTCTCTCCCCTACCAGATTCTTAATAAAAGGAAATACTGAAATCTCAACTGAGGAGCTCAAAGGATCTCAGTTTAACTTCCTTTCTTGCTTTTCTGTTTAGGAGTGGGTCATAATTATCTTATGGTAAATAGACTGGGAACCACTTTTAGATAGCTGACAAAATATTTAAGTGAGAAAGCCTGGAGCAATCAAATCAGAGATTTTCCTATAGCTGGGATGATCTAAATCCAGACACTCATCAGTTTAAGACTGCATGTCATGTATACAGCTACTTAAAAATTCAACTGCACAGATTTAGCACTTCTGCTGTCAAAAACTAGTAAATTCTTATAATTTGATTTCAACCTAAAACATCTTAGAACATGACTACAAGTGTTACTATTTTAAGACCCACTTGTAAATTGAACCTGCAATCATGTTCAGGCAAGGACAGATTTGCAAGTTCTTAAATCAGAAGATGTTTCAGCCAATAATCAAACAGACCAAACAAGTGCAATTTGGGAAGGGAAAAAAAAAAAGTAAATTAAGGCATTTTCAAAGCACTTTGGAAAGTTATTTTCATACTGAAATGGTTCCAAAAAAGCTTGAAACCTAAAAATCTGCTGGGCAGTAATTGGTATAAAAAATTACAGGCCACAAAAAGACTGATTAATCTACTTCTTGAAGTTCAAAACAGCTCACGATTCATGAGCATGACAGGTGCAAAAGCATTAAAGTTGAATTTCAAACAGTTTTGCATTGTAGATGCACTTAAATATAAGCATTTTGGGGACAACCCCCCCCTCCAATTTATCTTACCCACCCATCACTGAGCTAGTTCAGGTAGCTCATGCTACCTTCAGAGATAGGCTGGAATTTTTCTGTGGTTTCTCATAGGAGGCTTAATTTTATAAAATGATGTCAATTTGCATGGTAGACATTAAAGTTGAGGAATTGTGGGATACTGAATGAAACAGAGAAAGAAAAATCCTTATTGACAATAAAGAAATTTTTAGAGGGAAAAAAAGGCATTTCATTCAGAAAATGTAACCATTTCATTAATGCAAACAGTGCTACAGGCTAAAAGCAAAGCTAAAACATCAACAGAACATCAAGATCTTAACTAAATTCAGTTATAAAAGAGAATGTAAAACACTGATAGGAGAAGAATATGGAGACATTTAATCCCTCAGTATGACTGCTTCATGCCAGCTGTATGTAATTTGTATTGTCTGCCTGTAAAGTGAACACCTTAATCCATCCTGTTTTCAAAAGCCTTTGCTTAAACCAAGATTCATTTCTGGTTCTTTCACACAACACATTTAACATCATTGCTTAAAATCTTGATCACTGCTTTTCAGCTTTGTACAGCTTGGCTTTCGTTATGACAACACCTGAAGGAGGCTACTTCCTCAAACACTTTCCACCTCATTCCCCCAGGTTTTTCTATGATCATAACATGAGTCTAGTTAGGCAAATACTAGACCAAATAGCAATTGATATGCACACAGCTAGAACGGTCTGGAGGCTGTGCAAGTTCACACTATGCTCCCCTAAGATGCAGAGCAGTATACCTTGTAAAAAGAGTCAGGATATAGGAAGAGATATTCACCTTCAAGTCCCTCAATCAAAGCAGAATTCTCTGTCCCAGGTGGGTCCAAATCAAATAAAGATTTCAGCTTCAGTTTCCCACTTCCTAGATTAGTCACTGAGACTCCTAAATACAGTCTGAACAAAGATCCACAAAAGCACGTTGGTGGATTCTCGAAACTGCCAAGCCTCAGAACAGGTTTTGGTTTTAATACTATCAGCTGCAAGGAACCTTTCCTGAAATCCCATGGGCTTTTTTTGCTTGTTTTTTGAAGTACACATGGCCAGGTATCATTCTGACATGCTTCCTGTATTTCATGTAATGCCTTAGACCTGCAAACTTACTGCACGTAAGTCCTACTGATCATTATGCCACTAATTTCACCTAAATCATTCTTCTCATGCTTTCAGTGGGATTGTTCCCAGACTAAGAGCCCTGTTGTACAAAGATGCACAGTCATAATCTAGTTCCTGCTGAATACAGCTGTGAGCAGTTACTGTGCATGCCTCTGAGTTTAGTATTATGTAACTTTCCCTTGCCTTACCCACGTGGAGAAATATTAAAATAAATTAACATTTTACTGGCTTTCTAATTGGAAGTGTCTGTTCGAAACAAATATGTTTATCAAACAGTTTGACTGGGAAAATACATAACTGTAGCTGTAGTTACCCAAATTACATGCTGTCTAAAGCAAAAAGGGCAAAAGCCATCTGGCTTCATATAACTTACATTTTCTAGACAGCTTGCAGCTGGTTCTGATTAAGCAGCATCTCAGTACTCCCAGAGACCTATTTTTAACTCTGCAAGTTTATTTTTAGGGCTCACACATCCAAGGCACATGGTGTTTACATTAATAAATGAACAACCGCCTACAGTTAAGAAAAGCTTTGTGCAATTCTTGTAGCACAGTCACTGCACAACATGGATGGCTGGTTAAATAAAACATCATGTGTACCTCCTGGCTCTTTACAGGACTGCATAAAGCATCTCTGGAGAGCTTCAATGGCAGGAAGAAGAAGGTGCTGGACAATCAGACGATTCACTTCAGAGGTAACTCTGGGTGGCACGTCCTAGGAAGAGAGTACATCTCTTCTGGCCCAACCTCTTCCCAGAAAAATCTTTTCTTTTCATATGGAATCCATAGATTCCCCAGACAGCTTACCTCTGTGTGTTGTGCAGCCACATGCATAAGGCAGTGGAAACACTGTCCTTGCCATCTAAGAACATTAATCATAGAATGGTTTGGATTGGAAGGCACCTTAAAGATCCTCTAGCTCCAACCTCCCTGTCGTGGGCAGAGGCATCTTCCACTAGATCAGGTTGCTCAAAGCCTCACCCACTCCTACTAGGCACTGGGCATCCACAGTCTCTCTGGGAAACCTGTTCCACTGTCTCACTACCCTCACAGTAAAGAGTTTCCCCCTAATATCTAATCCATACCTACCCTCTTACAGTTTGAAATCACTACCCCTTGCTCTATCACTACACTCTCTGAAGAAGAGTCCTCCCCATCCTTCCTGCAGGCCCCCTTTTAAGTACTGGAGGGCCGCTATATGGTCTGTCCAGAGCCTTCTCTTCTCCAACATCTTTGAATAATCAAAAAGCTCTCAGCCTGTCCTCAAAGGGGAGGTACTCCAGCCCCCTGATCATCTGCACAGCCCTCCTCTGGACCCAGTGCTGAACAGGAAAAAAACGTACAATTTAGAACTACTGAAATCTGCTATTAAAGCCCTGAAATTGTCAGAACAGTGAATGTTGCAAGTCCAGGAAGCATCAGAAGACCTATTTTATAGACACGAGCACACACAGAGCTTACACATGATTTTTGACTGTAAAATACTAGCTTATTCCTGTATGATCAAAATATCCCTTCCACAAGGATATTAAACACGTGCACCAGAAAGGTTAAAGATAGGCTATGTTTTGGCATTTTTTTTTGGGGGGGGGGTGGTGGGGGTGGGGAAGGGTGTTTTGGGATGTTTTTAAGGTCTTTCTTTTTTCATTCTATGGTTGGACTGAGCTGCAACATCGTATCATAAAAAAAAACACCAATAAGAAGCTATAATGAAGTTAAACTACTGTACCTGTGAGATCCTCCACCTCTGATCCCTTACTCTTCCAAACCAAAGCAGGAAGCTGCACTAGTGAGTGCGAGCTGGCAAAGGGAGCTGCTAGCACTCATTGAGAAGGGATGCCCCCAGAGTTCGACTCTGGATAAAGTTATATAGAAAGGACTATTAATCCTGAAAGTAGAAGGTTTTTACTGCTTCCAGAAACACTTCCCAGGGGTAAGAAAATACAAACACAACAAAAGTAATCCACATCTCCTTTTAATAAGCAATTAAAGGAATTTGCTCCTCCAGTCCATATCCACTGAGCTACCTTGGTAATATAACACACATTGAAACTAGTGGCAGCTAAATACCTTAGAATCCCATCAGTGTGAATGTTTTCAGCACCATAAAGTACTGACTAGCTGTAAAGTGTTAGTAGCTTTGAAAGAAATCTCCATTTCAGCAGCTAGGCATGCAGAGCACCAGAGAAGCTGGTCCCAGTTCCCTTGTGACACTGAGGACCAGTGCCAAAAGGAAGGGAGGCTATTTCCCCAGGAAGTCCTTTTAAAAAAATTCTTTTCCTTACTCACACTCTACACACTTACTCATGTACTCTTACGTTTTTCTATACATCTTTCCTCCACACCTTTTTCCTCATGTCCTTGTTCCCTGTTCCTTTAAGCCAAGTCCCCAGCCCCCAGCTTTCAAGATCTCCATTTTATCTCATTCTTCCTTCTCTGCTGCTTTCAAGTCACTGTGTCAGAATCTTTCCTCTCAATCCTCCTGTACATGCAAATGCTGGTCTTCTTTCGTTATTCAGTTGATTGGTTGGGAAGTTTCTTTCCAGGCTCTCCACTGGAAAGGTCAACATTAGCGCAGTCACCGAACTCACAGTGGGGAATGGTAATGTCCTATTCTGTACTGCAGCACTACGTTTTGAGGTTCTCTCTCCTCATCTACTCTAGAAAATAGCTGAACAGAAAAGATAAAGCATTCAGTGGTTATTTCAGGATTTTCCTGTCTTAGCTTACACTTGTGAATTGTCCCCACAAATACTGTCTAGAGCAACTGCTGAATGTTTCAATACAGAAAAAGGATATTCATGAGGATCTGAGGCAGCTTTTGAGCAATGTTAAGAGCACTCTACGCCCACAGCAACTACTGAAAGCTGAGTTAGCTGTCTAAATGAGCTGTATTCACATTTAGTCACTAAAGATACAATTCAAGGCTAGAGGAACAGCTGCAAGCACCTTAGGGGAAGCTGTGAAAGATATCTGATGTCTGTTTTCTTCACGGAGCTTAAAGTGTGTCTATTGTGCACTGGCCTTTATTGCAGGGTACTGCCTCAAAATAATACTGTCTCAAAGTACAGAGTAGTTGGGAGTTTAAACTGTTTTATGCTTTTCTTGCTTTTTGCCCTTTTTTAAGCAGGGGTTCTGTTATGCTTCTTCCTACTAATTACCTGCTCTAGAAACACAGTGCTGGCATCACTACTGAGACTCAACTCCATCTATCCTTAACAAGGAGATCTGGTTAAATGCAGACAGCATATGGGCTGCATGTCCTAGCAAAACAAAGTATTTGTTGTTCCAGACTCAGAGCTGACAATTTCCTGAAGTGGTAACATGTATTTCCCCCCCTCTGATTAGCAAGTGGCATGAGTCACTCCACACAGAGCATATATAATAACTCACGGGTCTCCAGACTTAGAGAAAACATCTTTTTCCCCTACCATGCCTCAGATCAGTAATCCTTTGTGAATTTCAGACCATTCTCCATTACCCAATATAAGGATCAGGAATACAGACATGAAACTTCTATAAATGGATGACAAGGACATTCAATTTTTAAAAACCTGCAAACTCATTTCTGCACAGCACAGATGCAGCCTTAAACAGCAGTACACGAAGGAAGCCACATGTGAACAGCTGTCATCCATACCACTAATGCCATGGCAGTGTCCTACAGTCAAATACTAAGGAGTATAAAACCTGGTTAATCCATAAACTAGATGCTTAAAAGTGACTATGTCTGCAAATTGAGGGTTATTAAGAAGTGAGAGAGTAACAAACAATTACTTGCATAATTTTACTTTTATACAACAGAAATTTCCCTACCACTTCCAGGTGGCAAACTGCCAAAATGTTAAATAGCCCATGTTTAATGAATGGGAGTTTTGTCAAACCATCTCAGGTAGCCTTCCTTCCTGCCAAAATTCCCAGTCAGAGGCCAGCATCTGTAGGAAATACAGCTCTGGAACAGACACTGAGGTTGACAACACCAACACCGTAGATCACAGCACCAAGAACTACAGTCCTCATCAAAATTAGGCACTACCCCAGGATCCCTGACACTTGCTCAGCTTTGTCGTAACTACAAAAATCAAGAAAAGATCTTCTGTGTTCATCTGTTTCAGATCACATTAAACTTTGAAAAAAAAATTCCCAGTTTACAAGTCTTGCCTATCTAAACTGCAATATTAAGCAGAAATAAAGATAACTAGTAGAAATATAAATAGAAATAATGAGGATCCTTATGTTTCTAAGTATAATCACACATGGAAACAGGTCACTAAGGGGGACTGTGCAACTCACGTTCTTACCTTTTAAAATAGGCATTTGTCTAGTTTTCTCAGAGATTATTGATTTTAAAAAAAGTATATGCCCTGAGGCAGTTTCAAACTATACATTTTGATGGTTCAGCAGAACTTGGATCCAACCCACAACACATGCATCATTGCCTGAAGCAAAGTCTGCCCCCTCTCCAACTTCAATCATACCTGGAGGTCCCTTTAGACCTTCACTTGCTGAACGCTACAAAGCAGTACTTAATTTCTAGATTGAGATATTCTACACACAATAACATTTTAGACTTGGTAATGAAGTTTTGAAATTGTCACCAGCTTCAAAATAGTCTTGCATTTTGTGAGTTGCCTAATCTGTAAATTACCTGTTATCAGTGTTACAATTATCAGTGCAGAAACACTCTGCAGAAACACATCTGGGCTGCTAGAGACCAAATTAGGAGGTGATGGGTGGGTGGGAAAAAATTAAAAGCTGGCAAACACACTTTTTTTAGGGTACTCAATATAACCAACATCCATGCATCTAAACTAATGAATGAAGAAACTAAAAGAAAAATTTTATTAACAGTCTCTTACTTAACTTTCTGTTTATATCCACTGAAAATACAGCCTTTGGCAAGTCTCAAAAATTAAGGCATGGAAAATAGTTTACAGAACACTTCTGCATCAAAAGCCTGGATCTCTTCGAACAACAGAGGTGTTCAGAGTTTTGTTCTGTGAATAAACTCAACTTTTTTTCAGGATATACCAAAGCATAATAGCTAGGGAGCTTTTTTTTTTTTTTTTTTAATCAAAGGAAAAGTCATCACAAAATCACCACACAGAGCAAAAGCATTCAATTCCTTCAGCCTACAGCCAGAGGTCAAAAAAACATCCATGCATTCAGCTTCAATGGAACTTAAAACACCTGATGAAATGCACCTATGTCTGTAGGAAGAAGAGGTTTTAGCCTTCTAGTATTTCATTTAATACTTCAATTTGAACTCAAACTTCTCTTAAATCTTTTTGTAAAACAACTGACAAAACTTATGTTAGATTAACTACATACTACATTCATCAAAATATTCAACTGGTTACAGCATCTACTACTGGTACATAGATAGTTACTGGACTGCAGTGTGGCTTTTCACTGCATTACTGTTTAAAACAGTAGTGGAAATTCCATTTTGAAGCATTTTCTATACTTAGTCTTTACTAATATGAGGAAAATTATTTATGAAAAAGCAGAGCAAAGCAGACCAAGAAAACAGGGGGAGTCAGCTCTGCAGAGAGGAAGAAAAAGTTACTCCCTAAGAGGAACAAACAAATGCCTATTAAAGAAATGCAGAATCAAGATGACAGAAAAGTGACACAAAAGTAGGAACTTGGCAGAATTCAGCACATAGCTCTTCTCGCTCCCCACTCAGTTTACTAAGAAAATAAAAATCACTTTTTGATTGACTACAGCAACAGGCAGCTCTTACAATATACTAAAGACATGGAAAAATAAGCAATGTTGTTGAAGAGCAGAAAGAAGTTTGAATGAGGACTTACAAAATATTTTTTATATATATATATATATATATCAGATTGAGATTTTAATTCAATTACAGATACCTAAAAGAGCTCACATCACCTAGGAGCAAGTAAGTAAACTGCACACATTTTGAACTTGTTCTCTTCAGCAGCTGGCACATGTTGATATGCTTTTTAAAACCAGGGACACCAAAAAGCACTCTCATTGTCATCAGTGACCAGCCTTCTACAGCAGCTTTTCACCTGTTTGTAACAGTAAAAGGAAGAAACTGGATAAACTGGATGTGTGGTTCACCACTGGGACACTGTGATTCCAAATACTGATAACGTAGCAATAGTTTGCAGCATCTAGAAACCTGCTGGACAGTTTAGAATTCTAGGTATCCTTATTTCTTCAACACCTATTAGTACCATCACTTAATATTACTTGCTCCTCTTCCCCTATGGAAATAATTCAACCCCAAGTGATTCCACTAATGACTTCAGGAGTTTGGAGTTTTTTTAATAGAATTTAACTATTCCAAAGTCACTTTCAATTTCAAAGTGAAAAGCAAAGCACAGTATCTGAAAGACATGGGTGACAGAAGAGGCAAAGGGGAGAAGATATGAGATCTTTCTGCACTTATTCCTCTTCCCAGGTTACAAAAAGAAAACCTCCAGTATCTATATCTTTATAGAAATATTTCTAGCCCACCCTTCCCCATAGGTGCTGCTTTTCTTTGACAAAATCTGGGTAATGAATACATATTAAATCAACACGTTTTAAATTAAGCAATCTCCTGTTCAGGAGTTAACACCCCTTGCAAGGGTTAGAATCCTTGAAAACTAAGCTGGCAGAACAAAACAGACAGAATCCCCAACCAGAATACCATGTTAATAGAAGATACATTTCAAACTATTAAAGAGTTAAGAGTAATAGCTCCAAAATACATCTGTGAATATTAATTTACCACTGGGTATTATTCAGTATTTAAAAAAAAATACTTCTCTCTCTCAAAACAGTAAGTTAGCTATTCCCTATAAAACCAAATAAATATTTTCTTTTTGTTTCCAATGCTTTTTAGGCACACAGATCAGCATGTGCCTGAACACATCTTTGTGTGCCACGGAACATGCAGTAGCAATAGGATGTAACCACTTCCTTAATGATTTTACAATTTATAACAAGCAAAGTAAGCAACCAAACATAAGCACCTTTCCCTGTTGGGACTCAGCATTTATATAGCTCTACAGATAAGCAGGAGCCTGATCCCTTTGGTTCAAAGAGCTGACTTCAATTAAAAAGGTTACAGTGCTGTTGCAAGTAAATGTTGCTACGCTGGAGACCTGCTCATGGCATCATACAATGTAAGGAAACACTTGTATGCATTAACCCTGCAAACAAACTCTTCCTCAGTTAATGTCTAAATAAAGCATGCAAAATTTTTGCTTGTTCCACATCAGGGCTTTCAATGGACTTTCTGACAATTTGGGTATGAAAGGAAAGCAATTCTAAGTAAGTATTTTCTTCACTTAGCATATCACATTGTAAAAACAGAGAAATTTTGCATAGTACACAATACTGAAGCTTTCTACAGTATTTCAGAATCTTTTCATTGACCAAACGAGGCCTCCTTGAAGTGCGCTGCCCTTTACCATTCATCTACAGAGCAGCACTGCTTTACCAGTTTGCATCTTGCTTTTTTCCTTGAGGTATACGTATCTTCTGTGTAAACAGCATGTGTCAATGTACAGTCACAAGCTTTATTTTTCTGGGCTAGATAAACTGTAAAATGAAAAAGTACATCTACTCTTTTGTTGCAACCTACAACTATGACCTAAAATATTGACATTTACAATATATTATAGAAATTTTCACAGGTCTTATGTATAATACACATGAATTGACATTCAAATGAGGTAGCACCCTGGTATTACATAATAGAGAAAAAGAGTGGTTTTAAATACTGTTTGTATTATATGGGACTCCTTAAAGTTTCCTGCTTACTAATTATTTTTAACTGCCCTAACCAATACCTGTAACTGAACATAGCAATCTATTCCCTGAGGAAGTACAAGATTCTCAGGAGCAGGAAAGCAAGAGTACAAACCCCCCCCTCCCTCTAACACCATTAGACACATCTCCAGCAGGGTTTTGCCACTTACCCTATGCACCATAAATGCAAGAACTGCCTCTGTAGGCTCATCATCACAGGAACGAGCTGCTCATGTCACTGACAACCCAACTTATTCTTCTTTTGCAATACTAGGGATACTTCCTCAATTATTGCAGTGTCTTATAAAAGTGAAACAAGTACATCTTGGTATATACTTCTAACCTGAAGTTAGGAGCTGAATCATACAACTATAGAATAGTTTGGGTTGGAAAAGACCTGGAAAGTCGGATGGAACTCCCCTTCTCTCTCTTCATCTCATAAGGTTCACCTTCACAAAAACAAACTCCATGAGAAAGAAAAAGCAGCAATAAAAAGTGCAATGGGACAGACATATTGGCCATATATGTACACATATGCATGCTTGTAAAGGACTGGAAAGGAGGAACTCAGTTACTATGGATGCAGTAAGAAAATTCAGCAATTTTTATCTTCTAAAAAATTCTAATAATCAAGCGTTAGCTGCTCACAGAAATGGGAGGCATTTCCTACCACTCCACTCCCTACCAGTATATTAGTGACTGCACCAAAGGCAGAAATTTGAGAGAGTGCCAAAAGGTGACAGAACGCTACACAAAACACATCTCAGGCTCCCTCAATTCTGGAACAGAAGAGATGCTTTGTATGGGTAATTCACTGCATGCACCAAGCTGCACTCTAAGAAAAAGAGGCCAAGTATGAAACCCAGCTATGCTTGACTCCATATAACGTAAAAGCAGTTTCTGCCAGTCTTCAACACTACAATCAACAATGCTCAAAAAATCCTCACTGAATTACACTTCTATGACATAGGGCATCTAGCAAATAAACACATCTCACTATTAAGACTGTTTTCCCTGAGGCTCTCTGCACAACACTAAAGCAGTTATAAAATAAGCCACCTGTAAAGGGTTATTTTACCAACAGTACTAGAAATAGATACTTCAAGCGCAGGTGAACAAGTGTGAACCACACGGTACATTGCACAGATTTGAACTGGGAACTCTCAAAAGAACTGAAGTCAAGGCATGTTCCATATGCAGCATTCTGTTTTCTTGCAAGTCTGAACATTGGCTACAGTTACTAATAGTTCACCTTCTATCAGGTGAACCTCCATTAACTCATTTTGCAGGTATCAGATAATGCACGTTCAGAGACCACTGTCAATTATGCATCCTTAAAGGAGGAAGCTCTGCAGAGAATGTCCGATGTTGGCAAATATGACTTTAGAGCTAAAAAGAAGAATAACTGAATAGCAAGCACTTGCAGGTTTTTATTTGCACAAAGAAATTATGCAAAGGCAGAAAATACATTAATTACTAAATGCAAATATTAAGAATTAAAATGTTTTAAGATGTCTGTGCATGTCCAGCCATGATTATCCAGTTCCTAAGTAAACTCTACAAACATATTTTAAAAGCCCTGTAAGATTATACTGGCTTTATAATTCAACTGAGATAAGGTATCCCCAAAATAGCCTTTAATGCCTGTAGACACATTATCCTGTTTTATAAGACAGTCATATCTTACCAAGTGCAGTTGGCATATCAGTCACCTGCCAAATTTCATCAACACAAAGAAGTATATACATCCTAATACAGGACAGTGTTCTGCAGGGGTGAGGTATAAACACAAACTGACCTGGTGTTGTGGAGCTCATTGCTGTAGATGGTTGTTGACAGTGTAAAGTCAAACTGGCAGAAATTGTTCCAGTTTTGAGATTCTTCCAGAAGTGGAGTGAATCTGAATAAAATAAAGTGAAAAAGACACCTCTGATTACACATTAACACAATGCTGGTTTTAAGAGATTATAATTATGTCAAACACACTTAAACAGAAGAACATTTGAAATCCAAAGGTGTTTTTCTTTCATGTACAATTTTGCTGTCAATTCACAAGCAGATGACCACTAAAAATAACTAAAATTAAAACATTGTCAAGCTTCAGGGCAGTCCAGATTCAGATATAACTCTGCATTACAGCCCACCTATAGTCACATAATAATACCAGAAAGCAAAGGATGAACTTGTCCTTTCCACTAAGATCAGGAAATCATATGAAATAGAGTTTGAAAGATTTAAGGAAGAAATAGCTGGATTATATCCTTACGGCTAAGCAGTGGCCAATTTATAGTTTTACTGTAGTTTCAGTGCAGTCAGCATTGAAATATGAATGTGCAGTTAATAGATCTGCATGCAAATGCCTTTCTGGAATAGCTACTACTTCCTCAATCTCCTACGTTTACACAGTTCATGAATAGAACTTCTTGAAATAATTAGCATAGTTGAAGGGATCTCCCACGACTAGCTAATGACATCTCTGACACTATGAAGACAGTTGCTAATTGTGTGGGCTGCTCAAGAGTAGGGCAAGGATGGTTTCTGTGGCATTCTCAGTTCCATGTAGGAGCACAGGAAAAAAATGTTCCTCTAATACTCCCATCTGCTGAAAGTTTAAAGCTGCAGAGAAGAGGCTTTCAGGGAACTAAAATATATTTTCATTCAAACATGATATTAACAATGTAATGGGAGAGAAAAGGTGGTAGTGCATTACAACAACCATGACTGTTCTATTCAGCCACTGTTCCCGAAGCATCTAAGTAGCCAATAATATTCTTAGTGCAGAATATTTTAGTAGCTTTTGTCACTTTTTTAAAACCACCAACTGCACATCTAGTTTCAAGCTGAGCTCAGCCAAATTTCAGACAGTAAGTTACATTTTAACCAAATAAAATCATTTAAGTTTAGCATCGTCATGCAAGAAAGGGAAATCACACAGTTAGGTAACTTCTGCTTTTATGCTAACTAAAGTAGCCTGCTCTAACAGCATGGTATTTGCACACATCCAGTACTCCAGCAGACTTCAACAAACCAAATTTCATGATGCTTCATGAAAATCCTAGTTCCTTTCCCCTGCTTATCTCACACATTAAATTTCATCAAATTATCACATGGAACTGCTATTAAACTGTACAGCTCCTATTATTAATCTAATCCAAACCCCTCTATTTGGGTACATCTTTACCTCGACTGAGGGAGGTGAGTTACTTCCCTGTATAACTCCAATGTTTGTCAATATAAGTACAACCAATGCACAACTCAGGCTAGAGAAGTTTTAAGATTTTACTTAATTTCAGAGAGCTCATTATATCTTAGCAGCTACCAAGAACATGAACAATATTTTCCAGTGCTTCCAATACCCATTAATTCAGTATCCAGCCTCAGCCATGACTATGTGGTTTCTCACACAAAGTAAAGAAATAGATATTAATGCTTAACTGTGTAATTTACCAGAGTGAATCTTCAGTAAAGATTCAAACTAAACATCACAGAAAATTCTGGACATAAGGATTTGAGAATATTCTAAGGAAAACACAGTCACCATAGCTAAAACTATAATTTTGTCCAATTTCACTGTGTTTAGGTAAAGATAACTGCAAGTAGTTGGGATAGCTGTGTGCAAAGAAAGAGACTGATCAGTGGATATGACTAGCATGCTCCTGTCAGTGCTGATACACTCCATCAAAACAATGGGCTCACCAATCCTGAAGTACTGGGTTATGGGTACCAGCTTTGCTGAAACTCTGTAGAAAGAATCTGCTTCATAGCTCTTCCATGCTTTTCTGGAGAGTGCGACACCTACCCTTGGAGGGGGATCAGCTTAGGTAGGACTTAAAAGAAGCTAGATATACACAAGTCCATGTGACCCGATGGAATGGATGCTCCCATGAGTGCTGAGGGAGCTGGACAGTATCACTTCAATGCCATTCTCAGATTATCTTTGAAAGGTCATGACCATCAAGGGAGGTTCACAAAGACTGGAAGAAAGAAAACTTTACTGCTGTCTTCAAGAAGGACAGAAAGAAGACTACAAAGAACTACAGGCCAGTCAGCCACCCCTCCATCTCTAGGAAGGTGATGGAGTATATAATCCTGGAAACAATTTCCAAGTATATGAAGAATAGGAAGGTGATGACAAACAGCATATGTTTATGAAGGAGAATCATACCAGTCTGATAGCCTTCTACAATGAAATTACTAGAAACACAGATGAGGGAAGATCAGTCAATGTTGCTTATCTTAACTTTAACAATACTTTCATCACTGTCTCCCCTAACAACCTTACAGACAAATTGCAAAATACAGATAGATAAGTGGACAGTGTTTGATAGAGCACATGGTTGTGCTGCCACTCAGAGGGATTTCAGTGAGCTAAAGAAAATGAGTCAACTGAATGCATATGGCAAGGTTTGGGGGCTGGCACTTGGGAGGCTGCAGAGGTGGCCTCTGTGAGAGAAGGTAGAGTTGCCATGTGCCAGTAACAGCTAGCCCAGTCAGCTCTGTAACAGCCCCACTGCAGGCCATAGCTTATTAGCCTGTCACCAAACTTTGTGATCTTCTGTGAAATGTATTTAAGGGCAGAAAACACTAGACAGAGAGAGGAGAAGATGGGGAAGAAAAGTGAGAAACAGAAAGAACTCAAGTTCAGAGGAAAGGAGGTGTTGCATCACAGAGCAGCTACATAAAGAGCAGTGAAGATGACAGAGCCAGACCCTTCTCAGTGACCCTTAGTGACAGAAAAAGAGGAAATGTACACAAAAAAATACAGGAAATGCCATTTAAACATTAGAAAGCACTTTTTCACTATTACTGAGGCAAAACATCTGGCCAAACATCTCAGGAACAGGCTGCTCAGCAAGTTTGTCAAGTCTCTCCATCCTTGCAGATTGTACACTGTCTAGGCAACCTGCTGTAGTTGACCCAAACAGCTGACCCTAGGTATCTCCAGAGGTCCCTTCCAACCTCTGCTGCTCTGTGATATATGGCTTGGAAGTTAAGGATTTTTCTCTTTCAATATCGCCACAGACAGCATCAGCACTGAATATTCATTGCTGTTAAACCTACTGAGAATAGCTCCTGTGTAAGAAGGCATTCTGCTGGGATCCCAATGGAAAGATTCCTTCTAAGAATTTTGTAAACTCAACTGCACTAGTAGTCTTATATTTTTATGAAGTGGCAGTTGGCATCCTGCCTGATACTCTATTTCCATATATTCTTTCTTATACATGTAAAGGTTTTACTAAGCTCAGTGTTGGTGTTCAGGTTCAGTTTTAACAACTTCTTGCAAATATGATACAAGGCTCATATTGTCAAAGCTTACATTTAGAACCATGAAAAACTCTACATCACCATATACAGAATGATATTCACAACACATACACTCTTATTCAAATACATTTCTGCTGATAAGCTGACACGCTTCATTTCTTTCCTTTTACTGAAGGAATGTCATCATGTAAATTATACACTATGAACTGCAGTGCCACGTATCTTTTAATGTTAGCACTGAACCAGAGTAAAAAAGCATAGTGCCAGCCACAGTTCATTTTCATTTCATGTGGAGCACTACAGTCCTTAAGAGATGCATTTGTATTCCAGGTCCATCCACAAGACGCAGCACATAGTTCCTGATCAGTCATATCTTGAAGATACTAAGCTACACCAAGTGGCTCCAGGATTTAGTACTGACTATCTGCACTTCCTAAGGCATTCCACTTTTAACTGGATAATTCATCCCTTACTCCTATCAACTTGATATTAGGCTACAGCACAAAATACAGCAAATTAACTTCTACCTTCCAGTGTATCACTGGAAGTGATGTTATACATCAGTGACTTGCATTTGCTCACCCAGGAACAATGAATCTTCTTTTTCTTCAAAGGGAATTCAACAGTTCATGTGCTGCAAGGATTGATGTATCTTTGAAACTACTACAGAACAGCACAAGATGGAATGTAGGTCTTCATGCCCACTGGCCAGCATACAGCTCATGTGTCTCATGGCTATATATAGGTACAACACTTTAAAACACAAGTAAGCATTTCAAGTTAATACCATTCCTTTAAACTGTCATCTCTTACTGTGCTGTCCCCAGACTATATTCACTGACTACTTTTTTTCTTGTGCCTATGCTTCAAAATTCTTTCGGGAATTGAGTTTCTGAAACAGGAAGCAATGAATACAAATTAAAAGAATTTAGATGTAACAGATATTTCTATTTCTATTTCCCCCTTCCCCAAGATGAATTTTTCATGAGAACTTCTGAAATGAAACCACAGGCACACGTTTTTCAAAACTACATCCTAGAGGTATCTTCCAGATCCTTCTCTTCCAGGAGGATTTTTTTACCCAACTCCAAAATATCTCTATTTGTAAAGGGCTTTAGAAAATCACTATGCAAGGATTTTGCAGATAAAACTACAGAATGATACACTTCATTAAACTCTGAGCATGACAGGTTGGCATCCCCAATAACACATTTAGTTGATTCTCTGCTGCATCTATTGTTTTAAAATAGCTCTCAGTTACTTCTCAACAAAAATTGTTTTTTGGAATTGATATCAAAATGCTGGAGGCCATTCACCTCAAGTGTCAAAATAAAGGAACAGTAATTGCTTCTCCTGACAACAGCTTGTGTGTTAAAAACCTAAGCATCTAAAACAGCTGTCAGAACTGGTACAAATTATTGTCCAATGAAAAGTTTAGCAAAAACAATAATTAAAATAAACTTGAAAGCTTAAAAACAACAACAACTGTTCTCTACAGGATATGAAAAATGTGATGGCTAAGAAAGAAAATGTCTTTCAAATAAAAGGTATTTTACAAAAAACTTCTTTAATAGGTATTCATATTGTATATAATGAAAATCAGTTAAAAAAAAGGGAGAGCAAACCATAGATATTTATTAAATAAATAAATGCATGACAACATAAAGACTAGAAGACAAATTACAGTGAACTTTTACTGCAATGAGTTTCACCCACATAAGCCAATGCCAAATCCAGGCCTTCTAACCTTATATGAACTTTCAAAAGTTGATTAGGAAGTAAGCTGGCATATGGAAAATGAGAAAAATAAGATCAGATGTTAAGAAATGTTGGTGTGAATTCTAAACACTTAAAGACATCAGCTTGAAGAGCATATGGTTATATGCTCTTTTATTCCACTTCTACTATAATTGGTTTACAAATATAGGAATAAGCTAGACTAAACCCAGGACATTATGCAGCATAATGTTATTATTCAGTGACCTTTGTATGTAAGTACAGTACAGATTTACTAGAAGCATTATCAAAATCTAGTCCAATCAATATTGGGGTATATAACTACTTTCAGTGAGGATTTGGTGGTTCCACAGTAGAGCCTTCAAGTATCCAGAGCTCAGTGATGGATTAAGTATTTTACAGTAAGGTATTCATGTATCTTATTCTTAATTAGGCATCTACTTTAAAAGTTTTTGAGGACTAACAATTTTGCAGTACCTATCTTTGAAGGTTCAGTATTAAAGATGTACTTTAGCAGCAAGTTCTGGACTGTCATACTCTTTATACTGAACCATTCAAGCAATTTTTGGCACCAAGTACAATGAGTGGCAGTTCACACCTTTACTCTAAGAAAGGTTTTATAAAAGTGATAAATCAGATTAAGGAGAGAATCAACACAGAAGAGGGGCTATAGGTACATGACAGCTGTCAGCAAGCTTCACAGGAAGCAGAGGTAATGTGGAAATTTTTCATAGCTTCAATACATTACAAGACATAGCCAATGGTATCTTACACAGAAAGCAGCAGAAAAGGGCCATTTTTTTTTTTCCATTTAATTTATGATGGAGAAGGGGGTTTACCTGCTTACCAAAAAGGATTTTCATTGAAAAACGTTTCAATCAAATTCTCCTCAGGACAAGCATATGGATGAGCAGGAGACACAAGGTGAGGTTCTGAATAGAAACTTACCATAAAAAAATTATATTTGCTGTCACTGAATTTTATAAGGGTTTGAGCACTTATTTTTTTAAATAGCTTCTACATATATTATGTAGAATTTCAATTCAATTTCAATTTGGGCTTTTCAATCTCTAACGAACTATTACTACAGACTTTTTTTATTACTACAGACTATTTTTAATTAAAAAATTAAAATTTTTTAAGCAGTTGTTTGCATTGTTTGACAAGTAAGAAATTTTGTAGAGCTTATATTACAAAAACTAAACCTTTCAGTAAAGCTGATGCTCTGAAGAACATTTACATTGAATGTCCTTTGACAGTGGCTTTCTTTACAGTAGAGCTTTACTTGTCTTCACAAGACAAGTTTAGGATTAAAACTGACATTTCTTGAAAGCATGGTTCAGCAGGGACCAAATGATACGTGGAAGTTTGATTAATATTTTGGCATTTTCAGCAGTAGAATACAGACCAAGAAAACAGACTTTCTGCATCAGGCAGTTAAATCAGATTGCAAGTAGGAGTCTGAAAATTATTTTCATATATGATTAGTTCTCTGTGATTTCATCAATGTCACTACAGAAAAAATACCAGTACTATCTTTGATAATTTATAAGTTAGTATTATAACACATCCTAAATACAGGATCTTGCCAGAGACTAATTAAGAGACTTATTAATGTACCTGGCTGATTCAATGAATTTGTAAAACATAACCTGGGAGAAAATTCTGACCTCTGCTGCAAGTGCATGTTGTCATTTAGCAAAAGCACTAAGGCAAAATAACAGGAAAAGCTAATGACATTCATAAAGGTCATGGAAAGTAAGTCTTGTGCAAGATGGGGAGGAAAAAAACAAAAAGTCAAGAAACAACTCACAATCTGACCAAGGTCTTGTCCACTCTCAGTGTCTGAGGGTTGAGCAGAAAAAATAAAACAACAACAAAGACCAACACACAACAAACCAACTGGTTGGGTTTGCCCCCAGTCAGATACTATAGATATACATGCACTTGCAACTATTTTTAATGCAAATGTTTTTGTACATCAACTTAATTACAAGGTAGTTTACAAGGTTTGTAAATCTCAGATATTGGTATCAGCTCAGCTACCAGTTCCCAGAAAAAGGTTTAAAAATTTGATGTAGTAACAAATTACAGGTAAATTCCCTCATTTAATAAAATTAATTCTGTCATGACAGTGTAGGCTTCTTATTTCAACATGAGAATACAGTTTTAAATTGTAGACTTAATATAATCAAGACCTCAAGAAAAACCACAGCTAAAACCATTGAGTCTCATGATGACTTGGGGGGCGGGGAGGGTGCAGGGTGTGTGAAGAAAATACAACAACAAAGTCACATCTATGCACATGCAAGAAAATCCCACTTGAGTCACTTGAAAACAAAAGCACATCAAGCAAAACCAGGGCTAAAGACAACTCAGTACTTGTTATCACTTCAACAAAAAACCCTGACTGGATTAAAACAGTTTTCATTGAAACTTGATGGGTTTGGCAAACACTTCAGTAGGAGCACTGCACAACACTCTTACCTGCCGTTATAAAACAAATGTAAAGATATTGTTTAAATGCAATAAAAGCTTTATTTATTCCTACTCTCTCATAATTGGCAACCTGAATATCCATGGAAGAAACTGCATCTGTGATGAGATATTAAATGCAGGTGGTTCCACCCAGTTTGCTAAGGAGATAAAGTGTTCAGATGTGAAAGAAGGTTTGGGGTTTGGTTTTTGTTATTCTGTAGAAGTGAACAGGTATGCAGATGCCAGTTAAATAGAATCACGGAACTCATTTTATGCTTCAATAAGACTATTGCTGTTGCCTCTAAAATAGATAGAAGAATAGCAAAAGCTATTTGCTTACAGCAAAAACAGTTAGCATTCATTCTGTCTTAGCTGATAGGTAATGCAGCACTTGGTCTCTGATTTATCCAAATTGATCATATGTTAATCACAAACATTAGATAATGCAATGATTTTAATTACTGCTGCACAGCTTCAAGAGGTCAGTCGATTTGAAACAGAAAGGGAAATGTGTCATAGTTACAGAAAGATTTTCAGGTTGCAGAAGCAATTCTAATTCAAACCATCACTTGTCAAACTAATGTAAACACAACTACTGTCAAAAAAAAAAGGGACATTTTTTAAGCCTTTGGGACTCAAAGAAAAGCGCACAGATGGATTAGCAATGGCACAGAGGCAGAAAGGGACACAGTAAATGGGGGAGGTGAAACAGAACTGGGTTGCCAGCATACTTCTGGGGGGAGCTATATGACAAGCAGCTTTTCTATGTAGCTTTCAGCAAGATGGAACTTCCAGTGGTAAGAGAAAACAAAAAAAACCACCCACAAAACCAGAGCTATAAATTGTAATTCCTAACACATATCCTGGTATGTTCTGAATGAACTGGAATTAAGATAAAAGCACAGATGCAGGGTTTGTGAGTACACCAGAAAGGAAAGGGGGTTTAAGAGTTAGCAAGATATCCAATACAGAATTTATCAGTCCACTTTTAGGAACAGTAACGTTTTAAACTCAGAAATATAATTCTCTTTTGTTTTTCTTTCTAAAAATTCTATATGTATCCAAATGCACTGTCAGCTGCCATTCAAGCATAAGTCACTTCAGTAAACACATTTCTATAGAAAAAGAGAAGTTAATGAAAGCAGTCCTAGATTTTTCCCCACAAAAGGCAAGAAGTATAAGAGAAAAAAATTAAAATTATAGTGTTACATTTATATTTACTGCCAAACTCATGTAGCAAGTAAATCCAGATGCACAAACAGGAATAGAGTTTGTTATTTTTATTGGCAGAGTCCCAACAACCTGTGCCCAGCCCGAGACAGCTCACACAGCTGCACACTCCCCATCACAGATACCCAACTCTTTTTGTTTTGTTACAACACCAACCACAATGCAAATTCAACTAGAAAGAAGTTTCAACAGAAGCTCCATCATTATGTTCAAGAACATTATGCATGCTGTACCACAAACTGGTAAATAAACATCACATTTGAAATATTTTCCAGTATATTCAGGTTTTTTCAACTTAGTATAAAGATACTACTATATTTACCTTATTTTTAAACTTTAATAGCATGGTAATGAAATTCCCTCTTGACTTTTTGACACAGGGACAACTTCATGGTTAGATTTGTCTAAACAGAGTTAAAACCTAACAAAAAATTTGAATGCAAGCTAAACAGCAAAAAATATGCCCTGCCTAGTGAAAAATGGCTAACCTAATAATCAGTAAATAATTATTTAATAAAGAGACATACACCTTAAATAAATGCACAGATGTTCATAGTTAGAAAGTTCTTTGTTCAACTCCAACTATACTTTATTGGCAATGTAAAATTTGAGCTTAAAACTAGTAATTATAGAAAAACTACACTGTCCCATAGCTGGAAGAAGCTACTTTCCTTATGAACTTAAACATCCCTAACCATAAACCTGTTGCTAAAATAGTCTGTGTCAAACCGGATGAGGTCTCCTGAGAAACAAGTACAGTGAAATCATCTCCCTTCAAAACCCACTCAAATTCCAAGTGAGCCAAATTTCAGGTCATTTCAGGCTCAGAAAAACAACTACCAGGCAAATGTAGCATAAGCCTTCTTTTCAGGGATCTCTAGTGCAGCTGAAGATTGAGCAAGACTAAGAAGCAATATCCAAGAATAGTGACTAAAGATTTTTCTGATTAATATTTCTATTATGAAATATAAGAAAATAACTGGCATAAGTAGCTAATTGAAAACACTTATTTTTTCCTTGCCCACAGATAGACAGTTATTCAGTTATGCCAGCACTAGTCCACAACCTGACCTTCCAGTAAAATGAAGAACTGTTTTCAGGGACTTGATGACATCTTGCATGCCTAAGTTAAGAGAAGCCTTACTGCAGCCCTTCAATATTTATAAGGGAGGGTTTTAAGAAGGATGAGGGAGCCTTTTTACCCAGACTTGCAGTGACAGGACAAGGGGAAATAGTTTGCAACTGAAAGAGGGCATGTTCAGATGGACAGGATGAAGAAGTTTTTTATGATGCTGGACAATGAGAAAGGTTGTCCAGAGAAGTTGTGGATGTCCTACCCCTGGTAGTGTTCAAATTCAGGTTGGATGGGGCTTTGAGCATGTCCTTGCCCATGGCAGGTGGGCTGGACTAGATGTTTCTAAGATCACATTTACTTTTTTTTTTTTTAAATTATTTGACTATGCTAAAAGAAAAATTAGTTCATGCTTCTGCTAAAAATTTTAAGTTGTTATAGATCTTGGTGTAAGGTTTAATGCTGAAGAAACAGCTACTAGGGTGAACCAAAGAAAAGCCTTGTCAGTAATCTACAGTATTTCTAACACCACCACAGAAAACCTCCATCAATAATACAGGAAGCACACACTTGAACTTATGCTGACAGAAGTTAACAGCAGACAGCCTTTTAACTTTACAGGGCTAATACATAGCTCTGCAGAAGCTTTAGTTATGTATTGCATTAGTCTGCTAACATCATTCAGGTTAATGACCTTACAAAGTTTTTCTTTTTTCTTTAATGCCTAGAAATATCAAAAAGATGCATCTATCATTACCACTGACAAAGCCTTATAAAGCTGGCATGCTACATTTTCACCTCCTTCTTTTGTTTTAGTGTAACTAGGAAGAAGCCAAATTTCTTAGAGGCAAGTAAAAAGATCCAATTGCAGCCCATCAAGAAAAAAATAAATCCAAATCTGAGAAACAGAACGGGAGACAGAAAAGGACATGGAAAAGGTTAAGAGAATTTGCTAGTCTGCCCGAAGATCTGTGAAACTGAGCTTTATCCCAAGATATGCCTTCAGCTAAAATACTCAATTATGATGGTAAAGAGACAAAGAAGCAGTAAGTAAAGCTATAATAGTGTTCAAAAATGCAGAATTTCCATTAAGAAGCAAATGGAAGTATGACAAGATCAGTTGAGGGTGGTCAGGAACACCGGAAAAAATAATTAATAAAAGAGGTGCAAGGCAATTCATGCAGGAGGCAAGTCAAAGAACCCACAGTTCCATGTACCTTTCTGATGTTTAAATAGAGCAAGACAGCAAACATCTCCATTTCAGCTGGGGGAGAGCACATTCAGGACAAATGGAAAATATATATATTAATGCAATAACAAGAATTCAGTCCTGCTGACATATACAGCAATTTTTCCATGTTCTACTCCCTCGGTTTTATAACACTTAAATATTTATTGACATGGTTCAAGTTCTGAACAATAAAGAAAAAGTGGTATCTATCAGCCCTTTCTAAGTTTCATGCTTTTTTATCCTTACATTAGAAGGATAAAAAATGTTCACATGCCAAAAAAAGTCAAAACCCAGGAAAATGTTCTTTGCTCTTTTTCTAGTCTTAAGCCTAACTATGGTAGGGAAAAGTAACAGATATCGATAACTCACCAGAAATGTGGGGTTTTTTCCATGATGCACTTCATATAGCAGGAGAGTTAGGTAAGAGGTTCAGAAAGAAAAATGATGGGCTTTTCTGGAATAATACAATTCCTTTTTCAAGTCAGGAATATCTCCTAATACTGTCAGTAAGACAGACACCTCTTCCTCAGGATGGAGAGGCTTTCATTACTTGCATTTAGTCAAGGAAGTCACAATTAAATGTGAGCATCTGCCAAAGAAAATGCATTACAGACTACAGCAGCTGCTTTGATGAAAAATATGTACTATTACTGTTTCCCTGCCACAGCAAAACCTCCGTTAAGAAAGAGAGGCATTTAAAGCTACAGCTCTGCTTTCTCAAAATGAGATCAGTCAGTCCCATAATAAATATAATATAGAATTATAGAGCTTATTTCGCTGATGGAAATGTTTTTTCCACTACTAATGTTTAGGGTAGTAGAGTAAGAAATATCCTCCTTCTGATTCTATTACAATATATTGTATTGAAACACAGTCTTTGACATCTCTGAATCACTACCTCACTCTAAAAAACACACTGTTCAGAGAGCATTTGCACCTTACATTATATCAAGATGTAGGTCTTGAATACATGCAGCCACTCTGTACTCAGGAGAGGAAAATAAAAGTGACACAAATTCATTTCAGGTAGATCTACAACTTCATAGATTTTCATCAAGCTCTTCATTCTAAATCCTCTAGTATACAAAGCAAAATACTATGGCTCTAGGTGAGCCAGATCTCCAACTCCCACAGCATCTGATGCTTACATAAAGTGCACACTGACATCTCCCATGTTTACTCATCCAGCTATTTACAGTTTATGGATTTCCCAAGCCAGAGTCTCTTGCACTAAGTACAACTTAAAAACATTTTATTTTGGTTATAACCTTCATTACTGAAAAACAACACTAAAAAAAGTTTAAAAAGCCATTTTCAGATGTGTGGAAATCACTTCTCTTGCAACAAATGAGGATATGAAACTTCAGACACACACGTTGGCTGAAGCAGATACACATTTCTCAACCTTAGCTTGGATCAAGACAATATCTTGCCTGGTTATCTATGTCAACTTATGTCAATCTATAGCATAGGAATAAATCCGTATATTCCCGCAATTTCTTTTCGGATATTTGTCCATATACTTATTTGCTAATAATGCAACAAAGATGGTCCTGTTTAGATGTGCTACCCAGCCATCAATCAAATTATTTTGATTTTTAAACATCACCAAATTCAATGATTTGCCCTCCCCCCACATTTTTTACTATCTAGGTATTGTGTCATTAGTTTTCTTCAAAGATCTTTGTGGATTGAAAGCACAGATAACATTAGCTGTGCAACATCTGCTTTGAGCTAAAGCCCTATCCTTCTCTTAGAGAAAATGTATTTAACCTCTCTGCATTAAAAAATAAAGGGAAAAAAAACCCAAATAATACTACTATAATCAAACTGACAGGAAAAGATCTAAAACAACAAGTTCAGTTTTAGAAAGACAGAAGTTCAGTTTAAAGCCCTGTGAAATAAATCAAGGGGGGAAACGTGCAATATTTGAAATTGCAGCTATCTAAACATTTCTACAGAAAATACTGTGGTTAAGATTCTAAGACACAAAGTCTTCATGCTCATAGAAGAACCTGGAGAGAAAAGGGAAATCTCTAAGATAATTTAATCCACCAACACTGAAAAAAAAAAAACATAAACTCAGCCAGTGTGATGAGGACTCAGAGGTATGACTGTTATACAAAGACAAAATGCTGTGGAAACTACTCTAGGGAAGAGCAAGCTTTCAAGCATGAGTGCCATACAAGAAACTACAGGAGAAATGAGTCGGGAGAAAGTGAAGAATTTCTAAAACAGAGAACTTGAAAGAGGAATCTGAAAGACAAAATTGGTTTTTCGACAAAGCATTCATCCAGAAAATTAAAAGTGCACTTGGAGGAAAGAGGTAAAGAACCCCCTTTTTTTTTTTTAATCTGGAAGTATTCTTACTGTTAATTTCATAGCAACTGTAGGTGAATTTTCCCTTATGAATGTGCAAAACCAGTTAAGACCAACCATGGATTACTGGTTATTTTAAGATTCTTAAATTATTTAGATGCATAAGCCTGACTTAAGTCCAGAAAGCTTTGGGCTGTCACTCACCTGTGCCAATTCACATTATAACCTGTCCTCATATCTACTTTCAATGGTGTAGCTAATCTAAATGAGATCTGATAGAAGGGATCCATAAACACCACAGGAGGAAGGATGAATTGTTATGATCACTAGACAGAGAAAAGAAGTGACCTCCTCAAATAACAGCAGTCCACTTCCCCTTAGAACTGCAGAGAAGCAGCAGTGCTATTAATAACTTTTTCACTAATGTCTTTATGGATATGAGACTTTCTGTAGCACTTGCTGAAGACTCTGTTCACCCACTTCCTCAAATGCTCAATTTGGGAAGAAAGAAATTGGTATCCTTTAAAAGGCAACTTTCTAGGAAAAACTTTCAAAGAACAAACTAAAAAAAGTTTGTTGCCATGCTGCCAAGCTATTGTATCTCACCCTCACCTTAGCAAGCCTCTACCAAAGTTTGTTTATTAAAAATAGAGGAACAGTAATTTCACTTCTAAAGGAAATCCCTCAGCACAAGTCAGGGTGATACAGATTACAGAGCAATGGGGAGATCTGGAAGCCACATGTAACCTCATACGGTAGGATACACGTAGATGCATAACTGCACAAACAGTAAAATTTCATAGTCATACATCAAGACCATGAATAATGTCAGATACTCCAAGAGAAGGAAACATTCTAAGCTTAAGTTTAAAAAAATTCAGTATCCAGGAACTGTAAGCACTATTGTGGGCTTCACGCAACATCTGTCCCTTTCATGAAGCTCTATATAAAACACTCACAGGTTGCCACCAGCCCTTGTAGTGTATCCTAGGGGAACCTTCAGTGAAGCACTGGATTAAATCTCCAGGCAACTTCTCCCTCTCCTGCCTAAGGACCTTCTCCCAGACCCATACCAGAAAAAAGTCCTCAGATCCCTTTGAGAAGTTTCCTGGAACTTACTGGCTTCCCGTAAGGTACTGAGGAAGAACTAGATTAAGTTTGTGTCTACAGCTACTAATTTTGCCAGTTGGACAGAAAGGAAGTTCAAGGATAAAGATGTACAGGTTATGCCTAGAGAACAGAAGTTCTTTTATGTATTTGCAAGACAATCTGCCCAAGCAGTAAAACATGTAAGCTGACAACCGAAGATGTCAGAACAGTCCCTTCCCACTCATCACCCGAAAACTTGCTTTTACATGAAAATCACCTCAGAAAAGCTGCAGTTCTAGGCTAAATATATGCACAGGTCACTTAATCTGATTCAGAAGAGAAAGCAAGATGTGATAGATATCCTACCCAACTGCCAGCGTCCAGAATTGGGAGAATTCAGATCTTTCTTACCTAAATCTGACAGGAGAAGATGCAAGCTTTTATATACCACCATCCCTCAGCTGTAAAACAAGAGGAAGACAACAAAGCCCTGTACTGAAGCACCACTATGACCTCTTGAGTATAGCACTAGAGATTCTAGTTCTCCCAACATTCTTGTTCTCTACTGGAACTGCCTGCCTGCAGCTCAGTAGACACCTAACTACTTAAGAAATGCAAAACAGGAAAACTTCTTACACAGCAAGACCTCGAGGCTTGATTTCAGACCAAACACAGCTGTTTCACTTGTAGCATTGCTATATCAGCTCTCTCCTGGATATGACTGGGACAGATTAAGTGAAGGAGTGTCACCATAAATAGAGAGATAACATGACTGGTAGTTTCAAGCATCCACTCCAGTCTGAAGAAAATGGAGCTGAATCAAGAGTGTCTTGAACCACTTATTCAGCTCAATCTAGAAATGTAGAAAATAAAGCAGGAGCATTACCAAGTAACTCTAAACCATTATTTTCTCTAGATCACCTATTTAGGATGTGTTTCACAGTCTGCAAAGCCAAAGACTGCAACTACCGTCTCCACGCACCGGCTCAGTCCCCTGTATCTTACACCAGACAAGGTTTAGACCTATTCTCTTGGTCATGACCACACAAACGACCAGAATCATGTGGGAAGTTACCAACACAGGGAATAAGAGACTTCAAGAATAAATAATAAACCTAAGCTGGTTTTGAATGTGTAATATGGCAGGACTCATCCAAAACTGCTGACTGTCCAAGCTAGGAGCACACATTCATGCTGCTTAAGCACACTCCACTGATACCTCTAGTCAGGCTTGGAGCTCCAAGTACTGAAGACACTTGAGAAGGCACTTACACCAAGTTTTGTACTCAGCTTGTCCAGATTTGTGTGCTGTGAGCTAGTGACCACTCTTATACTAAACAATGATGGGATGCTGCTCGAGCTTCGCTGCTTTCAGTCTGTCAAGTTTGTGTTCCTTTGGTTGTCATCTCATTCCTGTCATCAAAGATTGGCTACATGCAGACATTCTCCTGGCCTACAGCTGGAGTTTCATGAAAGCTCGACAAGAAGTTCCAGCATTAAGAAGAAGCATTAGAAGTTCCAGGGATTGCTAAATGGTGGATGTTGCAAGTATTCTGACTTGGAAGAATCCACTCATTATCCAGAGGGTTTCTGTGATTTGGATGCTAAGCATGGCAGGATTGTCTCAGGAAAAGATGAGCTCTTCTTTTTCCTTCTCCTCTCATGACAAGTCGTCCCTCAATTCTGAGTCACTAAGAGGCCTGCAATCAAAAACTCTATGTTGTTCAGGCCAGGAAGAGGGAACAGATTAGGGTAAGACTTGTCTATACTGGTTGCCTATGGCTGGTACAGAGATTTCTGTTTAGAACTGTGAGACAGACTGGGACTCAGGCTGCCATGGAGACTGGGAAAAAGCTGTGGGAAAAATATAGGAAAAAAATCTGTACTCAAAAGAGGCAGCACCATGTTTAAGAAGGTCTTGTACCAGTACAGAATGTAGCAATACTGGCTCAGTGTGTGTATGTAATACACAGTGATTACCCATGACTAACTACATAGCCACTAGGCCAACATACCAGGCAGCTGTTTTCCCTGTGTTAACACGCTTCTTCTCATCATCATTTTGACCAGCTAGTCTATGATGGGTTTGAGAAGGGACAATGCACACAGGTAGCTTGCAATATTCCTGGAGTCCAGAACTATCTCTACAGGATATGATGCAGTATAGCAGTCAGAACATGAAAGAAGTTGAAAATGGATTGGATTGCTACACAATACTGCCAGCATCCTGCATGCTTAAGAATGCCTAGACTAGATTTTCACATTAATCCCACATTTTTATTAGTAGTTTCAGGCAAAAGCTTCCTTATTAAAACGAGTAATTTTCTTTAAACAGTGCTTTGTTTTTCCAAATACCTGAATTTTACAGAAGTAGTTCCATAGAATTTACATTATGACTCAGATTTAAAAAAAAAAAAACAGCCAGAGTACAAGAATCCAATTGCTATTAAATTTCTGGGGACTAGATGACGGCATGCAATTAGACTTAATTCCGTGTAATTAAACTGAATTGCTAGCTAATACATTTTCAACCTGATGCAAGTCAGATTCTCATATTATTTACCTTGATATGTGTTGGTAATATCACTTCTGTTAATATCAGTATAGTTAATTATTCCTTTGCCTAACTGAAGCAGCAATATTGGTGGAAAAAGTCTGCATACAAGAGAATAATAGCCTACATATGAAAATCTGACAGATCATTGAACTGATGTTCAGTAACTGCTTTAAGGATGAAGAGTCATTACCTCTGCTTTAATTTGTATGTGCTTAGTACACACTCCACACCCCTTTGCAATGTATGATTTAAACAAAACAAAACAAAAAAAACAAGACAGAAAGACCCCAATTCTGGCCTTGGCAATCTATGCAGCTCCCATTCTCTTCAGAATACAACTATATACAATAAATGACAGATTTTGATCTTTTCATTATCTTAATTTTAACATATCTGGAGCAGGAAGCTATACAGTGTTCTTTTTTCTGCAAAAGAGAGTAATATAAAATCACTGTATACCTACCACAACAATAGGGACCGGAAAAAGAAGCAATCATATGACGCTTTCACAGACACTTTAGCTCATGTACCACATAGTTAATACATTTCATGCAGGAAAACTGCCCTCCATTAGAGTAAGCAGACAGAATTTAAAAGTACTTTCTAAATCTAGCTTACTTTTCATTTGCTTTGATTATATTTCTGTGGCCTTAAAATATGAAAAATATGCCTTTTCATTCTCTCTCCTGAAGTGCTCAGACTGAAATCACTGAAACGAATACATATCTTCTTAACATGATAATGGATTAATTATGTTGCTTCACTATCTATCCATATAAAGTGTGTTTTGAACTTTCTGACATTTTTATGCATAAAGCCTAAGTTACAGTCCAAATGTTATGTGAAATAGAGACTCTCAGTTGTGGCTCCTGCCCCCTCTCCCAGCCCAGTCTCTTCTTACAAAGACAGCAATACAAACACTCCACAGAAATGAAAAGAGTGAGGAGAAATGATGCACACAGACTTCAGGGGCAACAGAGATCCCAGCAGCTCTCTCCAGAAGTATGCATGACCATTCTGAGGATAAGCAAGTGGGAAGCAAGGTCAGAAATGACACTCAGTTTGTCACTACAAAGTCAGCTAGCACTTCCACATATCTCATATGCAACATATACAGACTCCCTGCAAAAACTGCAGCGAAACTATGGAAGCTGCTCTGCTGCTATTTTATGGCCTACAGAAAAAAGGATTTCATTTGCCAGACACCCAAAAAATCTAGGCATACCAACACACTCTGTTTGCATGGAATCCAAATACCCTGAAGAAACAACAAACTCTTATTTAGGCATCACTAAAGAAAACTACAGATGGAGGCGATGGAAGCATGCAGATACTCTTGATGTAAGGAAAATGTACCTAGAGTGCATGTCAAAATCTGTTAGAAATATTTAAAGATAATTGACAAAAGATGGCAAAGAAGAATCATCAAGAATTATTTTGACATACTTTTGTAGTTCCTCCACTGCTTTGACAGTCTAAATTGTATCAGCCTCTCTGGGTTGCCCTAATGACTAAACGAGCGCTTAACTGCTACTAGCTGCATTCCCAACTCTCATGCTCCCTGCCATTTCTGCTCCTCACTGAAAGAGATGACTTGACTATACTACAGTCTTCCACACTGCAGGTCTTCAGTAGATCTGAACCTTGAACTGGGCTCTCACAAGCCCTCCTTGTAATCTGACCCAGTTCTCTCAATACAAATATCTCATCAAGAGGCGAAAATTCCACATGCAAAGGTGACAGCCTGACCTCATCATAATAATGGTAAAACTCCTCACAGGTAAGTAAAATCCTTGATCTTTTCAATCAAGGTCATACCACTGTTATTACCAGTGTCCTCAGCAAATTTTCAGAAGATGCTCATTCTTTCAATCTTCTTTTGACATCTGCATTTTCTTCATAATCTGAAACGGTATCAGTGACATGTACCAGCACAAGGGAAAAGAATGGCTGATCAGCTCTTACAAGTCCCAAAAGAAGTCTCATCACTTTAACATGGTGGTATTGCTGCTGTCATATGTAACTCACTGAAATACAGTAAAAACCTTGGGTTACACACCCATTAAACACATTAATCCTGTATCTTTTTTCACTAGTTTCTAATGAAAGCTTCTTGATCAAAAAGAGCACTTATTAACTTCATTTTCCAATGAAAAGCTTTGAACTCTTTTGTTCCAAATTGTTAAAGGTTCACAATATTTTATAAAGTTTTCAGATCAGGACTGTAACTTCTTTCTTTCAGGGATTAAAAAAAAAAAAAAAGTAGAGCAAATGGAGTGGGAGGCAAGGTGGACAAGATATATACATATGGCAGCATATAATAAATACATATATATAGATATTTCACTTTCTTTTAAGAGACTTCATGTAAGAAACCTGGATTTAATAAAAGCAGTTGAGTATTCTCTTTGTGGCTTATTTCATTCACAGATCTTCTTAAAGAGACTAGTATGTTTGAAACAGGAGAACCAGTACCTCTAAAAGGTTTTACTCAGCTTTTCTTTGTTCCATTATGTTTGACAGTGCTCTATGTTCAGTGCAAACCATCCACCTTCAAGCAAGGAATGCACTCACGCAAGAGGAATGGATTGCTAGGCTGCCAGTACAGATGGTACCCATAAATTAAACCTAGATCTATCATTTATAAATGAAAATACTTATCTCTGACTCGTACCTTGACCTGTATTCCCCTCCAAGGTATTCACTCTTGTCAGCTCTGTGGCCTGACTGCCACAGGATTGCATCTTGACCATGTCTTTACTCTGTTGCTGGTGATGAGATTGAACTTCAGTTCCTCACTGCTCCCTACCTACTCTGATATTTATGGAAGGAAACCCAAGTACACAGACGCCAAAACCAATCCAATGGCCAGCTCCAGCTAGAGCCCTAGTGTGGACAAAGATCAGCATAAGAAGACTCTTTATGATCTGTTTTAGCTATTGGATATTAATTTCCATTTCAACTCACTTTCAATTTATATTTTCAGAGAATATATAGAGTAATTGTTTATATCTCAAATATAACAGCTTCAACTCCAATATGAAATACCAAAATTCCACTGGATTAATAGCATGACTGGTTAATCAAAGTTGGTTATATTGTCTACCAAAACCACAAATATAAAAGAACAAAGTGATAACTGCATCTTTTGTGTATTGTCAGCATATTCCTCTAATTTTAAGCTCAATATGAACAACTGAATATCTATCTATCTATGAACTGGGTAAAATATCAGTAATTTATACATTTTACACTAAACAATTACCACATGCACACTGGTAAATTTCCATTTGGAATTTAGTGTGTCAAGTTTTTTTTCCCTAGGAAATCTTGGAAATCTGGGGAAAATAAAAAAGGGAAGGGAGAGGGGATAAAAGAAAGGCATAGGGAAAGGGAACTGTAAAAGCCAACAGAGAAAATGGAACGGAGAAAGGTAAAACTTCCCAATGGGCATCCCCTCCCAGGCATCCTCACCAGTGCATCAGGTGACCACCATACTATCTTCCCCCATAGAAACCATATAGATTTCCTCATGATCCATTCAAATTCCCAATTTCTTGACTCCACTTATGATGCTATTAGTACTGACTGGAGTTGTCTTTGATCAGAGGCTGGTATTGCAAGCAATATGGCTGGTAAGCTCTGCGTGTGTTATTGGGTTAGTACGAGTACTGCAAACAAAAAGCTGCAAAAAACAGTGGAAGAACAGGATGGTGAAAAAGAGTGTTTCTTACACCAGTAGCAACCATTTCCCATGGGAAACCCAACATAACAGTAATATCAGGGTGTGCAAGGCCATGGACAACAACAGTATGAGGACAGCAAAGGAAAGACTGCCCCTTTTTCACCACCTCTGGCAAAAGTTTACAGAACTGCAAGGGAAAGGCAGAGTGCAGAGCTCTAAATGGAAGACCCTTGACACTGAAAGAGACTGAGGCACCAAAGACACTATGCAGCACATCACCGTCTCTATGAATATAAGCTCAAGTCTTCTCATATCGTGCATGCACACAAGACTGACTTATCCTTCAGGGCTGCCAATTTTTCTAGTGGACCAGGCACCACCTTTCCAAGACACTAATTAGACAAGGCCTTCTTCAGGTTAGAACAGGATGGCAATAGAAGCTGGACTCATTCAAATAATCAGAGGACTGGAACACCTCTCCTACGAGGACAGACTGACAGTTGGGGTTATTCAATCTGGAGAAGAGAAGGCTCCAAGGACACCTTATTGTGGCCTTCCAGTGTCTGAAGGGGGCCTACAAGAAAGCTGGTGAGGGACTTTTTAGGAGGTCAGGTAGTGACAGAACCAGGGGAAATGGATGCAAACTAGAGGAGAGTAGATTTAGATTAGATATCAGAAGGAACTTCTTCACCATGAGGGTGGTTAGATAGTGGAATGGGTTGCCCAGAGAGGTTGTGGAAGCCTCATCCCTGGAAGCTTTACAGACAAGGCTGTATGGGGCTCCTGGCAACCTGATTTAGTGCAAGGTGTCCCTGCCAGGCAGGGGGATTGGAACTGGATGATCTTCGGGGTCCCTTCCAGCTCTGACAATTCTATGATTCTATGACAACATATAGGGCCCATGTCTGAACAAAGCCTCAAGAGTCATCCATTCTAGAAAAGACCACTCTGTGTCTTGAGCAGAAATGGACTTAAGACTGAGAGTCTCAGAGCAGAAATTGTATGAAGAGATACAGAATCCAGCATCTTCTACTCCAAGAACAAAGAACTATGGATAAATAAAAGATGTATTGTAATTAAGTCAACTTCTTACAGGCACTTCTGAGCTGTCCTCACGGAAGACTATTACATTTCCTTAAACAAAAATAGTTAACACTTACGCAAGAGCTTTAAAATCCAACTATTCTGAGAGTTATGAGACATTAAAAAGAAACTTCAGCAATCTATCTTGAATTGTGAGTGATGTTAACATTTATATTGAAAAACACCACTAACAATTACTGAACAATAAGAACAACTATTTGCTTCCTACTACTTTCTTCTACTAAGAAATTAGAAAACATATATGTCACTCAAACACAATATTATCTTTTTTTCCCAGAAAAATTCTAATATGAACAACAGCACCAAATGAAGCAAGTACTGGAACTGTCAGTAATGAAGACACTACTTCACTTTGTTTTTAAACTGCTCCGGGCACAAGAAGGTGGTGGTAAACAGAAGACACGTAACGGCTTACAAGCTATTCCTGTTTCACGCTGTAGACTGCTCATTTGTGGAAAAGCAGGTTGATGGAAAACCAAACACAACTGTTTGCAAAACTGTCATTTTAATGTCAGGTTGAAAATATTTGGGTGTATTACACATTCACACAGACTTTGATACCAAAATACAATGGAATCTGACACCAAAAAAGTGTTTTGAGTAGGCTTAACTATGATACTGCACTTGCATCAACTTGGTCACCAAGAAGCATAATGAAATGTGTTCAGAATTCTGAACTGACAATGACAATTTCATACAAAAGAGAGCTATTTCAATATATACATGAAGAAACTGGCACCAGTTGTAGGTAATATGACTAACTGCAGCTTTTCTCTGGGGCCATGACATGTTTTTTTCCTGGTTTTGATCACATCTCTGCCATCGTAATGAAAAAGAGGTATTAAAATTGTGTATTACTTGCATCATTGATGATGGAAAGTTATATATAGTTGAGATCTATTTTATATAAATAATGAAGGAACTTAACTGTAAGAAGGGATGGAATTACCTTCCAAGACTGCTCCAGTATTATGACGGAGAATAAGCCTGCATTTTGCTCTGAACATAGTAGGCATTTTGGGTACAAAACATGTGTAGACCAGGGCCACTGACACAGAAATGCATTAGATATGAGAAAAAAAAATATTCAGAAATAACCAATAATATAGTTTTAAATATCTTTAACAGACCCAGGGAAGCCGCTGGGGACCAGAGGGGAGCAGGGGGAGAGGGGGAAGAAGAGATGAGAAAGGGTAGGTAGAAAAGCGCATCTGAAAAACCTCAATGTGAAATGCCTTCCTTTTTTGTTCATGAGTTCTCATCAGAACATACAGGCCCTTGCAAGCTTGCAAATTAAATCCTGAATAACTGTCACAAAACTATTCTTCTGTCACAGAAACCAAAATGTCAGGGAACTAAAGCTGAAACACTGAAAGACAAATATGTTTAAAATTCTTCTATGTCAGTGCTTGTTCTGTGTTGTTTGTGACAGAGATTCTCAACAGCTTTTGCATCATGCATTTTCATATGTCAAAAGGTCTCTACGTTTCACTTCACTACTTCTTTCTCAATGTTCAGCTTCTTTTAAGTATTTTTCCCCTCTTAAATTCTCGTACAGTTTAACAGTGGTTTTGGACTTCTTCAGACCAACTTAAAACTATAAACTGCCATGACCTTAGTGCAAATCTTTCAAGGATGAACATGCATTTTGTGCAACAGAAGTAATACTTGCCTTTTTTAACACTCATAAGCACGAATGATTACTGGTTGCTGTTATATTCCATTTCACATCAAAATTCAGACATTTTAGGTTTGTCAATACCACTGTACCCTTACTGGAAACCACCTATCCGATGCCCAGAACTGCTAACTGTAAGCTGCCTTCTCAGGATGTACACACGTCTTGCCCCCGAGAACACAGTTACACAAAACTCAGGCCGCGCACGCGGGACGGGATTTACCCGTACCTGCCCTCCATCACCGCCTGCTCCAGGCAGCTCCGGTAGCGGTGCCTGACGGGAGCTCCTCGTCGCCCAGCCCTGCTTCCACCTGTTCGGCCCCACCAGGGCATCTCTTCTCGACGCGCTTCCCCAGATCCCCGCTACCGAGCGGCTGTGGGCAGCTCGCACCGTCCTCACCCCCCGCTGAGGCTCCAGCCAGCGACCTAGCTGCCGTGGGTACACCCTGCACGCCCCGACATGGCCCCGGTCCCACAGGTCGCAAAGGGACGCCCCTCCCGGATCCCGTCAAGCACACATACTCCATGCAAGGCAGGCGCACAGAAAACTCTTCCACTCACGCTCCCGCTAAACAAAACTTGCCGGGGGGCGACCGCCCCCCACCCGTCTCCACCTTGCCCGCCCTGACACGGCGCAACTTTCCGAAACCTTCCCAAAGCTTCCAAAAAATCTACCCAAGCAAGTCAAGGACCAAGAGCCAGGCGGCAGGAGCGGCCAGTCCCCACGGCGCGGAGCGGGGCGGCAGACGGCTAGTACCACTCACCTTCCCGCGCCTCCGCTTTATCTCTTCGCTCGCGGGCTGCAACTTCCAGTCCTTTCCCCAACTGCCATCTTCCACCGGCGCGGCGGGGGAAGGAGCAGAACGAGGAGGAAAAGTTGCAGTAACAGCGGCTGCCGTGGGGATTAGGTGGCCATAGCGCCAGCGGGAGGCAGAGCGGGCGGCGGGACGAGCCTGAACCGTGCGCCGCGGCGGGCGGGGCGGGGCGGCGGCAGCTGGCGAGGGGCTGTACGCTGCGATCGCAGCCCGTGGCGACGAGAGAAGGATTTACTAAAAATAGCCGCTCGCCTCGGCGGGAGGGGTGGCGGGGGGAGGCGGCCGGGCTGCGCCGCGCTCCCCGCCGCGGCCGCTGGGGACAGCTCCGAGGGGCGCCTCGTCTGGGCAGAGGGACAGGGAGGCACCGTAGGAGGCATTTCGGGCCCGAAACTTAAGGGACTGCGGCTTTCCGGGCCTGTCTGTCCGGAGTGGCTGGGATTAGGCAGTGCTACGGCCGCAGCGGCGGCCGGAGGGTTCGGCCCACGGAGTGGGGTGGCGGTGCCCGGACACCCGCCTAGGCCCTGGCTTCCCTCTCCGCGATGGGGTTCTGAGGTTGCTGGTTGCCGCGGGAGCGCGGCGTTCTGTGGTGGCCACTGGCGACCGGAAGGGTTTCGCGCGGGCCTGGCAGGACAGGGCCTGCATGCCCTCCCTGCTGGGCCGGGCGTAGGCTCCGCGGGGCTTTTACCGCCTCCCCCGCAAGGACTGGCTGGCGGCTGGTTCCGGAGGAACCTCTTCGTTATTTCTTGCCCCTGGCCACTCTTTTCACTGGTGACCTCTTTCAGCTTTCAGGATAGTGAATGCACCTGCCTCTCACCCTCCCGGCGGAGGCAGAGCCGGCCGTGTGGCCCCGCGGGGTGCAGTGAGGACGCGCGTCCGGCGCGGCACCCGCCGGAGGTTCTACGAGGTCGATCTAGCATTGGTAACAGGGAGCAAGTGTACAAGCTGCTGTGTGGTCCTCATGTGGTAGGTGTTGCTATTCCTTTGGGCTGGCACATCCTGAGATGACTGCACATTTTTCTAGTGCTGCTTTCTTTTTATCAGTCTTGATACTTCTTAGCATCTTCAAACTAGAGGATGCCCATCTTTCTGAACCCACATTAGGTTTCTTTGGTAATGATAATAGTCTCCAAAATTCCCTTTTCCTAATACTGTTTTTTTTATGTCATAAGAAGCACTGTAGCGTATGGAATCTGCCTCAACCACATTTATTTCTAATATAAATTAGAATACAGACATTTGTGGCTACATTTCTTCATTACATAGGAGAAAAGACAGTGTCTCCTTTTGTTTCTTTTCTTACAGGTGAAGGTTAGCCTCAAAGCAGTTGTCTTGAAATCTAAGCAATCAGAAAAATTGCTAGCTATCTTCTGCCTAAAGGCTTTGGAAATTGCATTTGTAATTATATATAGTACACTTATTACTCTAGAAGTTTTATGCTGTGTTTCACTTTTTCCTTTTAAGATTGATTATACTTATTATTTGCACTGTATTGTTTTCAGATGTTAGTTTTTCTGAAACAAATGTTTAAAAAGTGTTGTTTCTAGGAGTGGTAAAGAACTTAAAGTACTTTAAGAGTAAAATGTAAAGCTGGTGGCTAAAGAAAGAGGTTTGAAATTTGGGCCTGAATGTCATTGATTGCTCAAGGGATACAAAAAATAAAAACTCATCTGTGGTAAGCAGTGGGTTTTGTGACCCTCAAAGTAAATCTTACTTATTAAAATTAGAAATAAAATGGTGTCTGCATATGTTTCAACTTGGAGAGGACTCTCACTAGTTTGTTTTGGTTTGTGGTTAGTTTAGCATTTGGTTTCAGTAGTGTAGCTAGATGTTAATTCATGGAGTGCCATATGACAGATCTAAGTCCAAATTGGCTAATGAAATCACACAGCAGTTTTCCATGACAGATCAATACACTTCAAACTGAAACATACTTTTGTTTCATTATGTACTTTTGTCCTCTGTGTACTCAGAGGAAGCATCAGCATTATCATATTCTAAAAAACAATTTGCTGTTCTAATACTGTGTTGGGAACTCCTGAGTTTCTGCTGGAAAATAGCAGGCATCTCTGAGACATCTCCATGTTCTGGTTACTGCTGTGCTTACTCTAATAATTTCTAGCTCAAAAATACAATGCAGTGGTGCATGGTGGTAATATTCAGGCAGCCTTTACTTTGCTTTTGCTAAATCTACTATTGCTATTCCATTACTGCATTATCTACTCCTAATCTTACTGACCAAAAAATGATTTATAGACTTGACTGATTTAGTGAAGTGAATATGTGTAGCTCTTCTTTCAAATGTTGCATTCCCTATTTTATCACTGTCTTTCTGAGTTATTACAAACATTTACTGATAGCCATGGTGGTGAGAAAAGACTCTGGTATACCTGCATTATAATTTATAAGTTTAATTTCTAAAACCTGAGATGAGGTGCTGAAATCCTTGAAACATTTTTATTCCTGAAAAGAGATGTGCAGCTTGCAGCATCTCTGCCACATTGTGAATTGGTGTCTGCTGATCATTAGTGCTATTGTGCGTGTGAAGCACTCTTCTTTACAATAACTGAATGCTTGAATGGAAAACCCTTGTGTATTTGTCACATGGAAGACCAGTAAGGTCATTTCTGGGAAGGCCACGAAAGGTTTTGGAAACTGTGGGAGACAACACAACACGAGATAGAGAAGCAAGAGTAAGCCGATGAGAGGCCTGCATGGCTTTTCTAATGTGCTATTTTTATCTGTGGGATTGTTTTCATAGTGTGCTATTTTTATCTATGGGTTGCTTTTATAGTAAGCTGTTTTTATATAAGGGTTATTACTTGTTGATTGGTTAGTATCCTTTCTCTGTGGGTATAAATTCCAGCCATTGAAGCAATAAAGGGATTCTCTCTTCCAATTGAGCCAGGTGTACATGCCTATCACTCACCACAGGAAATGACACAGGAACAGAAAAACTGTCTTCCTCATGGTTCCTTACTTAGGGTAGTGCCTGCTGAAGGCACTAGGAGAAAAAGCATATTCTTTTTTTTTTCTTTTTCTCCCCAAGTCAAATAGAAGCATTGAAAAAACTAATACATACAAAACTCTGCAACATTCAGTAAATCATTTTTCACATTGACACATACTGATATCATTAAAATTGTGGAAGAACAGCTTTCAGAAGTTCCAGGCTTTCACTGGAAACCAGGTATTAAAAAGGCACTGAGGTATAACAGCTCATCAAGCAGTACTTAAGACTCATCAAGCAGTGAGCAATTCCCTCACAATGATACCGAAAGGAAATGTGTAGGATGTTCTGTACTGTGTGACCATTAAAATTAAGATAATACTCAACTATGTCTTTTTCCAATCTGGTTCATAAACAATTGTTTCACAAAAAATGAAACCCATCAAGATGAACAGAAAAAAATCCTTAACATTTAACAAGACTGAACTGTACTTCCAGCGTACGTGTGGTTGTTAACTTTTGGATCTGAGTAAGATGAAGTAACACTTGTCCTTGAAAACCATTGAGGAATGAACAAAAGCTAAGTCTGCTCCATTAGTTGATGTTATATGACAGCTCTTTTCTGAAGATGATCAGTCCTTTTTGATGTATTTCTATTCCTTGACTGCCACACAGCAGATCCTTTTCATTATCTCTGGTGGTCAAGAGACTTCAGTTATTCTTTTCAGGTGTGATCTTGCAATAGACCTATGCTTCTAGTCACATCCAGAGCAGACTCACAAGGTGTACTTTACAGAGATGATTCTTAAATTCAGCTTGAAGTTCAAGGAGGCAGCCACCTACTTGCTGAGTAAGGTGAATAAACACCCCAAAAACTTAGCTGGTGTATGTTCCTTAGCTTCCTGTCCAGTTTACAGTGCGAACTCATAGCTCTCTCTGCCTTTTATCTTCAAAGCTCAGAGAAGGTCAAGTCATACTGTACTCCTCTGAAGAAATAAATATCAGCTGCCTCTTATCTGTCACCTTACAGAGCTAGGTCCTTTCAATGTTCCAGATCTTGGTTTTGTTTTTTTTAAATGAAATTAATAGACTGATACCTAGCATGTTGCACAGATTATCCACACACCATCTTCCTAAAAAATGTGGTCCTTCTAACTAGTCTTGTGCAATTCTCTATGTATGCTTTATATGTGTATTAATGCTTAAAAGAGTATCTGCTGTTGCAATTATTTGGTTTTTACATGTTTGCATTAAGTCCTTCTCTAAAATTTTAAAATGTGTCTTCTCTAAGACAAACATCAAAATTTGGTGAGGGGAGGAAGTGTAACTTGTTTCAGGTTGGGTATAATTGTTAATTTTGTTTACAGAAAGTGTTTGCTTTTTTCCTGAAAAAAGATCAACAGTTTAGCTGATCAGACAGTTTTGTGCAATTTGTAAATAACCACTTAACTGCTACAGAAATGGGCAATCTAAATACAGCAGCACAGATGCCAACATTTTAAAGAGAATAGGAATTTTTGTACTAACAAAAAAAAACCAGAGAAGGAATAGTTTTACATATATTTCAGTGTTTTATGAAAATACATTTTCTGCACACTGGAGATACTTGAATGTGTGATTAGCTCTTTCAGTGCTTGGGCTTTCAGGAATGTGTACACATAGCTACATTCGATAGGACTGTTCAGGTGGTTAAAATTAAACATGTCATTACACCTTTTTTTTTGTGCCAGTGGTTAGCTGATATTTGGAAATTTGTGGGCTATTTCCCAGAAACATGATAAGAGTCAAGTGATTTTTGATCCTGACCTATTTGTATGCAGAGAATATAAACAAATCTTGTTTCCTTGAATGCAGTAGGTAATGGAATGAGTGACCATACCAGGCTGCTTGCTCATAATGCCAAGCCTGCACACAAACTGTCCTGCAGCAGCACTGTGCCCCCAAAAGTGGTTCTTTACTCACAGAAAACAGAGGTTGTAAGTGCCCCCTCGTGCTGTGGTGAACTGTGCAGAACTTGAAATCATTCGTATAAATAGGGGATCTAAGTAGTAGGCTTGAATGCCTATTGAAAGATTTCCTTTTAGTTTTGGACTAACTGGAAATGAAGCTGATCCCCATCCTTGCTTTTCCTATGTGCTCCTTCACTTTTGATCCTCAATCCTCTTCCACCCTGAACCTAAACACCTCTGACTGTTATGGCCTTTCCTGTTTTTTGCCTGAATCCTCTTTTCCCATTGTTTTCTGAGATGCCCAATTTTCTAAACTTTGTGTTCCAGACACTGGTATGTCCCATTCTACTGGTGCAAGTGACCTGCTCTGAGCTCTGACCTTGTCCTTTGCTGGTCTTCCCAAAGTCATCTGATGACAGACTCCAGCAATTGTCTTACCCAGAGTCATGTCCAGGCTCAGCAGCAAGTTCTGTCATTTTATGCCCTTTTTTCATATTCCCAGTGGTTTTTTTATTATCTCCTTGATTTTTGTGATGCACTTGTTCCTTCTGGGCATACAACATACAGTTCCACCAAAGGAGTCTGTTTGTACACTTCATTGTACAAATCTCAGCTTACAGGACTGAACACCTTTTTCAGCTTTGTCCTGCTGATCCACAATTTGGAAGGTAGTTTCTATTCTTTGCCATTACTAAGTTAGCAGGCATTAAAGTATTTCTTCGCTTACCCTGAATAGAAAATGGATTTTATCCAAACAAGGATGGATCATAACTATATCAAGAACTGCCCACACATCATAAATATATCTAGCTTACAAAATTCCAGATGCTTTAGACTTGTAAAAGTGCTTAATGATTACAAAAATAAAGTGCCTGGCCTTTGCACTTGGCATGTCTTGTTTGTTGCTCATAATCATTCTTAGAAGGTAAACTGTTATAGGTGAATTTCTTCAGTTCCTGGCTGAACTGCTCTATTAAAAACAAGCTGTGTTCAAGCTGAGAGGAGAAGCTCTCTGAGGAATGCCCTGTCATTAAACCTGACCAGATCATGCTCGTTCAGGTGGACAATTGCCTCTGGTTTTGTCATGCTCTTATTATAACTAACTGCATGATCAGATAATATGTGATTCTGAATGAAAGTGTGAGCCTCAAATTACACAAATCTTTCTCACTATAATGATTCATCAGGTAGAATTTGCTTCAGCTTTCTGCTTGATTTTTTTTTTTTTTTTTTATTATTATCCCACGCTCTGTAGTGATGACAGTTGTGATGGGGAACAGGCAGAAGTTACTGCTGGGAGCCTCTGTTGATAAGCTTGATGCAGGCAGCTTGAGCCTGATGATTCATTGATGATCAAGTGCAACAAACAGCTCCATGTGAGTATTTCAGCAAGTAATTTTCTGGGTGACAAAACAATTTGGTGACATTATTATTCCTTCCTGTAAGTTCTTACTTTATGTTGTCAAATCTCAATATCCAGTAATTTTTCTTGCCTGAGATCCCATGGCTTAGTACTAGGGCAGTATGAACCATGATGTCCATGCAAAGAGAGCTTTTTCTGCACAGTTCTTAGCTGTGAGGAATGGTTATCATCGATGTGGTCTTTGGTTTTTCCAACTGGGGTAGATGAACTGTGCTGTAGATACTCTGTTTCTGTTCTCTTGGTTGACTTAAAGATAGATTCCACTGTCATGGCTGCTCCACTGTTAAAAATAGTTACACAGGCAAGGATAGTTTTGTAATAACATTTGATATTAACATAAAAATACCTGGGGTTTATTATTGATTGACTTCCATGACTAATGAAGTCTACTGGTGAAGTAAAAATTGACACATAACTCCTAGGTGGTGATGGAAGAGAGGGGCTCAGTTCCCATTGCTCCACCTTTTGCAAATGCAGTATGCACTCACACTCACAAGTATTATGTCAGGCTGCATAGCTTCCCTTTCAGTTTAAGGTAGGGCTGCGGGCACCCTGATATTACCAGTTTCTACTTGGCAATAACCTTGTCAGCTCCCTTTTGGTATTCATATGTTATCAAGCAAATAACACTAGTTTCTGAAAATGACCAGTTCCATTTACATTTCATAATCTATTGAAAGGAAAAACGTTTGTGACTAAGAGAAGGAAGGAGCTGTCAACCCTGTTTTGTGATTGCTGCCCACAAACGTTCTCACATTTTGCTTTAAAAAAGCGTTCTGACAAAAATATTAGCACTAATAGTACAGTATGCATATGTTCTCAGAGTATAAATAGTGCAACTTCATCTCATGGGATAGCTCAGGGCTCTATCCAAAGACTTTAATGAGGTTTGAGGTTGTTCAGCACCTCACAGCAGGCACTCGGCATGCAGGAGGAAGGCAACATGCTGAACCTGTAATCACATGAGGTACAAAGCACCATCAGTACTTGTCCAAGCCAAAGGAGCCACAGAGCATCAAGCCTTTCCATCTCCAAAGAATGTCAAAAAACATTTCTATCACACTGTATCAGCATCCTCCAACAGACACGTCCTGCAAAGAGCAATCTGTATTGCATCCTGCTTTCACACAAGAAGTGAAACTCATTTGCCCTGACTTAGGGGACTGCATTACGTTCAGCTCCCTGCTCAGGCAATAGAGGGAACTGCCTCCAGAGAAGACCTCCAACTCAAATGTAGATGCCAAAAATTGGATGGGATGGATCCCACCTGAGGTGTCCACTGTCTTTTATTCACTCTTTACAAGGTTTCTTTTCATCACATGAAGTCTTGCAGGGGAATGTTTATCAGTCAAGTTGACAGAAGAAAGCCCATCTCCTTTACAGAGTACCAAGGAGACACATACCTACTCTTACATAAAATTCTGGGTAGGTAAAGTTAATACTCACAAATGCATAAGTCACCAAGATGATGCATTGTATTCAGGACTGTCAAATGGATACTTTTTCTACACTTGCAATTTTAACACTTCAGGATGAAGTGGACACTGAGAATACTAATGCATTTGATTTAGAGACAATAATAGGCTCCTGACAAATCTGAGAAGACAAAATTATTTCAGAGGCAAGTCAGAACTGGGAATTAACAAGGGGTGTCTTTTACATACAAAAAAAATCCTATTAGCCTATAATAATAATAAATAGCCTATGTTTAAAATTCCACTCTTAATTTTTTGTGTTCTCTACTGTGCTTCATTCTTTTATTTTTGATTGTTTGCCACAGTTACTATCATTTGGCTAAAGAAACTCAGAGGATGTTGCTGACAAGAGGTCCATGTTTAACTTGTTATTAGTCGTACTATTTCTTTTGCACGTATCTGAGTAACTTAAAGTATTAAGTTACGCATTCTTGCTGTATGGCACGAATGCCCAGTTTATGAAAGCTTTCACACAGTGTAGTTTATGCTGAAGAGAGAAAGATACTTGTTCAATGAATACTACCTGTTCTGTAGAAGATACTCTGGGTTTTTTTAGGCTTATGTATTTTTTGTGCTAATAATTATGCAGTACAATATAAAATCTTAGACGTATAAGATTTATAATACCATATCTATGATCTCTATCATATAGGTATATCATCTGTGTGTGTATATATACAATATTTAAACATAAGTGTATATAAAGGTATTTATAATATTTAAGCATGCATGTACAGATATATTCCAGGTTATAGCTGAAAGCTGGAAAGAAAGTGCCTGTCTTCTCCCCAACCCCCTGACTCCGCTTCGCTGCATGGTGAGAAATGTAATCTCAATTTCATGCAGTCTTTTTCCTGGGGAAAAACAGAATTCAGGAGGACAACAAAATTCACCACTACACAACCTTTGAAACTCCTTCTATGCTCTGCCCCAATTCATTCCTGCATACAACATAGCTACTAGAGAATATTGAGGTCTTTTGAGAAGACAAAAGCACAGAAGCATTATTTGTTACAGAATTCATTTAACTCACGCATTTATTTGCAGAACTCTGTTCAAATTAAACGTTCCGTATTTGTTCTTGAGAAATACAACCATGCCTATTAAGTCATCACTGTAACTAAAGCTCCAGAAAGCCTTAAACTCACTTGGAAAGTTTCATATTAAACAGAAATAGTCTGATGGTTGGCAGCGCTGTGATCTGGGACATGTAGATCTCTAATGTAAGAATTTGGAGGTCAGGATTTTGAAGGGATGTAGTTTAGAAATACCTATATGCCTCAGCATTTTAAGATCTATTTGCCCTGAAGGAAAGTCATTTATTGAAAGGAGATTTAGAGTTTCAAACTACATGTGGATGTTTTGCTATTACATTTTAATTTTTCTTAAGTTCAGTCAATGACTCTCTTAACAAATGGTACCTGAAAATATGTTGCTTGTTTTATTCTTATGAGGGGTATCATTCCTCTTTCCTGTAATTAGAAATATCTGAATACAAATAGGAGAACAAGTCTGACAAAATCTCAAACAAATATAATCCTAAAGATCAGTTTCCTGACACTAAAAAGGGCTGAACTTGTTGGTGTTCTAATTTTCTGATAGGCTCCATAACAATCTGAATTATTGCCTAAAGCTGTAAAATTAGATGGTGTATTCCCATTAACAAACCAGTAACCTGAACATTACTTCTGAAGTAGCAATTTTTTTTATTATTATTGTTATTTTGAATGCATACATGCAAATATGGCATTCCCTTAAAGTTAAAAATACTCAAAAATACTTCCCAAGTAGACAAATATTTTGTAATATTTCGTCGATCTGCTTGAGGGTAGGCAGGCTCTGCAGAGGGACCTAGATAGGCTGGATAGATGGGCAGAGACCAATGGGATGAGTTTTAATAAGGCTAAATGTAAAGTCCTGCATTTTGGGCATAACAACCCCCAGCAGCGCTACAGGCTCGGGAAGGTGTGGCTGGAGAGCTCCCCAGCAGAGAAGGACCTGGGGGTGCTGATTGACAGCCGGCTGAACATGAGTCAGCAGTGTGCCCAGGTGGTTAAGAAGGCCAATGGCATCCTGGCTTGCATCAGGAATAGTGTGACCAGTAGGAGCAGGGAGGTGATCTTGCCCCTGTACACGGCACTGGTGAGGCCACACCTCGAGTACTGTGTGCAGTTTTGGGCATCGCAGTTTAGGAAGGACATTGAGCTACTAGAGAGGGTGCAGAGAAGGGCAACTAGGCTAGTCAGGGGTCTGGAAAACAGGCCTTATGAGGAGAGGCTTAGGGAGCTGGGCTTGTTTAGCCTGGAGAAGAGGAGGCTGAGGGGAGACCTTATCGCTCTCTTCAGCTACTTGAAAGGCCATTCGAGGGAGGCGGGTGTTGGCCTCTTCTCCCTTGTGACTAGTGACAGGACTAGAGGGAATGGGCTTAAGCTGAGCCAGGGTAGGTTTAGATTAGATATTAGGAAGAATTTCTTTACTGAAAGAGTGGTGAGATATTGGAATAGGCTGCCCAGGGAGGGGGTGGAGTCACCATCCCTGGAGGTTTTTAAGAAGAGAATAGATGTGTTTCTTCAGGGGATGATTTAGGGGTAAGAGTAGTGTAGGGCTATCGGTTGGACTAGATGATCTTGAGGGTCCTTTCCAACCGTTGTGATTCTGTGATTACCAACAAGGTTTCATTGGTTAAATGATTGAGAAGGAGACACACTGTCAGGAAGAATTTATTCACGCATACTAAATCAATCTCTAAAGTCAAGAGGAGATATAAAAGCTTAGTAAGGAATTAAACAAATAAAAAATGGTTGATATGTTACATTTTAGTAGTTTATGGCCAAATTAATTATGTATTTCTGAGATATACTGTTATCTTTTTCCCTTTAAGATTGTTCAGTTTTGTACAAATGAAAGAAAGGAAGATGCCTGGGAATATATAGCCTTGTTCATTAAGAGCTCTGAGATGCAAGATCCCATTCCCTGTTCTCAAAACAGTATTTGGATAGAGTATAAATGAACCAAATAAGTCTGTTGTTTTCCCAAATGGGGCAATAAATGCTGATGTATTTGAGCATGGAAACAGTACATTTGTTTTCACATTTGTGAAATAGCAAGCATTTATTTGGATGCATGTCATTAGGGCTAAGTGAATGGTCTGTAACCAGAGAAAAACAGGAGAGCTACCCATTCAGAATTCAAGAACTTAAGCTCTATTACTTAAGATAGAATTTCACAAATATTTCTGAGTAGTTTATGATCTTAAGGAATGCACACAAGTTCATTTATCTGCTAGTTACATAACACTGTCGCTCTTACGAAAATAGAAAGTACAAAAACTTCAGCTCTGCAAAAGGTATAGCTGCCCACACTGTTCCACTTTATGGACTCAGCCCTCCAACACAATGAGTGCTTTGGTCCCAGTCCAGCAAACTACTCCAATATCTGCCTAACATTATGCATATGAGTAACTCTGTTATGCTAAACTGCTACTATAGCTAAATAGAAAAGTCACAAGGTCCTGATATTATAGGTGACATCTCTTTCACTCTCTGTCTGAAATATTAGCATTACACTTACCTAATTTACTGGGGCTTTATAAACCATCATTCATAAAAGTTAGGCTATAGTGTATAATTCAAGTGTGAAGGGACTACAAAATGGGTAAACAATTTTGGGGGTTTTTCCCTCTTACAAGTTTTATCCAGGAGGAGATGCTTCCAGGAGTTTGAAGGGATTATTAGAATTTGTAACAGGAGTTAAAGGAGCTGTAGCTCCTCTCTCTCCAGCACCTGTATGCAGTACAGTGTATGCTGGACATCACCTAGCTGGGATATGCTTTCTCTCCCTTGTTCCCTCTTCACTGACCTTTGCAGAAAAGGTGAATGCAAAGCCTGTCATCATTTGTGCTGGTTAGCAGATTGGGGCTATTACAGTCAAAAAGTCTTACGTTGCACTCATCAAATGCAATATTGAGGCTGCTTCAGCATGCTCATGCTCAGAGCTTCCAAAATGTTCTCTCTGACTCAGCTAGGAGTTTTGCCCATGGTAGTATGATTCCTCTTATCTCTCCCCATGCCATTCGACCTCTAAACGTCAGAAGCAGTTTAAAATCCATGTCAGGTTCAGCCTTTAATGACACTCAAGTAGTTTATCATGACATGAATTGTGCTTTGTGATGCACATTATTATTACTAATGCTTCATTGACATTTTGCGTCTCACATGATGAATGTGGGCTAGTGCGTTATCCTATTTTCTGTGTGCATCATGATGCTGCTCCCTTCAATCAACATTGTTGTAGTCTCTCTTCTTTGCTTTCTTGCTATCTATCCATCCATGTATAATATGACACATATTCTACTCTAATCTCAGTATGAAAACACCAAGAGCTTTAAAAATTTCATACATTTCCAGAGCACCGTAGGTTACTTTCTACCTAAACTAATGTTCAGATGGCTGTCACAAAGACAGTAAAAGTGAAATGTCAGAAGCTGTAAGGATGAAAAGCTGCACATGGTAGATACAAGATTCAGTGCACGGTAACTCCCTCTTAATAAACAAGCAAAGATCTATTGGAAGGAAAATTTCCCTGCATTTGAAATTTAACTGCCAACCATCCACATCCTACACATAACTGTCAGAAAGGATGTCTAAATCTGTCCTCATTTATAACATGTGTTGTGACAAGATTTGACAGTCTCTGAAAGAGCTATAATTGCCACCTAAACATCCAGCATTTTGTCAACTGCGATCATGTTTAGGGAAAGCATTTATTTCACTTTAAAAAACCTAGCATTTTTTCTTTATTCTGAATGAGATGACAGATTTTTATTTTTTTCTTTTCTCATTAGGGGTTGCAAGTCAGATTTAAAGACTTTTTTGTTGTTTTGTTCCTTTTTACTTTTCAGTATTTTTCAAGTGAGAGAAGTTGGAACTTTACAGATTAAAAGAATGATTAGCTTGAGGAAAGCATTAACAATTTAACAGAAATACTGTGAAGATGTCTACCAAGATACTAACACCACTGAAAATTTCTGAATGCCAAGCTGGTTTTGAGTGGTGCTTTGCTGCATATCACAATGGGAACCAAGGTGAAAAAGTAGGAAGGGTATCCCAGTACTTGCCATTTTGTTACTTCGAATAAACACTATATAGTTTTAGTCCAGTGCACATAGTAATCCTAAAGCAACCACAAACATTGCTGCACGATGGGGATGGGAGCTTTTGGCATGAAAGAAGAAAGAACATTTTGGATGGGGGAAATGAAACCTGTCTCTTGGGCATTTACAGTCTGTGTAGTTGGGACTGCAACTAATGCATAACCCATTAACTCCCCTGAGTGTTCCTAAGTATACAAACTCTTACCAGGCCTAAGAGTTTGTGTCTTGGCGGCTTTCTTGAAGTACTGAGCACTAAAAGTTACTACGACTAGAGCAAACACTCCCCATCAGTATTGCTTTAATTCACTCTGGCAGCATTCATTGTTCTTCTGTGTTTGTTTACCAAAACCCATCCAGCAATCAGATTTTAGTCACAGGAATGTTTACAAAATTAAACAAAAACCTGAGCTTTGGAGAGCGTTAGTACTAGAACTGTTACTTTTTCAGATGTGATGGATGTAGCAGGGACACAGAAGCCAGACTGCATGCAAAGAAGAGGTGTCCCCAGATCCAGATCTACTTGTGCTTGTCTGGCCTGCCCTTGCTAGCTGCACTATTGGTGAGAGATGTTTGTCACCTGGCATGTCTGTACTGTGCTGCTATGGAACTTTTGAGGAAGAACATGGTAAACACTTCTTCTGGTTAGAGGGGTCAGTACATGTACTAAACATTTCCTCTTGGCTGGAGTTTGACTTGGAAATGGACTAGAAAACCAAAAGAAAAAGATTTGCTATACAAGTGAGAGCACAAATTTGCATTAAGTAACTTTATCCACCTGTTCAGTCCTAATTGCAAGTCTCCTACACACTATGGTCTTTATCTAACTGCCAGTTAAGGCTCTTTTACATTCATATCACAATCATTATTGATTCCTTCTCACAGACAATTGTCCATAATGAGCGTCCACAGTGATGCCACACTACAAACCAGGATGTCAGGTAGGATGGCCACGCTATGTAGTCAGCCCAAAGCTGAGTTTCATCTGAGTTCAAAAAAAGTCATAAACAGCCACCAAATAGCCAGCTTCGAAATAGGAAGAAAAAGTCTCACAAACTAGTAACTGCTAACTGAAGAGGGCAGTCCAATATCCATGAATATTGCACAGCATTTGGTAAGACACCAGAGGCTGATCAGGGGTCTGGAGAACAGGCCTTATGAGGAGATGCTCAGGGAGCTGGGGCTGTTTAGCCTGGAGAGGAAGAGACAGAGATATTTTACAAATTCTATGTGTGTTGCATTTCTCTTGAAGGGAAGTTCTGTTCTTTGCTGGTAAACAGGGAATTCTAAAAGTTTGAGTGAAGTTTACCTTTCTAGTCAACTGTAACACCTGTGCATTATAGTAAATAAACCACAATTTTTTACCTCTAACTTATGATTCCTTGTTTATATCCAGTAATTCAGACAGAATACCACCCAGCACTTGGAATAGACCCAGGAGATGATAGCAAATGAGTTTTTTTGAGGTTCCTTCTGAGAACATTCCCCCACATGACTCTGCTAAGGTATGCCATTAATATTAAACTGTAGATCATACTTTGAAGCCTTTCCAGATGCTAATTGGGCATTCCCCCTGGGGTACATGTGTCTGGGTAGGTGAGCAGGGAGAAAGATAAACTCTTCAGTGTGTGAACCTGTGCAGCCAGGTGAAGGAGCACAATTAGAAGAGATCCTGCCTATCCTAAAATATCGTCCTAACTAGAACTAAATAAAGGGGTTTAAACTTGAATGAGAGCTTCTGTTAAAAATGCAAATATGTAAATAAGAAAAATTCAAAAGAAACCTTAAAAAAGTAGAGTGAAAATTCCATTCCCTACTCCAGGAGAGTTTTAGTGGCTACAGCCATTAATGGCAGAGAGTAGCTCTGCTAATGTTGATGTGCTTATTACTCCAATAGTAATCAGTATTTGCATTTAGCTTTTGAGATCAAAAACATGTTATGCCACTCCTTCTGAGTGCACATTTTTCCTAATACTGAACAGCAAGCATTTGGTTGTAAAAATAAGACTAAAATAGCTGTTTTGATGCTTAAGTGGATGGAGTTGTGCAGCTCTGAATGCTAATCAGCTGCAGGTAAAGAATGTTTCCTCTTGTGGGAGTTCGCTAAATGTGCTAGCTCAAGCTAAAAATAACCAGCTGACCTGCCCTCATCAAAATAACATTGTGGAATTTGTTTCTCCTTGCATGATAGAAGAGCAGGTGATACAGTCACACATTTTAGGACAAAAAACCATCATTCTGCTCATCCAGAAGCTGGCTTAATTCTAGAATACCTCATTGCTAGAGTGTTATTTATGTATCTGATGTGGGAAACCTGCTTTGGGAACTTGCACAAAGATCACTTGAACATAAGTGTCGATTCAGGAATTCACCACTTGTTCTTTGTAACCAAACCACTGTACGATCTGTGCTTAGCATTCTTGTGTGTTGCTATGATACAAAGATGCTAAGTTTAAGCGAAATGGTGCCAGCATGCTAGTGGCCATCAGAACAAAGCAGAGGGCCTGGCATTAGGTAGCTACCTGTTAGGAGGTCTGTGGGACCTATGGGTCTGATTTGGTGCTTGTCAGAGGCCTCAGGTAAATGACCTTGCAAGAAAGCTTCTCCATGTGAGATAAAGCTTTGATTTATTTGTATAAATGAAAACATTTTTTAAAAGCTGTAAAGAAGTAACCTGATAAAGTAATTAGTCATGCAATACAGCATTGCTCTTGCATAGTTTATTTTCATCAGTCAGGTTAATCACTGCAGAGCAGATGTATTAAGGATGACCTGGGGTTAGAGCAAAGGATACAAAATAATGAACTGGAGCAGTAGCTGATAACCTGGAGAATGATTCTGAGAGGGCCAGTTGAGAGTTTCTGCATCAACTTCATGTAAGTCTGTTTACCATTTAATCAGTCAGTCTTTGATCATGGTGGTGTTTACTTTGCATTAATTTTATCTGCCTTTGGAGGTAACGTAACTGTGATAAGAGCCAATTAGTTTTGCACCATCAAGAAGGACAATGAATTGTGACTTGGCAAAACAAAGATAAAATTAACCATTTGCCTAAATGATGTTTTTCATTGTTCTTTTTCTCACAAGGCTTCTTCTGTAATGTTCAGCTTCATGAACAAAATAGCTCAGGATATGCAAGTTTACCTAATGTAAAACATGTTCCGAAATGAACACTACTGTAATGTAGCAACACTGCCCAGTAATTGAATGCTCATTTTCCATAAGCCATGAGGTGTGTCTGAAGATTGCATTTCACACACATGAATAAGTGATGCAGTAAGAAATAAGCTAGCAGTTCAGTTCTTGTGGCTAAGGCTTTTTAAACAAAAAGCCGATTTAGGAAAAAAGCAAGACAGTTTAAAATACAGCAGAGTACAAAAATAACTACCAAGTTACTTTAAAAACAATTTGCTTTTCTATGAAATTTGTGGCTTTCCTAACTAGCCTCTTTAAAAAAATATACTGCACTCTGTTCTTCATGTAGTAATGGAAATACAGCAATTTCAGCAGCTGATTCAGTACAATGACATTGTTTTGATGAGTCATAGTAATGATAAAACAAAATATTTGTAATTAATATTAGTGCCTAGAGTGATTGTGACCTATAACTAAGTGCTTTAAAATGAGCACACTGAACGAAACCAGTTCTGGGTCCCTTAACTTCTCTTTGAAGATAACTGCAGTGAAATCCAGTCCATGGTAAATCATGCTTTCCACTATGGGGATGAAGTTTTTAGCATATCCTATGTGGAGACACACATGCCCAAACTGAAAAAGTACCACCTAGAGCTTACACTAAACAGCCTAAACTGGCCCATGGTCTTTTTCAGAACATGTCTTTGAGGAAAATATTAGGTGACAGTATGTATACCTATGTAAAGGCATTCATCTAAAGGAGTTAATTTCTGAATTTGGAAAAAGATGGAAGAAATCCTGGTAAAAAAGGTTATTTAGAGCCAGAAGTCTGGGAGTTCAGCATTTTTCTATTTTCACAACAAAAATAAGAGAACAAAAAAGGAGCAATTACCAAACCTCAGGAGAGTGCTATACCATATGGAAAGCTTTTGAAAGCACTGGAACCAAACTGCCAACCTCTTTTAATGACATCATTATGAGAACCCATGGTGCTCTCAGTGCACAGTAGGCACCAGAGCAGGCCTCCATGGCCACATACAGTTCTCAACATCTGATATTTTAGTTGGTTGTAATGAAAGAATGGGGATTTTGAAAAGGGAGATCATCAATGATTGCACATAAGGAGTTAATATTTAGATTGTATATTTTTCCTGGACTTAAATTGTCTTACATAAGGCAAGGGGGAAGGTAGGAAAGCTTGTTTTAGGCCTGTTAGGGCTTGTTTTAGGCAGAACTGCTGGAAGACCCTCACCTCTTAGATGATGTCTTTTTACTCAACTGTGTTGTTTGAGACAAAGTCCAGTTACATGCATTCTTAAGTACTGATATGTGCTTATAAAGACTAGGGAAAGACTTTTAAGAATTCACAGCTATTATTTGAATGGTAACATTTTTCTTAGCCAAAGTGAAATAGGCTGTGAAAATGGAGACATCGCTCCTCCTTCAGGTGTCTGTTACAGCCTTGTGTCCTGCTACTCTATCCCCAGAGTGGAAAAGTCATAGCGTAGCACATGCACATGGGTCTCAGTTGCTTCTCTCCAAAGCCCACTGATGTAGCTTAAACCTTCATGGTCAGCAGTATCACATCATGTAGCCAAGCATGTTCACATCTGCTGTGGGGGTGAGAACCTTCAGAGAAAGAAGCTAATAGATGGCAATATTCTGTAAACATCTGAACTGGATTTCTTAGGCTGTGTTTGGGAGATTAAAGGCTGTTTTGCTGACCCATCAGGATTTAGCTATCAAACCTCCACTGTTTGGACTCTGGCAACTACATGCATCTAACCAAGACTTACAGAAACACTAGAAATTAGGTACAATTTTAGGTACCCAATGTGTCAGCTTGGTGCTCATGTCTCTCTAATCCATCTAAATTGTCTACAGTCTAATATGCCTTCAAAGAGAGTAATATTTAAAATGAAAACATATTACTGTACAAATTTATTTAATGGAAAATTTCCTTGGTGCAAGGATTTCAGTGGTCATCCACTGAGAGTTTCTGACTCAGAAAATGAAAATGATGTATATTGCTGGGACTGCTTCCTATGTTGTCTTGAAGCAATCTATTATATTCCTTAGTCATCACACTCATCTCAATTAGACAAGGGTTTGGGTTTGGATATCTATGAATATGCAACACTGAATTTTGAAATTATAGTTTCCCCAAAACTTACCTTCATAAAGCTACTTAAATTAAAATTAGAAAAACTTCAATCTTATCAACAAAACCTATGTGATGTAACGGTATTGGATCAGCTGCAATGCAGATAGGGACATGGTTCTTCAGACTCTCAACTAACCTTTAATGTTTAGTCAGTTTCACAGGATCACAGAATGTTAGGAACTGGAAGGGACCTCAAAAGATCATCTAGTCCAACCCCCCTGCCACAGCAGGATTCCCTAGACCAGGTCACACAGAAGCGTGTGCAGAGGGGTTTTGAATATCTCCATAGAAGGAGACTCCCCAACCTCTCTGGGCAGTCTGTTCCAGTGCTCTGGCACCTCAACTGGGAAAAATTTTTTTCTTGTGTTCACACAGAACCTCCTATGCTTCAGGTTACCACCATTGCCCCTGTCTTGTCACTGGGCTTCACTGAGAAGAGCCTGAGCCCATCCCCCTGACAGCCACCCTTCACATATTTAAAAGCATAGATGAGGTTACCCCTCAGTAGAGTAAAGGGGGAGAAGAACCTCTCTTGACCTACTGACCACTCCCCTTCTAATACACCCCAGAATCCCATTGGCCCTCCTGGCCACAAGAGCACACTGCTGGCTCATGGTCATCCTTCCACCTACCAGGAACCCCAGGTCCCTTTCCCCTTCACTGATCTCCAACAGGTCCAGAGAGAGATCTGTGTATCTATGTATACACATGTATGCAGGATAATTAAAAATCAAGGCAGGGAAGGCCTGACTGAACTGAGTTACAGTAGTTACAATAGCAATATTTCGCTTTTGAATATTTAGCTAATTTTAACAATACTGAACACTATCCAAAGCATATTAGGTCTGAATTACCTTCCCACAAGGAGTTTGACGAGAAAGAAAATACCATTTCAGTCTAAGCTGGGGCCTTTTCCTAATCAATACTAAACCAAACAGAGCATATGGTACACCCTGCATATGGATTTGGTATAGAATGTACACATTTGTTCCAACCTTAAAGGTGCTGGACCTAGTGAGACTAGTCTCAGGTCAGCCAATCAACAATGGTGGTGGTGCCTCTGGGATAACACTTTTAAGAAGGAAAAGAACTCCAGGATTTCTGCACAACAGCAGCCAGGATGAGAGTATGTGAGAAAACTCTGCAAACACCAAGGTCAGTGAAAGAAGGGGAGGAGGTGTTCCAGGGTGCCAAAGCAGAGATTCCCCTGCAGCCTGTCTGTGGCGAACACCATGGTGAGGCAGGCTATCCCCCTGCAGCCCATGGAGGCTAATGGTGAAGCAGATATCCACATGCAGCCCACAGAGGACTAGAGTGAATCCCTGAATGAGGCTATGACCCCATGGAAAGCCTGCACTGGAGCAGGCTCCTGGTAGGACCTGTGGACCCATGGAAAGAGGAGTCCATGGTGGAGCATGTTTGCTGGCAGGACTTGTGACCCCATGGGGGAATCATGCTGCAGCAGTCTGTTCCAGAAGGACTACTCTCCATGGAAAGAGCCCACATTGGAGCAAGGGAAGAGCATGAGGAGTCCTCCCCCAGAGGAGGAAAGAGACACAGAGCCAACATATGATGAACTGACCACAACCTGCATTCCCCATCCCCCTGCACTGGTGGAAAGGAAGGAGGTAGAGTAAATTGGGAGTGAAGTTGAGCCTGTGCAGATGAGGGTGGTGGTGGGAGCAGTGTATGTTTTAAGATTTAGTTTATATTTTCTCAATATCCTACTTTGATTTGGTTGGCAATAAATAAATTTTTCCCCAAGCCAAGTCTGTTTTGCCCATGACAATAGTTGCTGAGTGATCTCCTTGTCCTTATCTCTCAACTGATGAACCTTTTGTTATATTTTTCCTCTGTCCAGCTGAGATAGGGGGAGTAATAGAGCAGCTTCAGTGGGCATCTGGCTTCCAGACAGCATCAAGCCACCACGAAGTGCAACCAGACAACTTTGCTGTGAACCCAGCATTGGTGCAAATGGCTTGCAGAAAACCAGAACAAAAGATCACATTACAACAGTAAACACCCCAGAAAAACTGCAAACACAAATGTAGGCTGCTTAGGCAGGAGCAGCAACCAACATGAAGTACTTGATGTAGCAATAGCAAGAATAGAGACGTTATTCAATTATTCAGTAGCTACCAACAGGTTAGACCACAAATCTGGTGAAAGAACTGGCAGAGAGTTTTGGCCCTTCCCAGACATCTCAGATTTATAGAAAAGACTAATCTTCAATAAAGTAAAATTTAAGCCATACCCCATTTGCTCTGTGACCCAGCTACAGGAAGAAATATATTTTAAAACAGCTTGATTTGCTGTCACTTTCAGCATGTATAATGTTGCTTTTACAAAAGTTTGCTGATCAACTTGATGCTGCTAAGCCTGCATTTTTTTTTAAAAAGATGGAATAAACTGCCACCTAGAGTTAAATTCTTGATGTTAATATTGGTTATATTTATATTCAAGGTAGACAGCCTTAGTATTACAATATTCAGGACCTAAGCATCACTAGGGAGCATAGTGAACACTGCTAAAGTGACTGCTGAAGTCACAGATTACAAACTGAATCTGATTATGTTTTTAATTTCTCGACAGATATCGAACTATTTAAAAACCACCAAGGGACTAGTGATCATTACTAGCATGTTATTCTCACCCTATTAATAGATCAATAGGCTGAGCAAGTAGTATTGAAAACAAAGTGCTTTTTTTCTTTACAGTTACTTTCAGTCCATTGGGACTTGCCCTGGTTTGGGTTAGAACAGAACCAATTCTGTTCAGTGATTTTACTTTTGAGTTAAAGGTCCTCTGAGAAACTGCAGTTTCTAAAACTAACAGCATGTTTTCATAGACACTGCCAGCTTCTAGCAGTGATAAGGTCTAGTGTTTAGGTTTACTACCAGGGATTGGTATGCAAAGCAGGTCACTGCTAAATCTTGTGTCTCATGTTGGGGGGTGCAGGGTAAAGGCTGCACCTTCAGGGAGGAGCAGACCGGACAGGTGACCTCAAACGGACCAACTAAAATATTCCATCCCACATACATCATATTCGATATATAAACTGGGGGTCAGTTCCTCCTTGCTAGATGATTTATTCTGATGATTGTTCTCCCTTGGGAGATTATTCTTTTTTGGCTCCTCTTCTCCTGCACTTTGGTGATCCCTGAGTTTCTGCATCCAGTACCAGGATGCAGCCCCTGAGCCTGACTCATCTGCTGCTGAGGCCTACTGCTGCAGTATCGGTGGTGACGTAGTTACCATCAAGGGGAGTTTGGGTTTGGTATTGGGTTTTGCATATATTTGTATATATTTCATTTATCATCATTATTATTATTGTTAAAGTAGTTTTAGTTTTATTTTCTGATCCACAAGTCTCTTATCTCCTTTTCCTTCCTGGGGGAGAGGGGGGCAAAGGGGATAACAGGGAGTGTCTGTCATTGGTTTGGTGGTCGGCCCAGCCTTGACAGGACTGCACATGATACCAGCAAGTCTTCACAAATTCATTAGCTGGTTCATTTCATCATGTGCAGCAGGAGGGGGGACAGTTTTTGGAAAGAGTCCTTTGGAATAATTTTAACTAGTTGTCTTAGAAAGAGCAACTGTGTTTTCCTGCCCTTGTCTGGTATTTTATAGGTTCAAAGGTGCTGTCTACAACTGCCACAGAGCAAACAAAATCAAAGCATTGATCTGGAGTTACACCTTGTCAATGGAAAAGTGATGTTCAGATGAGCAGTTCTCATCTGCTCCCTATGAGAGCATTTCTTCCACCCTTCTCCTGTAACTTCTAGGTTTCATGCTGAATTGATCTCTCATTCCACAATTTGCCTTGCTCTACTAAAAAAGGAAAATTGATCTCATGTTCTAGCACATTCCTAAACAAAACATTACACTACACTTTCTAACAACTTTGTGCACAATTGTACATGGTAAATAGAGCAGCATTACAACTCATAGCCCCAATTTAGAACCAACATCATCTGTCAGACGGGTGAAAAACCACCCAAGACCTTTTAAAACAAAGAAGCATGCAGTACCTTTGATTCTCCTAGAAGAGCACGGTTTTGCTTATTTTACTCTTACTGCTTTCCCCACCCCTCCTTCCTCCATTTTCTCACATGTTATTGTGGAAATATAGATCAAACAATAAATTAGTCAGACTTCTAGACAAGGAACTGGTTTTACTGTCTCTGTTCTGAGGTGTCAAGCAAGAGGGCTTCAGAAGCAATAGGTTGATAGCATGCAGGGAAGACTGACAGTTTTGGTGTAGTTCTTCATCCATTACAGTCAATGGTAAGGGCCTTAAGTTTCAACTAAGACATAAGACAATATTACACCAAGTTTTTCTTCAGTGTCATACTCTTAACAAAACTCAGCAGGCCAAAGTGAACATTTGGTGTTTCTGGCATGCAGAAATACTACATTGTGATATCCCCCACTACAAAACATTTTCCAGTCTGTTTAGTGTATGGTAATAGGCTTGAAAGGAAACACTCAGTATATTAAGGTAAGTAGCTGACAAATAAATAAATAAATAATAATTACAGCCAAGAAAGAAAAGCAATTGGCTAAGTTTGCTAAGATTTCTGTATCTGCAGCTTCTCAGATTAGTAGAGATCTCCCTATACTCTTCCAAAATTAGAAGCATATCCCTCTTCCCATTTTAGTTGGTACAGTGAAACCTAACATGAATACTCACCACATTCTCCATTTATAGATGGACTTTGTATTTGAAGAAATGAAAGAAAATCCAAGCCAGAAAATCCAAGCCAAGAAGTTAGGGTAGCCAGCTACCCAAGTCCGCAGTTAAGGAGCAACAGCAGCATTAAAAGGGCTACCCCATGAGGGAAGGAGAGGTGAGAATGCTTGCAGCATGGGCAGGACCTCACCACAGTCCCAACACACCACAGCATGGCAAGCAGAAGAGGGACAGTGATGGCAACAGGTCGCACCAACTATCCAGCCATCATCAGGCAAAGTAAAAACACCAAGTTCAATCCACAAAATCTAAATAAAACACACACCCCACCCCCCTCCACCCAACAAACAGGACTGAAAAAAAAGCATACTTACAACAGAGCTCAACAGTTCAATGGCCTGGGGCAGAGCTTAAATGGAGGTCTTGGGCCAGTGCTAGCAGCTGTGTAGGTGAAGGTCCCAGGTGAGGCCTCTGATAGCAATTGCAGCCTCTTTATACACTTGGGGCCCTGACATGAACCATCCATCTTCATTCACCAGGAGAACATGGAAATGAATTACAGTTACCCTGCTGAAAAAAAGCACCTCAAAAATATTGCCTTGAACAGCTCAATTGATATAATTAAACAAGCAGGCAGCCTCTGACATCTCAGAATTACCCTAAAAAAAAGAGAATTGAACATAGCTACATATTTATAAACATTTGCAATATCAGCTGGGACAGACTGGGGAGAAAATACTTATTTCCTATTAGTTATGATCTGCACTGTGGCAGAGAATGCAATCTCTGGTCTTCAGGAGACTTTGCACAAAGCAGTTGTGATGAAGAATAAAAGATAGCAAGTCTTGAAAATATTTTGTCAAAACTTTTGTGTGGGTTTTGGCATTGTTGTCTGTTTGATAGATAGCAACTGTATTAGATATATTTTCTGACTTCTAAGTAATTTTGTGATTTTATCCACCTATTAGTATCTTCCTAATTTCATTGTAGAGTATTTTCTTTTTAATTTTTAGTCAGTTCTTCAGCTAAGCATAAAGGTAAAGCCAACACTGCGGAAAATGTAATGCACTAAATTAGGTCTCCTGGGGCTGATATGGAAAAAGAAAGAAGATAATGTGATTAAAAGGAAATTCAGGCAGATTGTTACAAAGTTGGCAAAATAAAGAATCTTACTGTATTCCTGCACTAATGTTAGAAGCTTAGGAGAGCATCAGAAGCTTCTACAGATTTTCATGAATAAACATAATTACAATTGGATTGACAGAGACAATGTAGAATGATCTTCACAACTGAAGTGCTCACCAGTGACGCCTTGGACTCAAAAACTAGGAATGGCAAAACTACTGTGGAAATGGTAGACCTGGTGTATTATACTTTTGGAGCCACACATTAAAGGGTCATCCCTGAATGCATATCCAGGGAATATGATCTGACTTCAGATTAGGCAAACTGATTTAGAGACTCCTTCTTCTTCAGCATCTGTTGGCCTTCCACTTATGTAGTAGCTCAGAATGATATAATTAACCCAATATCTCTTTATCTCTTTAGGAACCAATCCATTCTGCTGAAATGCATGGGCTTCAAAAAGAACTTGCTCAGAGTTACTTATGTCTAATAATTTCTACTGGGTTTTGTATTAAAAGCATAATGAAAAAATGTGGAAGATAGTTAGAAGGTAATGTGACTTTTTAAACTTGAATTTGGCTCTTTTCTTTTGCTTTCCCCAGAAAATGAGGTTATGAAATGGTTCTGCTTCTGCAAGTTCCCCTTCAGGTAACTTCAAACCTAGTAGCATCAGTGACAACAAAAGCACTGAGGTTTCACAGGTAGTATATGTCCTCAAGTTCAGTGAAAATAAACGACACCTAACTGAAACAGCAAGAAGGTCTGTCTTTTAATAAGACAGCTTTGATCCTTGTGCATTTTGGCCTTTGGATTTAAGTACATGTATATTTATTCATAAAACTGCATGGCTATACACAGGTTTTTATTTTTGTTTTTCATTAAAGTAGTTCTGGATTTGTTTTCCAATCCACAAGTCTCTCTCTCTCTCTCTTGTTCTCTTCCACTTCCTGTGGGGGGAGAAAGGAGGTAATAGAGAACATCTGTCATTGAGTTGGTGATTGGCCCAGCCCTAACCCTTGACAGTAGCTGTAGTGCTGCTGTTGCTATGTTATATGCTATATCTGGCATGTTCCCTTTGACTTCCTTGTCCAGTTAAGACACACTATTAATATACAAGGACAACACAAAAATATTCAAAATCATGAGTCAAAATTCATGAGACTGTCATACAAACAATTGAGATTATTTTTACAAGTGCAGTGTTGTGGCTATTTTTTATTTCTTCTTATTTGCTTTTTCAGCATTACATCACTTCTTAAAGTTCTCTCTTCAACCAGAAAATTAAGCAACTTATGTTTTGTGTGTGTGACTGTTTTTAGAAGAAAATCAAGATCACAGAAAAATAAGTACTTTTTTGACAAAAGCACCTGAGACACATGAGACTCATGAAAAAGGATAAACTTTTATACTGCCATATAGTATTTTGTTTAGAAGTATCAGACAAATGGAAAAAAAAACCCAAACAGTTGTAAAGTATCAAGTGGGACACATCCTGAAAAGTTTCAGGCATTTTGAATTCCTTTAAGCTATGCTATCTAGTGCTCTAGAGACCTTGGAAGGTGGCTAGGAGCACTAAGTCTTTACTAGTCCATGGAGATAGGCCTATGACTTCACAGGTGAAAACGGGGTAAGACGCTTTTGCAAATATTTCTTTGGATATTATAGTTAGTTATTTGATTGCAGAGTATTTCCACAAGCCACAGGGAGATCCCAGACGGTAGAAGACAAGGCAGAAGGGCTGAATGTATGTTCCTGTAGAAGGCTCTGCCTGCTTGGTGCTGCTGTCTGCAGGCAACAGACATCTACACAGACTGGATGGAGGCAAGAGGTATCCTTTAAAACTCTTCAAGTACTTTCATGAAGCCAGGTATTCTAAGGACAACGGCTACATGTGAATGGAGGACTTGGAATAATCCCAAGACTGGTAAAGAAAAAAATCATAAAACCAGATGGCTATCTATGCCTGTTGAATGTATCATAACATGCACCATCCAGTTTAGACACAGGCCAAGAAAGTCCCTCCTTTCCATACCCCAGATATTTTTACAGGGTGTGCTTAAAGTAGATTCTCTAGTGTTTAATAATATAGTACTTACATTACAATTTTTCCTTTAATCAGAACACTGATAAGATTTACCAATTTTACTTGGCTATTTTCCAAGCCTTATAGAAACATTTATTTTTAAAACTCTGGTCCTAAGTTAATTTGGTTGGAATAAGCCAAAGGGCTCAAATGTATTAATGGAAAACACAGGGAGAGATAAACATGCCTGTGCACATACATACATATGCATACACACACACAACTTTGTTATCTTATAAAAAACAAGCTGAGAATACAATTTAAGACAAACCCTGTAGCAGTAATCTGCATGTTATACAACAGCAAATACATAAAGAACAGCTGACTATTTATTTGGTTTGGAAAATTATCACTCATGAAAAAACAAATTGAAATATAGCATTAAGTTTATACAGGGGAAAAAAATCAAAGTGCCAGCAAGATACTTTAACTGTATACAAGTCCTAATATAATGAAAGATACCCCATTTTTCAAGCAACAGCATGGTGGTCTATCATAAACACTGATACAACACAGCATGTCAGAGATCAAAGCCTCAGTCCTAAGAGACACAGAATAACTCACAAAAGCATAACTACTGTTTTGATTTGGTCCAGGCAGTTTGTTTAAGGCCTTTTAAAGACATGTAACCATTTTTAAGTAAACAACTTTCTGAAAGGAAAACATGAAACAATGTGGTTCTCTGTCCTTCCTCTTTTTACTTTGTGGCACACCTATTTTTGATATTATATAAAAAGCACATATCCAACCTACTAATTTCCTCATCACAGTTTTCATGTTATACTCCCTGTCAGCTGTATCATACTGAAGGGGAAAATGATTTTCTCTTCCATAGGCCTCCTTCTTTGTGCTTCGTATCATATAAGCTATAACATGATTAAAATGTGCAGTCTTTTAAGATGTAAAACTCGAACTTAGGGTTTTGCAGAATCAGGTCATGATTATACAGTCAATATGATTAAATCCTGCTGATTAAATGCTGCTGCCAAATGGGTGGTGTGTGCTCCTTAACTTGCCTGACTGTGCCTGCTCAAAAGCTTCAGTGCTTGTACCAGTATAAGGAAGATGATGGGAGTGAGCAACTGGATGCATGAGGAGACAGAGTCAGTTTTTGTCAGGTTAATGTGTGTAGCCATGGTTGCAGGCCTCTCATTTGCTAATTAGCAGTAGGGATGTAGTTTCACTTATTTCTATTAATCACTTCATACAGATGGAGTACTTAAAAAAAAAAGTGTATTTTCCTTCTAACTTGTTGCCATTTTAAACTAAACAACTTACAAATATTTGTTATAAAGAAAGAATATCTGATCAGTTCAACCATTGGATTTTAATGAGAAAACTCTCAATGTTCATCACATTTTGGTTCATCTTTCTAGAAAGAATACTCCTTAAATATTAGGAATTAGTTGTGTAGCAGTATATTTGCAACTGGCACCTGAACTTGTAATTTAATTTTGTCAGAAGCAGTGCTGAATCCTTTTGATTACAATAAATCCACAATTTGGGTAGCTATTGCTGTCTGTTTTGTGGGTCCTTCCATGACACCAGCCCATAATTACTTCCAGAATTCCCAGGTGATTGGGGTTCTCTGTTCTAGCCTGATGAGTGATCAATGCATCCCACTCACCCCATCTAGCACCAGTTGGAAATTATGGAAGGAGTCTTCCCTTTAAACATCCAGTTCAAGAACAGCAATCACAGGGCACCAGGAAGACCTGTGCTTCCATACCAACCACCTCCAAAGGAGATTAAACTCCTTCATATAATGCCAGCATCTCTTTTTCAGCTGGTTCTCTGATTCTCTGTACACTTGACTCTGAAACCCTTTGGGTCAACCTTGAGTCTCCTCTGGTGCCTTTTGCCAGATACTCCAGGTAGGGCCATTTTCCCTGGCTGCAGTATAGAGCAGTTTTTACATCATCTTCCAGCATCATGTGGCTCAGACACAGGACTCCACAGATGGTGGCTTTGGGTGAAACAAAACCATCCACAGGACCTGCAATAATGATGAACTTTAACTGCATTCAATATGTCTATTTAAAGCTATTTCATGTTTATTGAAAAGCTATCCAGTTTAAAGTTACAGAGCAGATGTTTTCTTTCCCTATTAATGAGAATGACTGATGAATTAGATCCAGAAGTGCTTTTGGTAGCTACCATTAGCCTTATCTCAGAACACCTTTCCTCTTGGAGGCAGAAGATCTTTGACTTGAGGGAGAGACAGAAGATGGAGGAAGCCTGGCAGCTTGCTCACTCCGTTGGGATGGTATCCCCACCATGTGGAAAGCAGAAGACATCAGCCCATACACTCATGCTCAGTCGTGAGCAACAGAGGTATTTCTGTAAGGAATATGGAGATGGTGCCACTAGGTATCTATGAGCAGAAAGGAGGGAAGCATATTCCCAGTATGAAAAAGGAAGTAAAGGAGCACTAAGTCCAGATATTGCAGGGTGAGTTAAAAAAAGAAGTGGGTCACTGGGTGAGCAGAGAGAGTACAGATGGGCAAAGGTGAATACTAGGACACCTTGCAGGGCAGATGTTTTTTTCCACAGCTGGATGTAGATGGGACTGTGAAATATATATATTAATCTTAAAATTGCACAGTAACTGTATTATTCTATACTTGGTTTTGTTTCTTTCCCCAATATATTTTTCTAACTGTGTGTTCATCGGACTGCTCCAGGAAGGTGCAAGAAAAGATCTAGTGCAGCTGATTTATGTTTTGTAGCTGGAAAATCTCAGTTCAGATTTGTTCTTTGTCACTTTTGTCAAGATAATTTTGATAAATTAGAGAACTGGCTGCTGTCTAGGTTTTAACCCTGGAAATACCTGAAGAAAATAAGTTTTTAGTTGCATATTGTATTGAGGATTAACTTGATGTAGCTAATAATTGTTCTTAACCAGCAAGATTTTAATTGAAGATGAATAAAAATTAAAAATGTTAAAAGTAGTCATGTATCAGAGTTGGACAGAACATGTCTTTTTTTCTCTCCTTTTTCCCCTCCAAAGCACTGGTGAGTTTAAAGTAAAACAGGCTTTTTTCTGGCAATTATTTCCTGTCTCAAAAGCCAAATGAATATCAGCGACAATCTAGCATGAATGGCTTTATAAAAGGCTGTTAACTAATCTGTGTAAATCCAAAATCTCTTATGAGTATGATGACTAAGCAGATCTGAATTTCAACACAAAACTGCATTGCAGGCTCCTGTGCATAGCTGTTTAAGACACTTAGTCTGTTTCTTTGCAATCTCAACTTTGTCTACAGAGTAATATGGGTCAAGTGATGTTTGCACTCTGTGTTATTAAATAAAATCTATGTGACTGTATTGTTGTTTTAATATGAGGGTATAATTTGACTGCAGCATCTCTACGTAATATGAAGTAATATCTCTTGTAATATGAAGCACAAATAAGCCTGAAGTACTGGATGCTCAGCCTGAAGAAAAAGTGATACCCTTTGTTAAACTCACTGACATCAAGGAGAAAGGGAAAGATGAAACATGTGGTTTAGGCTTACAAAACCTTTTTCAAGTTGGCATTTCCAGAAGAACTATTTCAAGAGAGAACAGTTATTATCAGGAAATTATGGGATTTAACATGGAGAATTTCACTGTCCTACTTTAGGATAGGTCTTTGCTGCAAGGATTAATACTCAGGTGTGTGACTCACTCTGCAAAAGCCTATCTAAGATTATGCCTCTACTGATCCTTCATGACCTTAGAGATACTGTGATGTCCTCACACCAGCAGCAGTGGCACATGTTCCAATTCTTTCACAGTAAACTGTTGAGAAACCTGTTTGTCTTTCTGGGAACTGGATGTACACTATCAGAATGGACAAGTAGCAATTAGTCCTCCTAGTAAAGTGAAAGAAGAACCCACACAGGAAAGCTGGGCTCCACCTCATATCTCCCTGTCTAGATGGTTCAGGCTGATAGATGAGACACTTGTGTACTAAAGGAAAGGAGAGTACTGGCAACGTGTGGGTAGGGGTTGAAGTTAAGAGTGTAATGATCCTTAATTTAATCCTAAATGGCTTGCAGTGGTCCTGCAGAAGGTCTCCTACCTTGTAGAGGGAGTGTTATGTTCAGAAAGAATAATTTTTTCAAAAACTAACATTAAAAACAATAATATTGGGAAAAACTTCATGAGGAAAACAGAATCTCAAAGATAAACCAAATAAACAACAGGCACATCAGAGGTATCAAATCTTGAGTCAAGGATACAGTTTGTATAGAAAATCCACTTGGTTGACGATTCTTCATATTGGCTCTCTGACTATGCATATAACTATGAGGAAGAGGAGTACCTGAGGAACAGGTTTTTCTGATGAAGGAGGGAGCCTGTAGTCCTTGTAATGTGTGAAAACCACTTTGGACTTGACTTAAGACCAGTTTTTAACCCTCCTTCAGGGGAGCAGCAAATGACTTGCACATCGGGGAGAGTATTCTGTTTTTAACAAAACTAGAGGAAATGTTGTCATTCAAATAAGCAATAATTGTTGTACTCCTCTGTATTGTCCTCCTCCTAATGCATTACAAGAAGCATTTCATTTCAGGAGTTTGTATTTCTGTGGCTCTTTTCAATGATTAAATCAAATCTCTACATTTTGTAGAGGTTTTTTGCATCAGTCTTTGTTACGAACAACTGCTTTCAATGGGCAGCAAAACAAATGACCAGAGGAATTAAGAAAATTTACAAAGTGACCTCCAAGGTCTAAGCAGTGAAAGCTTCAGCTTTAAAAGCATATACAATACTAATAAACTCCTTCACCCAGAGAGCAGACATAAATATTGGTGACGCACAATGCAAGAAAAGTATAAGTCCTCTAGTATCCTCACAGATTTTGCCAAGACCTACAAATTTATTATAACTTACAATACTTAGCTTACTTCTTAAAGTTTGTGAAGCCACATCATTTAATGCAAGAAGTGAGCTTTAAAAAGACTGCAGCCTTTATGATTGCAAAGCCTGAAAATACAACTTGACTGCTTCTAAGAGGTTTAGGAAACAGGGAAAATGTAAACAACTTTCATCTCTATTGTGATGATCCTTAGCTAATGGCTTTGAACACCTGGGGCTGCTGATACTCCAGACAACATTTATTTTACTCTTAACAATTCGATTTTTCTCATTTTTTGCCCCCCATAAACAAATTAACCATCTCAGGAAACTTGTTTATTATGGATTAGGCATTCAGGACTCAGTGGAAAACACTAAAAGAAAAAAAAAAAAAAGGAAAAAGTTTCACCTGCCAGACACATTCAGGAGTTCAAATCTCAGAGAAGAAAGAATCCAACCCTTTTGCAATATGTAGCTGCTGTCATTAGGTCAAGCACAGTTAATGGCAAGTACTCTGAAGAGCAATAGGAATATCTTAAAACCACAGATGTGTTCTCATGACAGCTCACCTGCTTGCAAGGAGGGAATAGGATGACTTACCACACTCTAGAATGAAAAAATCAATTGAACAGTTTTATCTTCAAATTAGTGTATCATTCTGGTAAAAAATTGCATTAGTTTCTTCCAAAGAAATGTTGAGAATGAAGGTGGCTTTTCTAAACAGCTTTGCATCCTATCTTGCTCCTCTCTGTAGCAGCAGCGGCCAAATAGCATAGGAAGCCTTCTGGTTGTGTGCATCACTTTCACAGAAAATCCACGGCCAGAAGCTAAGCAGCTGATGACTAACATTTATTTTGCAATTCTGAGATAAGACTAGTCATGTCATTATAGACTTCTGAAAGAGACATCATTATAGCTTTGAGAGAGTTTCCATTGTATTAAGAAGTAAGAGTTTATTCCAATGCTTCTTAGACAACTGCTAAGGCAAACAGTGCCAGTCCTAGCTGGAAACAGCTGTTTGAGTAGGAGAAAGCAACTACAGTGAAGACATGTAAGCTGGATAAAGCTTTCAACAACATTTCATCCTCAAACGACTCTGAGAACATGAACATTGGGCAGATATTGCATTCTTATTGCAAAAGATGAAGAAAGAAAATTATGAGGGTGGTTAGGCAGTGGAACAGGTTGCCCAGGGAGGTTGTGGAAGCCTCATCCCTGGAAGCTTTTAAGACAAGGCTTGATGGGGCCCTGGGTAACCTGATCTAGTGGATGGTGTCCCTGCCAGGCAGGGGTGTTGGAACTGGATGATCTTTGAGGTTCCTTCCAACTCTGACAATCCTATGATTCTGTGATCCTATGATCTGACGCTTCTTCAGTAATCATTTATCTAATGCCCACATCACATCATTTTGTCTCGAGTGGCCCTTTCACATTCACTTTTACATTTTCTCTGTGTTGCACCTCAGGTGAATGCTAAGGAAGCAGAAAGTGAATGAGATCTTTAATTGGAAATTATAGAGTTGCGATCCCAATCAGACAATTCAGACCAAAGTGTTTAGAACAGGCAATGTCCTGAAATAACAGAATATTCAATTTCATACATAAAAGAGGCTCTAAGTTCCCCTTTCAATCTCCTTGCTATGCACACTTTTGGGGTCATCTGATCTTACTTGAAATGTAATGGAATGCAACCATAAAGAATTTATTTTAAACAGTAAGACTTAGCACTTGAAACATTTAATGACTATAAATTTATTCTCCACCTCACCTTCTCCTCCTCCCCCAAATGAGTCCCAAACCAAACAACCCTAAGCAAACTCCAACCAATCTGCCAGCCTGAGCTATGAAAGACTTAAAAAGTGAAAGAACAGAAGCCAAGGTTTGCTTTACATCACTTGGTTACAGACAATCTGAGCTAATTTAAAGCATACAAAAATAATTCTGTAAAAGACCTTTTCTGGACTGTAGAGAAAGGTACAAAAAGTCAGGCTTGCTGATGAAGTTAGAAATAGTCTTCTACTGAAACTGCTTAGTAAAGCAAAATCAGTCTGTTGTTCAGTGCATCCCTCCCCCAACCCTGCCTGTAGTTTCCCCTTTCCTTACTATTCTTGTATATGTGAAGAGAACATATCTTTTTGCTCTCCAAATGCAGGTTACTGCTGTTTCAGAGGTTATCTTAATGGCAATTAGGTCACTGATTTAATTTTTCATGAGCTGGTGAACTAACAGTTATTTACGTTGTGGGACTGCCCTCCTTTCAGGGCTGGAAAGTAATCTACACTCTTTTGTGCTTCACTGTGAGCTGGCACAGTTGCTCTTTTATTGCTAAATCCTGCCTGTGCCTCTTCTGTGTGTGCTGTGTCCACCCCCTCGCAACTATATTTTTGTCTCTGAGCCTGCCTCTAAACTTAGTGCACTCACTATGCTTCACTTTACAAAAAGCTTTATAAAACTCTAGATGGAGAGCCTGATGGTGCTATCCCTACCTCCTTCTGGTCTAATTCAGGTTTTAATGCTGTGTTCACCCACAATTGTGGTAGCTACCCCCCCACAGCTTTCAGCGTCTGCGGTGGGATTTCAAAATGCAGATCTTGGCCATCAGACAACTTACTCGACTCATAGTCAGTGAAAACTGTAATAAATGCAAAGAACACCAAGAATGTTTGGTAAGAGGTAGGAGTTGTCTTATAAATATGAAGGCAATTGCAGCCATCAGCATTCAGGCACTCCTCCTAGTTGAATTAAGCATTTGTCAGGGCCTATGAGAAAGAAAATTCTCTGAGTACTCTAAGGACTGGGTGCAAAAACTTTTTGCCGGGTTTGCATTTGACTACAGAGATATATACACACACATTATATATATATATCTACTTGCCCTAAAACAGTTCTTCACGGAGTGCTTGCAGGTTTGTGGAAGTGACAAGAAGATACAAGCATGCTGCTCTGGCTGAGCACAGTGCTAATGGGGCTGCACCACTTCTGCTGGGTATATTACATTGTTGCACTGCCAGTCCCAAGCTATATGTGTAACAAATGCACAAGGATAAAATGTAAGGAATATGACCCTCTTACGTATGACTCATCAAGTCTAAGAGCATTACTGCCACTTCGCTCAGGGAAACAAAGAAGCGCTCCAGTGCTTCTGGCCTGCCACTGATAATCCTTTAAACCACAACTGAAACCTTGTTTCTAGACTTGCTCATACTAATTTAGAAACACTCTCCTCTACATTAAAATATAATAATAAAAACATTGTTTCATTTTCTTTTTTTTCAGTTTATTCCAAGAATGGGAACAGGCGAAATAACTGTTAAATTCCTCAGTGATGGGCAGCTTTCTTTTCTTTTCCTCTTTTGTGCTACTCCCAGCAGACTAGTTTTTCAAGAAGTCCCTCATATCATCCTCTTTCCAAGCTGCTGCCTCTTCTCACCTTTCCTTTATGATGACGCCTCCTCTTCTGCCTTGAGTCTACTTTTGTGTGGTTCATCACTTCCTGTGTGGTCACAGCCTCATTCCTGCTGTTGCAATTATACTAGCTCTCCCTTTTGAAGTTGAAATGGTTTTAACCAGATAACTATTTTGCAACAATATTAAGGCTATGCTGACATATGTAAAATCAGAGAAGAGTTTTCAGTAGAAGTATTGATAGATTTATTCCAGCAGCACAAGAATGGAAGGTGCTTCCCTGACTGTTATGCTGTTGGGCTGCCAAATTCCAAGCAGAAGTAGGGGCAAATTCAAATTCAAGTACAAAGTATTAACTTTACTTCATCTTGCTGTGAGATTTGCATATGATTTGATTTTCTTTTATGTCTAGCACACTTAGGACATATACAGTTTTACAGTAAGTTTTCTTCTCTTGAAACCTAACCTGATGTGTCTAAATATACAAGGTAAAAAATATGGTGTCAGGAGACAGGTTCTTTTACTTCAGCTACTATCATTTACATGTATTCATAAATATCATTAGACTTTTACCTCCTGTTTATCCTGTACATTTTATAAGCTGTGTAATTTCTTATCAGTGCATGATACTGTGCCTTGCCCAGAGAATGCATTTATGACTCAGTGACATGACAAACAGTAGGTGTTTAAAGTATTTTGATTCTGTTTCCTACCTAGTTAAGTATGTGTTGATGTTTTTGCACAATCACACAACAGATTATTTGCTATATTATGGGTCCCTTCAGGGTTTCCACTACCACAGAGCTGAGCATAGGGCATTATTTGGCTGACTTGACGCACGATGAAAACCACAAATAGGGAACTGACTGTCTTCAAAATCAGCATCTACAGAAGGCTGTAAATAAATATTAATTGTCCAAAGCAATACAATGGAATTTTATTTCACAACTCCCATTGCTCAATGGTTTTGAACAATTTTTAATTTATCAAGATGGTGAAATACCACGTGCAAGATTACAGCATGGTTCTGTTATTGGTAAATCTATTGTTTAAAATAGAGTTGTGTGCGCTGTAAGATTGGGATTTTCTCTGTGGAATCATCTAGAAAAAAAGAGTAATGCTAATAAATGTTCAAAAATACAGACTCAGAAGTACAAAGCTTATTAGATACTTGAAAAAGTTACTATGTTGGATATTGGAAAAGGCAAACAAGTGATTATGAGTATTGAGGGTCTGCTTTTTTGAAGGGAAGATCCACGTGACTAATAGCTGGCTCTGGCAGAGGAAAAATAGTTGTATGAGTAAAACTGAAACTCAGTACTCACAAATAAAATTAAGAAGTGGGCAACCTTGAAGTGCTAAACATTTAACAAACCCCGGGAAACTTAGAGAATTTCTACAAAACCCACCAGACTTAAGGGCTGCCTAATGGCCTTTGCACTTCTGCATGAAAAGGAGCTTTGCTTTTACACTGCAACTGAAAAAGGTTTGATTCTTAACATTATAATAGTAGTGTTGCTTTTCCTCTATCTTCCCTGCTAACCATTACTACTACTGTGGTGTGCATTTTCTGTTATTGTCAATGCAGAAAAAAAATCCCATCTTGTTTCTGCTCTCCTAATGTACCTAAGGTTAACTTTGTAAAAGTCTAGTTAAAAAGCAAGCAAACAAACTACACAGAACAGTGTTTAAGGAAAAAGCAACAACTTACAGACAGAAATCTTTAAGTGTATTGAAATATTGAGCTGTGGGGCTAGCTGCCTGTGAGGAGCGCTTGCTGGTCTGGTGCAGACAAGCCTCCGGTTCTCAGGAGATGTGTTTTGGTTCCACAATTCAAGCCACTAAACAACAGTGGAGGTAACAGACTCTCTTCTGTAGGTAACAGATGTCTCTTTCTTAACATTTAGAGCAGAGACAGACATGCAGTGCTACACACATTACTGGTGGATGAAGCTTGCTGCTTGGGTCAGAAACGTGAAAAAATATCTCAACTGACGTCTTCAGAACAGGTGCCTGGCACCGAAGAGCTCACAGATAAGACACACCACCGTCTCATGGGAGACAAAGCAAAAAAACCCCAACGCACAGCAAAGCACTTTTGACAACGTTTCAAATTCTGCTGCCCTCAACTTCTCCTTTCAGGCTGCACAGTGTTTGAGGGCCGCTGCGTCGCGTAACAGGCTCCGGCTCCATCACTGACCCCTCCGTGCCATAACTGGGCCCCCGGATTTACCACACCGCAGAGCTCCGGCGCCTCACCGGTCGCCACATGACAGCGCTTGGGCGAGACTCCGGCAGATAGCCACCTGTTCTGGTTACAGCCTCCACCCCGGCCCAGGCAGGCAGGGCGGACTGACAGATCGGAAGGCTGGGCCGTGGCAGGGCGGGGAATGAACCGACCCCAGTAGGGGCGGCCCTGCGTCCCGTAGCCCCAATGGGCTGGCGCGCCGGGCGGGGAGTGGCGGCGGCGGTGCACGTAGCTTTCTCAAGATGGCGGCCTCTCCGGACCGAGCTGCGAAGGCGGCTTCGGGGCTGGGGGCGGTGGGAGGCCGCTGAGGGAGGCGGCAGGGGCCTGGCGGCGCTCGCCTCGCCTCCCCTCCCCGCAGGCTGAGGGGAAGCTTTTCGTGTGGCCGCCAGGCTTCACCATGCTGCGGGGCTAGAGGCGCCGCGGCGCAGCGGGGTAATAATGTTAGCAGAGGTAAGAGCCCTGCCGCGGCTTGCGGGGTGCGGGAGGGGAGGGAGTGGCTCTCCGTCCACCCGAGCGGGCAGCTGCGCGCCGAGGCTCTGCCCTCCGCCGGGGCCTTCGACCTACCTAGATAGCAGGCAGCGTTCCCCTTGGCCGGGAACGGCAGAGGCGCCGGCCAGCTCCCCAGGGCAGCGCCGTACCCCACTTATCGCTCCCTACCTCCTATTCGGCCAGGCGCCGTTCTCACTCAGGGCCAGACGAGCGGGGGACGCTCCAGACGCGCGGCTGAGCCCAGTCCGCCGTGTCTGCTCCGTGCGGCAGCCGGGTGTCGGCCGGGGCGGGCCTGCCCTCCCTCTCGGTCTGCCGGCGGCTGTGCTTTCCCGCCCGGCGAGGGGCAGCAGGGCCGCCGCGGCGTGCCCTGTTTCTGGAGCAGCATACTAGGTGAGGAGGGGGCCTCTTTCGGCCCTAGGCCTCTCTGGAGACATGTCCCCGCCCGGGCCGCGAACAGCGGCTCCGAATTCAGCCCCTCTGGCCTCCTCCTCATTGGTAGCTTTGTAAAGATTCCGTGTTTGTTTTCTTCTTAAACGGCTTAAACGGAGCAGTTTTGTTGTTAGAGGATTTTGTGCTTGTAGGTAATTGGTAAAAGTTAGCTGACTCGGTTCGCCTCTCCCGGGTAGGGGGTTTCTGTCCCAAAGCAGCTGGGTAGCTTAGCTCTGAGGCACGCTGGTATTTGTGGATCAGTGTGGGCTAGAAATGGCTACTGCGTCCAAAGGTGCTTTTAAAGGGGGAAATCCAGTGGTGTTTCTAGTGCTGGAAATGAGACTTTTCCCCTGTACTCAGTTTTCTCCGCGAAGACCGACTGATTTTCCTTTTTCAATATGTCAACAAGGTGTCTGGCATACAGATACTTCTCCAACATGATGATTGCATCACTTGTGTTTTATAATTTGACATTTTACCCTGTGGTGAAGGTTATTTGTCCAAAACTGAACTGTTTTAAATCTTGAAGGGTGAAGGCTTGCTTTGTGACTCCTGAAAAATTTAGCTTTGCTTTTCTGAATGATAGCTAAAAAAGTATCCCAAAGCTTTCAATTTGTGTAAGTTCAAAGTGTTAGGGTATTAGGGAAATTACTTTGTAGTGTCATGAGCTCTCAGATTTCCCCGGAAGGGTAAAATTGTTGAGTGAGTTAAACATGAAAAAATACGTGACCTATTTTTACATGAAAGGTATTTGCTGGGTGGTCAGGATTAATTATCTGCATTCAATAATGTTGATGAGTGTAATGCCTAAGCATTAACCGTAGTAATTTAGATTATTTTAAGAGTGGCATAGAATGTTCTGGGTTGTTGCCTCATTCTGGACTGTTGTTCTGTTTGATGGCTGTGTGTGCCTATCCAAGACACTTTATTGTCTTGGAGTTGAATTTTTTTTTTTCCTAATAGTGCTTGTGTAGCAGCATGGATGGCACTTGGTCCATTTGCTTTTTGAGGTAAAACTTAGTGCTTACATGTGTGATGACCAGTTATGATACTTAGCTTTGGTGTCTGGAGGACTGAGTTGTGATGTCCTTTACTTCTAGTTCCTGTGTATGAAATATTTATAGACAAGATGCTTCAGGGTGAAGTATTCCAGGCTTGATCTCTGCCAAGGAGATTACTTTAAATTTTGGGGAGGTCTAGCAAAGTTGCAGGCTTTGCTTATCTGCCTGAAAAGCAATTGTGGAGAGTTCTTCAAAAAGCCAGGCGGCTCTTAGCTCTCAGAGGACCCACCTGACCATGTGAAAGGGAAAGGAGTCCTTTTCAGTGTGCTTTTTAGGGTGTTCCAATGGTGAATTGGTACCTAAAACACCTTGTAAAAACTGCAGAAAGATGCAGCATTGCTTCAAGCCTACTGATGTACGTATAGTATTCTACAAACATCTAAATTTCTCTACTTTTTTTTTTTCTTGTTTGGTATGTGAAAATTGAGGTGGCATGTATGGTGAACTGACATTAGAGTAGGACATTAGTCAAAGCAGCACAAGTCTGATAGGCTACCTAAACCTATCTTAATTACTTTGTGGAAAGGGAACACTGGATAGCCAGTAAGTCTTTTGTTTTTTTTCCTCTCTGAGTATTTAAGAACATAGTGAAATGAGATAAAAAATCCTGCTGGATGCTTGCAGACTTGTGTAATTTTCTACTGTCTAGAAAGATCAAGATGACTTTTCAGTGGAGGATTGCACTTCCCAACAGGAAAGAATACTGGGGATGTTTTTTATTTGATCCTTACTTCAGGTCTTATTATCTCAGTTGCATTAGAAACCATGTCATTGGATGCCAAGCATGTATACTCATTTACCTATTCAGGAAGCAGTATTCCCTAGTTTTTCATTATCTTGGCCATCAGAACTTATTTCTGCAGTCATCTTGAATACATTTGTCAGCATGTGTTTAGAGTCTCACTGCAGTGATCATTTCCCCAGTCTGTTGCGTTGGCCTTTTTGTGTCTTTTCACTTGTTCCCCTTTTCTTTCTTATCAGATGTCTGCTTTGGTTTTCAAGACCCAGTGTGGCCTGTTTCCGTGTGTCTTGCTGTTGCAGCACTTTCTGATCTGATGAGGCCATGATGGACACAAACGGCAATGGTCTGTCTCTTGTGTTTTCAGTCAACTGTCTTTGCCGTTCTTGCCTCTAGTGCAGTAGTAGCTGTACTGCCCTGGCTGCAGTGCGAGCTAGCTGGTGTTTTACAGCTCTGGTTTTTGCTGGTCAATAGTCTCTTAAATTCTGATGGGAGAAAACATTAAATAGGATTTCAGTGGGACTGCGTTTACAAGAAGTTTGAGTGCCTTTCAAGTTGATGACCTTTGCTGTCAGCATTTGCAGCTTATGTTGCCTCTCAAGAAGGCACTTCTGAAGTTAGTAGATTTCGTTTTGCTTCCTCCCCCCCTTTTGCTCACTTAGCTACTTTGAGATGCTTAGTGAGTACTTCCTTCGCAACAGCTAAATTTTCAACAGCTTCTCAGCTTAGCAGAAGTATGTTGTTGCAGTGGTAGTGAGGGTTGAGAAGACTTTTAAAATTTGACAGAGTAGGAAAACTTCTTTTCCCTTTCCCACAACTAAAAATGAGCCATACAAAATCAGCTCTGACATGTTGATATTTCTTGTTACTGCAACTGGTCAAGGTAATTCACTAGCTACATGTAGTAGTTCCTGTCTGTTAAACAGTCTGCTTTTTATTCATAGGAGATGTTTAACCAGCCTTTTTGTCAAAACTTTGATAGCTGCTAACCATTTGTTGAGCAAAACCAAGCAAATTAGCCTGACTTTTAAGAATAAAAGTTGACTAAGCAGCTTGTTTTAACTTGCTTTAGAATAATAATGAATTAGCCTTAGTGAAACAGCAGCACATTGTAATGTATACGTTAGTCCAGCTCTGAGAGATGCAGAACACAGTAAACTGCTTGATATCCTATAACAGTGTTAATTTTTCCTGTTCCTCCATTGGCTGTGGAAGGTTGCTCTAATCATTCATGTGACTGAACTATGTTTTGCTGTTAGAGACAACTTCAAATGTATAGATAATTAGCAGGATGTGGAAAGAAGTTAGTTTTCTGTCCTTTTTCTAAATTTGTGTGCTGGGGCTTTGCCTTGGTGTGTGTTTTGCCAGTTGAGATATAGCAGGAGTGTCAGTTGCAAGCCCTTGGGAGGTAAGAAGATTCTTTCTACTTCAATGTATTCTGTAAATGAAGGCATCCCTATTGTTGGTCTGCTTTGTGCCCCAATTGTTGCTGTGACAGCTCTTTTAATAACTCCATATTCTGTGTAGTGTCAGTTAAAATTACATGAGGAATGGTAAAATTATGAAAATTGACCTTCTACAAAAATGGATGTCATATATTCCTAGTATTTTTTAAAAAATATTTTGCTGACTGTTTGTAAAAGATCATGTCTAAATACTTGGGGCTATCTTTAGAGTGTACCGTTGGGCCTAAACTGCTGAGACTGGATGCATAGTTCAGCAGCTGCTGTAAAATGTCAGTCTGGACTGTTCCCCAAAGCAGCAGGTAAGAAGAAAAGTTTAAATTTCCTTAGTTCAGTAAAAATACTAATAGCTTGTCCAGTTAGATAGCTGAAAAGATGATTTCCTCTGTCTGGTTGCAGTCTAGGGAATTATCTCAGTTTAAAATGTTTGTCCCTTTCTCCCCACCCTTACAAAGATGACAAAGCATGTTTTCCTTTGAACTAGCTTTAGGACAGGCGCTGTTATTAGAAACAAGAAACCATTGGTGTTGTAAGATATTTGCAATGCTTAAAGAATTAATATTTTGAAGTCCCATTAGCACTTTTCACCGTTGCTTGGCTGAGAGTACCAAGGCTTGAATAATAAAAATCAATTGCAGTTGGCATTTACAGTTATATGAAAGAGAAACTTCAAGAAGTATAGGGCCTCATGATCTTGGGCTTAATTGCTTGTTCTCTTCTTCTCCCCAATAAGTAATGTCTGAATTCTGAACTGAAAAAAAGAAGGCATTATTTAGTGATGTAAACATGTTGAAATATTTTAACAAGAGTACTTTAACCTTGTTTACATAATTTCTGTAGTATTGTACCTTAAAATGATGACAGTGTAATTTTGATTTATAAGTATGGGGTGAATAGGGATTGATTTTTTTTTATTTTTTTTTTAATGTGAGTGAGCATAAATGATAGGTGTGTTCATCTAGGGGACTCCTCTTATAGCTGCTGTTTGTTTTTGGAAAAGAGGTCAATTCCTACCCTGTCAGAGTTTAAGAATACCCGTTAAAAGATTTTTTTTTTTAAATTCTTGTTCTGAAGCAGAAGTAGCTGTAGAATCCTCAAAAGAGGAGAGGTGGATTTCTGAAGAAGTTATGGTGTTGTTCAGCTGTCTTTTTTATGTGGAAAGGGTTGTGATCTCAGTGTTGAAGTTAAAACAGCATGAGTGAAATTTGTTCTTGTGTCTTAATATTGACATTTTACAAACACTAAAAAGCCCCATCAATTTTTAAGAAGTTTTGTTCAAGTGAGATTGTCTGAAAATCCCAGGATTTTCCAGGACAGAATATACAGGTTGACCATAGTGGTTAGGTCAGTAGTTTATTTTGAAGTTATTTCACTAGTGGCACTTAAACTTCTTCAGTCCTGCTGCTTTGCATATTTTCTGTAACAGTAAGCACAAGACCACATTGATTGAAATGTCACTAGTTAGCCTAGTTAGTCTCTGCTTGCTTACTTTCCCTTGTCCCTTCCTGCATCAAATGGCCTGTGATGCTCTTTCTCTGCCTTGACTTGGTTGGAAGAGTTTTTGATACTCAGGTTTCACAAATGCAAGCAGTGCTGTTTATTCAAGTGAAGCATAATATGACCCAATTAGAAGTTCACAGGTACCTGTTGTCTATAACACTGATGTTTAAAATGCTTAATTCAGTATCCCATTACAGTTGCAGATTTCAGTAGGAAGACAAGCTTTATATATTTTATTCCCAAGAATGTCCAATAATTTTGGGATTTACTTTGAGTATTAGCTTCTCAAATGCAGCTGTGCTTTTGTTACAATGGCATTTAATTTTTTTATGTCTATTCCTTTGCTTTTCTTCCCTTAGTCCCATGCTTCTGGGAGGAACAGAGAGATCCTAGTTGGATTTTATTCAAATCTGTTTGTGTCAGAATGATATTTCATAAATACCACTATTTTAAGATCATATGTTCCTTTCTTCAATATATTTTTGCAGTTCTAAGAAATAACTGTGCTGTAGCCTTCTGCTGCTGTCTCAGCAGGCAGGTTAGGCTGCCTCTTGTAAGGTAAGGGAATGAACTTGAGCAGGAAGTTTGAGCTGCTACGTATCCCATAGGATGCTCTGTTTCCACTCTTCCTGTCAGACCAAGCAAGTAGAAGGTACTCCAGAAGTTCATTCCAGAAATTCTTGCCACAGCTAACCAACTGATCCTCAAACAGTGCCTCAGACTTCAGATAATTTCTCTCATAGCTCTTAATCAGTACTGAAAGCAATGGGAAAAAATGTGCCTGATGTTCCCAGTCATCCAGCATTTGGCATTCCAGACTGCATGGATGAGTTAGAAATCTGGTGGTGTGTATGCATTAGAAAATAAGTATCAAGCCTCTGTAACTGTAGAAAGAGTAATTGCTTTAAAGTTTTGCTGATCATCATGATCTTGGCACTGTTTGACTTGGAAACATGTTGAAGTCTTGCTTGTTGTCATGCTGCTGTTCTAACAACTGAGTCTCAGGTCCTCGTTTCTGTATAAGGCCTGTCGTGTCTTCACTAAAACCTTTGCATTCCATGTTCTTTATAATAACTCAAAACTTTATTTTTGGTGTTCCCAAATGTTGCAGTATTTGATAGCTATATTGGTTTACTCTTCTGAGGCATATATAATAACTTCTGTGATATCTTGAAAATAATAGGATCAATAATAATGATATATATTCCTTATCCACTAAAGGAATTATTTATGCTTGAAATTGCATTTGTATTTTGGTACACAATTTTAAAATTCATTTACATTTATTTTTTCACTACACTTCTGTGCCAAGTGTTGTTTTTCCCAGTAAACCTTGACATGATAATTACTGATAGATATCTTAATTTTTAATGAAATCTGGTTAATTGAGGTAACTAAGCTCTTTTAACATACTTGAAAGACTTTATTTTTTATAGTTCAGATACTCAAATTAGTACTTCTCATAACAATGCTAACAAATTACAAGTTCATTAACTTTGCAAAGTAAAATTATATGCTATGAAAATCTTCAGTCTTGTGATTTAGTGCCTTAATCACAGCTACCATCTGATGGTACATGCAATGAAATGGAAATTACTTATTACGGTTCATTTATTGCTTATAATTTTAAAATTTTTGTGGAAAACATTTTTTGTGACTATAACTTTCATTGTTTTGATAAGAAAATATTTCTTTACAACAAGTTTTATTAAATTTTCCCTCTTGCAACAGTGTTCACAGTTGACATTTTGTTTTCTAAGCTGAGTGCTATGCAGTGGTTTTGTTAAACATAATTTACTCTTGCTTTGTATGTGCAAGCATTTAGTACTAGCACCTTGCTTTATGGTCTTGCAACTATATACTTCATTCTCTTGGTTTGCTTCATGCTTGCATTAATTTGACTTGCATGTGTGATTAAAACTTCAGTGTCACTGAATGCAGGAGGTAGTATACACACCTGGGAGACTGGCATGTAAGGAAGATGATGACAACTGAGGCTGAGTGTCATGTAGGATACTCAACACAGACTCTTGGCTTCCATGGAGAGGCCAGATGGACAGAGGTTATGGAGCAAAGCCTCGGAAGAAATTGTAGGAAGCTCTGCTCTACTTACACATACATGTTTGCTTCTGAGCTACATACTGCAGTTCCTGTCAGCAGTTTTATGTAGCTTGGATAAAGCTTGTGAAGTTTCTTGGGGGTTGCAGAGTCAGCAAAGCAAAATGGTTTTCATGGTAACAGTGTTCAGGAAAGGGCAAAAGAGCACAGAGTTTGAAGGAGGTGCACAAACTAACCATGCTTTCCCAAGAGGGTTGGTGAACCAAACATCTCTTGAAAATTAAGTGGGTAAAGCAGACAAGCAATAAGGACTGAATGGGGGATTGGAGAGGGGATATTAAACACATGAAGGGGAAAGATTGGGAATGTGTTTATTAATATTCTCATTACATTTATCCCACTGGAAAAAGGCAATAATATAAACCAATTTTTTCTGCTCTTAAGATGGTTTTTGCCCGTTTTTTGTTGGCACTGTCTATTCTGTCAAGAGTTAAACATCAAGTGCTCATTAAAGAAGTTGCAGTCTTCTTTTGATAATGTGGATTATTTAATAATTTGGAGCTGCTGGACTAACTTTTTCCTCTTGCTTTATTTTATGCAACTTCATGATTCTGTCTCCAGAAAAACAGTTGCAAGGAACTGGAAGTTTTGAGGCTTATTCCAGCTTTGTTAAAGTTTTTGTATTTTTTGTATAACATCTGTTTTCAGAGTTACTTTGTTTTCATCCAGTAAGCATGCTTCACAGGAAATTAGCCTCATGGGAGTTCGCATGTGCTCAGAGACAACTGGGAATTTGTAGTGAAAGAGTGGTTGTATCAGAGTTTCTTTATTTTGTAATTGGAGAAAATTTACAGCACTTAAAGAACTGCATCAAGTTTAAACTTAAGGAAACAATGTAGTAACATCACAATGTTCAGAGGAAGGTGCTAGTATTCTGTCAGTGGATTTAAGTTTCTTCTTAAAAATAAACTGCATTTGACGCATGGGATCTATTTGTTATTTGGCTACTGAAAACTGCAACTTTATAGTGCATACTCTGTTCTTTAAGATTCCCCTATTTTTACAACAGTTTAATTTTGCAGTTTGTAAATTATGATGCTGATTAAAAAGCAATAAATATTTTTTAAATGCTGGGGAACTATCAGTTAACTTTTGAGAAGAGAAATTGGATGTAGTGAAGGGGCGATCATTACAAGCAGGAGTCCAAACTAAAACTAGATTCATAGTGGTGGCACTGATTGAGGTCTTGGAATTAAAAGAACAAAACAATTCCTGAAAGTATTAAAATCAATGAATATAATGTTGGTAGCTTTCTCTTCAGATTCCAGTGTTTAGGTAGTAGATGCTCTCTATTATGTTGATGGTAGGTATGTAGGAGACTACTGCTCTTGCTTATTTTTGAGGGTAAAGGTGAGCACTAGGGCATAGAGGAGATGGGTAATACTTTTAAGTTGTGTTACTTGCTAGTCACATAAGGGTGAGGGGTCATAATATTAATTGGGAGCACCAATGAACTTGATCTACCACTCCCTTTGTGACCATTGTAGCCAGTATGTGGCTTCTGTATATGAATGTGTTTTTGTTTTGGCACAAACTCCGTTGTGGTGGAATTGGATATTGTATATTGGTTTCTAGATGGGTTTATGTTGCAATGGGGAGTCTAAATCTGGGCACAGGGCTCCAGGAGTGGTCCTCCATGTCCAAGTAGAGGAGGAGGATCACTTTTTTGAACCTGCTGGTCATAGTTTTGCTGATACAGGGCAGAATGCAGTTGACAGTCTTTGCTACAAGGGCACAGTGACAACTCATGTTCACCTTGCTGCCCACCAGGACCTCTGGGACCCTTGCCCAGACTTGTCTCAGACTATTCCCGCCTAGACTGTGTTGTGGCCCAGTATTATTCCACCCCAGATGCAAGCCTATATTTGGTTTTGTTGGACTTCATGAGGTTACTGTCAACCCAGTTCTCTAGCTTTGATCACTGGGAGACATTGTGGAAATCAGTTTTTAGTCTTGTTGTGCATGTATGTTACTGAAAGCCGTCTTCTGGCAATTCTAATAGATAATGTGAATTAACTTTTTTCACTTGCATTCCTTCACATTTGTAACATGGCCTAATGAGGCAATTGGAGTCTCTCTTCATATTTAGTCCAGTCTTGGATAAGAACATTATAAAATTATGTTGCTAACTTAATATTTTTAAAGTAACATTTTCATCTAGATGAGGAGTGTTGCTGATTTGGGGACTTTTAAGTTGTGGTACATGCTTTCAAAATAATAAAATACTGGAGTAAAATACTATACTTCATCCAAAGCAGTTTCATCTTTAAAGTTGTTGGGATAATGATGTAGTTCAGAGGACTCTAAAAATTGTGGTGAAAGTAGTAAATAGCAGATATAATGTTACCAGGGGATTGAAGATGTAAACAAAACTCTCAGGTGGGTAATTTTATAGCCTGTGAAAGCTAAGGTACTAAAAGATTCTTCAAAAGTTAATGGCTAAATCTTTCTACAGCAAACTTAAGTACTGGATTTTGTGAGTGTATGTATATGTATATAAAATGTATGAAATTATGTATAAACACATACAATAAATTTAATGCTCAGTAAAATACCACACATCCTGCAGCTATGCCATGGAAATATATGGTCTGTCATTCTTTTTGGAAGAAATTGCTGGTTTTAAGTTTATTTGAGAATAGTTATTTGTTTGTAGATGATTCTAAGCAAGTCATCGAGTAGCAGAAACAAAAATGTTATTTATCAGTATAAATTTGAAGGTATTGTCTGCTATTTCACAAGTAAATGAGTTGTTCAGGAAAAAGCAAGTGCTTTTTTCCTAAACAACTCATTACCTGGGAAACAGCAGACAGTACCTTCAAATTTATACTGAAAAAAGAATAAATTAAAAGCACAGTAACTGCTGCTGCAGTAGTTATATATATAATATTTATACCTGTTTTCCTAGTATATGCTCATATAGGTAATGTCATAAACTGGGGCATTATGGTGGAGATTTGAGTTTAAAGGAGTAGACAGCTGCTTATTGCTCGGTAGAAATGTTTCTCAGTTGAAGTTACCAGAAGCATGGAACATGAGCTTAAAACTATAGAAATTACTTTTCTGCCTTCAGAAAGCAGAGCTAGTAAGGTGTGAAGAAACCTCTCTAAATACGTGTCTTGTGCAACTGTTTCTGCAGGAGCTTTGAGCTCTGCCTAGAAGTTTTTAGTTACATGAAGGAGCTGTCTGCTAGCTCTGACTTAGACTGTTTTAATGTATTTCTGACAATATGACTGTTGGGAATCTTAAATAGTTGGTAGAAATTGTGCTAGAGGTCAAGTTGATGACTCTGAATTCATTCAGTAGGATCACATTTCCTTAGCAGTGAAACAAAAAATATTTGGTGAAAGAAACTTTTTAAAAAGTTTTTGCTGCAGTTTTAGGCAAGAAAGTAAAAAAAAAAAAAAAAATTGCTTGAGCAGTAATCACAGATGAAATATTCAATAACAGTTTCTTGTGACATGTGACTTGATTATTTTTAGCCATTTAGGACAACAGACTTTTTTTTTCTTCTTGATAAAAATTTGGGGGTGTAGGGGTATGTTCCACCTCTCTCCCCATTGTCAGCAAAATTTCAAATAGATGTAATCTGTTTATCCAGGGGATGAACATAGAACAGTCTTGATTATCTCATTGGCTTGAATTCAAGCTAGAGTTAGAGGGATTACTTTTTCTTGGTTTGGATCACCTTAGGTGATCCTGTCAAGCAATAAACCTGGCCCTCTTTGTGTCAGTATTTTCGATCCAAAATACTTTGATCCTTTTTGACTGTTTTCTGTCTGCATGGCTAAACTAGCTTAGATACAAATCAATATGGACTGTTAAAAAGGAAGATCACCACTTTCTTTGAGACTATATTAAAAATGACTTTAAGATAGTAGCTGGAAGTGGGCTTGCGTATGTATGTCCCATCATTCATTATCCAAGATGCTCAAGTACTTCTTTTAAACTTGACCAAAACTATATCCTTTTAAACTAGAATATGATTTGGAGTGGATTTTAATGCATGCATGTTATCAGAAAGAGTGCGTGTGTGTCTTTGAAAGTGGTATCTTGTTTTTCGTAGTGAGACAAATCCTTATTCCACTTTCAAAATAAGGTTACATCAAATGAGACTTTATATCCCTTGCTGATACTGTTGTTATGTAATAGAGTAGCTGTTAGCACTGGAAATAAGTTAGTAAAATGAAGGTCTGTTTAAAATTAAAAAATCCACTTCCTAATTTCATGTGACCAGCAGTGCTGGAAAAGCAGGCTGGAGAGAAGGGGAAAAAAAAAAACTTGACTCTTGAATCCAGGCTGAATTTTCCTCTGTTTCTTCACTTGAAAATAAAAGTTAGTATTGAAAATATTTACCACTTCTGGTAGAACAGTTATAAGTGTTAATCAGAAGACTGCTCTTTTTCTTCATCAGCTTTATTTCACAAACCAGTTGTATCAAAATATGAAACATAATTTTTCTATTTACAATAGTAATGTTCTGGCTATACCAAACAGGCAGGCTTTAGTAATGGACTTTGTTGCTGTCTGGATAAATACTGAAAATGAAGTACCATGCACAATAGCTTTTAAAATTTTTAGTTATGTACTGCACTTTAATATTATATATTTTAAGAAAATGTTTGCACTTGTATAAATGAACTTCACGAGTAGTTGAAACAGTGCATTAATTGTGGTTTTAGAATACGAGTGAAAAATTACTGCCAGTCCATAAGAGCTTTGTGTGACTGCCTCGTATAATAATTGTGGGGGAGAGGAGGAGAAAATGATTGAAAGCTTTTGTCTCATGCAGTGTGAAGAGCAGCAGGAAAATCCAAACTAAATACAGTTAGACATGATTGCACTTGAATTAATCCAACTGTTAACCAATTAAGCCATTTGACATACAAAGTGTGCACTGAGCGGAAGAGGAGGAGATGAGGTAGAGAGGGGACAGATGGGTTCTCACTTAGCAGAGGAGTTTCCAGCCTCTGTAACCAGGGGGGATCAGAAGGAATACTGCACTTACCTAGAAGAAAATTCCTTGGCCTAACTTATTAATTCTTAACATTAATTGTGTAATTTTTTTTTTATTTAAAAGATGGTTAGTGCATATTTACACATTTTAATATATATTTGTATATTTTAAACTTGCTTTGGGGAAAAACTAAATCTAGAGTTTTCTTGTACAGCAGTACTTGAGTACAGCAGTAAATTGTTGTGTAGATTCACTACAATTATTTTTATGTAGTCTAAAGCAGGAATTGAGCTTAGGGCTTTATGTTTTGCCTTGCCTTTTTGGGATAAGGAAAGACAAGGGCAAAATATTAAGAAGGGAGAGGTCAAAAAGAGACCATTATTGATGCCAGGAAACAAGGATATGCAGAACTATTTTCAAAACTATATTTGATGTATCTTTTACTTGATTGGGGTAACTTTGGCAGATAGGATAATGTAACCACAAAGATGTTAATGGTTTATTTCACAGTTGTTAAATGTTTCTCCTGGTAGTGTAACAGAACAGTTTCACCACAGATGAAATTGGCACTCAAATTCATGCAGCTTTCCCATTTTACTTGTCATGATAGTAAAGAGTGAGTTATTTGAATCCTAAAATAATGTTTTAAATCAGTTGACAAAAGTGACACCTTAATTATAGAAAGGTTTATACATGAGCGTTCCATTTACACTCGAAATGGAAGTCAAATTAAAGGTGAATGTGTAGAATTAACAAAATTAAACTTGATATCTACTGTGTATGCAATCCTTGATGATTTTTTTTTTTTAATGTGAGCTCAGAGGTTGCATTAAATACATTTCTCAAAACATCATATTAAAAAAAGTTTAAACTATGGTAATAGTGAAGAACAGTTTGCCTATCAGTGTCTAGTTAGGAACAGGTCAGCTACTGTCATTTAAAAAATATTAATGAACAAATGTAATTGAATACACATAGTAAGAGAAATGTGAGGAAAAGAGTGTGGTTTTGTTTTTAAATGAAACTATTCTTTCAATGTTCAGATTATTTATTCTGTTGCAACCATTAAATCTGAAAACCATCACAAATGACAGTCTTCAGAAGTGGTACAGGCCTGTTGGATGCTACAGCTGTAAGACTTCAGTATTCTGCTGAAGCCCTAAGATTGACAAGGATGATTCCAGAGCCCAGCCTTCCTGTATGGATGTTCTTTATTTCCCCTCCTGCTCTGTCTCCAAACTTAAAACCACAATTAGTCAAGAGCATGTAGGGGATTTCTGAAGAGAGCTGAGTGCCTGGAACAGGAGCTCCTGCCTGCAGTGGGAGGATAGTGGCACTCAGAGCCTCACAAGAGGAAACACGTGTGTCTGCTGTTTGGTGGCAGGGGAAGTGGGGGATAGAGGAAGATGGGAAGAAAATAATTGCTTGTTGATTGGACTTGGAATAGCACTGGTTTTGCAATAAACTAGAAACGTATGTATCTTGCTGCCAGTTGCAAGCTAAAATTTACAGCACCAGTTTAAATCCAAACAGCAAACTTATAGTTACCTTGCAGAATCATTTTAGTTAAAGGTGTATAAGGCTGAGGATTTTGCTTAAAGGTGGGGTAGAGGTGAAGCTTTGAAAGCTTGTCAGCTGGATTTAGAAACCTGTTGAAGCTACTTTGAAGTATAGTAAGATGCAGTTGTGTTTGGAGTAAGTCATTGCTGTTGTGATTGGTACATTAAATCCTTGCCATGCTCACATTGATCTGTCTGCAGAATTCTCTAACTGTCCTTAGTTACTTGAAATTCAGTAAATAGTGTGTGTATATATGTTCTGTAGATAGTATATATACCTATTGAATATTAATACTTCAGCTACTTTGATACTGACTGGCTGCATAGTCATATTTCTGTAATGCTTGGACTTCTTTGTAGTACTTCATTTTGATGTGCTAAAGAGCTTTAAACAAAGTTTTCATTTTTGTGTGGAAGGTAAACTTTTTAAGTCCCTTTAGGGAGTATAAAGTTTGGGTAAGTTTTGTTCGTTTTTTTTACAGTCAGCCTAAAGGGAGTCATGCTCACGATTAGATCCCTTTGAGTGTCTCAGTCGGTAAGAGTATAAACCACTCATCTAAACTATCCAAGAATTGGGCCAGTATCTGTTGTACTTACTGCAGTGTACCAGTTGTGTGAGTTTTAAGAAATCCTATTAAAATACCAAGTGAGATTTGACTCTGTAGCCATATGCTAAACTGCAAAACTAGAGCATAGGACAAAAGGTCACTTTTGTATTTATTAGTTACAGAACGTGCTTTGTTAATTATGCATTCATCCAACTCTGAATGTGCATCCTGTTATCTAGTTTAAATTAATATTTTAAGTAATTTAGAACTTAAGCTTTTTTTAACAATGCCCTTACACATACTGATTTTTTTGACAAAGACCATGATTAAATGTTATCTTTTACGTATCTTCCTGTTGCTTGTAGTGCTCTGCAGAAGTTTCAAAATGTATTTCTGAAGACATGAATATGAGGAATCTTCTCAGAAAAGAACTGAAGCTGCTCTCCATAGGAGCCTTAGTTTGTTATTTTTCATTGTTCAACAGATTTTAAAAACTTTTTCAGGAAGTTGATTTTTCTGAATCCCATGCCTAAGATAAAACTATAAATCTAAATAGTCCCTGTAGGCAAACAAGAGCTGTAGTCAAGCTTCCCCTGTCCTCCATACTATAAGCTAAAAAAGGTCTCTCTGCAAATATCGTGTTCGATCTGTGTGGTTTTGAAATGTCAAACTGCAAGACAAGTGTATTTAAATACTTTCTTAGTGTTACTTGTTGACATAGCAGTTGTATGAATTCCCATCAGCGTGTCATTTGTTCACTGTTAGGAAAGGCGTGAATTAGACAACAAAAAAAAGAAAAGTTGAGAACCTTAGAGCTGGAACAGTTTTGGTGGCCTATAAATACTTGTCATCGTCAGTTTCACACTCTTGGGACTTGGCTGAAGCACACTTTCCATATTGAACTAGAGACTAGAATGAATTCAGTTTAATCTGTTAACTGCACTGCAGCATTGTGAGGGTCCAAATAACTTGGTTCAGTCAGGCTTTCCCTACCTTGCTTTTTAATTATCCTGCATACATGTGTGTATATAGATACACAGATCTCTCTCTGGACCTGTTGGAGAGCAGTGAAGGGGAGAGGGATCTGGGGGTCCTGGTAGATAGAAGGATGACCATGAGCCAGCAGTGTGCTCTTGTGGCCAGGAGGGCCAGTAGGATTCTGGGGTGTATTAGAAGGGGTGTGGCTAGTAAGTTGAGAGAGGTTCTTCTCCCCCTTTACTCTACCCTGGTGAGGCCGCATCTGGAGTATTCTGTCCAGTTCTGGGCCCCTCAGTTTAAGAAGGATAGGCAACTGCTTAGAGGAGTCCAGCACAGAGCCAAAAAGATGATGAAGGGGGTGCAACGTCTTCCTTATGGGGAAAGGCTGAGGCATCTGTGTCTCTTTAGCTTGGAGAAGAGGAGACTAAGGGGTGACCTCATCTATACTTTTAAATATGTGAAGGGTGAGTGTCAGGAGGATGGGGTCAGGCTCTTCTGAGTGAAGCCCAGTGACAAGGCAAGGGGCAGTGGTTGTAAGCTGAAGCATAGGAGGTTCTGTGTGAACACAAGAAAAAAAATTTTCTCAGTTCAGGTGCCAGAGTACTGGCACAGACTGCCCAGAGAGGTTGGGGAGTCTCCTTCTATGGAGATATTCAAAACCCCTCTGCACACGCTTCTGTGTGACCTGGTCTAGGGAATCCTGCTGTGGCAGGGGTGTTGGACTGGATGATCTTTTGAGGTCCCTTCCAACCCCTAACATTCTGTGATTCTGTGTGATCTCTGTCCAGTGTATACATGTGCATAGGTATCTGTGAATGCACTTACACTGTAACCTATATTGGCACAATAACCGCAGTCTTGTTGCTTTTTTCACGCTCCTTGGTGAATCTTCCAGCGCAGGTGAAGTTTTGCCTCCTGAGTTATGCAAGACACCAGCCCTAAAATCCCAGTAGCTTTGCAGATGCTCTTGTGGCTTTTTGATGCCCAATGGGCTTTCTAAACAACCCTTGTCCTCCCCACTGCTGAAGTGTTAGTCCTGTCTGCTAAGCCAAATCTCTTCCAGAAATGTGATAATGCCTGTGTGAAGAAAATATTGATGTGGGAATCTGGGATATATCTTTTTTAATGTAACGAATTTCCTCGTTTTAAACCAGTATTGTATCTTATGTATGTCAAAGAATTGTTTGAATGCTTTTGATATCTGTGGTAAAAATTGTTAGAGTTAGTAATCAGGTTACATTTCCCTCCCTTTTATTTAAAGGAAAGAGTAAAAGTAAACTTGCACCAAATATTTGGTGCACCTATTGACCTCTTTGTGACTTGACTGGAGAAAGAGACAATTTTTACTTGTGGTAACTGCTTTGATCCAGGGAGGAAATAGTGCTACTTGGTTGTGGAAAGTGGCATATTGACTTAGATAAAATGAGCTTCTATTCATTTCTTCCTGTTCTGTAACAAAGCTTGCATTTTTTGTGGAAGTAGTGGAGAATTTCATGTGGAGGGGAGGCAGGGAAGAGAATCTTAAGAAACAAAAGTGCACAAAATGAGAGTAGAGAAGAAAAAGAAATGACACTTTAAAAGGTGATGATTGCATCTGAAGTGAGACGTGAGTTTGGAAGAGCAGTGTGCTAATGTTGACTAAACTGCCTATATTGTTGGCTAGCAATTTAACTTGATTGTAGTATGCTTTTAGAAGATAAAGATCATTTTTGTTTCATGGAGGAAAACTTATTTCTTACCTAGCTAAAATATATCAAGTTTTGTAGAAACAACAAATACTGCTTTAGAGACTTAAAGTTTTATGAATATCATTAACTATTCTTTTTTTATTTGTTCTTGTTTACAGACCAGTCTTTCCATATGGGGATGGGGAAGTCTTGGCCTTGTGCTCTTTCTAGTAACTTTTGGACCCTTCGCTATATTTTATTTTGCATTTTATATCCTCTGCTTTGTGGGTGGGTAAGTATGCTACTTAGTGTTTTTTATCATTTGCTATGAACATAAACTTTCAACGTATTTTTACTCTGAAAATCTGAAGTGACTTCTATGTAGTTAGTATTTCCACATTTGAGCAGCTCTTAATGAGCAGAATTTTTTTCTTGAAATCTAAATTTTATCAAAAATAATCTTCACACACACACACACACACTATTGAATAGTGGTTATGTTGCCTTTGCCCAGGCAAATAACCTCTTCGATGTGATTCTTTGGCTGCTTTGGTTCAAGTTTGGTAGCTACTCAGTGATGTTGATCTTCTCAAGGATAAATTCATCTTGTGGTAGCGTATCTGTCAAAGCAGAGTTTGTATCTATCTCCCTGTTACATGTTTGCTTATGTAGACAGGTATGAGCTCTCAGCCCTTCCAGTAGGATGTCCTTAATTTGTTACTTGAACATTATCAGTTTGTACTGTTTCACTTCTGTTAGGTGCTTGTTTTTTGTTTTTTTTTATTGAATCTTACTATTTGCAGAAGTAGCTTGTAGTAAGTGTTCTGTTCTTTGTGTACATGGAAGGATAATGAAACTATTTGTGTATACGTATAAAGTTTTCATATTGCTGAAGTGAAAGACTCTTTACATAAATACAACCAGAGCAGATTGTGTATATACCTTTATTTCTAGGTACTACTATTTGTGAGCATAAGTAGCATGCTATCTCAGGTTCTTCTCATGCAGCAGGCTGTGGAGTATAGACTGTGCTATGTGATAAGAATATATCATGACTGGTAATACAAGACTAGGAAACTTCATACTTAGTATTGTATCAGTTATTCTGAGTGGCATGCTATACTGTAGTCAGAGTGAATCGTGTGAGGGTTGTCGTATATAGTCATTTTATAACTTGCTGTGAAGTGTTCTCTAGCTGGAGATGATGACTTGTTCTAGGTTTTTGGTTTTTTTAGGGGTTTTGTGGTTACTCTTTTATTTGGAAAAAGCAACTCGGAAAAATACCTTGAACAGTGCGAGCATTCGTTTCTTCCTTGTATGTCAGTTGGGATCCCTAAGGTAAGGACAATTTACTGGTCTTAACTTCTAGCTCAGATTTCTGTAACTTTGAAAATCAGATTGACACTAATAATAATTGTACCCATTGCTCAAGGTAAAAGAGCTTGCTTTCATATTTTAAGTCATCTGCAGTGTGCAAGTGAAATGCACAGTTTTTTCCTTTTTGAAACACAAGCTTTTTAAGTATTTGTGGAAAGATTGTTTCAAGTATTGTTTCTGTCTTCATTATGAGAAATGAGTAAGATGTAATTGGCTAATATTATCTGTGAGGGAATTGCAAAACCATTTCTTTATAGGCTACTTGTGTGTGTTGGGTTATTTTGGTGGGAGTGGTAGCTCTTTCTTGATTTTCTTGCAATAGTGTCGTGTCTGTTTAGGGTTCTTCCATCACTGCATCTGTAGTCTCCAGTTTTGATTCTTTTGATTGATTGTGGTCAGAAAGTTTGCTTGCCTAACTAAGATGATTAAACTGTAATGAAGTCTAGATTTAGAGCACTTCAGGGTTATACAGAAGTTATCATCTTTGCCCATCTTAAAGACCAAGGAAAAATCTGGAAATCCACAGATGTGGAGCAGAAGTGGGATCCCCTTCTCAATTCTTTTTTCTGAAGTCTTAACAGGCATACCAACAGACAGGTTGATGGACCTATATTAATGGTTCCTAGTTGGATAAATCTGCTTCTACTTAGTACAGAATAAATTCTTAATAGCTGACATGTCTATAGAATTCCTGGTTTATGAGTCAATACATCTTGGCAGCTCAGAAGTTTAGCTATATCTTGGTCTAATCCGTTTGCACTCATCAGAGCAGAGCAAACACTTTAACCCAAAGATTGCTAGCTATGTTATACTTAACATACTTATATCTCACAACTGTTCTGACTGAAACATCCTGTCCTTTCCTATCTGTCAGGTTACTACACTTCATGTTGTCTGAAGTGAAGGGTGTTCCACAGAAATTTTTTCTGTGATTCAGCAGTATGTTTTCTATTTCAGAACTTTTGTGAGTCATTTGTAGCTCATCTGATAAGTGGCCTTTTCACTTAAGTCTTTGAATCTGTTGAAATAAATGTAGAATTTAAGTATATTCTAAACCATAGAGTAATGTCATTGGTCCAAATGAAAAATGTGAAGTTTAGGGCTGGAAAAAGGCCAGGCAGCAATCATCTAGTGATTGTTTTGTTAATGAAACCACATTTTAGGAAAGTAAGATTCTTGGTGCTACATAGACTTTAGTGCATATGTTATATGGTTTGTAGAGTATTGCTTATGACTCATGTTTTGAGAGCAGATTTGCAGGAAGATTTTTCTCTTTTAAATTTCCTCTACATTGCTGAAACCTTTTTTTAGGTTAATGTTACCTTTTTGAGCTCAGTACATATGTATGCTCTGGTTCCTTTATAAAAGAGTAAAATGTTGTTGGGTTTTTTGTGTAATACTTGCAAATTCAGTAATTTGACTTCTGATCCGAGTATGATTACTAACACTTGACTTTTCTCAACTGTTCTGCCTTGACTATTTTCTGGGTTTCAGTTTTGTAGTACAAAGACACTTATTTTTTAACTGGCTTACCAAATGCTGTTTGAAGTTGTTCTCCAACTAAAATCTGTTTGTTTTCTACAATAGTGATTCCTGTTTGCTATTTCTGTATTAAATTTCTGATGACTTATTTTTATTGGAAAGTAGTATTTTTAATGAAAATATTTTCATGTTTAAAACTGTTGTGGTCCTTGACTTGAAAGTTAAAAAATATACAGGATTTTGCAACAAAATACTTCGATGTTGTGATACAGAGCTGATTAAGTAGAAGGAGGAATATTTTCTAGCCTCAGATATTTGACTGTTATTCACTGTTTACCGGTTTGAGAGATACTTAAGGAGAATTACGTAGACTAGAAATGTAGGACAGATGGTTTATAGTTTTTTTCATTTATGGTTTTTGGCAGTTCTGTGTTTCCAATACAGTTGTAACTTTCTGTCTAGATCAAAGAAGAAAATAACTTGACTCTTTCTGAACAGTAGTGTAAGTTATTGGGTTGTTATTTATGTGAAAACAGAAGGTTTTATCGCAGATTTCATCTTAAGTTTATAGAAAGACACTTGAAGCACTGATAAAGGGTGTTCATTTTCAGTATATCACTTGTCAAAAGTCAGCTCTGGTGGATTCATTCATGGAGTTAGCTGCTCTGAGTTGCAAGTCCTTCTGTAAAATAGTTTTTTACCCGCCTTACTTTTTAAACACTCTGTCAAGTAGTGATGGTACAAAACAGTATTTTTTTTTCTTCTGGAATATGGAATAAACTGAAATGGATAAAGAAAGTGATGGGCGGGGGGAGAGAAACCAAACCAACCAAACAAAAAAAAAAACCCCCAAAACTACTTAACAGAACAGTTATTTGCCCGAGGTTGCACAGGAAGTTAATAATTGAGTATGGAACTGGGGTCTTACCCCTGCTGTCATATCTGCTCTCTGTCCTTTTATAAGTATTTGAGTTTTATTTCCTTCTGATCTGGCATTTTAGCAGACTTGCTCCTTTACAGCAGGCAAGAAGTAGGTTTTCAGGTTAGTGCTTTACCGTTGTATACTACATAGTGAAAAATACAGATGGTATTGTTGGCCAGAGAGACGGTAGATGCTCATTCCTGGAAGCATTTGAGGTCAGGTTGGACAGGGCTCTGAGCAACCTAATCTAGTTAAAGATGTCTCTGCTCACTCCAGAACTCCAGGAGGGTTAGACTAGATGACCTTTAATGGTCCTTTCCAACCTAAAATATTCTATGATGCTATGATTATATCATATTTACTCTATAAACTATAATAATAGGGAAAATGTTGTATGAAGTCATTACTGGAAGTATACATATATCGTAAACAGTAGAACTAACTTTTAATTATGGCTAAAACCTGAAAAGTTCCATTTCCTAATCTCTTTCAAGTGCATAGAAGAAATGAAACGTGAAGCTAGACCTATTAAGATTGACAGAAGACTGACAGGTGCCAATATAATTGATGAGCCTTTGCAACAGGTAAGTTCTAGCCAGGATGGTTAAACCTATTCTTCTTTTTGCAGGTATTAACTGTGTTCTCTCTAAGCAGCTGAGAGACAAATACAGCTTGAGAAATGTTATTGTATTTGAGTGCTAAGTGAAAAAACATTGAGGAATGGTGAGGACACTGGGCAATCTTAGAATCTGTTTTCTGTATATTGTAGTTTCTTGGCATAGCAATGAAGAATATGTGCAAACCAATATGAACAAGCAGGTTCAGTATGTGAGTTGTGTTGGTTCATGATGGTAGAGGACTGTGGTTCACCATGTTTAACCTTTTCAGAAGGCTCCTGTTGCATTATCAGGCACAAAAAGCTATTTTATATTTCGTTGTCTTTGGTTAATTAGTTCATCCCTGTTTTTTCCTTTCCAATTTCAGGTAATCCAGTTTTCCTTGAGAGACTATGTGCAGTATTGGTATTACACACTAAGCGATGATGAATCATTTCTTCTGGAAATCAGGCAGGCTCTTCAGTATGCACTTGTTCAGTTTTCTGCCAGGTAAGATTATTTTTATTTACACTAATACACTGTCTAAGCAAGTGGACAAATACCTCTGTGGGTTATTTTGGTAGCAGATAAAAGATTAAGTTTATCTATTGGCGTAATTCAGTGCAATTTGCAGAAAGAACATAAAAGTTAAGATCATAACTGAAGAACTGCAGTCTTCTGCTGATCCCTTACATAATGAATGGAGATGATGTTTGCAGTCATGGTCTTTTACAAAATGGCCTCTTCACATTTTAGACTGATATCTAAAATTACCCAATAGGTTAGTTGTTTTCTTCCTGCAACCTAAGCATTTTGTTGCATGAATCATCACCTTTTTATATGCTGGTCTGCTTCATATAAACTGTAAGGCTGTTCCCAAGGTAAGGCAACCTGAAAGCCTTTAGTTCAACATCTCTAAGCTCAAATAGCTTTAAAAAGCAGTATTACTCCTCAATATGTAAGAAAACAATGAGGATTTTTAGAGGAGTGATAATCCAAGAACAAAATCATATGTCACATATGTAAGTCATCTTTAAAAACAGGATTGATTCAGAACAAATGGATTGTGTGTTAATTGTTCCGGGTTTTTTTTTTCTGCTGTTGCTTGATCAAGTAGCAGGAAGTCGGGGAACTTGTCTGGGAAATTATTTATCTTTAGTATACTAGATTTCACAGCCCAGGTACTGCATGACTTTGTATACATCTACTTCTTTAAGTAATGATTTCAGGTATTCCTCCCACTGTGCTGATCACCTGTTTTCAGAAGTTGTGGGTCACCTCAATACAATAAACTTCTTTCTAATTTTGAGGTGGTTACCCCTTAGATGTTGACTTAAAATTTATGTTCATGTGCTTTTCTGGCAAGAGTGATGCAGAGCTAGGTTTAATGATAGGAAAAATTCATTACAATAAAGTCTTGCTGTGAAATAATGGAAATGCTAGAAAACTGTTGGAAACAGTGAAAACTAGGCTAAATAGATTGCAATACTGCAAGTTCTACTATGTTTACAGGAAATGGACTTGGCTACCCAGCTTCAGTGTTTGTCTGTTTAGCAAAGCTACTTCACTGGACAGTGCCAAGCACTGAATTTGTGTCAAAGCAGGTCGAGCTATAGCATTTCTTTTTAATACACTACTATAGATCTTCAAAAGCTCTTCTCCTGTGCAGTTGTTTTGTACAAACCAAATCAGTTTCATAGGACTGCAGCAGTTGTTGTTATAAAGAGAAAATGATCTATTTATAATTACCGTAGTTAGATTAGTACCATTATCTTTAAATTCACATACCCTGTGAGCTTCGGGAAAGAATGAATACAGAGGGATTTGGGTTTATTTTTCAAGAGGGTTGCACGTTTAGGAGCATGATGTAAGTATGCCACCTAGCGGTTCTGTAGGATGTGATGATTGTGCAGTTAGATCTCTGTTGTTTTTTTGTTGACTGTCCTCTGAGACAGCTCTGCTTCTTATTTCCATATCTAGATTTTGCAGTAGGCCTCCCTCTCTTCCAGAGCTCCATATCCCTTTCTCTCTCTGAAGGAAGAGAGAGCGGATGAGGGAACAAACACAAAAAAGGGAGGGATTCTGCTATAAAAGAGTAGATATTTTCCAGCTCCTAACATTCTGTGGTATCAGAGAACTCTGATAGTGGAATAATTAGTGCAGAGTAAAAGCCATCAGTAACATCTAGCTTCATGAAGCCTGTAACAAAAGTTCATTTTCAGATGGGCTAGTAAGGCAAGGATGACTGAAGATGTAAGATAAGAATGTCTCTGCAACTTTTTCATACCACTAAGGAAATAGTTATATGCAAATCCAACAGTGACTGTTTCTGATGATAACCTTTGTGTATTGTTGGGAGATCATGCTGATTACCTCTCATCTAAGCTGTAGAATCAGTTGTTGATAGTATTAGATCACCTTTAGTTTCAAGTGAAATGTGTTTTCTCACTTTTGCTTATCCTGCAAATTCCGTAGAAAATGGTTTTGTTTAGGTGCCTTCCAAAAATGGCTGGAAAAGATCTGGGGAGTATTTTAGTTTTAGGTTCTAGACTTTTTGTACCAGGATTTTTCAGATATTTGACAGTGTCATGAATCGCAGCACTATTCCAGGTAGTAGTGTTGACTTTAAAGTAATTCAAGCATAAATATTAATGTGATGTAAGAGTGGTATCTTACAATATTTGGTTTATTTTCAGAGGAGAGGCAATCAGGAGACTGATTTATTTCTTTGCTTTTCCATGTTTACTGTCAGTATGGTTTTTGGGAGAGAGGAAGGAGAAGTTTATTACTGTTCTTTGTTCAGGATAAGAGAGTTCATTTTCATGGTTGTCCTTTTTCTGGTAGGTCAAAGGAGACAGACTGGCAGCCTTATTTCACTACACGACTTGTTGATGACTTTGGCACTCATCTTCGAGTTTTCAGAAAAGCTCAGCAGAGAATAGCAGAGAAAGGTGGTCAGATGAGAGGTAATGATTGAAACCTTTTTTGATTTGAGTCTGTGTAAGAAAGTATCTTGTGTCTGTGAAATACAGTTTATTTTGTAATTGAAGGTTACTCTCAAGTTTCTAATCTTTAAAAATAAAGTATGTTTCTTTTTATTTTCTTTTATATAGACCATGCTGAGGAACTTGTAGATACATTCTTTGAGGTTGAAGTTGAAATGGAAAAAGAAGTCTGTCGTGACCTAGTCTGCACTTCTCCCAAAGATGAAGAAGGTCTCTCTATTATCTTCTGATGTTACTTCAGCAGAGCAGATTAAATTAAAAATGCTAACATTTGCATTCACAACATGAAATATACTGAAATCTGAGCATGTGAACTTGAGTGTGATTGTCTACTCTACATGTCTATTTCATCCAGTTTGTACATACTAATACTGTAATTATAATTTCATATAATTTTAAATATGAAAGTTTTCTGTGAGGCAGGGTGTAGCTTTGCAGATTCTTACTGCTGTTTTGTTAGATCTGCTTATCACTACTCCATAGGCTTCATTCAAAAAATCAGTTTATCTTTTGGGCAGAGTGTGAAGTGGGGGGAGCCCTGTGTGTGTTAAATAAGGAGAATATATCGGAGTTAGTATTTTGGTTCTGGAAATTTGACTTTGCGTCTTGGTTTTGAGACTGTTTCAGTTAGTTTTGCGTCAGTGCTCATTATGTTAAGTCAGAGGTGTTACTGTAATGCTTGGACTATGAGAATGTATATGACTATATATTTGAATTTAAGAAATTATCTGTTATTTTTGGAGGTATTGGGTGAGATGTGGAATAACATAATACCAAATTGTGCTGAGGGTTTTTTTTGTTCACCCTCCCTAGGATTCCTAAGGGATCTGTGTGAGGTTTTACTGTATATATTGCTACCTCCTGGAGACTTCCAGAACAAGATCATGCGATACTTTGTCAGGGTGAGTACGACCTCTAAAAGCCATCCCAGTTCTTTGGTTTAATACCATAAAAAGTTTTAGATCTGAACTGCTCTTCCTGTTTTATTTTGTAAAATGGATGTAATTTAATATTAGGTTATTTTAAATGCAGTGCAATCTTGATAAGTATTTGATAGCAGAGAGCAACAGCTTCTGTGAAATGTTTTTGAAATTTTGTTTACATCTAGCAACATGAAAAAAGTGACAGTGAATGATGTTTTTCTTGAAGTATTAACATCCTCTAATGTTAATTGGAAGAAAATGTGCTAAACACTATTGAAGACTTTCTGTAATTATACACTTTTTGTGTAGCCTCTCACAGTGATTTTAATATTAGTGCAGTTATACTAGGTTTATGAATAAATGTATAAAATGATTTATCATACTTTTTTCAGGAAATCCTCTCCCGAGGAATTCTTCTTCCATTAATAAACCAGCTCAGTGATCCTGATTATATTAATCAGTATGTCATATGGATGGTAAGATTTATAATGTTTCAAAGGAATCATTTTTCCAGAAAACATTCATAAAAACTTCTTTTATGTTCCCTATAATCATAGCAGATATATACCTGGCAGAAAAGTTACAAATGGCAAAGACAGTGAATTTATGGTTGCTATGTTAAACTTTTTTACACACATATATATGTATCTACATGCGCACATTCACACACACTCTGTATTGTTGGCAAAAGTTGCCTGACTGAGAACAGATGTATGACACAGTGTAAAGTTGAGTCCTGTGACTGTTTTACTTGGCTGTTCAGGAAGTATGGCAGTAACCTTGGAAGTTTGTTTTCCTTGACTGTTTTTACGATGTGTCCTTTAAAGCTTAAGAGGCTTCCAGAATGACGAGCAGTAAGATTGTGGTTTGGGTTTTGGTGTTTTTTTTAGTTTTGTTTCTTTTTTTTTTTTCCCTTTGTGTTTTGTTTTTTGTTGTTGTTGGATTTGTTTTGTTTGTTTTGTTTTGGTTGTTTTTTTTTTTTTTTGAGGGGTTATTTGTTTTGGTGTTGGGTTTTTTTGCTTCTGCTTAGGAATATCAGGGTGAATTCTTTAGGGATATTTGAGGTAACCCTTAATAATTTCAGTGAATGGAAAGAAACAAGGTCTTTGGATATCTCTCTAATGCACATGCAAACCAACCACCAAAATCTTTTAAAAGTAGTAATATATAGTAAAATTAATGTAAATAGAATATTCACATGTTAAATAATGTTAGTGGGGCTTTGCAAAGCAAGTTAAAACTTTCTCTTAAAGCTTATTATCCCTTATAGGTCATGACTCAAGGGGTTTTTTTCCTTTCCCCAAAGTGTGTCTAGCTACATATTTTAGTCTTAGTGTGCAATTTCAGAGTAATAGGTCTTGTATATGGGATGTATTCAACTGTATGTATACAATGTTTCCTTCACTCACACCACCTCAGTTTCATGTACAAGTTTGCATGCTGCTTTTCTACAGGAACCTAGCTTTAATTAGAAAAATTACTGCTGCTTGTATGGACCATGCTTTTCAGTTTTTCGTTTCCCCTTTCCTCCTACGCATGTTCTTTATTTGTAACTTGGCCTCGTTCTTTATTTACTGAGCACTGCACCCTGCTGCATCCAAAGATAGAATTCTGGGTCTTTTATAAAGCTTTCTGTTACGATGATGATGTCCTAAATATTAATTTTTATAGTTGCCCTCTGAGATGACAGAACTAAATGTGCTGGGAAAAAGATAAGGAAGAGTAAATGCTTTCAAAAATTTGGTAGAAGTCTTATGAAATGAAGATTGGTGTAGAAATTGAGGTCTGAACTAGGGATGATAGGAATAATTTCTGGCTCACTTTGAAACCTTTGACATAAAATCAGATTTGAATGAAAAATTCAGTTTCTGAAAATAAGTTTAATTTCATGTTTCTAGGCACACCACACTTCAATACTGACTGTCTCAAAGTAAACTATAAAACTTCAATATAAAATTAGAAGTTAATTCAAACTTGTCTCTCTTCACTGAAATTTGCATTTTTACAAAATGTGGGAAGTTCAAGTATTGTGTGTACTATTAGTTTTAAAAGCAGATCTGTAGGAAGATTATTCCAGTAACTGGTCAAATGTACCCAGTCTTCATTCTTTATGCTCCGTGCAGCTCATGTCAATGCACTTTTGCAGTATGGACCAAGTATTATATTTCCACATCAAAATGAGCATTTATGAAAGATGTGGGTAAAGTGACTTTTTTTGGCTTCAGATGGTAAAGACAGCATTACAACTCAACACTCTGCACCTGTGTGCACATGCTGTAAAGCTGCCAGCCTTCTCCCTGGTGTCCAGGCTACATTTACAACACAGTTTCCAGTGATCTTGGCAGCACAGCAGGCTTCTTCCATTTGCACAAATTTCTTTGGATGCCTAGAGCAGGTTCACACTATGCCAATACTGGGAAAATAGTATCTATTGAAGTAGCTTAATAGTATTTACAAGGGTATCTAAATTAGTGTTTCAGAGAAGATAGGAATTCAGTTGTTTCCTTTTTATTTTCCTGGTAGGTTATGATTACATCATAGGATGTTTTAATTCTTTTTGTAATTCTGTCTCTTAAGAAGCCATTAAATTGGGAGCATGTACACTTGCAGGGAACCTTGGAAAAGCTGAAACCTGTTTGGTGGTCTCAACAGTTTCTGCCTACTTAGCTAAGGAGATGGGTAATAGAAGAAGGTTGATTGGATTTTGGACAAGATTTTCATTAAGTAGGTTGATAGACTTTCCATGTGTCATTGTTTTACTTCTGGAAGACAGAAAATGATGTTTCACAAAAATGTGAAATAGTTTTTGGTTTGTTTTATTTACTGTGTGCATGCTGCTTCTTTCTTGGTCAGTGTAAAATTTAAGTACTGAAAATAAAGTTTAGAAGCATCAAAGTGTTTTCAAAATGCCCCTTTGCAGTGTTGTATCAAAGTAGTTCACTTAATGAAAAATGATGTGTGTATTTAGCTTTTTCACATTATTCACACTCTAAAACTTTGTTTCAGATTCGTGATTCCAACTGTAACTATGAGGCCTTTATGAATATTATTAAACTAAGTGATAATATAGGAGAGTTGGAAGCAGTGAAAGATAAAGCAAGTGAAGAACTGCAATATCTTCGATCTCTAGATACAGCAGGAGACGGTTAGTGCTGTATTGTTTTATAAAATATGGAAGGCATTTACCAACATGATCTCTAAGGAATACTCCAAAAATTTAGAAAACCTCACATGCAGCATAGTGAAGAATGTTATTTGAAAAGTAAATTAAGTTATATGTGAAGTTTTAAAACTTAAGTCTTTCTTTTTTAAAAAACCCAGCAGGCTAATTGGTTAAGTATGTATCCTTCCATTTAATTGAAACTTGCCTAACTAGTGGGTCCAGATTCCAAACTTCAGGTGTTAATAGGGAATCAGACTCCAAATGTTAATAGGTAGTCAGCTAACTCTTAATCTGAAAAAGGAAAGAGAAGGATTTCTTGTTCATTTCCATCAGTAAGTATTTAAATGAAAAAAAAAAAGACACCTCTTCCCTTCAAAGCTGATAAGTTGTGTATGTGGTATGTGACTTTTTATGATATTTTTACAGCATTTCAGAACAAGTTTTACTCATCTGCTTTGCTTAATCTTCTTTGTTTTTGCTTTCAGATATCAACACTATAAAAAATCAAATAAACAGTTTATTATATGTTATTAAAGTATGTGATTCAAGAATTCAGAGGTTGCAGTCAGGAAAAGTAAGTGGTTTAGAATTTTTTCAGTTCCAAAAGTGTGAAGTTGCAAACGTCTTACTAGTTCAGTCTCACTTTTTAATTCTGCCTTTTGAAACAACAACTTGTATTCCTATAACTCCTTATTCCATTATACAACTGAAGTTAGTCTTGTATTTGCAGTTTAAGTACGGAAAAAAAATTAAAGGTTCACATGTTCAAAGGGGTTGTTTTTTTGTTTTGATTCTGACTTTAGCAGTTTAGATCTGTCAGTACATCTTCAAACTATTCCTAATTTTTCAGTACAAGAGTTAAGCCACAATGTTACATAGATATAAAATGTCTCTGTATTTATACACCTAGATTAAATTCCTCCTTAGCTGCTCAAGTGCATACCTTGTGTTCCTCAAGCTTAGTCTTTGGCAAAGATCTCCTTTAACTGTTGATAAAGGTCCCTCTTGCTGATTGTTTTGCAGTTCCTTGTAGACTCCACGTATGGCCTTTTGTTAGACAGATTTACCTCTTTAGTTGACTGAAAAGCCTAAGGCAAACTAGATGTTAAATTTTAGAACCTCATATTGTTCTGTTTGCTTGTTTTATAGTTTAAGTCTGACAGAGTCAGTATGTTCATCTTGTTAATTCATTTTTGTGCTGTTGTCATTGAGAGGTTTGGGGTTAATTTGTCCTGTATAGTAGTATTACATGAACAGCAGTGTTGGAAGCAAGCTTCCCACATAGCAGAAGTCACCCATGTTGAAGGCAAATAGTTGTGAAAACATGACCTTTATGATCTAGATCTTCACTTACTAGTGATTGTGAAAATAACTAACCATTGAGAGTCTGCTTTATTATCTATAATGTAAATTACTATTACATCTGGTTTTTGGTAAGTAGAATTTTTAAAGGCTAATTTCAGAAAAGTCCTATGAACTTACTAAACTTTTTCCTACAGGAAATAGATACTGTGAAACTGGCAGCAAACTTTGGAAAACTTTGCACAGTCCCTCTGGACCATATTCTGGTAGACAATGTTGCACTACAGTTTTTTATGGGTAAGTGTTAATTTTTCTGATATGCTAACTCACAGGATTGTACACTTGAAATCACTAAATATATGTGTCTCCAGAGACCTAAATGTGCATAAGCCCCTTGCCAGAGGGAACCAAAACGGGTTTTTTTTGGGTTTGTCTTTTCTTTTCTTCAAATCAGTCTAACTGTTCAGAACACCATACTAAGTAACCTGCTTAGACATGCAGAAGCTGGTGAAGGGTCTAGAGCAGAGTTTTTCTGAGAAGTGGCTGAGGGAACTGTGGTGGTTTGGTCTGGAGAGAAGGAGGCTGAGGGGAAACCTTATCTCTCTCTACAGCTACCTGAAAGGAGGCTGTAACAATGTCGGTGTCAGTGTCTCCTCCCAAGTAAAAAGTGATAGGACAAGAGGAAATAGCTTCAGTTTGCACTAGGGAAGGTTTAGGTTGGATATTAGGAAAAATTTCTTCACTGCAAGGGTTGTTACACATTGGAACAGGCTGCCCAGGGAAGTGGTTGAGTCACCATACCTGGAGGTATTTAACAGACATGTTGATGTGGTGCTGAGGGGACATGGTTTAGTGGTGGACTTGGCAGTGCTATATTAACAATTGGACTCAATCTGGAAGGTCTTTTCCAACCTTTATGTATGAGATCTGTTAGAATTCCAGTTTAAACGTCTTCTCAAATTGTGTCATGCTGTACAAGCCTAGTATGTGCACACAGTAATAATGGAGTCACTTTTTTCATGTGCATTTTAGGATTGTGTTTAGTTCCTAGTACTTTTTTTAATCTAGATGACAAGTATTCCAGATACATAACCAGGAGATAACATCAGAGAGACTTCTTATTCTAAGATGCACAACAGTAACTATGGTTGTATGGTGGCTGTTTTTCTGTAGACTACATGCAGCAGACTGGTGGCCAAGCACATCTGTTTTTCTGGATGACAGTGGAAGGATACAGGGTTACAGCACAGCAACAGCTGGAGGTACTTCAAAGCCGACAGAAAGATGGAAAACATCAGACTAATCAAACCAAGGGTCTATTAAGAGCAGCTGCATTTGGAGTTTATGAGCAATATTTATCAGAAAAGGTTGGCATAACTTATTTCTGTGTTGTTTGGAATTTATTCTTTGTACAGATGCTTCTTCGGTAGTTATGGCTGTGTTAATATGAAATGGATGTCATGTAGCGCAAGTTGTTTACAGGTTGATATTTAAGCTATTACTTGTGTATCTTCTCTCTCCTTATGTCAAGCAGTAAGAAAATACCTTCCCCCCCAACTTAGAACGGCTCATGGTGGCACTGACTATCCTGTCAAAGTCACTGAATCTCTTCCTTAGAAGCTAACTTTATAGAATAGAGAAACTAGACAAAATGTGGTGACAGAATAAGAAATTCTGTTCCTTTTTGAGTATGTCGTCCTTTCTTTTTACTGTCCTTCACCCTGCACCCAAGAAATGTTTAGAACAAAAATGCAACCCAATATTTTTTGAACTTGGCAGAAGACTGAGTTTTCAAATGAAGTAACTTCATGAGTCTCTCCACAATTGACTGTGTAAATTGCTCAAATATCACCATTGGGTATCTTTCAATAGGCTAAGCTTGAGTGCTTCCAGTAGTCTATTAATAGTGGAGTTTTCTGTGAAAGATAACACTTGTTAACAAAGCATCTTTGTGTGTGTGCATAACAATCTCCTCTCAACTCACCAAAAAGCTTCACTCAACAAATGACCCCTGAAATATCTTATAAAGCTTCTCTTTCCACATAATTTCTTTCACTTTTTGGTTTTTCACTTCAGGAGTATATAGACGTGGTGATCTGTGCAGAGCTTGCTTTGGGTGTGTTTTCGATCTGACTGAATGCTTGCCAGTTTGAAGTCAGAAACCACCAACACTAGATCTCTTCCAAAAGCCAGTAAACTCCTCTCAGCTAGGTTATCAAGTGAGCTACATTGGGTTTGGCTCAGTGCTGGTTCCCTGTCTCTCTTACAGATAATGGGGAAAGTGTGTAAACTTAAGTCCATCTAAAAGAATGCTTAGGAAGCAGTAGTTTGAAATATGTCATACCAAAGAATGGTAGGAATCTGATGGCTGATGTAGTTAGTGTGCTGGTTGCAGTATGAAAGTCTGCATAAAAAGCTCCCTTGATTACAGCTACTGGTAATCTCTCCAGAAAGTTGACAAACTGTTAGCCTTTCCTCAGATGTTTAAGGACTTCATCCATTTACTTTCTTACTGGCTTGTTGTTAATTTCTAGAGCTTTCTATTAATAAGTAAACTATTTCTAAGTTTGAGTAAATCTTGTTTAGATACTGCTTCAAGGTAATGCACATAAAAGTTTGTTGAGGTTATTCTTAGTATTTAATCCTGGAACTTTGGAGTTTTAATATTAATTCTGAACTTACTTTTGAAGGGAGGAGGAAGTCTGACTCTTTTTGTGTGTTCTAGACAGTTCTAGAGATACTTATCAAGGAGAAATTTAGTTTACTTGGTGAATTGTGGAATTGTGTGTCATTTGTGCAAATAGAAGCTTTCTTATTTTTATGCTGCAAAAGTTGATCTAGATCTCTGTGACAGGCATCTCCGAGAGTTAACATTGATGACAACTTAGTAGCAAAACTGGCAGAAACACTCAATCATGAGGATCCAACACCTGAAATCTTTGATGACATTCAAAGAAAGGTATATTCATCTATTCATCCTGTATTTTGTTAGAACTGTTAATGCTATGGAGTATTAAACATCACAACAGCCATTGGAAAAGGAGGAACTCAAATTTATCTGAAACCTAGAACCTGTTTTACCATTTTTCTGTTCTTTAAAGATCATACTCTAAATTGCCAACTTCTGTTTAGCCAGGCATAGCCCATGGTTTTCAAAGCAGTAGGCAGAAAGAGTGTCCTATGTAAAATTAATTAAGCATAATTAAGAATTGTGGGATTATCCGTGTTTATGTACCATTTTCAGAAAAAATTGTCTTTTTAGGGTAACTAAGTAGTAGCATTTTGGTTTGGTTTTAGCCATCTTTATCAAAGGTGGGTGTAAGCATGTTAGAATATTAATGTCTGTATCTCTTTCAAGTAGTTAATTTGGCTTTCCTGCTTTTGCCTGCACAGTGTAGCATTCAGAGGCACCAATTACTGAAGATAAAGCACTCTTTTTATTACCTGCATATGTAGACTTTATTATTCAAGTCTGTTATTTTAATTATTTTTTGAAAGAGACTGATTAATATTATGGCAATAAACTATATAAGCAGTCTAATTTGTTTGTTTTAAGTCATTAATTCTCTCATTCATGCTAAAAATTAGTTACAAGTTGTAGAACTTAAAATCACTCTATTTTGCTTGAGGCCCACATTTAAGACTAATGAAAACACCTTGTGAAATCTGTGTTGCCCAGAGTAGGTTACAAGAGCCTTCCCTGTGATTTCTGCTGATGAGCACAGATTTCACATAGGTTACAAAAGAAGTTGACATCCTCAGACCCGCATGAAATTTTTGTTCATTCTTGCAAGGTGCTAGCAGTTTTAGAAGGTATTCTGTGACAAAACCCCAAAAAAGAAATAACAAAACCAAAAAAATTCAACCAACGAAAGAAACTCCACAAAACCACCACCACCAGACCATCATTAAAATATTCTAGAGTTGACAAGACTCCAAACATTATGAATTAATTCCAACTACTTACAGATGAGTGTGTATGTATATATAGTGACAGCATAAAGGCTATACAGTTAACTTTTTGGGGTGGTGTGGTTAAATCTTTGTGAGGTAGGGTTATACTGTACTGACTGAACTGAAAATTTTCAGGGAAGTAATATGCAGTGGCTTCCCTCCTCTTCATTTTCCTCTTCTCACCTCTTTCCTTAAGTGTTTGCAAGTTTACCTTTATAGTTTATCAACAAAAGGACTCTAGGAGTATTGTGAAATGAATAGAGACCAAATATGTTTATAGTGCAGTTGGAAGGGTTAAGAGGAAAGGAAGGAAACATTTACAATTAACATGCCACTTCCTTTCCTACATGTGCATGTCTCACTAGTTAGAAAAGTATTTTCTGAGACTCTGTTACATTTCTGGCACGATTAGTTCTTATAACCTTTCTGTTAAGAGTAAGCCTGAATTGAAATTTCACAAACACTCATTAGAATTTTAAAGGAAACCCAGAAACACGTAATAGAATGCATAAGTACATCTTGGTAAAGCAGAATTTTTGACAGCTTGTCTGATTAATTCTATAATGTAATAAGTATTTCTAAGGTTGATGTTTTTATTTCAACAAGGTGTATGAGTTGATGCTGCGAGACGAAAGATTCTACCCTTCATTCAAACAGAATGCTTTGTATGTGCGCATGTTAGCTGAGCTGGATATGCTGAAGGATCCTAGTTTCAGAGGATCAGACGATGGGGAAGGAGGTGAGCATCTGCTCCAAAATGAAAGTAAGAAAATTATCCACACTGTTTTTGAGAGAAAAGTTTCCTGTATTGTCTCTGATTTTTAAGTTAATGTTTCCTTGTGCTTTTTTTTTTAGTTTGTTTTGGGAGTCAAATAGGGTTTTGTGTAGTCACTTCATGAATCTTAAGTATGTTTTTTGTCAAGTCTTGGTAACAAGCCTGTTCCTAAAATAAGTGTGTGACTTTTTGAATTCAACGATATTTGAGGTTCTTCAACCTGCTGGATTGGTTTTAATATGTAACTATATTCTTCATTTGGAAATGAAAATTGAAAGGACATAGGAGATGTGACTTCTTAAAGCAATTGAAGTAATTTTTGTTAACTGAAGTACAAATGGAAATTGTTTTACTATTTAACTCATGAATGAAACAATTTCATGTGGCAATAAAAGCTTTAAAAGGAATGTTTTCTGGAATATTTGTTTTTCATATCTATAGCTGTTCAAACTGAAATACGTATTCCTTTATATGTCTTTACTGGAAACTTGAAATACTTTTGAGTGCCTATTTTCCATAATGGCTTGTCTTGGCATTTTTGTATCTTCTGTGTAGCCCTACATGAGAAAAAAAAAAATCTTCTAAACTTTTTTTTTACCTTTCCTATTCTTCACTGCTCGCAGAATCTTTTAATGGATCTCCTACTGGCAGCATAAATTTGGTAAGTGCTTGAGGGTTTTTTTTAAGTTGTTATTTTTTCTCCCCAACCGCAGGGAAAGTGTTATAAAATAGTTTAAAATAGGTATGTTAGAGGTTGTAGTTCACTGAAGTTTCATTTCTGAAAAAGTTCTTGAATCAAATTGAAACAAACAAGATATCAGTTAATCTGAGAGATAAGTGTCTGGTTTGTATTTCCCTCTGTTTAATGAAATTTTGCAATTTCTCACAGAAACAGTAATAATCTATAGTTAATTATGCAAAGCATACTTTCTTATTCCTGTTTGGCTTTTTTTCCTAATAAATCTGGAGTTAGTTAATTGTGAAAACAAATCCTTTGAAACTGAAATCTTGAAGGATTAAATTCAAATAGACTGTAAATGAGGCATTTAAATTTTCTAAAGGTTGATTTTATTTTTTTTTCTTAAAATTTTTATTGTTGAGCTATCTGGAGTCTCTCCAAAATATGAATCTTTGTTTTCTAGTCTGACCAATTCACGTGCAATTTTTGCTATTATTTTTTAAGCAATCCTTGACTGAGTCAGTTTGTCAGAACCTTTTCTTTGTTACATGAATGTACTCAAATATTTGAAGTATGCTTCCCCATGTACTAGTGGTTGCATATTTATGAAGAGGAGTGTATACTTCTACCAGACTTTTTCCAAATAACATGTCCTACATAATTGTTATTAGGCTTAAAATGTTTAAAACTGAAAACCAAACTAACAGTTATTTTAAAGAGAAAAAATAATAATAATTACAGTGCATTTCCTCCTCTCCCTCTTATTTCTTTAGATTATAGGTAGATAAGCTACAAGCTATGCAGTGTTGAAGTATTTTATGAGAGTATTTTTCCAAATCTTTTAGTTTTAGGAAGCTTTGTAATCTGTATGTAATTTCCTTGCTTGTTTTGATTCATAATACACCCCAGAATTCCATTGGCCCTTCTGGCCACAAGAGCACACTGCTGGCTCGAGGTCATCCTTCCACCTACCAGGACCCTCAGGTCCCTTTCCCCTTCACTGATCTCCAACAGCTCAGTCCCCAACCTATACTCATACATCGGGTTGGTCTTTCCCAGGTGCAAGACTCGACACTTGGCCTTACTAAATTTCATGGAATTTCTCCCTGCCCAACTCTCCAGCCTGTCTAAGTCGTGCTGAATGGCAGCACAACCCTCCAGTGTCTCAGCCACTCCACCCAGTTTAGTGTCATCAGCAAACTTGCTGACAGCACACTCTGTTCCCTCAGCCAGGTTATTAATGAATAGACTGAAAAGTACTGGTCCCAGTACTGACCCCTGAGGGACTACACTAAGCTCCATCCCATTGACCACGACTCTCTGACTTCTGTCCTTCAACCAGTTCACAATCCACCTCACTACCCAATCAGCCAGACCACACTTGCTCAGTTTAGTTGCAAGGATGCTGTGGGAGACAGTGTCAAATGCTTTACTGAAATCAAGATAAACCACATCCACTGCTATACTACATTTATTATCTTTATAAAAAGTGAAGAATATTCTAGCAGAAACATGTAATAAATCTCTGTTTATGCGGAAGAACTTTTGCTTTCTGTAGTCCATATTGTTCAGGGTTTCCAGTGCTTTTACAGGTGTTTGAATGCTGGTAGATTAGTTTTTTCTGGCTGAATTCCATGTCAAGGGTAAATTTCTGTACACATAGTTTAGCTCCCTTGTGTTAGTCAGTTACATGAAGAGAAATAGACCTTGGAAAGGTTACTTCGAAGGTCAGGGAATTCCTGTACTTTCAGCTAATGACAATGTATTAAGATAGAGTTATGATATTTTTTTAATTAACTTGTATTCCTGCGAATATACCTGATGTCATAGATATGAGGTCATATTAAATATGAACTTGTGTTAGCTGTTCAAATCAAGCATTTAATTTACTTGTATTAATTGTTGCTGTATAGTGCCTTGCCACAGCAGTTGAGTGTTTCCAAAAGTTTCTATTATGTTGCCTGCCAGTTTATACTTCTGCTGTAAGAATGTATTTTCAGATTATTTGGAAGAGAAGCTCAAAATTGTTTCAAGGAGAAGTTATTTTATAGTATCTTCTTAATTTCTGCCTTTTAATTTGATGCATTAATTGCTACATTAAATCAGTAGGACATATTTTGGGCATATAATACCTTTGGAAATATTTATAGACTCTTGCAGATTTAATGTAAATGGATCCATAATAATGAGCTTTACATGTTGCTTTTGCATTGAATAAATACAATAAGTCTTTAAATAATGTACATTTTTAAGTCCAACCTCACTTTTGATTGTAATCATATAAGATTGGTTTACTTTTAATAGAGGAGTTTAGAAACTTGATTGGGGTTTTAGTTTGACACAGGTATGACACTGGTACCTGGTAGGTCCTATTCTAGGTAACTTCTAGTGGCAGCTCACTATTAAACTGGCTTCATTACTTTACAAAAGATAGCTAGTCACTTGCATACTCATTCTGGATAAGTATCTTTGAAGAACTTCAGAATTTGAGGATGAAATATGTAAAGTAGCTGGCATCCCAATGCCTGTGGGATCCCTAATGCCTATCCCAATGCCTACTTAAGTAGCTCTCATCTTTTTTTTTTTTTTTAACCTGGTAATTTAAGGTTAGGATCTCATTTGCAGTGGCCCATTCTGCTGTTTCTTTCAGTTGCATATCCCAAGTTTTAGTGCACCATAACTTTTACGTAATGCTTTAAAGTCAGTTGAAAGAAAACAGAATGGTATAAAGGTAAAACCAAAAGGTCTGTTAATCAACATCTGTATCTCCATGGTAGTTTGGGTTGTTTTTGTGTGTTTTTGATAGGTTTTTGTTTTTTTTTTAATGCTCAGTAAAAGACTATCTGTAGTTCTTCTATTAGAATTGAGCTATGAAATGAATATAGCAGATACGTTAGTGATCACAAAACTGTGTGAAACTGGTAAAGATCTGGAGGGCCCTACACTGTGTTAAGGAAAGGATTTAGTAACCTAGTAATGCAAACACTTATATGCATCTTTACAAGGCATTAAGCTATTCTATTGGTGTAGTGAACCAAAACTTTAAATTAGATGAATCAAAAAGCATTCCTCAAATGAGATGCATCTGTGATCTTATTCTCTGTTGCTTGTTTCTTCCATCTCCCTTCTCTCCTGCACCTTGCAGTCCTTAGATGACCTTTCAAATGTCCCCTCTGATGAGACAGTTCAACTCCATGCATACATCTCAGATACTGGTAAGTGAATCTGTTATAATGGCTGCTTATTTGTTTTCCACTATTTATTTTGAATTTAATATTATAGGCCATTGAAATCCTAATCCTTTCATTTTTTTACCTCATAAAACATATGAAGTCATATTTCCCATGGAAATGTGTACACAATTGGTGCTGTAGGACAGACTATATATCTGTACTTAAATCTGATTTATTTTTTATTTACTGTAGTATTTTCCCTGTCTCTGAAGTATCATTCATTCAACTTGGTATTAAGTAGCATTTATTTTAACAATTTATTTAAAGAACAAATTCTGAAAGCCATCTCTTTTCATAGTCACAGAGTTCTAACTTTCAAATGTTTGCCTCTCTTACTATAGTATTTCCCATATTTATTGTACTTTCTTATTGACTTAGCTTAGTTTAAGGTAGTGATTTTAGTCTTTACAGTAATGGCATTTTTGGTTATATTTTGAAAAGATTACCCTACAAATAAGTTGAAGATTTTTATTATGTGAGTGTTAATAAAAAAACCTTGTCACATATTATTTGCAGATGTTGTAACTGGATGAGATTTCACTGGGTATTTAAATTGTGACTTGATTTTCAGATAATTTTTTTTTGGTAGTTTGTACTATGCAAGAAACATCTAAATCTGTGTTTATATAGCAGGCACTTGAGCTGTGAGCAAGAGTTCAACTGCTTGACATTTCAATTGAACTGTTACTCCAGTGTAGTGAGAGCATCATGCAATCTAAGTCTTGTGTAGTCAGTCCTCAGAGAAGAAAAATAATTTAAAAGTTAAGAATCACAGTTATGCTTTTTTTATTAAAATGGCATGTGATAATTTTCTGAATTAAACTTAAATGATTCATTGTTTTGATCTAAGGAAAAAGATAAACTTAGAGCCACGTGAATTATGTTAAATTTAAAATCTTGATGGCAATGTGTATTGATAACTATGAGCTTGACTCTGAATCCATAATACTGCAGCTGAACCAGGTGATCTGTACAGGTTTATATTGTAAGATAAGATTAAACTGGATGTCATTTCCCTCCTCATCTCATGTTTGAATGAGAAATATAAGTCCTTGCTTTCTGGATGCTACAGGCAGTAGGTGCATTTTGCATCTGTGTGCAGGCTCTGTTCCTCTGCTGGTTACCACATCTTACTGTGCTTGTGAGTTGAATACAAGATCTCCATCCTCTTTGAGGATTCACCTTGTCTTGGGTTGGAGAATCAATGCTGATTAAAAGGCTATGGCATGAGGAACAACAGGGACAACTTTTCTTTTTCTGCCACTCCTGTTCTGAAGTGGTGTCCTAAAGGTGCAACTTAGTGCCCCTGGGATGTGGTATAGCGGCTGCATGGCAGAGTGGTCAGCGTGAGTTTAGGGGATAGGGCTTGCTCAGCATCTGTGGAGCCAGGCTTTCACAGGTCCATTCTCTGGGCAGTCTTTTGGCAGCATCCTGACCACTCCTTCTACTCTTGGGGTTCAGCACTTAATACTCTTCTGGCAAAGAAAGGATGCTTTGTAACTACCATGCATCTGGCTAGAGAGTAATTTTCACAGTGTCAGTAGCCCCTCCTATCCTAGAGGTGCTCCCTGGCTGCTTAGACCCTCAGCATTATACTTGAGAGAAGTCAAGACTGGAAGTACAACAGAGGTTGGAGCTGATGATTTGTCAGGAAAAGTGTACTTTATGGAGCATGGGTGCATTGAGAAATTTGCATAACTTGATTAAAAGTATTTTCATCTAGCCACTAGAACATTACAGTCATTGGCTCAATAGTAGAGATAAAACATGTTAGCAATTTAAACAGTATACAGTGTAAGCAATATTGGTTCCAGATTATTCTGTAGATAAATTAAAGTTTTTGAAACACCCTGAGGAATTCTGTGATCAATGAATGTCCAAGAGAACATAAATATTCAGTGGAGACTGAGGTGTTTGTTTCTGTTTAAGATGACTATCTGTGTTCTTTCTATTTATAAGTTGACTTCTCTATAAAATGGGTGTGTGTACACACATGGGCACATTATATACAGAACACATAAGTGTATAAATAGTTTCTGTTGCCTTAAATAGTGTGGTGGGTGTTTTTTAATTTTACAGTTAGTAACAAACTGCTGATGTTAATAAGAAAATCAAATGCTTACAGCTTGCTATTTTGGTGGACAAACTTTTGCAATATGATTAGAGTACTTTGCAGACTGGAATTTCTTCTGGTTTCACAGTCGTCTTTCACACATCTTGAATTCTTTAGGTTAAAAGTATTATTTTTTTTAAAAATCTCTTTGGTATTCTTACAAGTTGAAATCTTTTCTATTCTTTCTTTGTTTTGCATGTCAGTGAAACTTGTCTAAGGCTGCTTAATATCTATATTTAAGTTTACATAATAAGTTTCTGGAGGGTGTCATCTGTAGAGTGTTTTGGATAAAGGGATGGCTTACTCTTCTGCTTGCATGTCCATTTTTGTCTCAAGTCTGTCATTCAGACATTTCTTCACTTCACGCTTGTGTCCTTTCGTCTTCCTTCTTTCTGTTTGTTCCTTTTTTGTTTTTGTTTTTAAACTACCAGTCTATGCTGACTATGACCCATATGCTGTGGCAGGAGTGTGTAATGACCATGGCAAGACATATGCACTGTACGCCATCACAGTCCATCGGCGAAGTCCAAACAGCGAAGAGACATGGAAGACTTACCGACGCTACAGTGACTTCCATGACTTCCACATGAGGATCACTGAACAGGTAATTCATCTCAGAAAAATCTTGTGAAGTTTCTCTGAAAGGTGCTTTTTCTGTGTGATGATATGGCATGATTGTTGGCTTTCTCAAAGTGACTTATGTTTTGGAGCTACAGGGCTACGTTATTTTCCATTAAAATATACTTTTTTACACTTTAGATCATACATTATTTGCACTAAGTAGATTACACATGCATTATTATATAGTTTAGTATCTGATAGCTATATAATTGCTCTAGCAAAAGGAAATGGAATTTAGCTTTCCCCCCCACTCCTCCTTGCTTACTTTGACTTTAAAATGTTTGTACGGAAGTGTTGTTGGTGTCAAACAGTGGCATGTTTCATATGTTATATTTGTCACAGAGATTAAGAAATAAAAACTGATCTTAGAAAATAGGTATTTAGGTTTTAAGTGAAATCTTAAGTAAAATTGTGGGGTCTTAAAAGGGACAGCTGTTTGCAGTTCAGTGTACTGCTAGACAATCTGCCTTTTATTGCTGTACTTGTATTCTCAGGCTCTTATCCCTCCTAAAATGAAAGAATTAAAAATCAAGACTTGTAATAAAGAACTAGCTGGTTCAAAGTAGAACCTGCTGACATGAAAAAGTGTTGAAAATGCCATGCTTTTAAAAGGGGAGGGTGAGATGCTTTAAGTCAAACCTTTGGAGAAGTCAGATTTGACTGCATAACCTTTGAACTAGTCAGAAGTGTTGGATTATATCTGCTTACTCTGATATTAATGGAAAGATGGAGACCAAATTCTTTGCAGGTAGGTTAGCATTGTAAAGTCAGAATAGTAGTAAAAATGGAAAAGGCTTTATTAAAAAAAAGTTGTTGAACATTAATTATCAGTGAAGTCTTTCTTTGAATTTCTGATTATCTATGTGTGATGTCAGTAAACTTGAAATACCAATTTTTGCACTTGTCTTCAAATTGATTTTTAATTTTTTTTTAATTGTTTTGAAGAGTCCCTGACCTGTTGAAAAAGGTATGAGTTCCCCTACCTTAGAGTGAGTTAATGTTCTGCTGATACTGGGTAGTCATTTAAAACTAACCTATTAGTAAATGACTAGACAAAAATGGTAGAAGCAAAAATTTTCAGACTATGAAAGCTCAAAAATTTCTTGTTGCTAAATTTTAGTTCTTTTAATTTACATAAAATGGAAAGAGTTATCATCCAACACTGACTGTAAAAAATAAATTCCTGTACTTCATTGTAGCATCTTGAAAATTTCCAGCAATTTTGCTTTGTTTTGACAATAAAATAGACATTTCTGCAGAGTTTGTGGGCACAGGAATGTCACTGATACACTGAACATCCTTCTTGTTAATGTTTTTCAGAGAAATAGTATAGTATCTGGATGAGCTTCGTTCGCGAAGCCTAGCCATGATGATGACTGAATAGATTCACACTGGTTTCTTAAGGCATTAATGTTATAATTATTTATGATTTGAAATAGATACCTATATTTAAACTAGAGGCTGTTGCTTACATTACTTCTGTTTGGATACAAGTATCCAAGAAAAAAAAAATAGACCATCTTCAGTTATATTCTCATGTGACCTATTTGCAAGGGAATGGGGTTTGTAAAGTTAGAAATAGTCATTCTTCTGTGCTTCCTTAGGCCATAAATGTTATGAGCTTTGTGACCACCCAGAGTTTAGTAACATCTTTGCAAAAAGGCACCTTGCAGGGACTGAAGGGAATCACTCTAGTTAAATTTGCAGTTTTTGTGGTGGTCTTCAGAGAGAAAAGGATAGGACCTTTTTCCTAGTTGTTGCTTAAAGCCTAGGTGTTACACCTTTCTTTACCCCCTTTAGAACACTGTTTTCAGATCTGTGTGTGGGTGATCCTGATTCTTTGAGTTTTTTATTCTTGTCACATTTTAATTTTTGTGCATTGTAGCAGGTATGTTCAACCTTCTTAAGTGTTAGGGCCTCCTGAGAATTTTTGTGCTTTTGTTCTAGATGGCCTACCTTTCATTTTGGCTCCTTCAAGGAATCTGGTTCTGGGTGTGGTGCAGGAATTCTTTGTCAGGTGTTATATATTAGATAAGGATAGGTGAATATAATAACCTCTCATTTCTGAGCTTACATGGTGATTTGAAACTTCTGAAAATGGAACAATGAATCTTTTTTCTAGTTTGAAAACCTTGCAAATATACTGAAACTTCCTGGCAAAAGGACATTTAACAATATGGACAGAGAATTTTTGGAAAAGAGGAAAAAAGATTTAAATGCCTATTTGCAGGTAAGCTGTTACAAGTTTTATGGTTTTTGGTTGTGTTCTAGATTGGGGAGGGTGGGGAAACAACCTGCTATAGGTGAACAACATAAGAACTTCACATTATTTAACTGGTTTGCCTTTTCCTTGCTGTTTTGGTTTATTCTCAGCTGGTTCTGTTTCGGTTCCTTTGAGCTGATGAAGTTTCAGCTGTGTTGATTTTAGGCTCTCTGCCACTTAACTTTCTTCCATTACACTCAAGTTTGTGGTGGCTTTCTTTTGTGCTGTTGCATAAGGATTGTCATGGCACCTGCTCTGGCAGGGTAGCACAACCACACAGCTCTTCAGTTCTGTATCAGACCAAATAAAGGAATTCCTACTTCCTATGAAGTCTGACTTCATAAGGACTTTCTGCTCATTTGGCACAAAAATATATTGACCAACTGAATGGACAAGCTAACAATAAGTAATGAAGAGGAGTAATATATTGTGAAATCTGATTGTTGTGTTTAGAGTGCTAATATTTTTGCTTTGAGATGTGTCCCATTTTTAATAGCAAAGTTTCTTTCAGTTACAGCTATTTGGTTTTGGTTGTTTTTTGGTTTCTTTTTTTCCCCCTTGGAGTTTTAAAAAGAGTTTGAGTGGTCATTTTTGAGTGTTGGGTATTTTCCTGTGAGATGGCTATAGTTAACATACTAGTTAAAATTTCAGGAATTACTAAAAAGCATTTTGTTTCCATCTTAAGAATAGTATAATGTTGGAGAAAAATTTAGAGTGAGAAAATACCTTTCAAGATGCACTGTCTCTGTAAGTGGTAAACTTTTACTAAGTTGCACCTTTAAAAAATGTTTTCTTTACTCAGCTCTTGTTAAATCCTGAAATGATGAAGGCATCTCCAGCTTTAGCCCACTATGTGTATGACTTCCTGGAGAATAAAGCCTACAGCAAGGGGAAGGGAGACTTTGCACGGAAGGTAAGAATGTTTTGCACCGACAAGGGACCATATATTAGGGCAACGATTGCATTACACAGAGATGTTGAGCTGATTAAACAGCTATATAGCACTTTTAAAACAACTAGCAAGTGAGCTGCTTTAATACTTTGGTAACATGTCTAAGGACATGCAGAACCAAAATTACTATTTTTATAACAGCTAAATTTATTTGTATGACAAGGAGATAAATTTTTCAAATCAGACACTGTATTGCACACAGATTGATTTTTAAAGTGCATTCATTGCAAGTGGCCTTCTGTCAGACATCTGATTTTTTTTCTTTTAAGTCTCATTCCTTCTGATTTCTTTTTTCAGTTCTTTACTCTGTATTTGCTGTTGATACCATGCTCTCCACTCTTCAGCTCAAAAGATGAAATGCATTTCCCTTCAAAAGCAGCTGTTATGTATTTAGCCATTGTAACCATTTGGAGCTCTGAGCTGTGCATCCTATTTTGTTAAGCCACCAAAACTCTCTTCAGACAAGTGATTCTTTGTTCAGTTGACCAGTTTGTGTGGGCATCTGCTTTTTCTGAAGTTTTTCTAAACTCCTAGTGATTTTGATATAAAAAGCATCTGTAACTGTATTGTTACTACACATTGTTATTCTTACTATGTTCCTTAAATACTTAACAGTGAAAAAGTTAAATATTTTTCGAGGTTTATGTAATGACTGAGTTAACATTTGATTTCCAGCTTATCTCAGGGTCTTTGGAAACTTAATGACATCACACTAGTATGTGTGCCTCTATACTGAGAGAAAAATTGTAACAGTTTCTATGGAAATACTGCTTTTTAATGATATTTGCCCTGCTGTTAAAGCATGCTACTCTGCTGCTGCTTAAAAGGGGCATCTTTAGAAAATGAAAAGTTGAAAGCCAAAATGAAACATCTAGAAGCAGGAAGCTTGTAATCAAGAAATGGCATTGAAAGGAGAGGAAAAGGAAAGTAAATTTAAGCTAAGAAAAGCTGAGGGATGGGAAATGAAAATGAATCAGGAAGATCATCTCTTGAAAGTAGGGCTATGAGGAATAGGAAATATAAATCAAAGTGGAAATTTCTGTGATGAAGTTAGGCCATTTGAGTTGTTCTTTATGTTACTGTTCTCTGGAACTGTGTGATAGTTCTCACAGTGTTTTAATACACTTGTGTCCTCATAGATTATACAATTGTGGTTAAACATCTTCCCCTTCAGATGGACACATTTGTAAACCCACTGCGTAACTCTATGAGAAATGTATCAAATGCAGTCAAGTCTCTCCCTGACAGCCTGGCAGAGGGAATGACTAAAATGTCAGACAACATGGGTAAAATGTCAGAGAGACTGGGACAAGACATAAAGCAATCATTTTTCAAGGTAAGAAAATATTTGGTGGTTAATAAATACTACTGAATTAATAGGGGATTAGCTATTGACTCAAACTTACATTGTATATTATAATGAGTCAAGTCATGAGACAGGAAAGCAGGCTGGTTTATACCTATGCCTTTTTAATGAGGTTCAGCAGTCGTCCTATGTCAAATATGAGTTCTTTGCTGTTAAGTAACACATCTTAAGATGACATCTGCAGACTATTACAGCAGTCTTTCTTCACTTAATTCAGTGCAGCCACTTGAGAATGAGTCATTGATATTCTTATTTTTTCACCACCCATTCTCATAAGGCTAGTTTGCTGCATCTGCTGCTTTCATTTGAAAAATAAAACATTATGAAACTTAGAATAAGGAGATAGCTTCCTTTCTGCTTATTCTTTGCTGAATTCTGTTTTTAATGTTTTCATTCTGTCTTTCCTGCCATCTTTCCTCATCTTTTATATTCTTGTAATACCTTAGAGGTGGGGAATTGTATCATGGCATGCTATCTAGAAATCCTGTGAAAGTTGTAATCTTCCTAACATATCCATCTTGCCTTCCTTCCCGTTGTCCTCTTTTTGTGGGTTGCTGTGAAGTCTGTGATCAGATTGTTCCAAATCAGTTATATATGGTAGTTGTAGATTAGCAACCAAGATGAGTTAACCCTTAAATTGTGAAAGATAATCATGTGTGGGGATGGGGTTTGTGGTTTGCTTTTGGGTTTGTTTTTTGTTTTTTTTCTCTGTACTTTCTCATGGCTGGTCTATTCCCTGGTGTGTGACTAACTTCCCATTTAAGCTCACTGGGAAGTCTGTGACTGTGCAGGACTTAAGATCAAGAGGAAATACCAGAAGAAGTATAAGTCCCATCTGAATTTCTAGGTGCACTAGGCACTTAAGATAATGTGCATGGATTGTTTTAAAGGCATTGGTAACTCTGATAGTTACAGGAGAATGCTTACAGGCATTGTGTGTTGGTGAAAGGACTACACTGTATTTATCTGCAGTAGCATGTAATTGACTTTGACCAAATGTTTGGTTTTCATTTTAATCACTAAATTGATTATGAAATTGATCAGATTTATTGGTATTCTAAAATACTTTTTACTTCATAAACATTACCTTTTTTTCATTGTAGGTACCTCCCATGATCCAGAAAACCTATTCAGATCCTGACCATTGCCGTGTTGCAGCACCAATTGATGACAATGTGAGTCTGACATTTCTCCTTCCAAAGCTGACTCCTCTAAAACCAAATTAGAGTTACTTATTTTATGTTAAACTATATATTTGTTTCTGCTATTATACTAGGCACTTACAGGTCTTAACTTTTTTAAAGACTTACATGCCTCCTTTTAAAAAGGTACTGATCTTTGTTAGTGCTAAAATGGTTTGTATGACTGTGGAATAACTTTGGGTATACATGCTACTGTTTGTATTTTGTGGGTGTGAGGGGGTTGGTTTTGGTTTTTTCCCTCCTCCTCCCTCCAATTTCTGTCTGTTCAAAAATAGCATGATATCAGACTGTTAGGATCATTTCCATTGGCATCTTAGGGATTCTAATTTCTGATGTGAGCTTTAAGGGGGAGTCTATTTAATAGATCAGAAATAGTCTTTGGTATGTTTCTGTAGAAATAAAGCTTCAGAATGTTTTCACATGTATGATCAGTGTTTCTGTCAAAACAATAGCAGAATACCGTAACTTATAACATCAAGAGCTTAAACTTCACTTCCACTAATATTACTACTACATACATTTTAGGCATCCACATACTAAAAGTTTATTATTTAGGAAAACAATCAGAAGAAAGCTTTTATCTGTAAGAAGGACAGAAAGGCCGTAATATTACCAGTCATTATGTGCAATTTGTTATGGTCACAAATCTGCACCTGTTCTGCCCTTCTCGTTTTGGGTTTTTTGGTCATATCAAAGCATTCCAGTTTGTGCATAACTGCTATTATGACTTGGTAGATGTATTTTTTTCTCAAATAACATAGCCACTTTTTAATTATTTTTCACTTTATCAGACTCTCCACAAATTTGTAATTTCAATATCTTTGATACTTCTGACTCTTCTGTTTTGCACAGGCAAAACAAAATGATAAAATGAATTCACATATATGAGCACCTTCTCTGCAAAATTTTAATTGATCTTCTGTAAAATGAAAAGAAGCTACAATTCTTGATAGCTTCTAAGTTAACATACCAAATGTTTCTGAAAACAGATTTTCAGTGTTTTAAAACCTTTGAACTCTCAACTGCTTTTTTAAGATGCATTGTTCACAACTTACAGTCACTCAGACAAAAAATATGGCAACTTGAATGGAATTTTACATGGAGAAGCAATACTAAAAAAGTGAGGCATAGATCTACAGAATGCCCATCACAATTATGAATCCATTGTCTGTATTCCAGTTGTATATAAAGATGTGTTTGTGTAGTTCACCAAAACAAATATCAGTATGGCTGTGAAATCTTGCTACTTCCAGTGTAGGATTAACAATGTAGTGCAAACTACTACTGTTCCAGGTGGAGCTGTATCAGATTTCAAAACCAAAACAAAATTCTGGATCTTATGTTTAGAATGTAAAAATCCTAATAAAACCCCAGAGAAAGTGCAGTCTTTAAATTTTGTTGAGGAAAAAACAAGATTTTAGTTTGCTTGCTTTCCATGAAGCCTTAATAATGAATGTAAAGTTTAAGTAATGAATCAGTCAAAAAAAAAATCAAATTCATTTGTTGTATTTGAGATAAATATTTGTGGTCTCTTGTGCAATTCAACTGTAACTCCAAATGCTAATTTTTTTATTCAGTAGCTTAGCAATATGTTAACTTGCATTTTGGCATATAAGGCAGCCATGAGAAGCTGTTGTTTCTGTTAAGAGAAGTTTTAATAACAATCAAGTTGAAAATATGATACCTTCACAGTACAGAATTTGGTAAACTCTCCCTCAACTTTTAATATTGGAAAAAATGTTGACAGTTACTGTAGGTGTATGCTGTCCATCTTTAAAAGCTTTTTCAGAGATACTGCATTCTCTGTTTCAGGATTTCCATAAAAGCTGGGTTTTGTAAGGCATTATGTGCAACATCGCCTGTTAAATGATAAGATGCTGAGGCTTTTCTTAATATACAAGCATAAAAGCAGTTAACAGCCATGCAGGCTAAAATGCTATCTAAAGGAAAGCCGTTTCTTTGCAGTGAAGTATCATTGTTAGGAGGTTCCGAATTGGGTGCAGTGCATCCTTAAGAAAAAGATGCCAAAGAAAAGCTTCTTCCAGAGTTTTCATGTTAAGCAGTTGGAAGCACAGGTCCCAAAGGAAGAGGTCAGGCAGGCTCTCTCTTTAGGATGTATTTATTTATATTGTTCAACTTCAGTGAAATGAATGTTTCTTTTTGTCTTACTTTAAAATTTCAAGAGATTTAAGCCTAGTTTGTCTTCTTTCTTTCCTATTAGTGATACAGATTTAGGGAAGGTTTCATATTACAGTAAAACACAACAGTGTTTCTGTCATTGCTGTGCTTGTACTGAAATATCTGATCTGTGAAGTAGATACTAAAACTGTAGATTTCTTGAACTGACATAAGTTCACTGATAATACTTCTACTTTCTTGGTCAGGTGGATGACAATATTCCCCTAAGGGTAATGCTCCTCCTTATGGACGAAGTCTTTGATTTAAAGGAAAGAAATCAGTGGTTAAGAAGAAATATAAAAAATCTGCTTCAGCAACTTATTAGAGCAACATATGGTGACACAATTAATAGGTACTGCTTTTCTAATCTAAAGTGATCCTGTGAATAAGACTGTGTAGACTGTGACTATAAATTGTTTCTGGTATTACTAAATTGTGGTGGTGATCTGCCTGCATTCCTCTTTGAGAGGATCAATAAACCAAGTACAAATGTGGTATAAAGTGGAGATGAACATAAAACATTGCTGAAATATGAATTCCAGTAACTCTTACTATGCCAGAGAACTTCCAAAAGAGTTTTCCCTTATCAACAAGGGTTCATGTTTCTGTGAATGTAACTTAATGCTGCTAGTGCCTATGTTTTTTGCCTGTGTTTTACACTATACTTTTTGTTGCTAATACCATTTATTATTTTCTGCACTATTTCTGTTTACCATCTGTTTGATATCAGAAATGATACACTGATGCTGTCAAATTATGTGAACTGTACTGAGTGGCTATGTTAAGTTTTTGTTCTCACACTTTAGAAGATGGAGGGGGGGGAAAGGAAATTACTATTATGGGGTTCATTCTGCCCCCATGTTCTCTGTAATTCATATATACCCTTTCTTCTGCAAATACAAAGCAAACTGTTAGTGCTAAATAAGTCATGCTCCTTGCCCTCAGCATAGAAATCTGTTTCCAGACTTTCCCTTCTAGTAATTCGTTTCTGAAAGAAAATTAAAATATGGAACAAAAAAAAATTCTAAAAACAAAATTGTCACTAAACTGTCACTTTGGATTAGTGCCATGAATTAAAAACTGGCAGATGAGGAGTGGTTTCCTATTTATTTTTTCAGGACATTTCTCACTGTATCATTATTTTTTACCTTTTACAAGTACATGATCACTGTTAAACATATGGACAGTTCTTGTGGTACCAGTAGTGATACAGGCATATGGTAGTAATAGCACTTGAGTGTTTTTTGAACAATTCCTCATGGCCATGTGACAGTTATCTTGACAGCTGTGCTTCCAAGAACATTGCTGCCCTGTTAACAACTCTGAGTAGCTTTTGCTGTTTTCAGGTTGTAGTATAACTAGAGTTTGTGTGCAAGCTGCTGCTTTCTTACCGCAGAGAAGAGTGCAGATCTAATTTGATTCTGCTATTCCAGATACTCTCGCCTTCCTCTGGTTCAGCAGTCATAGCTTGTGCTGGCAGAGTAGTGGTGTTTCGCAGTAACACTGTGTTTTCCTCTTTCTTGGAAATGTAAATACAAATTATGTTTAGAAAAATAATCCTGGGATTATGGTGTTACCTAGATGTGTATGTAATTTCTGTGAATGTACTGGATAGAGATATTGGGTATTGTCTGTGTTGATGAATGAAGGTCAAAGTTTATGATCAGTCTATATTTCATGTTAAGATGCAAAGGACCTGCATATGTAAATACGGTAATTTAAGATTTTAAGTAAATTCTTTACTTTACAGAAGCAGAACTTGATGAGTGCTTCATTAAAAGCAGCTCTCTACAAGCAGATGGGAGATGCAACATCAATTTTCCAGCCTGCTTAGTCATCATACATTTACTCAAAAAGAAGGTGGCTTTAGCTTTAGGAGTGATCCGTGAGCTTAGGTTTTTACTTTTAGAATCAGTGTTTCCCTTCCTAGTGTGCAGTTTGATAGAACCTCATTAAGAAAGCTGAAATTATACTTTTGCCTTAGAGTGCTCTTTAAAATGCTATCCTTACTTGTTCTCTGTTTTAAAAATTAAATGTGAGACTTGCTTTGATTTTTAGAAAAATAGTTGATCATGTTGACTGGATGACATCTCCTGAGCAAGTAGCAGATGCAGTGAAACGTTTCAGGTATGTCTTTATCATAGATGTTAAGTACGAAATACTTGCCAATTCATATCTAGTTTCTATGTATCCTTCCTATTCTTTATACACAAAGTAATTATTGTTGCTGTACAGAGTCCCAGTTGGAGCATACACTGCTTTTTATGTATTAAGTGACAGAAAGTATTTGCCTTCTGAAGAAGAATGTTTGAGTTTTCTCCTTCCTCATCTCAGTTTCAACTTGTTGATAGATCAGCTACTGTCAGAGATCTTAATGAAGCAATTAGTAGACCTGTGCCTGGAGTCTGTCAGTGCCAGTAGAGACTAATTGGTAAAAGCAAATCTTAGATAATCTATTTTAGGTAATAACTACATGGTATTTGAATGTTTCTGGTGTATGATAGTTTTTAAAATTTTTCTTTGATCTGATTCTTGTATCGAATGAGTTTATGGTAGCTACTAATAGGTTGAGTATATTGTCCTCCTTGCTTTTGATTTTTTTTGCCTCTTCTCACATCTGATATTTGCAGTGTGTGTTAGGTTGTGTGCAAATTACTTTCTTTAATTTATTTTGAGATAGCTTTGAGGGATTAAAAAGAGCCTTTTGCTTGATAAATTTTGAATGTGTTTTGACAGTGTTGCTTTTGTTGCAGAGATGCTTTTTGGCCCAACGGCATTTTAGCAGAGACTGTTCCACGGAGGGACAAAGCTATTAGAATGAGGACAAGAGTGGCAGGGAAGACCAAGTTACTGGAGGTGATGCCAGGTAAGTGAGTGTCCAGTTGAAGCCAAGTAATTCTCACCATATATTGTTACTAGAATTAATGTCAGTTAATGATTGTTGAAATGTCACATATGAACTGTATTAAAATAAGAAATATTTTTAATTATTAAAAACACTGAAAGTATTCACATGTACTGGGACTTTGTAACTGTAATTCTCTCAGAACCAACCTGGTATTTAGTTTCACTAGGGGTATTAATTTTAGTGCATGAAATACTTGTATTGCAATACATCATGATTCTATGTAAAATAACATGGTTCCACATATATACTGTAAATTGAAGCAATTTTCAGAAATCCTTTCTACTGTAAGAGAACTTTTAATTTAGTCATGTTATGTACAATAGAGGCACTGTTACTTCAAATTCCAAGTGATGTAAGACTTAATATTCACTTTGTTGTTAACACAGAAGCAGAATTTAGTCTAAACTTCAGCATAACTTTCATTTTTGTAGATGAACTGAAGCACATCATAGGCGCAGAGACAACACGGAAAGGCATTCTTCGGGTCTTTGAAATGTTCCAGCACACTCAACTGAATAAGAGAATGGTGTATGTGTTTCTAGAGAGATTCCTAGAAACTTTATTTCCACAAAATAAATTCCATGAGCTCTTCAACAAACTGCATTCACGGTCAAAGCAGATGCAGAGGTATAAGCAGAGACTACATTCTACTCAAGCGCCTTCCTTGCAGAAAAGGTGACACTTCAAACATAATAAGCTGGTGTATATTTGTCCAGGACTAATTGCTTGGGCAGATTCTCTGGGGCTTCAAACTCACATGCTGTTATTTCTGCACCAGTCTTCTAGTGTCACATATTAGATTATTAATGCATCTGTAAGACCTGTGGATCTTCTCATCCTCACTTGTAATTCAACCACTACCAGAAGGGTTTGTGTCTTAAATAATTAGGTGCGTGTTCATGCAATCTTGAGGAATACTGGGCCCAATGTATAAGAATGCTGATTCCTTCCGTTCCCGAGTTGATATTTTGCTAGCAATGAAAAGTGCCAGACTGTTCATGTAAAGCACAACTGTGGTGATGCAATGGAAGGAAAGGTGTTTTGGCACTGGGAAATAGTGCAATGTGTGAGAATCAGCTGGAATTGTTCTATGTTGTAACTGTTGAGACTCTGTAGGGCTCTTCTAACATTCCTGTAAAGGCTGAGCTAACAGGAAAGGCAGTTTCTGGAACAGCAGGTTCATAGTAGAGGGAAGAAAAAGAAAGTACACTTAAAAAAGAAAAGTTGAGGTGATGTGGCTTCTGTGCCACATTTACTTCACCTTTCATGTTTTGAAAAATAAACTAACTTAGATCTAATGGAGTTTTTAGTAAAGGCAGAGGTACAGTAGAAATAAACCCTTTGTTCTGATTATTCTGTAGCTTTAAGGGCCATATTCTGCTCTTATAGCACCTGGCATACATTTTGCATGTAACTGCAATGGAGAAGGGGCATCATATTTATGTTCGGTTGGTGTATTTGAACATATGTCAAATTGATGGTTTTAGAAGGAAGGGGGTACATGTTTCAAAGAGGATGGACATCATGTTAGAAGATGAGGAAATTGCACTAAGGCACAGTTTACACACAACTCCCCCCTAAAATTTGAGACTCTTTCTGGCTGTAAAAGACTATGTCCTACTTCATTGAAAGATTCCTTACCCTTTAATATGTAAGCCTCATATGGAAAAATATTAGAATAAGTTGATTCTTCACAGGTAAAGGATTTCATTAGTCATATGCAAACACTTGGAAATTCCTGGACCCATCTCAGTGTATATATGAAAATAAAAAAGATAAAATTCCAATATTTTTTTAAATATTTTTTTTATTTTTTGCATAGTGTAGAATTTTAATAAGAATTTGACATCAAGGCCCCACATCCATCCGTTTAGTTTCATTGAAGAATTTCTGTCCAATTACAAATAAAGTAACAACTGAATAATCCTGGTTGGCCACAGCATATCTCAGTGTTTCTTTTCATAGTCCCCAGCTGTTTGAGCACCACTATCCAGGTGAATAGAGGGTGATTCTGTGGTGTCCTGTTTTTGAACACTAAACACAGGGTAAGATACAGCTATTGATCAAGGATCCTTATAGTAATTTATGTCTTAATGGGAACAAATGATCCTTTTACGTGAGGGAGGAACACAGATCTTTCATGAAAGTGTTCTAAGAGAAGACAGAAGGCTCTCAAAGGACCCAGTTAAGTTGTCTGAAGCCTCTGTATAGATCATTTTTTCTCATGAACTCTATTAATGCAATGTAGCCTTTTATCATACTACTTAATGATGGTCATCTTGTACTGTTAACATTCTCAGAGTATGCATGGGCTCAAGTGCACTTGTTTGGTTTTTTCTTTATTGCAGAACTAAATACTGTAAATGAAATCTTTCTATTATAATCCCTAGGAAGACAAGTCGGTAAATATGTAAGAACCCTTCTCCCTTCCTCTCTGCAGGTTCTGTAGAAGTGTGTTAAATAAGTGCTGTTGAATTTAACAAAATTCTTGAGTTCTGTGTAATCAGCATAGCCAGCTCCTATTGTTTACATGCCTCTATCTTCCTCTGATGTCAGGGTGCTCAAGCATAGCTGACACCTGACTGATGAAGGGTCGTTCAGCAATTGATCTTGGTGATACAGTAGATACATCATCGATCCTACCAAATTAATTTGTGTTTTAAGTCACTGAATTTGTTACACAGTATGAAAGTGGGAAGCTCAAATACTGTCTTGTCAAATCTGTGGAACCTTTTATCTATCTGTAGGTACCATTAGGAAAAAAAACTTCAGGAGAAGAGTGATCACGTGCAAATTTGGGATTTTTAACAGTGATCTTGTACGTTACTGTACAAAAGAAAATCTCTAGGAATGTGAACTGAACATATGCCATGTTTTACTTGGTTTTCTTAATGAATTTTACATATATACACATGCACACATGTATGTACATGTGTGTGCATATGTATGTATGTATTGAAGTTTTGTCTTCTGTAATTAATTACAGAACGTGGCTTCCTAATTCATTGGTGCCTGTTGGCTGGCAAGAATCATCAGAAATGAATACTTTTTGTTAAAAAGAGTTTGTATGTATCTTTAAATTAAATGTTTTTCTTGTTGATGATTTATAAAAGATCTGCCCTGTCAACCCATGCAGCCTGTTATCCTAGAAAGTCTCCAAAACTGAATGTTAATATGCAGCACTTAAGTGTCTGGGTGTATCTTCTGGCCTTTGGGTGCTGTGACTGGCTGCTGAAAATTGTGCCATTGTCAACAAATGCACTTGTTTTAGCCTTAATTATTTTTAAGAGAAAATGAGCAATTCAATTTTTCATTTGGTTCATCCTCAAGCTTGTGCTGCTGGTGTTTGCTAGAACTAAACAGTAAATTTTAAGTGCTACCAGAATGTGTACCAAAATAAAAACATACGAATTCCACAATCTAAATTTTAATTTTGTGCAATATTTTTGTTTAATGCATGTGTATTTGAAGAAATGTAAAATAAATGAATTTTTAATGGTTTGAAGTCTAGGTTAAAAATGTCTTCTCAGCTGAACAATTTTGCATTCTGTTGTTGCATTAGTTTGTTTAAGGACTTGTTTTAAAAGTCTTATTTGTTACTCCTTTGTTAATTCCCTTGTTCTCAATGATGCTTGCTCATCTGAGCAAAGCTCATATATTCCAAGGGAAAAATCTGAAGAGCACATCTCATGAATATAGCTGTTATAAATTACTTGTGCATATCATTGTACAGTAAGTGTCAGCTGTGTGCCTAATTGTTCTATTGATGCTTTTTCCCTCCCTTCCCTTTCCTCTTGTTCCTGTAACAAAGAATGAACATGAAACAGGCTGCCATGGTCACTTCTACTGAATGGCAGCAGACTCTGATTTTTTTTCCCCTTTTTTTTATTTTTGGAGTTTGCCTTTATGTTCTGTCCAATAGAAAGCTAAAAAAATTACACTAATAAAGTATTAACAAGATAACTGAGTCTCTCTTTATTTTTAAAATAACTTTGTTGCTAGAAGGTACATGTGTTCCTCCAGCCAGGAAAAAAAAAAATCACTGAAGGTAAAAATATTGCTGCTAAATGTAGCAATCATTCCTTGATTATTGTTTAAAACACTTCATAAACTAGTTTTGCTTTCAACTAATTAATCTCTACAGTAATTTTCAATCAGCATTGCAGAGAGTCCTGCATTTTAAAAGGACTTGTGCAGAAGCAGTGGGATTGTATGGTGTGGGATTGTGTGGTGGTTGAAGTTCTTTATGTTGTTGTGTGCTTTTTTTCCTCTTTGGCTGTTCCCTCTGGGTTTATTTTTGCAGCAACTGGATCTACCATGGGAGCACAATTGTTACCCTTGATATATTTATTCCAGCTGTTTCACATTCATCAGAAGGATGTCCTGATTTACAGAGATGTTAATTCTGTGACCCCAGGGTGAAATGTTTACTGCTTTCACTAACTTACACACTTCAGATATAGGATACAGACACATCTAGCAGACTGCAAGTTCTCATTTGTTGAAGCCGTTATTGTAGGATAATTTCATGGCAAGAAATTCGTTCCATTGTGAACTTCAGAGTCTTTAAAATATCTGCTGTTTGCTAAGTGAGGCTAATGAGTCTGGCTTATTTGACTCTCCAGTTTATCACATTGACTGGTTTATTTTGTTTTCAATGTCTAGTGAATGTGTGAAGATTGCTAAAGTTCTTGTAAAGCTCAGTAATCAGCATCACTCTTCATTGATTTATTTAACTACAAATCATGATTTCTCTCTTGAAGAAAAGAAATGACATAATGAAAAATGAGTTCACTTTTGTTAGGCATTTCAAAAGAAATTAAGCTTTATTTTCCTGAAACAGTTGAAACATCTGTGCCACTACAGTCACCCTGCACACCCACCCACCCCACCTCCACCCCCTCAAGTAACACGTTTGCATACTTTCATACTCAAATACTTCAAATAACTTTTCTCCATGCTGTGTCACTGTGAATTGCTATGACATGTATGACAAGAACAAACTTGTAGTTTTGTTTGTTTTTTTTTTCTTAAAATAGCCAGCCAAACTAGGGTTTGTTCCAAGTTCTTCCTATTCTGTACCTGGAATAACCAGAACCATCTTCCACATTTTCTAAACCAAGAATGTTTCCAATCACCACAATTTTATGAGACTGTCTTACCTAAAACTCCAGGAAGCTGGAAATAGAACATTTCATCCATATCTCTTAATTCAGAATTAACATGTTTGCATACCTCAAATTGAAACAATTCAGTGCAACAATTCAAAAGACTGCTTGCTTTTAAAACTTGTTAGGGTAAGAAGGAGCAAGTCAGTTGTTGAAAGTTAAGCTTTCTTTGCAGAAGTGATTTCATGTTAGCAAGCTACAGGCTCCTTTGTTTTCAGCTTGACTGTGAAGTTAGAATCTGACTATCAAGAGTGTTCTTTAGAAACAAGATGCAGGCTGCTGTCAGTGGAAGAACTTGAAGTGTCTGAGTGATTCCCTATAGTAACATTGGTACTATTTCTGTCCCTTTTTCCCTCCCAATAGTACTGATATTACCAAGAATATTGTAGTCTCCAGAGAGTTGTCATCTTGAGCCATAAGCATCACAGTAATAGTCATCAGACAGTTGCGTTCGTAGGTGGACTCAGCTTGGCCCTATTGGGGACAGGAGTAGAATTCCTGGCTGATGCTCTAGAGGATATTAAATAATATTCTTGCCAAATAAAGCAGTAAGTTATTGAGGTAAGATAAACAGAATTACTTGAGCAGTCATTTGGTTTCTTCAGTTAAATTTTGGTATTATGGTACTTTATATGACAAGATCTTTATTGTGACAAAGGCTGGACTGTGACTTTTTTGGTGCATTTCTAATACTGTGTGCCTGTGTGGTTCTGAGACATTTCACATTAAGAGTTTATATCAGAAAAATACTGTTTCACAAGGAATACTAGTTTCCTGTTAACTACTTGTAGTTCGTATCACAGTGAGAGATTTACTCTCCAAATAAACCTGCATAGCCTTTGCAGCCTGCTTTTGTTGATCACATCAAAAATTAGTTAAATCTTCATTGGCCAGTCAGCTCAGCCAGAAAATATTTCTCTTTTTTCTGAAAGGTCAAAAAGGATGAGGAACCACTACTAATAATTTGCAGAGGCAATTTAGACTTTTTCTCTGATTATTTTTTGATCAAGTGGCAAATCCTATTTTCCTTCTTCCAAAGAAACCTACAACAATATATACACTTTTGATAACATTAACATAAATGCATAATTTTAAGTAACAATATCTTTCTGTCCATCTTTTCTGAAACTATAGTTTTAAAATTGAATATAGAAAACAATTTATTTTTTTCATTTAAAAATAAATATGACAATGTTAACATCTGTTTTGAAGAATTCCTTTTGGGTTGAAAACAACAAACCAAACCTGGCATACACTTGCATCTCTTTTTCAGTAACCTGGAGTGTTTTCAGCTACCTGGAGTATTTTCCATGAAGCTGCTCTTGAAATGTGGACAATGTAAACACCTTTATGGTGGGTGGTGTCAGGGGCCCATGGGTGGTTCAAACAGCTCTGGGCTTAAAGGTGAGAGGGGTTGTGTCTGTGGAGAAGAAATGGGCAAAGAATTGCATTTTGTGGGAATTATGGATGTTCAGAGCATGGAAATGCCTGAGTTGTTACATAATGGGTTTGTTCAGTGTAAGTGCAGGGAAGGGGACAGTGAAATCTTGGCTAACAGAAGCCAGTTACAATACAGCAATGCAAATACTGCATTCTTGAATTACTATCTTTCAGCCTGATTGTATTCTTTTGCCTCCTATGGGGTGGCAGCTCCTTAAGTTAATTGAGAAAGAAATCACGTTTAGGATTTCTGTTTCTGGGCCTGTGTCTTATGGGCCTGGAATAATTTCATTTAAATGAAACCTTTCTTTGCTATTAACAGTTCTACATGTAAAATGCATTCCATTGCTTAATACTAATAGCCTGGTGCATCTTTTAGGTCAGTTCAAATCACAAGAATTATTTCACCAAAAGGAAAATCTTGCAAGGGTAACTACATGAGATTTTCAACATTTGCTTAGTGTAACATGTCAAGTTAAAAAGAAAAGCTTTTTTTAAAAAATTTTGTTTGAGGTAAAACAGACATTTCCAGTCTTCTTTGTGCTTAGTAGGTTTTGCTGCAGCAGCTATTGCTTACTTGGTGTAGGGATATATTTGAGAGGCTGGCTTTTGCTTAACTAAACAAAAATGCAAAATACTTTCTACTACAATTTAAAGAGATAAGATACTATTTAAAATGTGCTCTGTTTCAATTGTATAGTCAGTATTTAACAATTTTTTTATTCCTCACATTAGTTTGTCATAAGCACAACCAGGATAGTATGCTTCTAAAAGCAAATGTATTTTGAAAGAGATTGTATGGTGCATGTGTAGAGGGTTGGATGATGCATGCAGTAAGGTCCTCGTGCACAGGCAATGAAGTTGCTGCACACAGTTAGGAAGAAGTGGGATAGAGGAGGTCAAACTCCAAACATAGTTCCCCTCAAATTGCAGAGGTGAAATCAGACAGTGGAGTTCTTGGGTCTGCACTCCCTCCCATCTGTCCTTCTGTCCATCCTTCCAGCTCTATGTAGAGTGTTTTGGTTACTGTTTCTGGCTTCAAAATTCAAGGAGCTTGTCTCTTGGCTTGCTTTGCTGCTGACATTTCATAGGAATATTTGGGTGTATGAAATGAAATCAAGTACTTCAGAAATACTCATGAAATTTGGTCAAAAACTTTGTGACAGCAAGTTCCAGGCCTTTGTTCTCATTTAATCTAAACCTGAACCACATTCCCTGTCTACATTCCTCTCTTTGTAAAATGTTTTATGTGCTGTGGTTTTTATCAGTGTGTGATGCCTAAGATCTGTTTGGTATAAAGGAAGTGATTGGATATGTAAGTATGAGCAGTGCGTGGGGTAATGGCACTGCAGTGGAGGAAGACTGACACACAGCAGGTGTGCAAGAAATAAGCAAAAACATTTTATTATGATAATGATCATGAAACTGAAAGCCAGAGAATGTGAACTATTTCTAAGGCCCCTGACACTTGCATCAAGTGGTCTTATGGTACATGCTTGCCATCATCTGTTCAGCTGCAGAGAGTTTTGAGGAAAAAAAATTAATTCAATGCTGCTGCATCTAATAAAGTCTCAAAACTTCATGTTATTACATAAAACCAGTGAGCTTAAAAATCAGCAATATGTGTAGTTTGAAGTGTTTTCTCCTAGAGTACTTAGGATCCTTGTAGCATATTTGGGGTTGTTTGGTGGTAGCTCATGTTTTGCAGATAGGTTTGAGGACTGAATATTTGCTGTAGCCAAATGTGATCCAGTATGGGCACATCCTCACATGGCCAGTGGTGAACTCCACCAAAATTGTTTGTTCTGATAATACAGGTGTTTTGGGGAAAGAGGGAAGTGTCTGCTTTGAAAGTTGCTCTGTGGCCACAGACCTTTCCTGACAGCCTGCTGATTGTTTTGTTTCAAAGGAGACTTTTCTGAAATTACTGGACCTGGGGGGGGTGGGGGGGTGGTGTGTAAGGAGGTTGTCCTGGAGTTAGCAGTTACACCTGGCACATGTACTTAACGTTTTCCTATCAGAAAGGTTTTCTGAGTCGTGACCTCCTTGGTATCTACATTGGCTCAAGAGAAATGACCGATTTTTGCATGCCAATTTGTTGAAAATCTGCAGTAGATTCCCTGCTAGGAGAGAAACTCACAGTGGGATCCAGGTCTGTGGAGCCTGCCCTGAACAGGAGAAGTCCTGAGAAACCTACTGTGGGCCTTCTAGCTGAGAGGGGCAGGCTCAGTGCTGAGCCCATGGGAGCCTCCATGCTCGAGCAAGAAAGACTGCCTAGGCAGTGGAAGAAGAGATTTGTTTCCTGCCGTGGAGTGTGACCAGCTAGAGCTCTGGTGGAGGCATTATATTCAGGTATGGGGGTATTGGAGTGATCTCCTCACCCTCCCAGTTAAACCCTCTCTTTTGGGGAGCTCTGAATGGAGCCAAAATCACAGTCCTGCTTTCAGAGGCACAGAAACAGCACGAGGCTCTGGGGGGGGGAACAACTGAGTGTGCTGTATTTCTCTTTGGTCCTTCCCAGGGACTTCAGGATAGTGCCCACAGGCTTCAGCTTATTCTCTGAACAACAGCTATTAAGACAGCCTTGAATGATGCAGATAACTAAATCTGTTAGTTTCCCAGCCTGATGCTTACTTTAAAACCCTGTATTTGTGCTACTTGAGGGACTACTTTAAAAATAAGAATTAAAACAATTAATCTGATTGCAGCCATCCAACATTTACATTACCTTAGTGTGTCAGTCTGGACAACCCAGCTCCATGGTAGTTGGGCACTTTTACCCTCTTGGAAAAAAACTTCTAGCTACAGGTGTTTTTCTTTTTCTGTAGGGGGGTTCTAGAAGGTCACAGAAGCATGAAATCTATCCTAATTCAGCTTAGCTGCTAATCACACAGAGAGAAAGGAAAGTGTGACTGAGTATTGAGTAAATGTCAGTTGGCACCTGTTTTCACAATCTCAATTTGTTTTTCTTCTCACAGTATATTACACCTCTTAATTTAATTTGTGACTGGCCTTTTCTCCTCCCAGCTGTCCAGGACTGCAGTGCACACGTTCCAGCTGGTGTTACTGGGGGCTTTGCTTGCCCCAGCACTGAGCTGAGCACATTACCCACGTCTCACAGCCTCCCAGGGTCTTGGTGCTCTTTCACTGCCTTATCTCACTTACAGGGTGGTAATTTGATTCCCTGGACCTGAAATGGAGTATGCATATTTCAAATACCTTTAAAAAGTCTTTCCCATCCTAACTATGTTGTTTTGGGATTAAAATGGACATTGGGTAACAGAGTGGTCCATTCAGCAGCTTCACAATAGTTATGGTGCTAGTGTTGACTTAAGTTTGGGGTATTTTGAATAGAAAAGTTCCTAATGGTATTTGCAGAAGCGTGAGCTGCTTGGTGGTTGTACTGGGAGTGTGTCACGTGTAAGGGCTGCATTCTCCTTCCCTCACATGTGCAAGCACACAGCAGGACTGGAGAAATCTGACATCCTACCCTCTGTGCTGCAGAAAAGTTTAAGGCAGTCCCAAAGTGATGTTCAGAGAAGTAGCAAATTTAATTTCCTGAACCTCTGGCAATAATAGCTTAATCCTTCCTCTCTAGAACAGCTATGTTCAGAAATAAGATGCATGACTGTCTGGCAAAATTAACAGACAGACTGAAGGATGATGAATTTGCAAGATACAGAGGCCAAAGTTATCTCCAGAGCCTCCCTTTGTGGAGGATCTCAGTGTTCCAGGTCAAGAAAGAAGAAAATTACCCAACCCTGTTCTCCCTGAGCAAATGTTTCTTATCTTGTGTCAGCATTGTGAATTTCTAAAACTTAGTGTTTGTATGTGGTGGTGCATATTATTGAACTGTGTAACTGCTGTTAATTTGTTCTATAGAAGCTAGTTGAAGTTACCAGCTCTGACTGCCACTAAAACCTGTTAGCTCAGGATACTTCCATCTGGATAAGATAAAAATAATTATAATTATTTTTATAATTCATTGTCACAATTACTACTTTGCTATTGTTGTTGCAAGAATATGACTGCTGTTATCAAGCTTTGCCATTTTAATTTGGGAAAAACCCTGTATACAGCACATTCCCCATTTTAAATGATCTTGCTCCTTTTCCTTTCTGAAACTTTTTCCCAAGAATTTACGGTTGTCTTTGAATACTAAGTTAGATTGGAAACATATTCTGAAAATGAGTCCTAAACTGAGGAGCTGCATGAAAATACTTTCTTTTACACTTTTGTGGTTTCATGGGAAAAAACTGTAAAATGTTTAATTTAGAAGCAATTTTTTTACTTACCTTTCAGTTTGATTGCCACTCTTTTGGGTCAAAAATGTATGAATAATAGAACCTTATTTTGACAGATTTCCAGCTAATGTCAGAAAGTGAAAGGTTTGTGTAAAATGCTGGAAGAGATTTCTGACTTGCTGGCTTCGCTCTCCCTTGACTCACTTTTCCATGTTTATTTTAATCCTTACATTGAACCCTGCCCTTTCAGAAAGGTATCATGGGGCTGATAAGGTAAATAATTTTATTGTGTACCTATTGTTGATGACAGAAATGTCAAGTAAAACTGCTTCATGTGTGGGTTAATCTGTGGAGGCTGCTGGATTTCTCTTCCTTTCTCTCTGACAAAGGATACTGTTGCCTAAGGTTGTGCACTAAGAGAAAATGAAAGTGAAGCTTGGAAGGAAAGTGAGATACATTTCCCTAATTAGCACTGGCAAGAGTGGGCTGGATTGAACTTCCTAAAACCATTCTGTCTCTTGATGATTTTTTAATTTGTCTAAGTACAGAGAAATACTGTAATAAAAGCCTGAAGTTTAAGGCACTTGGCTCAAAAATAGAATCACTTAAAAACAAGTCGTCTTCCTTTCCTGCAGCAAAAAGGAAGTTGTTATCCTGAGTATTTCAGCCTCAACACATCTTGAACAGTCATGAGGAGTAACACTCAGGCAAAGTCTGTAAGAAGTGATGTATCCTTTTCCTGCAAGGGTTAGGAAGGAAAAGAAATAAGGTGGAACATTTCTCTTGAGACGAGCCACATGTTCAGTCGAGAAGCAGGAAAGTTTTGCAGTTGAAAGTGCAGCAAGATTCTGTACAGAAGAAAATACAGATATTTATTTTATCAGCTCTGAATACTCAAATAAACCAATAAAGTGAGTCTTCCCAAAGAATTGCCCCTCTATTCCAGAAGATCCCTACTCCAGAGATACTGTGGTGTCCATATGAGTTTTTCTGTCTGAGATGAACAACTCCTGCCCTATGTTTCTTAAATTGCTCATACAGAGCTCCACTACCCACCCCAATATGGTGGGGGGAAGAACACAGCAGACCTTTTACAGTGCAGCCAAATTATCTGAAGCCTCTGCTGCTGAAGGCAATGGCCTGGGCAGTCCCTGGTTGTACTTGCCCTTCTGTCTGCTTTTAAGGACAATATGGAGGACCCTTGTCATGTAGTGTCCATGTTATTTCACTGCCTCAGCTGTTTATGTCCACTTGGACTTTCTGCATGGCTAAGAATGAAAACTGGTCTTTAAGGTCTTTTGATGGCTGTACCTGATAGCTGATACCTGCTGTTTTTTCAAGCTGTCTTTGTAAACATGCTTCCCTGCCTCTTATTGGTCAGGTTTTGTAAAAATATGTCTTTAGATTAGACATGCTTCATTACCAAATCTACTTGTTAAAGGAAACTTTACTACCTCAAGTTTTTGTGGCTGGCTACTTTAATTTAAACACAGATGCAGGTTTCCCCGAAGGAATGTCTTTTCCAGAGTAATCATGACTTTGCTTTTGGCTGCTGGCTCCAAAACAGTATCATAATCTGTAACTAAGGTAGGAGATACATGACTGTAGTTGTTGCCTATCTTGTACTTGCCCTTGTCACTGGCAAACTTTCAGACAAATGAAATGTTCAGATAAGCACGTTTCTCCCATTGGTGCCAAATCAGAGACTTCAAGCAACTGACAATATTTCAGTGCCTTAAGACAGAAGCCTGTTCTGTCCTTGTTCAGCTAGAAGTATTAAAAACTATAAGTGCACTTATGAATAATAATTATTATTAATAATTATTAATAATATTTTATGTAAAGAACCTCTTAAGTAACACTTAAATTAATGAATATCTAGCATTTACTGAAAGATGTTCAAGACTTTCCAGCTGCAACTGTACCTAATCTAAGGGTGCTGAAGTGTGGTACAAAAGTAGTCCTTTTCATGTTTCTAGTGTGCAGATACTCTAGCTATCCCAAACTGGAAGGTAGCAAAATGCTTTGGTAATCATATATACCTCACTTTAAGATGAAATACTTCATTTTAACAATGATTTGCCTGGCTGCTTAATGTAGTGTATTCAATGTCTTTCACAACGTACTGCCTTTCCTCTTGTGCATCTCAGTGCTCCAGAGTTAAGAAAACCAAGAAGAAAGTGATGCTTGCACAAAACTTTGCAGGAAATGTTCACTGTCACCATATATTCTAGATTATGCTTTTACTCTTCCTTCTCCCTGTTTTTTTACAAGGCTTCATGTGGGTTGGGTGCATTTCTGAGGGTGCCCCAGCCTGAGCTGTGCCTGCTGTGCCCTGGCAGGTTTCTGTTTCCCACATGCGCCACAATCCCAGGGTGAGATGGAGCTGCCAGGGGTGACCCAGGCTTTGGGGTGTCCTTTTGGTCCCCCAAGCATGGGGCTGATGGGCAGCACAGCTTGGTGACAGGACTACTTTGAAGTGGGAATGGGGCAGCAGCTCACTGAGCAGAAGTAAGGCAGGGACAAACTGTTCTCAGATCTAGAAGTGTGTTTGTGGTTTGTTTCCGACTCATCTATTATAACATGAGTTGAGCTGTGTTCGCTTTTCTGCTAGTTTTCTCTGTGTCCCCAAATTTTTCTCTATCTCTGTCACGTAGCTCATGATGCTGTTCTAACAGTGAGGAGAGAGAGAGCTTCTGTCACATTAATGTGCCTCACTGTTAGTGACATTCTCCTCTTGGTACTCCTTAGCTGAATGCTTTTGAAAAGTGCTGTTTTATTTGTGTGTCCATCTGATGTAATATAAATTCAAGGAGAATTTTTTGTTGCTCTTTTGTGGAAAGCTTAGTGTGATGGTGGTCTCTCCCTGTTCCCCCTGGCTTCCTCTGGCAGAGGCATGGCTGCAGGGCTTTCTGGCTGTGCAGAAAAAAAGCATGCTGCTGCTTTTTTCTTCTCTTCTGTTTACAAAGAAGGAAGGGTGCTAGCAGCAACCGTAACAAACTTCAGCAGAGGGCAGTTCCTGATGAGCTGATGACTGACTGATTTTAATGACCCTCAGCTTTTCTCTGGGCCATTAACTCTCCGAGGTAGTTATTAATCCTCAGGAAACATCCTGGTTCTCAGTGTTCAGTGCTTAAAGACAAGACAGTCTCTTGCAGATATTTTTCCTACAAAGCATCCAAAACACACATTCAACTAAATATTTTTTTTTTAATTTCCAGATGTTCTAGGGGTTTTCAGTCTCCTGGAGAAATCTTCTCTTAGTGATTTATTTTGGCCTTTTGTTGAGTTGGATGGCTACTACTATTCAGTAGGAATTTCAGTCTTTGCTGTGGTAAGTCTCCCATTTCCACCACTGAGTAAGGTGTTGCAAGTGGAATTAGGCCCTGTGCAATAAGAAACTCATTTTCCTTTATTTGTGGGAAATTATTATTTTCTCTGCAAAGCAGGGTTTCATTGCTTTGTACTGTGTTAATTTTTTTTGTCAAATACCTATTCAAATAACTTTTGTGTATTCTGACACCTATTAGTTTTGTATTACTCCAGGTTCTTCCAGGAAGAAAAATTTACAGCATCTTTCTCATACAGAGCTTCTCTGTGATCATCTTGTGAGGTAGCAGATACCACCTCCAGTAAAGACACAAAAGCTTTCCATTACACATACTTCCACTTAAAAAGCTCTGCCTATAAAAATAGGCTTGTGATCAATTCCTTAGTTCTCAATGTTATTATAAACAAAAGGACAATTGTCAAATAATTCTGCCTACCAAGAACAACTTCTTAAAATGATATTGTTTTCTGTCAAAATGCTCAACTTCAAAAGATCTTTATATCTAGACGTGAGAGGTGTTTTATTTGGTTTTGTGTTCTGGTGGGGGTTGTTTTTAGTTTTGGGGGTTTTGTGTGTGGGTTTGTTTTTTTTTTTTAATTTATTTTGTTTCCCTTTTCTTTTGATTTTGTGCCTATAATAAGCCTGTGGCTGCCAGTTTAAAATCCAGTGGTTTTTCTTTTCTTGTATTCTGCAGGCACACAGGTCACAGCTGCTGCAGAAGTCTGGCTGGAAATGGCACAGGTATGAAACAAGATTGCCACCTTCTGGAAAGGCCTCGGGAAAGGAGCTGAAAGGGATGTGTTGCAATTAGCAAAGCTTTATTTAAACAGATTTAATATCACGGTAAGTATTGATGTCTGCTTTTCTGGCTGTGTGCTGACTAACTACATATCCCCCATCGTGACAGGTCTGTGATACCTGAGAAGAGGAGTACCACCCAGGGAAGCAACTGTAGTATTAGCAAGGATGTTTGTCACCTTTAGCCAGCTCTGTGGCCCCTTATATGCCTGCTGAATGCCCCCTGTATTCTTGGCTTAGTTAATAAACGATTTAGAGACATTAAGTAATTGTAGGTTTGGGAAGTGCAACCAGTTAGAGCTGCCCTTTGCTGCCTTAAAAATGGAAAAAAATATAGTGCCTCAAATACTCTGTAGGGATAAGAAAAGACATATTTCATATTTGATCTCTTTAATATATCTCTTGGGAAAAAAAAAAGCTAAGTAATGTGAATGTTAACCAGTAATACTTTGTCTTCATAATTTCTTTTTACTTCCCCAATTTAAAGCCTGAAAAAGAAGTTAGGAAATACTGGTTTAATCACTGTGATAATATCTCAATATTCAATGTATGCTTGTATAGGTAAACATTTGCAGTCCTATTCAGCTCCAAACCAGAAGTGACTTCCTTAAAAAGAAGACACTGCAGTATCAGAACTGAATCACTTCACTGATCAGGCAGTTCTCCTTTCACCAGTGGAGCAAGCAATGCCACATTTTCTTTCCTACAACATATGCAGTTTTTAAAGACATATAATTAACAGTTGGCATAAGTCTGAAGACAGTGAGGCTATAGACCTCATGACACAGTATTTTATAAGCAAAATATATCCCTTATAATTTTAAAGACTGTGTTTTTCAAAGCTGCCTGGCTGGGAGCACTGGTGGGTGGAGAGCCCTGCTGTGGTTCTCTGCCTTTGCTTTGGCCTCGTGCATGAGGGACAGTGGCCAGTCCTCTCCCTAGCTGCTAAATAACATATTTGCTGTTTCTGGGCTGCTGGTTCTCACTGTGGCTGGTTTCTTCCTTGGGACAATAACAGTGATAAGCAACATATTTGGCTCTTTTCACGGTTCGCATTAAACCATAAATATGTCTTGATCTGTGGTCTTGAAAGGCCACTCTTACTATTATCTGTTTTCTGCCATTCAGATGCCACATGAAATGGTGTTTTTGCTATACCATCATAATACAAAACTACTTAGGAAGACTGAAGTTGCTTATTTAGAGGTCATTACTAGTGTTTTGCAGCTGTCTCAGTTACATCACTGAAAGGAAGATTTTAGACTCTCAACCATTAAGTGCTTGTAAAGTAAAGCATTAACTCCTCTTAAACTCAGCACTTGTTCCTTCTTTTACAGGGTTTGCTTGGTGAAACAGCAAAATGAAAGTGTGTGTCTTGAGACAGACCTATAGCACTAAGCATTGCTGCTGAAAATTTGAGGAGAGCTGCCAGCTAATTAACACATCCAAGCAGCTTAGCTTTCCTGCTGAGTTATAGCTGCAGAGGGACTATTCAGGGAGCTGGTTGTGAGCACAGTCATGGTCTCTTGCCTTTTTCTGAATTTCTGATAGGTGAGCAAGTGACAAACTGAAGAAGAAGAGCATTCAAATAAATACTTTTAAAGGACCTCAGGAATTATTCAGAAGCACCCGTTCCTGTGAAAGTTAATATATGAGTAGTACTAGAGTACAGGTCTGGGGCCCTTAGCACAACACTGACATGGACCTTTTAGAATGGGTCCAGGGGAGAGCCACAAAGATCATTGGAGTTTGGAACACCTGTCCTATGAAGACAGGCTGAGAGAGTTGGGGTTGCTCAGTCTGGAGAAGAGAAGGCTCTGGGGACACCTTATTGTGGCATTCCAATACTTAAAGGGAGTTTATAAAAAAGTATCTGTCTCTCTCCCTCTGATAAGACAAGGGGTAAAAGTTTTAAACTTAAAGTGGGCAGATTTAGCTTAGGTGTTAGGAGGAAATACTTAGAGGGTGATGAGGCACTGGAACAGGTTACCCAAAGAATTTGTGGATGGCCCCTTCCAGGAGGAGTTCAAGTTCAGGTTGGATGTGGCCCTGGGCAACCTGGTTTAATGGGTGGCATTCCTTCCTGTGGTAGTGGGGGTAGAACTAAATGATCGTTAAGATGCCTTCCAACCCCAAACAGTCTATGATTCGATTAAAAAAAAGACCCCACATGGAAACAATGGAAATACTTTTAATAGGGAAGAGATGATTTAACAGGGATTTAATCTCTAATGTTTGTTTCTAATGCCTTCTAAGAGCCAGATTTATCCCATCTCCTATTTCATCACCTGAGATACAGATTTTCAGAGGCAGCCTAACTGGTAAGTGCCTTTGAAAACAAAATCCTAAAGGCTTCTTGGTCATTAAGAAATCTGGCGCATGATTTACTGTCTGAGCATGGCTGGAGTTAGTTTTATATTAGTTTTATGTGGTTATACCACATTTCAGAGCATTATGAAGTGATATATGTATGTACTGCTTTTTCTGGCTTTAATTTCTACAGCCTTTTTGAAAAATTGCCCTCCTGCTCAAGATGGCAAAACATGTTAAGGTAAATCCCAGACTAGCTCTTAAAGAAGGCTTAAAAACATAACATTGCTTTTCACACAGACTTCTGTAACAGCTGTAAGAGAAAATGCATATGAGGTCTAATTTCACCAGCACAGCTCTGACGGACTGATGGTGCCACCTAGTGAGTAAGAAAGAATTAGCAAACTTACACGAATCTACCAAGTGAATTCACAGCTTCTACAATTCTCTCATGAAGTGTAAAAGACTAACTTTAAGAAGTAATGACTACTACTGACATGCTCAGCTGGTAAGTTAAACAGAAACTGAGTTTCTCCGTCAGAGCCCAGTGGTAAAGGTTTGCAGAGAGCTGTGCATTGTAAAGTGTTAGGTCTTACGTGCACACAAGATATACAGGATATTCAGTGTTTTGCCTTTCTTGCATATTACAGCTTGGGTGAATTGAAACAGATTTTTCAAGGTATTTGCTTTAAAATATGCACACACAAAAAAGGAGCAATTCATTAATGTGGAAAGAAAACCAAGAAAAAAGATTGTAATTTGCTGAAGAGTGTTTTGTATATTTTTCTTCTATTTAAGCCATCTGAAGCACAGTTGGGATCAAAATAGGTACTGGAAACAAAACCACTTACCATCAGTAACCTCGATGCTTCATGGCTTGCTTCCTGCTTTGATGTATTTGTCTTTTTCAGGGAGAGAGATTCTTAATGAAGAATTTTTTCATTGTAATTTTACTCCATTTGTTTGAGTTATTTAGGAAATGTTTATAAAATTTCTGTCTTGCAGTTCTTGTTGATTGTGGCAGTAATTGCTGCCATTCCCCTTCTTATACCATTACTAATGTGCTAGGAGCTCCCTGCCTGCAGTTGAGTGCAAATAGAAGTTCTCTTGTGGCCTGGCACATGCTGCCTGGACCCTGTTGTGGGATGACTCTATTTTAGTTGTATGTTATTATTGTTGTTTTTTTCCCCCTCCCCTGCTCTGAATGGATCCCTTTGGTTAGTTTTACTAGGACATGATGGTCTATGATTGCTCTGCTTGACAGGTCTTTCTCAGTCAGAAATGATGGAGCAGACTCTGTCCTGAGTGCCTCAGACAGCACTTCCAGACTGGATGAATCCTTTCTTGAATGAGGTCACAGCAAATTGTTGCAGAAAGGAAATACAATTAGGGAAAGAGCAGCCCGAGCACTTAGATATGAGTCTTCAGGAAAACCAACCAACAACAGATGCACAGTCTATTGCCGACCTTCAAGGTCAAAAACTTGCACAGTTAAGAGAAAAATGCTTTGGTGACTAATGGAGCCCTTTAAGCAACATCCTTTCCCAGCTCAAGAGAATGGGTGTTTCAGCTTTATCAGAAAGCTGCCTCTGAATTGTGTCAGAACCCTGATAACTAACCCCTTTAAAGTGGAAACAAATTCTAAGGCCTTCAGAAGCCCCTCTAATCTTTTATCGTTATCCATACTGGGTTGTGGGTTAGTGTGTGCACACTGGGCATTCAATAAGTGTGCAAGCAGGTATTTTTTTCCAAAAGGCCATTCTGTTTAATACACTAAATTATACTCCTATGAGGTTAAATTTCAGATATAAATTAAAAAAAAAAAGGGGGGAAATTTAGAGTTCACACAGAAGTTTGCCTCCACAGCCCTGGGAAACTATTGTTATCTCAACAACACCTTGAAAGTCATTTATTGGACTCACCAACAGGCAAGTAAATGTCTTTTTCTGACCATGTAGACATGGAGAAAAGAAACAGTGGCTCTAGTTTCTTCCCCTGCTTGGTAATCTGGGTCCATCCCAAAGAAGCAGGTTCACACACCAGGTAGGCTTTTAACAGTGGCTCTTCAGATAAACCACTTCACACCAAAATAAGTAAATAAATAAAGCTAGCTGTTGATATGAATGCTGTAGTGTGTTTTCCCAGCGTTGTTATTTTTGGTGCTATTGGTACCTTCAGAAACACTTTTGCTTTCTGTGCATGCTGTCTTTTAATTTCTGTTTGATTGGTTGTGGGTGGGCTGCCTTTTTGGATGGGAGAAGAAAAAGCTTCTCAGAAAGCTTTCGAGGCTGATTTTTCTCCTTTCCAGCTGAGTGAGCTATCTTTGATCTTCAACGACTGAAGTCAGATGGCAACTACTGACTGCAGTCATTCTTTGCTATGAAAAATATACTAAGGGTCATGTATGTTCGTCACTGATTTCAGGCTACTGCAGGCAGCTTTCTTCAGCACAGCTGAGCTGGTGAAAACCAGAAGCCTACATTTTCAGTTGCAATTCAGATCAATATAGACACTGACTATACATAAGCCATAAAGAATCACTTATGCTGATGTGACTGCAAAGAAATTTCATCTTTCTTCCTTGACTTGTATGCTAGCTACAGCTGAGATTTCTGTGTGCCTTTCTTGTTTATATGGAGTCTGAGTTTCTTTTCTGAGTGATGAACGGAATTATGGTTTTGTAGTAAATGTTTTCATACACAGCATTCGTCATAATACTCAGTGACTCTTGCTAACAGATTCTCCAGTTATTCCCACTGTATCAGGATCCCCAGAGAGATGCTGGGAACATTGACTGCTAGCTGACCAGCTAGTGACACGTCCCTGCTGATGCCATGTCTGTGCATACCTACACCTGCTGATGGCTAAAAGGTAGCCCCTTTTCCACTGCTAGATGGCATTGTGTCTTAAGGTAGGAAATAGCGCATGAGTCTGCTTAGTTTTATCAGCACATCTTTTCATTTTGTTCTAGAATCTGTGTGGGGTTTTGTGCCCTGTGTGTTGTTTTTTGTTTGTTCATTTTTCTCCTGACTAGAACCTGTTTTAGGTATTTTGATACAAAATACCTACTCAGTTAAAGGTGCCTATTTATAATCAGTGCTTTCTAAAGGTAACTTGCAGATTTAAATGGAAGTCTGGCTACCTAATGATGTGCTAAGTGGTAGAGTTGTACATTTGGATAGTTTTCTGTTGCAGAGCAATTCAAGGAAGATTCCTATTTGAGAAGTTTACTGGGTGGAAAGATGGTTTGGGTACTAGAACATGTACCTTCCAACCGAAGTCATCCATTCACATACCTCATAAGGTCTTGCAGGCTGATATAAAGCCACATCTAGTTCCATTCTAACCTTGCTTCGTAGGAGGTGGGGAAAGAAAGTAAGTTACACAAGGAACAGGGAAGAAAATTTATTCCTTCAACTGACAGATGGTTGGCACAGTAGGCTAACTTCAAAGTGTACTAATACTCTCCAGAGATCAGTAAACATGATTAATATATGGTCTGTGGGATATTATTTTGTGTGTATGTGGTTACACAGACTTCTAAAAACAAAAACAACTTTTATATTTAATGTCTAATGCATTCCATCTGGTTGACTGTGTATCAATATGTTCCTGTTAAGGGCCAGATTAGGGACATAGTGCACATGCTGCGTAGTAACTTAGTCTGCAGTGCAATAACACTGTTCTAATGAGGAAATCATCAGCAGATGAGTTTAAATCTCCCATATCAGTATGTTTAGAAAAGCGGCAACATGCTACTCTAAGCTTTCTCATCCATGCTGTACCTATTGGTTTCCTTTAGTAAGCAGCCTGGAGAACCATGAAGCTCTGATACTCATTTTTATTCTGTTGTGGTTGTGCTCTGTCAGACTGTGTGGCTGTGCTACTCATGTCAGCGTAGCTTTGCTGGAAATTCTTTCCCAGAAGCTACTCTTCCTTTGTGCATCTTAATTTAGCTTAATGGCAATGATTTTTCTCATCAGCAGATGCTGTGAGCATACAGCAGTGTACTGATGCATCCTGTGTCTCATTTGGTAATCATGCTCTGATTCAGGTGTCATGAGCTATCTGTTTTCATTACTTTGCTTTCTTTAAATGTCAGAATTTCTGGGGTTTGTGCATTTGTATTTTGTAGACTTTGAAGAGTTTCCTTTGGATATTTTAAGGGCTGTTAGATTCTGGTCCTTCTCCTATCTAGCAATTAGTTAATTTTGTGCTGATCTGTTATCAGTGGTCTTTCAGGAGGTTCAGAAACTTTGTAAATGGCCATGTCATTTTCCTGCAGCTTTCTTACTTAATTTTAAATTCTGGGGATGGCAATATATGTTTAATCCATTTTCTTCCTTCCTGCATTTCTTCCTGAAATTATTTGTACCAAAGATATATGCTGTTAAATCATAAAGTTTCTACGTTCCTCCTCCTCTGCAGCTGTTGAACAGTTGGCAGCCAGCTGCAGCTTAAAAGAAGAATTTTGAGGGTGTTTAAGATTTTCTATTGGTATTGCTACCAGCTCTGCCTGCAGCCCCTCTTGAGTTTGCTGAGCTTTGTGCAACACGTGTGTGCTCCCTCTGCCTGCGCTGCTGTAATTGCTGCGAGCCTGCAGACACAGACTCTCCTTGCTGTTGTATAAACTACCTTGGCCAGCCTGTGTCAGCTGTTTTTTCATCCACAGGCATTGCCTGGCATGATCTGTGAATAAATGGTCTGTGCAGTGGAAGGTACCTTAATTTTCTTCATTCAACTTAATAATCCTTTGGAAAGAGCTCTTATAGAATCATAGAATTGTCAGAGTTGGAAGGGACCTTAAAGATCATCTAGTTCCAACCCCCCTGCCTGGCAGGGTCACCATCCACTAGATCAGGTTGCCCAGGGCCCGTTATCAAATGTAAGACATGAAGTTGTGAAAACTGAACATTGAGTTAATGTGGATTTCAACTTGAAATCTACAAAATGCTTATATGCAATGTGCAAAGAATTATCTGGTTATGTACTATGGATTCTCCCTTTTGTCTGAAAGGGCAAGGTAAATTTCCATCCTTCCTAACAGGAATGTGGTGCAACTAATGTCTGTATCAGTGAGAAAGACAGGGTCATCTCTCTTCTGGGACTATTATTTAAAACAAAGCATTGTGAGGTGTACACCTACTGCTGTGTCTGCAGGTGCCCAAGAGAAGGAGAGCAGATGGTTTTTGTGGGGGTTTCAGTCCATTCTTCACCTGTACACTGTTCTGTTGGGCCAGTCGGTCAGGGTGGGAAGACTGGGCTATGGCCTTTTGCGGTGACATCTTGCTGTTGCAGAAGAAATGCCACTCTCCGAACTTCAGTTGTCCACTTAGAAACAGGCCATTGGTATCCTGAATGTCAGAGATCTCCCATTCTGACTTTTACACCAACATTATCAAAGGAAGACATCCAGGGCTGAGTTTCTGGAGGAAGACTCTTCATCAAGCTGAAGAGTGGGATTGCCGTGGAGCATGGCTTTCTTGCAAGATGGAGAGAAATGACTTAGAGTGTTTCAAATGCTGTGGAGTTAAGAGTATTTGTGAGGATTTAACTGATGCTAGTGTGGTATTATGTTGGGATTTTTATTTCTGATCCATGGCATGAAGTTAGAATAACAAAAGCACTAAACACTTTCTAAGATTTGAGTTTGCTACAGTTGATTTCATTTTGAGCCAACTGCTGAAATTTGTAATTAAATGGTTTAAATATACTTTATTGTCCTGTAATTTGGCCATGGATCAGAGTAATAAATCCCTGTACAATGTGCTTGGCAGCATGTTGGCACTGGAAATCTCTTTAAGATCCATTCAGTATGCTGAAATCTTACAGAAGTTGGGTCTTTACTCAATAGCAACAGACGATTACCCCAGAAACTTATATACGCAAACTTTTCAATGCAGTTGCCTTTCTTGTACAAGCAGCAGAATGCATCAGGCTTTGGCTCAGGCTGTGTGACCAAGATGTGCAGAAAGTGAATATATCAGGTTTCTGCTGGAGACTGTGAGTGCTCAGATGGAAATATTAATCCTTTCTAAAGCTTGAAGCAATTCATATTCCATCAAAACTGAAAGGATTAGGCATACAATATTTGTGTGATCATAGCTTCTTGTTCAACTGAATTCTTCTCTTGAGGATGAAATTAAAAGGCTAGGGAGGGAGCAGGCAGTGAAGTTCTCCACAACTACCTGGAATCTTTTAGGTAGAAATCCTTTTCCCTTTGATATCTGCTATATTAATCTTAATTTGAAATGCCTTGAACTGTCCCAGGTTGCAAAGAGTTAATTAAATACTAAGACATTTTCTTTACGGGTTTTCCCCCTCTGGATTTCACAGTACTCTATCAAACAGAAATACCACAATGAACTAAATATTTGGAAGGTATTTTTTCCTCTGGGAGAGAGACATTTACAGAAATTCCGGGCATGAAAATGTCAAATGTTACTCATCTTCTCTGTGGCTTTTTTTCCCTTTTTGAAGTATGTTTGCTTCCACTTGGTAGCTGAGGGTGTCACTGCTTGTTATTTGATACGTGGAACTGGGGCACACAAAAGGATGACTAATCCCATTTACTGGAATTTTACAGTTTTCATCAAGGCCACAGTTTCCATTTCAAGCTTTATAGTAAAAGCAAAACACCAACTGGCAAACTGACTTCTGTTATTGTTGTAGTAAATTAATATGGATTACTATTACTGTAAAAAGCTCCTTTTTGGAGGTTGCTGCTTGAATTGAAAAGAAACTTGCATTTAAATATTTTATGAGGGGCAGTTTATGGTAACTATATATACAGTGAAGGGCAGGAAGCCTTCTGTACTGTGCAATATCAGCTAGCATGTTTTGTCCTTTGGCAAATACACACTTCTCTTTCTTTCTGTATCTCAGTCTCTCATTTTCTCTTTAATTTCATGGTTTCAAGACCAATGGTTCACACCTACGCTGAAGTAAACTCCTTGTTATACCCATGTGACTCTCACAGTTATCAGTGGAAAATATATGTATCCCTTGTATTTTGAATAACTTTTGCTTAACATTCAGCAGATCTCAAGTTAAAAAATACCCCTCAGTCACTGTCTTAAACTGTTCTTTGCAAAATCTTTTTTTGTCTTTCAGTTTCTGTAGTGCTTCTACTGCAGTGGTGTTTCTAGAGTCTCAGTGAGGGCATCTATTGCAGGTCTTCAAAAAATGGTCTGAGCTTACTGTGACAAATTTGGTTACCATTTTGTTAAAAAGAAAATAAAATTCTAAGATAGCCACCTGCTTGCATTCCAGCTCTAAGCCCCTTTCATTTAAATCACTGTCCTACTCTCCTTGCTAGTGCCTGATTATGCCTGGTGTTTCTATTCCTTTCCCTTTTTGCTCTTGTGAGTTCCAGTGAGTACATATTATATTTCCTTCCTTCTTACACGTAACTCCATAATACACCTATTATACCCAATCTTACACCTCCTTTGTAGTGAGTTGGTACAAGAGGGAACAGCCTTTGGAATAACAATACAGATGTCAGGAAATTAGATTTATATGGTAATAAAATCAGGGTTGACTCCTCCCTCCTTTATCTCAAATCCTACAGTACCTGGTATTTCTGAAACCCCTGGCTGCTGGGGATCTGTCCCCTGAGGACTCAACTTCTGGGTGAGGTTGGAGGAGCTAACTCAGTCACTTCTGAGAGATGGAAATCACAAGTCTGGAAATTTTATGGGCCTTAGACCAATCAATCCAGATTATATATGACCTTATTTTATTGCTCCATGGATTATTTTTCCTCTTTTCTTCTGGAAACTTTGTCTGTGTAGCAAGTATCTTCCGCTCCTTTTTGGAATGTTAGTACAATTTGTTTTTGGACTAGTAAAGTCCTCTTTCAGATGTTATCAGAAAGAGGAAATACCAAAACACAAAGGGTAACGGGAACCTTTAGAAATAAGTGAATAATTGGCCTAATAGATTTTGTGAAGATCTGTCCTGTGAATTCAGTAGACCCCTAAAAAACTGCAGTCCTCTCCTGATAGTAGCAATGGGATGTTTTTCAGTTTCTTGAGACTAAATGCAGGTTTTGGCCATGTGCTGGTTCCACATTGAGACCAGACAGAACAATTGTGCAACCTGAACTGCTACGAAGAATGCAAATCTGGGATATCCCCATGGCAGATACACCTGGGCACAGCCTATCTGTGCAGGTGACAAATCAGATATTCAAGGTTTGCCACACTATACAGTAACAGCACTCAGCGTGTTGTGCCAGCCAGGCTGATGGGTTTGGGCACAAGGTTCAGCCCCTTCGGAGTACAGCCGAGCTCACCTGACTAATGTTTTCTTTTGCCAGTTGTAATGGCTCTTTCCCATATAATACAATTTCCTCGCCCACATGATCCTGTGTCCAAACCAAAGGTCAGGCCCTCATCTGGTTTAAATCATCGTGGTTGTGCTGATTTCATGCTTAGGTATACTGAGTAATGAGCTGGAAATTTACTGCCGGCACTGGTATACAAATGAATGAAGACTCATGGTACTGGAGTCACCAGTGACAACCTGAATGAGGATGTTGAGACATCTTGCAGTTCTTTCTTGTGACATCTGTAGCTGAGAATCTGGAAAGTCACCCTGCCCTATGGGAGCCTATGGCTCTGCTTTCACTTACATTTCAGCTTTTTGTAATGAACTGTATTCCTGTACCATTCCTGCACAAGCACTGCTAACAAACCAAACATGGCCATGCCGAGATACCAGACCTTACTTGTAAAACTTGTATTTGCTTAAATGGCAGCCAACCTCAAAGCACTTCTTTTTTTGTATGTCTAGTGGGACACAGCAGAGATGCTCTTGCAGCAGTGCATTGGCAGCAGCCTCAGAAACTGCAGCTGATGCTGGTGTAACTCCCTTCAGAGCTGAACACTGAGCAGCAGATGAAACTGGGAGCTGTGCCACAACAGTGGATTGTCAGCATCTGAACTGCTATCTAGAAATGGAAAATGTATTCTCACATTTTCTGCCATTCTCCTTCAGTGAATTTTGAGGGTCCTCCTGCCTCCCTCCCTGTTTTGCCTGCCTAACCAAGCTAGAAGTCTGTGTACTTCAATTACTCTTCTCCCTTAAAGACTTTTAGCATTAACACAAGTGTCCCTCTCAACATACAGCAAAGTTTTTTTAGAAAGGATTTGAAATAGAATAATTTTTATCCAGAAAAAATATTTTCTTCTTGTTTTGTTTGGGTTTTTTGCCTTTAAGATGCTAAGAAAAATGTGATACTCCTGCCATCCTACACTTGAGTACTCTTTTGTGGATGGAAACATATATGACCAGATTAAAGACTTAGGGATTCATTTTTTAAAAGAAACCTGAACCTGTAGGAAGGCTATAACAACACTGCCCATGTATTTTAACATCAGAATTCTGCCAGGAATGAATGCTCCAAAGCTGGTCTGTGCAGATGCACACCCATCTCACACACTGTTCCTCTACAGAACTGCTTTTCTTCTTCTCCCACATTTTCCCAGAAGGTGTCACTGCAAGGCAGTTGTGGTCAAAAAGTCCATAGATTCAAAAGTAAAAGAGTGAATAGGGCTTCATGGCTTTTATTTTCTTACAATGATTATTTAGCTTCTAATGAATCAACATCAACAGTTTAAAACATTAGGATAAGAACAAGGAATGGAAGCATCAGAGTTTCTTCATAATTTGAACTTAAAATCTGTTTAAGAACATGTTATCCCAAAGAAAAATCGTCTGCTCAGGCCATTAGTTCAAGAGCTGAGAGTGTGAAATTACCAAAATGACTGAGCAGTTTTAAAGCCTACTTTTCTAATGCTCATATTCTTTGTGTGCACACAAGGGTACATCTGAGAAGCACACGTGTGTAAAGCAGTGCATGCAACCTCATAACGAAAAACTGTAAGGAGAATTATTTCTTTTACCCAGTTATTCAGTGAGATGTGGTTTGTTTGCAGACTTCAGCTTCCACTGGGCTGTGTGTCTCAGCACAACGCACCAGAGGCACTTACAAAATGACTGGTTGACACAGATTTGGGAAATGTTGCTGATGTGGGTAAGGATTGGAACATAGTGCTGTGGGGGTGAGGGCTTCAGCCATCTGAAGCAGAAATACTTATTAAAATGCAAAGGCTCACACCTAGGAACAATAAGCCAGAAGTGCATCAGCATCAACAAGTGAAGCATAGAAGGCTTGAATTACAGCTGTGACTAATGGACTATTGATACAATGTGTCATAGAAAAGTATGGCATAGAAACAAAGAGAAGAGTGGTTTCCACTGAAGCCAGAAAAGCTTTAGCACCTTGAACCTGAGGCTGCCTGAGCAGTCACCTGGAAGGCTGCACCAGGCTCTGGTCCTTTGCCTCGGGAGGTGCTGAGCATGGTCTGGAAGTAGAAAAGCACCAGCATGCTTGGGGAAGCCAACTGTAGCATGTCAGAAACATGATCTAGGGTCTAGAAAAGTGGCAGCACAGAACTAGCAGGGGGCATGTGACTATCTGAGGTGGAAAGTAGACAGATGGAGTTCAGGAACAGAACTCCCTGCATTTACTGTAAAACTAACTATAAACTATATCATGTCTTTAATTATAACACAAGTCTGGAGTTAACAGTTCAAGAAGGCTCGTGTCCTTCCTGTATCACCATAAGAAAGCCATATGCAAATGCTGGATCATTTATTCCTCTCCCACTTGGACTCTGTTTGGGGTAGATGCAGCCCCAGAAGTGATGGTACGTGACTTATCATCTGTCTTGTGATAGCAGAAGAATAAAACATCACGTGGTGTTCTTGCAGAGGAGGGAGAGGAGGGCGCCCTGTGCAGACACTGCTGTGGTGCTGCTTTAGTGAGGACATGATGCCTCCAGGCTTCTGCCAGTGTCCCTCACCTCATGCCTAGTTTGAAATTGAATCCATGAGATAGGACAGTCACTTTGCTCTGGTCATTGTAGTCTTCCTAGAAGAGCTCTGTCTTAAGACAAAGGTGTGCGGCAGAAGCAGTATTGGGGTTGGGGTGGATGGGTGAGATCCTGAGGTTCTTTAGAGTCCTTTGAGAAAGAAATCCCCACAAAAAGCGAGATGACCACAACAATCTTGGTTACACTTTGTGAAGACTTGGTTTGTGGGCCCTCTGGAGTGTAAAGATAACCTGAAAGAGGGACCAAACCCGTAATGCTTTTGTGGTTTCTACTTCCCCAGGATAGTCATCAGAGTGGAGGGAGGAAGGGACAGCAAGAGGCAAGGCGAGCATCTGAGTTATGTCCCTGAAGGACCCTACAGGGGCAGACTTTCAAGTACTCATTTTTACAGCACATCCTTTAGCAACAAATTTTCTATTTAACCAATGTGTTGACAAATCAATCCTGATCTGAATTTGTACACTGCTTTGATTCTTCAGGCAAGCCTTGGATATGTAGCCAGACTCTTAATATAGAAGCAACTGGAAGTAGGTCATTTCCGCCCTTCAAATACCATTAAAAAGCTCCACTCTGCTACGGAAGAAAGGGAAAAGTTTTTCCCATCTTTTCATCTTCCTAGGTTTCTGCTGCACAAAGCACTCTATGAAAACAAATTGGCACCAAATAAAAATGGTTATTTCCTTTTTCCTTTTATTTAACTCTTCATCAGGACAGTTTTAATGAAATCCATCTATTTAGTTTGCGGGATTCTAGTAACCTGTCTTCTCATTACACCATAAATAATGACGAAGTAAGAATCTTATGACTATTACTTTTAAATCAAAGTTATGGGTTTTCTAATGGAATCCATAATACAGATCTCAAAGTTTACAGTAGTTTAACCATAGACAAACATTGTATCCTTCCCTCCTTTGTAATTCAGCTGCTCTTTATTTTCTTCTGCAGCTTCATATGGTTTAAACATCTGGGCCTTCGGAGCTGTTCCATGCCTGCTTGCCTTATTAGAGGGTTTGGTACTAGAGCCTCTGACTGAATGCCAGAGTCCTTCCCTTTGTGTTCCTCAGTGACGTACACAAGAACTTTGAGGTGGTGTAAGAACAGAGGGATTCGTGGCTAATAAATACTTCATCTAAATGGGTGAGTGTTTGAGCTGGGCTGTTAGCTTAATTCTAACCATAAGGAGTAATAACCGCAGCATACTTTGGGTGGGAGAAGACATCAATCACTGTCACTTTTCAGCAGAAGAAAACGAGTGGAGAGGGAAGAAGCTGAGGCAGATTTTAGCTGTTGGAAACCAAGATGTAAGCTTTTCATCCAGGCTAATTCTCTTCTGGGCTGTTGGTGTCCCTAACATTTTATTTCAATGGTGACATTACTCCTGTTACTAGGTAAAATACATGATTAATATGTGTATTCTGACCAAGGCTGGCTACAGATATGTTATTCAGTTGTGTTAGATCTTAGGAAGGCCCTCACCTATGTTGGTCCCTGGCTGTGCAGTGTACGGAGGTAACTCCCTTGACATGAGAACTGATATACCTCTCTTATGCTCTGAAGTTTATTTCAAATTGTTTAGATAAGGGAGAAGTCTTGTTACTCCTGTCACAAGTTAATGTGCTGCCATATCAAGCATTTTCATAAGTTCAGAAGCTTCTTCCTCATGGCTATTTTAAGCTTCGTTTTATCGCATTAGTAGACAATGAGAAAATTTGCTTTTGAATCACTGTAATAAGTTTATCAGGGGGAGTGATTCCTTGACAGAATTCTTTCTGATGTGGAAACGAGTCATTCACTTTAATAAGTTTTGTATTCACTGTTTTACATGCTGAGGGTGAACTGCTGGCCTTGCAGATGCCAGGAGAAGTTTTGCCCCTGACTCCACGATTTGAAGACATCACCTTCAGTCTGTCTCCACACAACCCCCATTTCTCTGACAATCTCCTCAGTGTTTCTATGATTATTGAAAAACCCATTGACACTGTCCCTTCCTATTTGGTTTTTGGACACTATGAGCACCCAGGGAAATCTGATTTTCATCAGCAATATCACTGCTGTCACTGGCATGGGGAGAGGGGCAGATGTGACACTGCATCACTGTCTGTGCCCATTACCAGCTGAGGACAGAGATCTCCTATATGTCTTACTTATTTAGAGGGGAAGCTTTTTCAGTTGCAAAGCTTCAGACTCCTAACTGTATTTACGAAAGATGTTTTTTCTCGCAGACATATTCTGCCACTTTGAAGCAGCTGAGTTTTTGTAAATAAAATGCATTTTCCTCTTTATTCTGGAAAACTGCTGCCATTCAGATGAGTTGCTACTTCTTTTAAATCTCTCCCACTGCCCGATTTGTTAGAGAGCTAGCTGAGTCATATAATAATACATAAATGAGAATGAAATGAGAAGGGTATTTGCTTTATAGTTTCTCCTAATCATGATTACTCTATCCATGCCAGCTTCAGATTTACACTAGATTAAACTTTGAATAGAAGTAAAGCTGACACAATCCATCAGGATCTCCTAATTAAATGTTTTCAATCTGTTATATTTCTTTCCCCCTTTTGTTATAACTTTTCAAGATTTAGTGGCCTGATGAAGCTGGAAATGTTCTGCTCATAGCTTTTTATGAAGGCATGGATGACAGTCCTGTACTGAAATGGTCATAACCAGTTTTACCATTCACTTCAGTGAAGCTGAGAATATTTTTCTTCATTAACAGAAAAACTGTAAATGCTTTATATTTACAAAAACACCACACTTACACCTTTTAAAGGCAATAAAATTTTCATAATGTATTATTTTTTCAAGAAAAGCATTTTCTAAACAGAAAATTTAATTGAAAAAGTGTTTTTTTCATTTTTAATTTCAGCCTGATTACTAAAAATGTGATTGACTGGTTTGTTACACTTTGTCTCTCTCTTTTTTCTTTTCCCCCACTAGCATTTCTTTGAAACTTGCTTCTATTTTCAGTTTGGTTTGTCTTTTTAATAGTTTCCATTTTTTTCCTTTTTTTTTTTCATTGCCTTAGGAGATGAGAAAGCAGATTTCTGATCTGTGATTATTTACCTTGTTTTAATATGAAGTGAGGAAAAATAATGATAGAGTATACTGTCTCGAATACTTGTCTACAGCTTGGCTGTTCAGCCATTTATTAAGGAACTAGGTGATGTAGATTTAAAACGCCTTAATAAGTGGAACCAAAGTTCCTAGAGGTGTGGGCATTATTTTACTTATTGAGTCATTGGGGGAAAGCGCTATAATTCTCCTTAAATCTAGTTTTTGTTTCTGAGGCTTTTACTACAGATCCTTTGAAAGAAGTACTAACTCTCTAAATCAAACTTTCCTTTCAGTTTGTGACACCTTCTTTTAAAAAACAGGTTTTTTTTCTTTCAACCAAACCAGTATTTTTATTTCTAACCCCTCTGTGCTGTTTTGTTTCCTTCAAATCAAACTGAGAAAAGCAATGATTTGAACTTTTCTGCTTACCTGTTTAAATCATTCACTTCTTGATGTGATAAGTGAAATGAAGACTAACTGCTTTGAAAGATTTAGTACCTTTCTTCTGGTACACAAAATGGAAGTGGCTGACCAGCTAAACCTGCTCTTATTCTTGAAGTAGTTCTCAACTGGGAACATTCAGCACAGTGGCTGATATTTTTGTCAATGTGTTTGCCACAGAAGAATAAACATCTCCATGCCTGCAATGTAAAACAAACACCCTCCCACCCCCAACCATCCAGATCCCCTCATGATTATTACTGACCAGGCACAGACCAAGCACGTCAGCACTGACAGATGTAGTTGGTTATGTCAAAAGTGGAATCCAAACCACATACCTAAAAGTTGTCTGGAAACACTTTTGATATGTCACTAAACCTGAAGGCTACATTTCCCATAAGTGACCATCTCTTGACCCTTCCAACTAATTTATTAAACTTATTTGGCAGTATGATCTTGACAATCTTTCAATCCTGTGTCATTAGTTTCAGAAGCAACAGCTCCCTTACAATAATAAAGAAATTGATCTCGGCATCCAAATTACTTCAGCCTATTCCACACTGGATCTCTTCAAGTGACTACTTTAACTAAATCTCATGTAATTCCTGTGAGTTACTAGATATCTTTTAATCCTGTTGAGAATAGTGATTATTCAGTTAACGAGCTCATTGGAAAAATGATCTCAAGTGTGCTCTGAATTTTTAAACTAAGCCAATAATTGTGTAACACTTGGGAGCAATCTCTGTACCTGCTCCAGTAGGTCTGCAATGAATATCAGTTTTAAAAAAATTTCACTTTGACTACAAGCACAAAGAAGGATGTCAATGTGTCTTATTTTTCCACATCACCACTGAGTCAGTTTAAAATTTGGGGTTGGAACTTTTTTTTAAAATAACAAAATAACCAAACCAAACCAAACAAAAAAAATTGTCATCCAGTTGTAATTCTGAGCAAACTGAAGCATCTGTCAGTTCAGCTCGGTGACACAGCTTGTTCATTGCCCTTCTGATCAGATGTAGTCCAGCACTGATGTAATGTTGTGTTTTCCCCACAGTTTGCTCCAAAGATGGGTTGTTCTACTGAAATGCCTGCCTACCGTTTCACCAAGCATCCCGAAAAAGTCAAGATACTTGAGGAACCATTCAGAGAAATAGTGGAAATCTGAAGTGCATTGGTAAGTGTGTCTCTTGAGAAGATCTGACCAGTCTTGCATGAAAAGATCTGCTTGTCTGGTGGCAAATGATGGGTCAAAACCCATTATTAATTTTGCTCTTCTTATAAAAGTATTGCAGCAGCAATGATGACTGGTGCTTTAAATGGCTATTTTCAACATCATAGAAGTTGTAGGATTTTCTTTTTATGTATCTCTTAATACTGAAAATGTTTTTGGGGTATTGATCCCTCTACTGCACTTTACCTTCATAGGTAAAAGGAAAATTCAACCCCCATGTTAATACTATAGTTAATGTCTAGTTATTAATCTTCAGCTTATTTATATGAAAATGAAACAGTGTTTAAAATAGCAGAAACCATGAAAAAACTTTCACACACCCCCTCCTTTAGTGCTTTGAAAGCGCAGTTTCATAAAACTGAAAACAATTAAGAGCTAAGTCATTTGGGAGAAAGCATTTAAACAGAAAAATGTGAATAATAATTGGGAGCTGTTTAGGAATAGTTTACCAAATTCTTCAAAAGCCACAATTAAAAGAGAAGACCATATTGTTTTTTTTAAAAAAATACTACCCAAACAAAAGAAAACAAAACAAAACTCTATCTCAGGGGGAAAGTGGAAACAGACATGAAGCATATACACAAAAAAACACAAAGCAAACAGCCACCAAATCAAAAACAACACAAACCAAAACAATATCAAACAACCAAACAAACCTAAAATCTCAAAGAGAAAAAATGAGAATTTATATAAAAATGGAAAAAAAGGCAAATTTGATAGCAGTGTGAGTCTGAAAGTAGGAAACATTCAACACTTAAGGAAAAAAAAAAGCACACAGAAAGAACTGCAGATAACTTCTAGAGTATAAGAGGGAAGTTTTAAAATATACTAGAGAGTCTTAAAATTATATTGTTCCATTGCTAGAAGACAGTGGTAGGGTTGTCTGGAATAACAGAAAGAGGCAGTACAGCTCAATAAGTAGTCATCTCCTGAATACAGAGAAACAGCCAAGAGGTCTATTCACAGCAGTCATCCAGAATTCAAGAAAGACATTGAATATATTCCAGTCAAACTGCATATTTTAAAATTAGCTATCTTGATAAAACTCCCTCTAAACATTTGTTCTCCTTTAGAGATGAGAAAAATGAATCCTTTATAATTATTTTAAAAGATCAAGAGTGTAACCCCAAAAGCTGGATGAATTGTGGGAAAGTGCCGAAGAACTTTTACATGAAAAATGAAGGACAAGTCCTAGTGTCAGAATAAACTGACATAGGTGTACAGAAAACAGCTTTTGCTATATTTTTGTTTGTTTGTTTAAACTAAAACAAGGCAAGCCTCTTTTTTTGGAATTAATTTGGGGAAGCCCTTCAGTTTGTGAGAGGGTCAGGCTAGTTGGTTACTTAAAATCTACGAAGCTGTAAAGAAATGACCATTCAAACCAGGAAATCCACAGGGGGAGGGGAAGAGGTCTATCCAGGTCTGAAAATACTGCTGCAGATGTCACAACTCACATAACATTTGGAGAGTTTTACACTAATGTAATCCATCTCTGCAAAAATGACACATCTGCTTCCACTTTCTGTTCCTTATATTATCTTTGTAACATCACTGTAGACTCCATCTGGAATTGAAATTCTCTTCAACGTTTTTAAAGCAGAGTTCCTGATAAAATCTGGCATTGTAATGATTTGAAGGCAAGGATAATCTTGGAAAATGGAACATTTTCTGTTTCCTGCCCATGTAACTATGGTCCTTCCCTCTCTGCAGGCACACATGGTAAAGATATATACAAATATGAATGTATTTACACTGCATGTATTCTGTGAAGAAAAAACCTAATTAGAGTAAGACAAAAAATCCTTGCTTTGTATTAATAACATACATACTAATCCTAAAAAACAAATTAAAATATGAATTTAGAGACGTATTTTAAATATTAATAAGGGTGATTTCTAGCTTCATGGTGTTAATAATTGTTTTGCTGCTCCTTATCTTTATTATTTTTCTTTTAAAATCTCACTTGGTTTTGTAGGGAATCCAGGCTGCTGGGGCTTGTTCACGTCTTACTGCAGTTTAAAGGAATTTTGCCATTGACTTCACTTAGAGCCAGCTCTACTTTTACTTTTGCTTTGCAACCTCTTTTAATTTCATTTACTGTATGTGTTAGCCCAGAGGTAATACTCCCAGTCCTGCTATAGAAAGATCCTGCTTAAATGTCAGGATTTAGCTACTTCAGTATGAGTGTGAATGAACCTTTTTCATGTTTCTATAATTAATACTGAGGGGAACTATCAAAGCTACATCCTCAAGCTGCTTGTATATGCATTTAACAGGGGAAAAATATATTTGGAAATCTAAAAGAGGTTCTTGTTTAATAATGAGTGATCCTTGTTGTGTCTTATCACTCTAGGAAGAATGAATAAATGTGATTACAGGAGAACTTACTTAGTTTTGTATTATGATTCCCATAGAGGTCTCAGTATAAAGCCTACTGGAGTCAATGGAGTCTTGGAGCACACACATTCTTCCCGTGCCTTTGATTTAGAGGTGGCTTATTAATCGTCAGTTGCTAAAGTAGGGTGAATATCTTTCCAGGAGAAAATGAGCACCAATATTTTACTTGGGGCAAAGGAGGAAAAGAAAAGCAATTTTTAAATAATTGCATTTTTAAGCAGTAAATCCACTACATCCACTTCAAAATGAGAGGGAGCTAGTCAGGAGGGTTTTCTGGTAACTTATCAATCTCTCTGTATCTTTTTCCTGGTTAGCTAATCAGACACTTCAAGCTTTTTGCTGGGCAGGAAAGGAAAGAGTAAGTGATACCAATAATTTGACAAAAGTTTGAACAATGAGTGAAAGAGGGCAACTCCAAGGAAGACTGAAGACCACTTCTTATCCAGGTTTATAGCTTAGTTTAGTTTAGGTGTTTTTATGGAGGAAGAGAAAGGAAATATTTTGTAGTGTTACATGTAGATATAATGGAAGCATCTCTGGACTTCTCTTTTTCCCTTGTTCCCTTGTGCTCCTGTTTCCTGCCTTAGGTTTGGGGAGGAAACACACTGCAGATCTAATACAATGATCTAGTTCTTCAAAGCATGCAGGAGAAGTCTGAGAACTTGTTAACAGCAGCGGCCTGGCCATATGCTTTCCCTCCTTATGAGAGTTAGCAAGACATAACTCATCCTTCTGACTTCACTCCTGCTTTTTCTCAGTGACTTACTTGTGTGACGACAATATTCAATAGGCATTTAGCATCTTGAAGGTGTGGTCATTTTTCAACTTTTCTGCCAAAGACAAAGAGGATTTTAAAGTGTTTTTCCTGTGCCTGAACTAAACAAATACTTAGCCAATAATAATGCCATCAATCCACTCTGTCCATCTAGGACTGATTTTTTTCCTCTCTCCATCATCCTGTCCTATATATCTACTTGTCTACTCTGGATAGCTAGCTATCAATCTAACCTAGATTGATAGACAATTAAAAAAATGAAATCATAGTAGGATGAGCTCTTTTACTAGCTTTTAAAACATCACAGAGAGCAGTCGATACTACAGTTTGTGGGGCTTTTTAACCCTTAAAAATTCTGTCTTCATGGAAGACTAAGCATAGAAGATAAAATTCTAAATACCTTACAAAGAGAAAAAGAAATCAAGAAGTAATCCTTCAAAAAGTGGGAAGATTTCTGTTGAAGTTAGAGGACACTGTATCAGCTCTCTGGCCACATCATATAATCTTGACTGTCAAGTGATAGTGATAAATATTCTTAATAGTGTTGAAGTGAACAAGGTAAAGAGAGTGTGTATGAGTACATGTAATATCAATCCTATATGTTAACAACTCCTCAGTAATCAAGAAAGTTTTATGATTCCCTGGTAAGTTGCTGGATGTACACATTTTTCCTTTTTAGTATTTTTAAATTACTATTACTAAGAGGGCCAGGCCACCACAGTGAGCCTCTGTAAACAAACTATCAGTGTAAGAAGATTGTATCTTACCAGAAATAGAATACAAGATAAACAGGAAAAAATCTCAAAGCTAGAATTTAGCAATTCTCATAGTCTTACGAAGATTTGAAAAGCTCAGTTGGAGAAAAGTAGCATATCCAACACTTTTTCGTTACCAGATCAAACCAGGCTTAGGCTGAAAAAAATCTGAAAGCTGTCAACACAGAGTAAATAAACTGAGTCTGCAGTAGTAAGGTAGTCGCAGAGATGGACCTACCACAGAACCTACTCTCATAGCTAGCACAGTTTTCAGTAGAGGCATCTGCTTCTATTCCTGTGTAGAGAAAATTAATTGTCATTTTAACTCAAAAGAAGCTGGCTCAAGGTTTGACACTTTTACTCTCTTTTGGCCTGATGTGAAACAGTCTGTCAGAGCTGGAGTTGGACCAGAAGGGTTTGACTGATTGCACCCAGCTCTATTTTGCATTTGTATTTGTTCTGAAACTTTGTAACCACTTACTAAAGAGTTGTTGCAAGCAAAATGGCAACATAACTTAGGTTTTGATTCGCAGTTTATGTTAAGACCCGTTTGAATCTTGCTGGGAAAGGGTTTGAAAATTAAGGTGGAGATAAATAGGAACGGATACAGGAATGAATGTGTTCAGGGTCGAGGCTGGGCTGACCACTAACCCAGTGACAGGCACTCCCTGTTATCCCCTCTTCACCCTCCACTGGAAGGGAAATGGGATAAGAAAGAGACAGAAAGACTTGTGGATTGGAAAATAAAACTAAAACTACTTTAATAGTAATAATAATGATAAATGAAATATATACAAATATATAAAAATATGTACAAAACCCAATACCAAACCTACCCCATGATGGTAACTACATCACCACTGATACTGCAGGGTCATTGATAGAAGAAAACAGCTTTCATTAATCAAATTTAGAATGCAGAGGATAACTTAACAATGAAGTGTCTGCTTATGTTCATGCACATGTTTCAGTCTCAGTGTGCTAACTTTTCCTGCGTTTTTCCTCACAACCCAAGAACACCATGTTCTTCCTGTTCAAAAGATTGAAATTGATAAGGTATAAAGACATCTCTTTCAACAGGTTTTGAACCTCAGGGTCACTGTTTTTGTTACTTAATCCTGCTTTGGAAATTTGCAGAAGTCACCAGTTATGGAAATTATCAAGAGCAGGAGCTACAGCATTACAGAGAAAGATTTCTTGTTTATAATTAATGAGAATGGTCATTCAAGGATTGCCTTAGTAATATTCAGCTCTGAAGTGCCAAGGAACCATGTTACAATTTCACAGACATTACAAAATGTATTTTTACTAAAATAATAATAAAAATAATGAGAAATGGCTTCTCTTAAAATAAGAATTTTTATGATAATGAAGCTCATGCTGGTTGAAAATATTAGATACTATCAGCAGAGTCAAATATAAAGATATTGGCACAGCAAACTATAAAGAAAAAACTAAAAGAAAAGCCTTGTCCCATTCCCTGTTCTGCCGTTGGACCTTTGGAAAGTCTCAATTCCAGTAAAATCAGTGGGGTTTTGTACTAAATTAAGTTAATCTTATTTTTTTGTTAGTTTTGTTTCATTTTTCTTTTTGTTTTGGTTTTATTGTTGGGGTTTTTTTCAGTGTGTTATAAATGAAGAACTTATATCTGTGTCTTTATATGCATTCAGTGAAGAAATAATGACAGAAGCTAGTCCCCTGATGTTGATTACTTAGCTGCCTCTGTGTGGAAAAAAAATTACACAAAAATGAAATTAAAAATACCCCAAAACTTCAGAAGATTGCTACATCAGGAAATGCAGATTTGGGTGGATTTCTTATAATTAACTAGGCTCATGTACTCCTAAATATGTAAACATCCTAAGTCTTTTAAAAGAAGCCTTCGAATATGTGTTGAGGCTGGAGGTTTAGCTATAATTCTTGATTTCCTCTGGCTATGTATACAAGCCAGAACACTAACTTTGTTTTCTTAACATTTCTGGGTGTTTGACTATGTTTTGTACAGTACATAGTCAAGCAGCCAGATCTGAGCGTAAGATCAGGCTCTTCCTTTTTACTTCTTGCACGGCATGTGTAGCAGGATGGGCATAGCATGAGTTTTCCAGGTTGCTTTGTTCATTCTTCCTTCTAAAAGCACTGCTTCTCCTCTAGTCTTCTGAAGATAAATGACTTGCATTTGCAAAGGTTTGGGCTGTTTGACAGTGGGTAGAAGACACTATTTCATGTGATCTTTTTCTTCACAGCAGTCTTTCTGAACTCTTCCAAGTATTTTCCTTGGTGCCTGCTGCTAACTCAGAGGAAGCCAGGCAGCCAACCAAGAGATGATTCAGTATCCTTCAGCCTCTTTGTGCAGCTAAGTGTTGTTTGTTGTGCTTGTACTGCTATGATGCATCACAAGAATGTCTCTGGACAAGAAAAAGAATAGAAAGTATTTTCACCAGCCCTGCACATGATATTCTTGTCTGGTGAAATTTTTTTAGCCTTCATTCTTAGGAAACTTCAAAAAGGTTGTAAAAGTGATGGCTAGGAGAGACTTTCATTTGAGATGTGCTTAAACTATGTACCTTCTCATACAGGTGTTTTCAATTGTAATGGAGAGCTTGTGTTATGCCAGAGCTGCTCAGGTATTCTCTGCAGTAGATTTGCTGTGGTCTCACAACTTCTAACCAGAATTCGTCTGCCTGATGCAGTCTCAGGAGGGAGTGATAGGAACTGTCCTTCCAAGAAGCATGGTTGATAATTCCTTTCCAAGGTAAGCATATCTGTTTTCTGTTTGTTACCAGGATGTTGAGCTCACAACCCATTCAGTAGTGAAACAGAGGAAAAACATCTGCTACAAGGACATCAGCATTATCATTTAGTTTATATCAGGAGTTACCTTCTGAAACAACTCTCCTTATGCTCACTTTTTGCAGTTTGTTTGCTCCAAGACTGCATTACAATGTGGACCAACCTGGAAAGCTTTCAGCCAGTCAGGCTCCTTGTGTGCTCACACCACTTCCAACCCTTAAGGCCAGATTAGAATTAGCCTGCAGTGAAGTTCTCTGCAATGAGCAAGGCATGCTAAGGCAGATACAGACAGCATCTCAGTATCTTGTGAACATAAATATACATTGGTGTTTGCTGGAAACTGGTGACTGAGCAGCTTTGCACAATGGTATCTTCTACACACAACTTTTCTCCCGAGCTTGACCCTACTGTATCCACCATCAAAGCATGGATGTTTGCTCCTTGGCTGGCTCTCGTGACTCACAGCAAGCACTATGCTTCCTTCCTGTGTGACAGCAGACTGACTAGCTGCCACACCCCTTTCCTGATGGATTGAAGTGTTTTCAGTCCTGTAGTTGCATTCCCTTCAGCTGCTACAGATGTATAGAGTTTTTACTAGGCAAGAAAAAAGGGATTTAAGGGAAGAAAGAATAAAAGTTAATTATCGAAGGAAATCCTGCTATTGGTTTCCTCTATTTCCTTCTATTGTTGATTGTCACAGATGCTGAAGTAAATTTCTACTGAGATGGGAATCCCACATTAACTATTGTCATCCGTGTTTGGTCATGGCCAGCAGTTAAATCATTCTTCTCTCTCATATGAACAGCTGGAGTGTACAGTGGTATTTCAGACATTTTTCTGAGTAAGCACACATAATACTTCTCACAGGTCACTGTCCTCTGAACTGGGCCCAAAGGATAGAAATGAAAGTGTTGAACCTTCCATAAACTCTCTGGCAGCTCCTATAATATTGCACAGAGCAGGATGTTTGCCAAAAAAAATAACTTATATAAGTACCATCTTTTTTTTATTCCCTTCTCTATTTTTTTAGATTAATTTGTACGGAACATAATTGAATTCCTCCATGATACTGTTGATTTTGGCCCTGATGAGTTGTCTAGGAAATTTCTGAGAACCCTTTCCAATTCTGAAATGCTTCTCGAATCACTGTCCCCTGAAGGCATAAGTTCACTGTATGGTGCAATCCCTGCTTTTAAATGTGATGCTTAAAACAGGGTTTAAAATTGCCATTGTGCTACGTCTGTAAAGGGAATCCATGGTCCTCCTCCACTGACCAAACATGGCATTATCCTTGCAGGCTTGATTATGTTTTATCATGCCTGAACATGAATACTTTTTACTGTTTAAATGTGGGACCTGAATCTTCAGTCTGATTTTCAGTTCTGCTTGCAGAAGGCACAAAAATGTTCCCAGTGAGAAATGATTCAAAGAAAAAGCCCAAGTAACATTATTAGTTGTTAATAGTTGTTAACATGCTGCAGATACAATGCATGGAAGAGTGAAAAGACAAGCAGCTTCCCAGCTTGTAAAGTGATATAACAAACACTGTCTTTAGTAAGATTTTTGCTTAAAAGAGGGTAAGAGTCCAAAAACCATCTGAATGTGGCCTGCAGAGTTTTCCTTCAGTCTCCTAGCTGTGGCAAAACCGCTGGTCCTCTATCTCCCACCACCACCTCCCTTACTGCAATTGGCAGGCTGAGGACACGCAGTGGGGGCAGCTGTGACAGGACACACCATGAGCAGCTACAAGCTCCACCTATGCCAATCTTAGCCCTGTGGCTGAAATTACTCAAGATGTTGGTATTGCTGGAAAAGCTGGCCTCAGAATTTTCCAGTCCCCTCCTCTCCACTGGCGCCTTTTATCCCCCACGCTAGAGTTTACCATACCCTCAGGTTGCACTTCTGTGACAAATTAAAGAAATCTGAGTCAGCACAGCCATGGTCTCATCTTAATACTTGGCTCTGGCTCCTTCACTGCCTCTCTTGTACTACCCCTGGCACTGAGAGTACCAGGAAACCCTACAAAAAGCCCTAATAGATTTCTGCTAAGCCCTTTGAACCAGCTCCGAGTCACTGGGAACCATCAGTGCTAGCATAAGAGGGGTGGAGATCACAAGAGAGAGGGGGGGAGGGTGGCGACAAAGCTGGTTTAGATTGGTTTAAGATGTTGAGAAACCTCATCCTAGTTGCACAAGAACAGCAGAGTGTGGGGCTACTCAGTGAGCTGAATTAATGAAATGATCTACATTTACCAAAAAAAAGAAAATCAAAGCAAAACCCCCTCTTCTTGTAATGGGTTGCATTGCTGTGGCTGAAGGGACAGCAAACTACCATGGAATATTTGTTCCTGTGGGGTCACTGTGGCTCTCAGTCCATTTCACAAATTTCCTCCAGAACTATGCAGTGGAGGAAGCATGCAAGATTAGAAAAAAAGAAAGTTAGAAGGCTTTTTTTTTAAGCTGGAAGTGTTAGATTCTGATTTGAGTTGGAGGTACTTAATTATAATATCAAATTTAAATATTCTGTTCAAAGTTACTGAATATACATTGGATACTCTGCACCTCAATCAACAAAAATGTGTTGTGCCTTTCAGGAAAGATAATTAACTCTCTTAAATATGTTCACCAGAAATATTGCAATATAAATTATCCCAACAGAGTGGTTTGAACAAATTAAAACCAGTCTGTTAGAGTGACAGCATGCTTACTTACTTACTTGAGATACAGTAAAGGGCTCTTTAATGTCATTCTAATTGAATCAGCTTCCCCAAATTATTTTCTACTTTTTATTTTAAAGTCTTCAATTATGTTTTTGTGTCTCATTGAAATAAAATCACATTTCTTCTATGGGATAGAATCTAGTTGGAGGCCTGTGTCTAGTGGAGTCCCTCAGGGGTCAATACTGGAATCCTGCTGTGGCAGGGGGGTTGGACTAGATGATCTTTCGAGGCCCCTTCCAACTCCTAACATTCTGTGATTCTGTGATATTATTAAATGAGCCATTACCTGCCTTGAAACATTTTTGTGTAAAATATTTATAATTTTGGCAGAATTTGAGACACCAGATTATGATGGCTATTTATTTATATGAGGGATGGCAAATGAAGCATACAGCTAATCTTAGTGGCTGAACAAATGTTTCCTTCATCTTTCATTTTGGTCATCTCTACATGAGACTAAAGTCTTCTGTTAAAAAGCTACGTTTGTAGTTAAATGGATCTTCTAACATCACACACTTCCCAGGATAAAGAATATAGCAGCATTGTCCTTAGTGATGTGCTGCATCTTATCCTTTTGCTGTTTATATTTTATTTTTGCTGGTTGCCTATTTATGGATTTTAGCCCTGGTTGTTCAGGGTCATGCATCTTTCCCAGTCTCATTTATTGTTCCATTAGTACCCACAGCAGATTGCTTTGGTTAGTTTGTGTGTCATTATTTCTTTAGTACAGCCATGCCTTTGTGTTCCTATATATGACCTTAAAGCAGAGTTGCCTATCTTTCAGAGAACAGTGTGGTTATAACAGCTTAACTCCCATTGGAGCTGACAGAAGCACTATACAATAGGTGTGGACATAAAAATTCAAGTAATTTCATGCCTTGCACCTTTTTCTTTAGGAAAAATAGTGGATGGTCAGGGTGTTAGTAGCATCCTTCAAAGAGGCAGCACCATCTACAGTGAGCAGAAGAGTGATGTGACTGGTTCACACGCTCTGCAAGGATGCCTTCAGGGGTCTAAAAAAAATAGATTTCATCACTGGACACAGCTATGTCCCATATCACTTCCCTCATCTGCCCAGATGACTTCAAAGAAACTAATGAATTTCAAAAGTCAGCCTTGTGGCACAGTCAGCTGGAAGTGATGCCTTGTGCTGGTATTTATGGTTATATCTGGGAAAAAAAGAAGTCTTTCTGTTCCATGTTCTTAATGAAGCAATAGCTACCCTTCGAGACAGGCCTACAAAGGGCTGTGGGTGCTGGCTTCAGAATTCCACTTTCTTGTGTGGAGAAAAAAAAAAGAAAGAAGAAATCCTTAGTGGAAGTGAGGGAAAGCATTTTGGTGTTTTGTATTACATACTACAGTTTCTTCCCAAACACTCCTCATTATTCTTGTATTCATAGACTGCTTTACAGGAAAAAAACCCTGCAATAGTTAACATCTGAGGAATCCATAGGCTATCTTGAGCCAAAGCCCAAAACATAAAACTTATTATGCTAATTTGAATTAATGCATTTTGACAACAACATTCAGAGTTGCAACAGTTTAAGTGGCTTTAAATAACAGAGGCTTGTTTTCAGAGTTTCTGAACTTCTTCTCTTCCCAGTGAATTCAGCAAGAAAACAGCACTAGAGAAGTAAAGATTTTCCCCATACTCATCAGCAGTTCATACTTGGGAGTAAAATTCCCACCCCCAGGTAGCTCACAGTCTGTGCTTTAAACTTTTAAAATACTGGATAGAAATCACACTGGATAAGCTAAACTACCAAAGCTTCAGGACAAGACCTTAACAGCCATGGACAGATCCCAAACCAAGAAATACATATGTTGCAGGTGTCACAGCTTGGTAGCTGTGCTCTCTCCCACTCTATTGAGATGATTTGTTGGATAACAAAGAAGTGCTTGTTCTGGAGAGTTGTGCTATGGAAAGACAGTACCAGAATCAATGGAGAGCCAGTCATTTACTTGATCTTCCTTTATTATTGCAATATTAAACAGGATCTTCATTATCTCTTTGATGTGTTTTTTCTGTGGCTGAGTATGGCATCTCTAGAGCTAAGACAGTGGTGCCAGCTACCACAGTAGGCCTCAAATGCATATACTTCCTGGGAATTATCCTTATCCTGTTTGACATAAAATTATCATTATTAATTTTCATTCTTAATCTTTGTATTATTATAATTATGAATTTTTAAGAGTATGAATACCATTTTTTCAGTGGTGCTGCCCTGAAATACAAAAGAGTTTTAAAAATTTACTCTGGTAGAAAGTTATCTTAAGGCACAATAAAACATATCTAATTTTCTATTATATTGTTGTATTTTGCTTTTAAATCCTACTTAATGGCAGTTCTTGAGATTTATTCTTAGATTTTTTTGATTAGAGAAAACCAAGACAAGATGGTAGCACTCAGTTTCACAATGCAAAGCCAAAACTCTGCCAGCCACAGCAGCATGAGCTTTTCCAAATTTACCTTTTAAAGTGCTTGAGAATATGCAGAGAAGACTGTAGTCTCTGAAGTTCAACAAGAAAGGCAGTTGCCTTAACCAAAATTCCTTATGCTGCTTGTGAAATCAGAGGTTAAGATGCTAATTTGCCAGAAGGGGAAGTTGGGATCTCTGTTTCATAAGTAAGCTACCTTTGATTTAACTGAACTGAAATCTGAAATCATAATAACAATAATAATAATAATAATAATGGTGTTCTAAATAAAAGGAAATTTGCAGCAGGACCCTTTGAGACTGTGCTGTGCATCATTGTACATGGGCATGTAGCTGAGTATGAGTGTATGCCTGCATGCACTCTGAAATAGGGAAGTGTTTGGAAACAATCTTCACATGTAATGCTTTTTATGGTGCTTAAATATTTATTTCTAGTGAGGCTGACTGTGTTCTCTACCTGCAGTTATAACCCTAAAAGGTTACAAGGGTAAAAAAACCACACATGCAGTATGTTTTCCATGGTGCTTTGGCCCAGAGGCCTCTGTTACCTGCTGCAGCTTTCACTGATGATGACTAAATCTCACTGCTAATTCTGATAGGTTAACTTGAATAAAAGGGTCAGAATCTCACCCCTAGCAGAAAATGCCTTCACTGAACTGTTCAGTTTTGTATTGCACATGAGCTGCAGTGATATTTTTCTAAAAATCCTTTGTCGGAGTATGCATATTATGCATCATACTTCACATCTTGAATTTTGGTCTCCAACGTATGGCATATGTTTTGCTTCAGAGGAGGAGGAAAGTAGTTGACAAAGTTTAGAGGTTAGCTGCCAAACTTTGGTTTTAGTTAAATCACTAAAAAAGGAATTCTTTCTAGATTTTCCTCACAAGTGTTTTGGAGTGGGTTGTCAAAAGGTACTGTAAGGTGCTGTAATGCATTTTTTTGGTTCTGGTTTGGTGTTCCCCTCTCAGTGGATGATCATCTTTCCTTCACATTGCAAAGCCTGAAAGGTCTTTAAGATCTTCCATTCCTGCAACACCACTGTGTCCCAAAACTGTGTGTCCTATGGCTTCTGTTTCTGATTTTGGTAGCAGAAGTAACACGAACAGTTCTTGATGACTGATTTTTGCCAGAAAATAAAAGTAAACCAGAGCTGTTTAATATTACTACACAGCTACTACTCAAAGATAATATAAAACAACACTTAATAGTCAGTGAAATATTCTTAGCACTAGAAAACATTAACATCGTTAACATTAGTACCTGTTTAAGTGAAAGGTCTGGGAAGCAATGATAATCCATTTATTAAAAAAATCACTGTTAATCAAAAAAAAGATATGTGAATTTTATGAATGCCTCTCTCAAAGTCAGAAAAAAAATACATTAAGATGAGATATTAAGATATTTTATTTTTAACTGGAAATTGTTATTAGTTTGGTGTCTGCATCCTGAATATAATGTCTATATTCTCCACAAAGGATTTTTTGCATTTTCTTGGGCAATTTTCTACTTTTTTACACATGACCTAATACTGTATCCCTTGTTTCAGGGAGTGGTATCTAGTCATATAAATAGCTAGGATTAACTGCATGCCTAAATACTGAAGTGGAAATACTTGCATAAGGAGCTACCACTCAGTGGGAATAAAACAGAATTGGGTGTAGAATTATTACTTATTAGGCAGAATTACTTGACCACCCAAATGAAGTCCCTGAGGCAGTATCTGAATGCTAGCAGTGAAAAAAAAGAGATGACACTCTTATAAGTGGCCTTTACAGTTGATTTTTTCTTTAGTCTTGTTCTGGCCAGTTTTTTACAGTTTATTAAGGATTAAGAAGAGAACATTTGAACTTAATTAGTGATGCAAGATAATACATCTAATTATAGTATGAAGAGAACGGGAAATATCTTGGTACATACAAGTGGCTGTATTTATTACCACAGTAATTAACCCACATACAAAAAGACTTTTAAACCCAAATTCTTGACTCTAGTGACAAATTTGGATAGCATTCTTAAACTATAAGGACCCCACTGGCGCCACCCGACTTCCTCTGAAGTCAATGGAAATTTTGCCTGCAACTTCAGTCGAGGTAAACAATGAGATAGTTTGGAAAACAAAATTAAATAGTCACCATCAGTGAGTCATGAAATCTGGAATCAAACTCCAAGGGAGACTGTGTGTCCTTCAGTCTCTATGTAAGTTCACAAAGCAGACTTTTTTCCTTTCTTTTCTAGGAAAATGCTGAGATGGAGAGCAGTGTGAGTATGAGAACCACTAGGCAAACGTCCACCCTGTTGTACCCAGAGCTCTGATTCTGCATTCCAGCCTTTTTGAGCCTAATGTGTCTCATGTATGGCCAGAGATGTGAGTATTCAAAATCTAGAATGGTGCAGAGGTCTGGTAAATCTTATCCATGGTTGTCTAAATTGTATCTCTCTTGTATTAATAGAGCTAAGAACACATTTTACAGTTTTTATACTGTAAATATTTTTCCAAGTAGTTTTTTAGCAACCTGAACACTGAAAAACTGTGGTTTGTAAAATGTTGAGAGTATTCCTTGGAATAAGTATGCACATAGAACATGGGATTACAGCAATTAGTGACAACATTATCTTTCAGAGCTAGAGATCCTTTATTTGTGAGGTATCATGAGAAAACTTTTTCCTACACAAGATCCTTTGTTACTTAAAGAGTGAAAAACACATCAGGATAAAAGATAGGAGAATACATGACTGGCATGGAGTTAAATCCCCTGTGAAAGTAGTATGGGAAGGGCCACTTCAATAATTGCACAATTGTGCAAATAAGGATTTCATCCACTCTTCTGCCATAGTTTCTCAGAGTACAACAGTGGCTCAGTTTGAACATATTGTGCATATATCTGAGTTCTGCACACTGGCTGTCAAAGCTCTCTCTTCAGACAAAGCCTTACTGTTTATTAAAATGTTTCATAAGTCCTTGTTGTGGTAGCAACAAACTTCTTCTCCCCACCAAAGCCAGATCCCATTCCCAGCACAATTTGGAATGTATGTCCTTGTTAATTTAAAGTACAGAATAGCCTTTTTGTGGTCTGTGCTGAAAAATCATTCTAAATGTGATGTCTTCTCCCTAAGCTTAAATGGGCCATGGTGTTTTGTGTCAAAATAAAAGCATACACTGACCCTGACTCTCTACTCTGGCCAAGCCATTTCTGATCTACAAGTGGAGAAGAATGTAGAAAGAAAGAATGTTTTAGTCTACCTCTTAGTCTCCCCTTTTCTTGCCTGTAATATAGGTAAGAACAACCTTATTTGGAGCTTAACTAAATTTCGCAGAATCAGAATTGCTACAGAAGATGTAGTATAGCAGATTTAACCCTCACATTTTCTAAGTTTTACTCTTTTAAGTAAAAATTGTAAACATTTGGGTTCAGGTAGTTATTTAGTCATAAGTTTTCAGTAACTACTTACCCATGACTCTGAAGAATATTTGCATCATTCTGATTGCCTGAAATCCGTGGTATTATTTCTACTAACAGTCATTAGTTATATTAACCGATGAATATTAGACTTAAAAGCTTTTATTCATTGGTAAACTAAGGTTATTCACGTATAAAATTGTGTTGCAGGGTATCAGACTAGATAGTAGAGTGGCTAAAATTACTTTTATTTATTGTTGGTAAACAAGACCACAAGTCATTATTGAATCACAGCTCACTGACTCCCTTACTGTTTACTAAGGGAACTATAATTACCACTCCACCCCCTGGGTTAAACAGGTCCCTTACTGGTAAAGAAGTGGTATGTATAATCTCTTGGGTAAATGGCATTATAATTTTAATGTTAGAAACATGTTCATGGTATTTAAAATAATTTAGTTTTCCTAAGAAAACAATATTTAGTTTTCCTAAGAAAACAATCTAGATTCTTGATTTCACTGTTTTCTATTCTTCTGATCCAGAGCAATTCTGTAGGTGTCTGGGACTGCATCATATTATCATGTAATTTCCTTGAGATTAGGACTCAAGACAGTACAACTTCCTTTTTTGGAGGGATGTGGGAATGAGGTGGGAAAAAGGACAAATAAATGCCCTCAGTGACCCATACCATATGTTTTAGAACAAAGACTTAAACAACATGATATTGCACAGCAGGATAAAGAACTGAAGATATAACAATAAAGTGCATCTTGGATAAATACACAAACCAAATGAGTCTTCTTTTTCTTCCAAAAAATAGCATGTTAAACATATATATATAAACCAGAATTTTTCTTCTGAAAAACCTCAAACCTCAATGCAAGCACATTCCAAAATAGCCCCTGGAGTGAACAGCCCAACATAAACAACAATGGCCCACAAAAAGCGTTTTTGGACCGTTGATGAACTTTCCATTTTTCTTCAAACTGACAGCTCAGGAGAGCTTCCAAGTGCGTGGGTACGTGCAGCATATCAGTTAATGCAGGAGTGGTGTCATATATCCCATCAAAATGAGAACGTAGAAACATAAGCTCCCTATAGTCACTGATGAGGCTGTATGGAAAATGTCCATTACTGAAAGTTTACCACATCTCAGCACAGCTTAATCCCTCTCCAGCAGTGCCATGACCTTCCAGTACAGCAAATGAGGTACTGCTCACTGGTATGTGGTGAACTGCCACAAGGCATAAGGGAAGACTACCTACAGGTGGTTTTCTCTTTTCACATCATATATCTCAAATGTGGAATCATTGTCTGCTATTTGTTTTTATGCCAAGATGGGGTTTTTTTGATTGAAACTAAGAGTTTTCACCAACACGTTTTGCCTCTGCCTTGCAGAAGTCAGTTCATCTCACCCATTTTACTTGGACGGCTTGATCATCTGAGTGTTTAACACTTGCCACTCTGCTGAACTGGGATTTCTTTGACTGTCTGGTTTTTTCCTCCTTCTTTTAGTAATATTCCAGGACAGAGGTGAGTGTACATATGTATGAGTAAGTTCTTGGGCAAACTGGGTGTGGGAAGAATGCAGACTCTCCATCTCCAGAGCAAAATGGTGTTTTGGTTTTAGTAGTTTTCCTCTTAGAGACAAATGAAATTCTAGTTCACTGAGTGCCCTTCCTGCCCAGTGAACCATGACCTAACAACACTACTCCTCACCCTCTTAATGTGGAGGGTGCTGAGAAGGCATATCTGAGAAGGTTTTGACTTTGTTTTGGGCTTTTGTTTGGGGATCCAGTCACTACTGCCACAGTTTCTTCTTTCACTTTGTGCTTGTTTTCCTCCTGAATTTTGTATGGCCAGAGGAGGGAGAGGTAGGGAGAAAAGAAGACCTGAGTACCCAGAAAACATTTAATAAGTCACTACAGCTTTGTTTTCTGCATTGTGTACACACAAACACCTATGAAATGAGAACCTGTTGGGCACATACCACCAAGAGAATCTCCTGCTCAGCATATAAATATCAAAACCGAGGTCCCTTTAAATTCAGTTTCTAGGCTTAAAGGAAAACTCCATAAATGGTCTGTTTCACAATCATTTAACATCTTTCCCTGCAAAAAAACCTCACATGATATGCTGCTTTTCTTTTTTGTTATGATGAACAAAGGAAACTTTTGTGCAAATGTGATTTAATTATTTTTTGTGAGCATTTTCCAGCAAATTCCTCGTATTTGGGAAGCCTTGTCAGCCGGTATGAAAATACTGTCTGAAGAGAATATTTACTGATGAATTAATAAATTAAATGCAGTCAGCAAAGTTTCAGCCTAATGGGAATTTGAGGTCATAAAGTGACATTGAAATCCGAGCATACCTTTAACTGATGTGCTGCAAGAGTTATGTACATGTCCAAAATATGCAGCATAAAAAGACTTCATGCTGCCTCTTCTCTTTTCCATTTACTGATTTAGTTCTGATGACTGGCATGATTATGACATCCCTGCTTTACCCTGCCAGGTACCAGTCATTCTTCCTCCACACTGGTGACCGTGCCTATTCAAACAGAGATCCATGTACTCCACTGTAATTAATGATGACAGATCTTCAAAGAGAAGGAGGGCCTGGAGGATGGGCTGGTCTACTGTCTTTGACTGTTAAGCCTTTTAGCTTATTTAATCAGGACATGTTTTTCCACCTACATATCTATCAGAGGAGTGAGTCATGCTCACATGCATGTCCATAACACTGCCTAGGTAAGCCATCTCATTTAAGATCAGTATGGCAAGGCATATATAGAATTTTTCAGATTGCAGATGCAGGAATACAAGCCTTGATTATTATAACAATATAATTTTCGACATCTCTCTGTATGTCTTGTACTAAGAGAAAGACTGAGGCTTTTGGTGTTACTACAGATATCACCAGACAGTAAAGAGCATGGATACCTCCTGCTATGTCAAAATGAAAAAGAAAGAACAACTCACTGCTTTACCAGCTCAGAGCCAACCTCGTATTTCTAGGAACTGAAAATGTCTAAATATACACCTGTCAAGACCATATGTTCCTAACACATGTTGCCTCTCCATCTAGCTGCCAAAAACCATGTCTGTGTTTGACTCTAAGAGGTGCTGAGTAGTGTCTTTAAGGTCTAAAGTGTCTCTATGAAATGTTGAGGATAATAGTGTTGCCAGGTCCCAAGACAATACAGAATAAAGTCCTGTCAGCTGGACATTCTTCTGTCAAAGTCACTGGGAAAGCAGATTGTGATTTAGGTAGCAGAGCAGTAATCTGCAAATTTGCCATCTCTCTCTAAACCAGAAAATTTCACCCTGGTGACACTATGTTAGGTAAACATAACATTTAACTTATCTCAATGACAGTGTTTCCGTATCTTGGTTTGAAACTTAAGGTTGCCAGTGCTTTGTCAGTTGTACAGAACCATGGGAAGGGAGTTGAAGAACATTGCAAATATTTACTGTAGGCTTTACTAGCAATTAAACTTTATATTATGTCCTTTTTTCTGAGTAACATCAGATTATAAAGAGCCTACATGTCCATTCTCCCACTGCAAGAGATACAGAGTATCGTTGTTTCAGCTCCGTCGATTTTATGCATATGTAGGCTATGACTTAGATAGAGGTTGTGAAAACAGACAGAGGGAATCCATTCTTTCCCAGGAATGTCATCCTGCATTGCAATGCCTGCCTTACAGAGAGCCTTTCTGTCTCAAGAGTTAAATTCCTGTTACAGACATGAAAGCAGAAAATAAACTTTCCTGCGTGCAATGGCTTTCCTAAAAGTCTGGCATCCCTAACAACAAACAGTGCAGCATTTCTTCAAGGACTGGAATCATGCCCATACTTTATGAAATTTTGTAATATGATTGCTAACACCATTAGGTGATAGGAGCATCAGGAGAACTGTGTTCAAGACTTTTTATAATTTTATACCTTAGATTTAAATGGAATTCTTTTTAATCAGAAGCTATCTAGACTCTAGAGGCATTATGGACAAAGTGAAAGGTTTCTTGAGTGAGGTAAAATTTATGTTCATCATCTCTGAGAACACAACAGCAGATCTCCATTGTGGTGGATGATTAGGATGAGGAAGGGAACAACACTTGGAAGAAATAAGATTATTTCTAGAGTCTTGTGCAAGAAATAGAAATGGAAAGGCAAAGCCAAAGGAGTCCTGTCTCCCCTCCTCTGAGATCAAAGACACGGGGCTTTGAACAAGCTAAGAACACACCAGCCAATAGCACAGCATAGCTGTAGAGAAAAGTCTGCTGCCCTTTCCTCTCCACTGCTCCGGCACAACATATTGCCAATGCCTATGTGTCTGCACCTTGTAAGGAGAGGTGGGCACCGTCCTACCTTGTCACTTACCACAAAACCCACAAAGTTTTACTCCAAGGAATGTTCTTTCAGAAGATGCAGTGTCACTAGTTACAGCATTCAGAACTTTTAATCTAAGAATAGGCAAGGTAACAGAGGTTTGTCCTAGCCAAAAAGAATCAGTGTATTTTTCATGTCATCTATCAGCTTAGGTCTGCCCGCTTCACCACACAAATACATTCAGTAAAACACAGCTTGTTCATTTACTTTCTTTAGAATTATTCTCAGCTATTAGTGATAGCAAACACAATTTTTTTTGCCTTATTAAATTACAGCTGCTGCTTGGGGTCTTAAAATATAGATGGCTTGACTGTTCAGAAGTGAAATGGCACATTATCTACTGAGAGATCTTAATATATATATTTAGAACAAATTATCTTTGAAAATAAGCCATGTAATAGAAGAGTATTATTTGTAATTTCCACTATGGTTTATTTTCTTAGAGTCAGACCTGAAAGCATCTTGCTTTATTATAGATATGTAAATTTCCAGTGATGCTTGCAATGGGACGGAAAAAAAAAAATCTCTCAGAACTCTTTCAGCAGTGGTACCTTCTGTTTACAGGTCCAACAAATACCTTGTTTTTATTCTGCTTTGCATACTTGTGTAGGGACCCTAAAGAAGGAACTTTTTGTTGGGAATAAAGATGTGCTCTAGATAGAGAGATAGATGAAGAGATCATACAGTACTGTTAGCACAACCTAGTCATAGTGGTTGCACACAGTTCCTCCCCCACTAGAACTTCAGGACTGGCATTTTCCATGCTATGCACTACCTAGCTCTCATCTATTTTTCTAGATGTATACGTGCTTGAACTGATTACCAGCATACAGAAATGTAAAATTCCTTTCTGTGAGGCTATATCCTAATAAGAGAGGCTAAAATTTTAACATTTGCAGTGACATGTCATATATTTACATTTTGTATGAATTTGAAATCTATGACTTTGAAACTTATATTCCTGAGAGAACAGTTTGATTCCAAAGAGTGGTCTCTCTGTAAATAATACAGAGATTCTTTCCACTTACCTGGTCCCATCTTCTCCCTATCACTCCAACATCTGTTTTTCCTCACAAAATCTGTTGTCATTTATGCTTACATTCTCAAATTTATCCAGTTATAATAGTATAACCACGTAATATAATAGTATCCAGCCATGGTACATCCATTGGAAAGTTTTTTGTGAGAAAATACAAATTTTCAGTGGAGCAGAGAAATGAAAAACACAAGCTCACTTCAAAGAAAGTAGGTTTTTATTTTGTTTTGTCAGCTATGCATACCTACTAGTACATTTAGTGGCTTATCTTCTAATTTTTATTGTCTGTCATTAGAATGACCTGTTTAGTGAACAAGCATTTAATTATTCCCAAAGTTACTCCAAAGTTACTTCAAAGAACACTGAATGCTCTAGTATTCAATGGGAAAGCTGAAAGTACTTAGGGGAAGGCACATCTTGGCTTAAAAAAAAAAGGAATTTGAATAAATATCTATTTGCTGCTTGCCTTCCCTTTGGTTCTGGATGAAAAAAATTGTGTTATTTTGCTCAAGGAGAAAATCATATAGGTTTGGTAAACTCAAAAAGGGAGATCTAAAATTGACTGGGAAAAAAAGAAAAAAGATTAATTTGAATAGATTTTTTTGGTGAATGAGGAGTTTCAGTCTAAATTTAGCATTTTATTCAGAAGCATCCTGCTCTTCTATAAACGACTGAGACTGTGTACACACAGACTTTCCTGAATGTGATGTTTATTTGCAGATGCCAAGATGTCCTTCGAACAAATATCTAACCCAATATTATAGAAAGTGGATGCAAAAACTAACTCCTGCTGTCAAGGACAGCCAGCTGGCCCCCATATGTTCAAGCTAGAGAGAGATTCAGGCTTGAGAGAAGCTGGTGGGTAGTCCATCCTTATGAATTGCAAAGGCTGTGAACATCTTCAAAATTCCTCTGAGACAGCTTTTGTTTAGCAATTAGAAAGTTTAAGGTTTCTGCTTCCGTCTGAGTTTAATATGCCCACGAAGTAACTGATCCTGGAGTGTCAGCACAGAGGCAAGGGACTCTGTGAAAGCCCAATTCATTTCAAATGGTTTCAAGCACAAAAGCAAGAAGCCATTTCTCGAGTGGTAACAACACAAAGCAGTGAAGGAGATCAGGACATAGAAAGCTGAGATAAGCTTTTGATTTGGAGGACTTTCTGGTCAAGGCATAAGAATAGATCTGGTTTTGGGAGACATAAATTCAAACCTTCTGTGGCTTAAAATGAAAGGTGGAAAAAACCTCCTCAAATGGGGAGTATCTTCTATTGCACTGGCAATAGTAAATTTAAATTTTCTATATATTATACAGCATTTGTGACCTTGCATACAGTAAGCTGAAACAAACTTGTTCCTTTCTGTTACAAGTAATTGTTTTTATTTTTCTCTATCCTTTTTACAAGCCTCTTACTACTTCTTTTAAAGTTGCACCATTTACACACCTACAGAGATGATCTAGAAGGTGGTTTGTGCCTGTCTCATCTCCTGCTTATGCATCATTCAAAGAAAGGGAAACTTGCTTCTCTTGCTTCTCTATCATCTTCACCTATCTCTGTGAGTTCTGGGATCAGTCCCTCTCCTGGTTGCTGTTCTGATATTCTCTCCATATCTAACATTTGCCCTACCCCCATTCCTGATTTATGTAGTTTTCCTTGAGCTGCTGCATGCCATTCTAATTTTCTGCTACATGCCATCTATTTACTTTCCCTCTGGCTGCAAAGCCAGGTTTAAGTGAGCTTTGTGAGACCTATTTAATCACTAAAAATCTACGCAGTCCAGCAGTAAATGTAATATGCATTCCAGAAGACCTACAAACAAGTTTTACTTGGCACTGACAGCAATGAGGTAAGAGAGTAAAATGAGTTTGTGGTCACATAACCAGACCACCAGCAGAGAGTTATGAGAAAGCTAGACCCATTTTAATTAAGAAAAATGTAAAAAGCTTACATGAGAGCCATCATTCTGGTCTTCTCTGAAAAACAAGCTGTAATTATGTAAACTATAACTATGAATTTTCTTGGCTTTATTCTTGGATTTTAATATCACTGTTGAAACAAAGTTGAATTTGCTTGAGATGGCTCTAAGTATGTCTTTATTAAAAAAACATTCTTCCCACAAAAGCTGCAAGAGATCCTTTAACCTAAAAATTGGTCTATGGCATTCCATAAATCTGTGCGGTACCTTTGCATTTTTAAGGCTGATCTCTAAGTGAGTAGAACTAAGTGGCTTAAAAATTGAACCCTCTGACTTCTGTAAATGAGGAATTTAGATCTTCTGCATTGCTCTGAAACAGTCATGTCCTTGATTTTTACAGTGATCTTAAGCTAGGATGGAAAATTGCTTAAGCTGATTGAAGGTTATTTCTCCTAATGCAGGAGCCAAATGCAATTTTTCAGCCAGGTAGTGCGATATTACCAATGATGGGAGCAAACTTTTGCTTTGGGAACTTGCTCAAAAGATGATCAGTTTGATAAAAAGAGTCTTAAACACCACAGTCTCTGGTATTTGATTATATCAGAAAGTTTATGGCTAGATTGAAGTAATTCAATGCCATGTTAGAAAGCAGAAACTATCACCAAACAAGTAGGTAAGTTTGTTTGACATAATGCCATATTTGGACACTCATGCAAATGTGATAACCAAATTAATTTCTTTCTACTCCTTGCTGAATTTCAAGTCTTTGGCAACTTCCAAGCAAATGCAGTAAGTTAAATGAAAATTCTATCACTGCATATAACTGTAGAGGAAGGGACAGGGGGAATATATCTCTCTTGTTGAGGCTGTTTTGTTTTAATTAAACATTTGTTGTCTCACAAAAGTGACCACTATAGTGATGCTTATTGTCACAAAGCTCAAAGAAAGTGGAAGTCTGGATTTCATTCTTTCTGTCAAAAATCATTTAGGTAGTTCTACAAGATGGCACAGGTTCAAGAACAGGGACTGAGTAAACTGTGTAAGGAAGACTTCTATTCAGAATGCTACAGTGCTTGCTCAGAAGGTATGCCTTTCTGGCAGAAAAAGGAGAGCAGTGGTGTGTGTGAGTGATTTAGCCTTTTGGCTGTTGGATAAAAGACTGTTATTATCAAATCCAGCTTTAGTTACATGCTATTTGTGTGTCTGAATGCTGGGCAGCCCAGGACTTCAGAAGCACTGGCAGTGTCAATATAGGTTCCTACCACAGGTGTAGGAGTGAGTCCTGTGTTTCAGGAGCATGCTGGATACTCTGCCCTGTTGTCAAAGATCTGTAGTGGAATGCCAGCTACACTGTGCATGTTTATGGATAAATTAGGATTTAAGTAATTTATCTAATGCTTCCTGGAAGGGTCCAGACCTACTAGGCAAACACATGCCATCCTGCCACACAGTGAGAGGATCTGCTAATACTGCCCTGTCACAACAAGGCCTCCTCCTCTATTCAGAGGACATCTCTGGGATCAGACCCAATGGGCAGGACAGGTGTCACACAGACCTGGACAGGACCAAAAGAAACACACCTGTCTGGGAAGCTGTGTGAGCAGGAATACAGATATATTCAGACTCTCAGTGCCTCTTAGGCAAGTCTCTACGGAGTGGGAGTTTTGAGCTTCTGAATTTTGGAAATAGGTATGCCCCAGGCCTAGATGTAGGAAATATAGTTGAAATATGGTAGAACAATTTAAAAAAGCTCATTGTAAGCCCTGATGGGAGAAGAAGATGATTTCATTTAAAACTAAAACCAACCAAAATTTATTTTACCCATTTATACTCACACCATCACTCTCACACCAAGATGTGTGTATACAGTTAGTCTGTTCAATATGCAGACAACAAGATGCTTGTTTGTCCAGGAGCTCTGTTTAGGGTCTTTGTGATGACATGGGATAAACGATATCAGCTGTTGAGTCCTCCTTACATCCCATAGGTTCCCTTCGGGTTGGCAGCCATCTCCTGATTTAGGCTATGCTCTTTCTGAGCCTGTCCTCTCCATCCCACCCCACCCCTTCTGTCTTCAGGACTAGACCATTGTACTTGGTCTTCTCAACTCCTTTAAAGCTGAGTGAAGGCTCTGGGTGACCTGCTTAGCTATGTGCAATTGACACATGCTATTCATACAATATTTCTCTTGTGGCTTTTCTCCCTGGTGCTTTCACACCTTTACATGGTTGTGTTTTTTAGAGTAACTTGGGATGCTCATTAGTGTAGCTGCAAAAGGAAAAAAAAAGATTTTTTTCCAAGTGATATTTCAAAATAAGATTTTTTTGTATTGCTCATGTAAATGTATTGCTCTTCATAATCCAGGTGAACTGCTAAATGCTAAGGCACTTTTAAAGCTGCTTTTCTCAAAGAAAACACAGAAAAAATTATTTCCAGTCAAAGGTCAAAAAAGTGGACTCTGAAGGGATTGTTGTTTAAAAATTACATTGTTGTCTCAACTAATAGTTGATTTCAATGATTTATGTGGCAGAAACAATCAGTAGTTCTGAAAATTTGTGGTAATCCAATGACTGTCTCTTTCTTCAGTGTTTTTCTGTGCCTCAGGCCAAGGAACTAACGTTTATTTTGAAAATAGACCTTGCTTCCTTGAGCTGTCCTTGGAAGACAGTCCCTGGAAGAATTAGTGTTTTGCATATTTAAAGTGTTTCTTAAATCTTTAATTGTTTCCCTACACTTCTGTCCCCATATGTGATCTCTGGTTTTACGTCTCTTATTTACATTAGCCAGGGAAGAGATTTTATTTTCTGAGTTCATTCATTTATGTAGCTTTAGACAAATTTAAGTGTATGACTCTGCAAACTGACCCTAGAAAATATAATGGAAATTATTATTCTAAAATGTACTAGCCCTGATCTCCTCATTTAAAGATTAGTGAGTAATCCCATTAAAGTTCACAAGCTAAATGTTGTAAACATTGCTTATAGGAGTAAAATCTGCTGATTCCTTATCCTAATTTCTGAAGGTGGCATTTCCTCTCTCCCTTTTCTTTTTTCCTCTTGATGTTAGAGCCATGTCCTTGGCTGGTGTAAACTGAAATCCTTCTATAAAGTCAGAGTTACCCTGATTTAGACCAGTTGATCCAGTATACCTCCCTCTACATACAGACTTTGTGCTTACTCTCTCTACTTCCAGCTATGCATTCCTCTGCCAATGGTCTCCAATAGCTTACCAAAACATATTTAACTTTTGTTGCTTTCCTCACATAAAAGTTTTTGTGGAGGAATGTCATTAACATAATTTAGAAAAATCTGAGACCTCCTGTCTAGAAGAAACACCTTGGCATCAAGTTTCAAGCAGAGATTGAAAGTTTAGTGAGTGTTAGTAACAATTCACTAAGTTTTTATGGTGCACTGTTAATTTTTTAGTTCTCTTGCTCCAAGAGTCATTGTTATTATTCAGTTCCATTAACTCCTCTATCCAAACTATTTTCATCATGATGCACACCATACTGGATTTTCAAATGCATGCTTTTTCCCTGTTGAAAACACTTCTGTAGGCCAAGCCCAGAAAGAAAAGATTGCAAGAAACTCTGAGGCTAAATTTTGTAAAGTTGTTTTGAAAATACTTTAGAAAACCCCAACCCTACATACAGAGAAATCTAGACTGGTCAGCTAACAATTAAGAGTCTGAAGAAATATCAAAGTGGTAATTTTTAAAGTATCAAGTGGGTAAATTATTTATGGCTTTTCATACAAAATAGGAAGCGCTGGCTTATGGTGATGTAACTGTAATCAGCTGCTCTGGCTTGTCAAAAATGCCTCTAATCTGTCTTCTGAACTCTATCTTCTTCCACACAAAAATGAGGTTTGAGAAACGGATAAACTTTAAATTACTTTACAGGAAAAAACTTCTGATAGTTAGCAGGAGTTATACTTAGCTTAAGGAAGTGTCAAAGACTTATAGAATTGGAATATATCTTGTCCTGTTTTGGAGAGGAAATACTTTTAGCCTTTTGCTATATAACTTTTGCACTTATTGTTTTGAAAAAGCACAACCCTAAGGAAGATGATTGTATGTGTCAGGTGGTTTCTAAGTTATATGACTCGTCTTTGTAGCTGTACATAGACAAGCTCTGAATCTTTTAACTCAAGGTGATAGCTTTTTTCTGTGGGAAACAAGTAATAAGCTTGTTTGTTAGAAAGAATAAATCAAATTGCCTTGTTCTAACCACATTTCACAATAATTTGTTTTTAAAAGTTGTAGCCATAGTCCTTTTCCCAGGCTTTATTAAAGTCCAGGCCCTTAAAAATAGGGGTTTTATTTCATCTTGCTTTGTATGTCCAGAATTTAGACAGGTAGCCTGAGCTACTAGTCTAGGTGTCCTGCTTTGATACTGGCTGGAGGAAAGAGGCAGACAACGTTGCTTCTGGAACTACTGACTTACAGCTCCTAGCCTGTGGAGATAAGGAGCTCTTCATTCATTAGGACAGAGGCTTTAGCTAAAAGCTAATTTTTAAATAGTGAAAGTTATTTGGGGAAAAAATCTTTTTCTCCATAACAGGCTCTGAAGGCAGAATCTGCAAAAGAATTATTTTCTGTGAAGTAAATGTTGAGGGAAATGTGATTGCAGAGCACCATAGCTTAAATCCTTGCTCTCATGCAGCATTTGCATTTTTGTCCCTGACCATGACACTTCCTTGCTTAAAGGTTTTGGATTTTATCATCTGCTTTCTGAAATGACAATAACAGAGTATGTAAAAAAGAAGTTGTTATAATTTCATTTGATGTATTAAAGCAGTATTCAACTAATTCTGTACTGCTAATGTGATCTTCATGAGACAGGGAAGTAGAAGTAAATTAAGGTTTCATTGCGCCCTAGATTTTAAAAATATCAAGAGGGAAATCCAGAACTGTTCTAAACATTTACATCAAACACTTGAAAGTTTAGTTACAACATTTGGATGGGATATTTTTAATCCTACTCAAGGACTGGCTGCCTCCAATAATTTCTTACCAGTGATGCACAGTTCCCTGTCTTCTGGGCTGAGGACAAGCTATGCAGACATCCATGGCAAGTCTACTGCACTTTTGACCTGCTGGTTGCCTTTGTTTCCTGTCTACCTGCATTAATATTGGTTCATTTGCACAAGTCTTCATATACACTAAAACAAATACAATCTTACAGTGTAGCTTCTGCCTGCGATTATGTGGAATAATTAGCAAACATTTCTCTTCTGTTCCTGTATATAGCTTTTACATGCAGGAGAAGTTGAATAGGCATAAAAAAGAATAATAATGCCACAGGTCTCTCTGTTCTAGGGTATTTTGCTTTCAGACACTGAAGCTGGCCTCTCTTGGGAAGGTCTGATGTCTTCCAGTGGAAGGCAGAAGGAAATGAAAACAACCCTGTGGAAAAAGAAGAGAGGAATATTTTTCTTCCTTACTGGATTATATTCCCTTAGGGCTCAGCAGTCTGTAGTGCATACCGAATATGCAATAGATGATTCTGCTGTTGCTAATTCTGTGGCAATAACACAGCAAGATAAAAAAGCTAATAGACTGCCCATGTGTTTAAAATAGTCTTCCAAAAACACAGTTAAAAAAAATGTATTCCAGAAGATGGACTGCAAAGAGACATTTTTTATATCCTAATTGGAAAAAAAAACCCCTCCATTAAAGTTGATGTGAGTTTCCCTACTGAATTCAGTTAGAGTAGATTTTAAATAAGGAATTCTTGAGAGCTGTGCAGGGAATACCTAGTATCAGTGCAAAAGCAGATTTGTGACAAATCTAGGTATCTGTGAAGTTTCTGTTTTTTTCACAAGTGTGACAGAATCTAATGAATAGCTACAGAATTCTATTTGTCAAGTTCATTACATGTGAATGTAGTAACAGGTTTGCTAGATTTTCTGTCTGAAATCCTGGCGTTGATAGGTTTTTTGCTGCATGTCTATCCCAAGAAATGTCAGAGGTACCATCTTCCCTTTCGGCAGTTTCCATCTATTTCTGTGATATCAGCTGTCAGAGCTTCTTCACCAGCTTTTGCATTCCTTCTGTGCGTTACCTTCCCTACAAGCCATATGTTTCTTGTAAATGCTTCTGTTAACTTTTTCTTGATGCCTTCTTCCTATCATTTCCATGTGGCAGCACACAGACTATTCCCTGTTCTTTCTTACTTTTTGGTAACAGCTATCTCTAGCTTTCCTTATTTCCACAGTCCTTCCACTTCTCTGCCTGCTATCTCTAAAGGTTTCTTCTGCTCCTGTTTTCTCTGTAGACCTCACTCTTGAGTTTTTATTGTGCCAGACATCATATACAACAAAAGTGCTAATTATATTTGGCTAAATTTAGCCCATTGCTTGTGGAACTTCTGTAGAAAAGACAGATAAGCTAAGCAATGGCTGACATAAAAACATAGAAGTACTTAATAGTTATATGAATGGCATTAAAATAAATACTTTGCCTGGATGTCTGTACAGGCACCGTTTTCTTAGAAAGCATTTTAGACTTACATAGATAAACAAGTGGCACTCCCCTCCTGATCTTTATTCTGTAAAGGTCCAGAGCTCTCCATCACATTACCAACATGGATCTGTGAAAACTGTGCACACATTTGTCTATCAGTTGTGGACAAAATAAAAGAGAACAAAAAAGTAATCAGGATCAGACCAGAAGATATTTTTTTCCTACATTTCAGCTCACAGTTTTGTCAGTGTGGTATTATGAATGCACAAATGCAAGATAGTGCTTTCTATTACATCAGAGCAAATAGAGACAGTTCGTACATGAACAGAGAAATATTGCCTCAAAGTAGCAGGTGAGAGGACTGCATAACTTCAACAATTTGTTAAACAACAGATCATATTTTCAGAAGGCTTCACCTGCCTTCAGTCAAGATCTCTCAGGAAAAATCTTAAATTACATAGTTTTTCTAATTTTATTGGGTGCATTGACACAATTATTAAGTCAGACGAGGTGTCAGTTTTCACAAGGTGACATTAGTACATAAGCAAATGATCCTTTCATATTTAAGCAACAAAACTGCAGATTATATTATCCTGTGATTCATTTATCATAATGTTTAAGAGGCTTTGGGACATACTGAAAGATTGTTATTAATGGATATATTTAAAATAAATTTCTAAAAATGCACCTATATTCCATAAGTTCATGTCATTACTCTGTTATTTATTATCATACAGCTAGATTGGTTATCTTTTTCCCAGTTAAACAAATGAATGCAATTTAGTTTTAATTTGAACCATTTTAAAATTTTGGTTTAAATAGCAGCTTTTTGATCTCTGAATACATTCATAGCATATTAACAAAAAAATAAAAGCCAAACCAAACCAAGCAAATAAAAAAAACCCCCAAAACAAACCTGTTACTCTAAAAAAATTAAAGGTGGTTAGGTTTTCTCATACTGATGCAATAAAGAATGCTTCTGCTTACTTGACATAGCACAGCTGAATAGTTTTTGACAGGGAGAATAACTACAGTTTAGTCTGAACTTTGGCAGTGTTACAAGTTATTAAATACTTCAAGTAATCCAGTAATTGAAACTTTTTTTTAAGCAGGTTGCTTCAGAGTATATTATCTCCATAGTTACAGACACTTTCATTATCTTAGCCTTTTTTCTACTTGGATGTACTGCTTGCTGATTAATTTTTATATTGTTTCTGGGACGGATTTATGATCTTTTCTGTTTTCCTTATTTCTTCTTTTTTCTCTTACAAATAGAATGAACTTTTTCTGAAAAACAGAATATTCTGGTAAGAATAAAAAAAGAGTTCTGAGCTACTGCTCAAATCTACTGTACTTAAACTCATGTGTTTAATTTCAATATTGCTTTTTATCTAGCTCTCTCATTTCCTTATTTTGTATGAATAGTACTGTATAACTGCACATATGTTACCTTAGCCATCCTTTGGGCTTCCACTACCACAGCAAGAGAATTCATCAATCTTAATGTACTTCTCTTCTGCTGCAGTTGGGAATTGCTGCTTCTAAGTGCAGATGAGGAAATCAGGACACCTGAGTGGAAGCACATGGCACACAGTGGAGGCACATGGGGATACCCCAGGGCTTAAGAACAGGACAGCTCTGATACTGCTGCAGGAACAGCTCCAGTGCTGCAGGCCAGCACAGCTGTGCCACTTCCAGGGTCTCAGGTAACTTCTCTGCTGGGAGTTGTGTGGTGTCCTGCAGGTGTATTGTGTGCTCCAAGTGGTTGGCCCAGACTCAGACAGGGACTTTGAGTTGAGACAGGGATACCAGCTCTGTGTTGGTAAACTCCACATCCTAGTTTGAGGAGTGCTGTCTCTGCTGCATCCTTTCTGATCTATAAACTACCTGAGCTGAAGGTCACTGAAGCACATGGAAAAGGACCCATTGGTATTGACCAGCTTTTGTTCAGGCCTTGTGCAGGGATCTGACTCAGTAAATGTGCTTACATGAAAGTCTTGAGAGGTAAGCTCTAGTGTCGGTCTAAGGTAACATTCTCAGGGCTTCACATGCTGTAGAGGGAAAAATAAAAACCCATTCTTTGGATTTATTACACAGACAATTTGAAAAAAGAAAAGAGGATTCCCATGGTGGCAATATCCAGCTAAAGGAGGAGAAATCTGTGAATGAAGGTGAGAAAACTGTAGCTGATGTACATAGGTGATAAGAGCAACAAAGCCTATTATATATGAAATGTCCAAATAATGGTGTCAATCTATTTTACCAAGTCATTCCAGATATGGCTGTGCTTCCTTTAATAAACTTATTAGAATTAATGTGATGTTCTAGTGATGATCAATAGGCTAAATTCATATGGAGAATTAATTTTTCTATGGACAATATTTTTCCTCTGATAGTTGCAGTTATTTTATTTGTCATGCAGAGCTGTGATATGAGGTGGATTTAAAGGTAAAATAAGGAAAGGTGAGAAATGATCACCTTAGAATTCCAGCAGTGTTAGGCAGAAAGTGGGAAAGAGACTAGAGGGTGTTGGAACATTTTTCCAGAATATGACTATTTTTCAGAAAAAAAATAAGTTCCTCCATTAAGTCTTTTTCTCATGTTTCATAGGGTCTGATTTGATTTATACTACATCCAAATATCATCTGCAAAACCAGTAATGGAATAACATTTTTAAAAATGGGAGTGTATTCAATGATGTATACCTTGGTGAAACTCTTACTGAAAGCAGTTGAACTATTGTGAGTCATCTTACAAATGACAAGGTTTGTATAAAGTTGTTCTATATCATATTATAAAATAACACACAAGTGAAGTCATTCTGGCAGTCATTTCTAAGAGACTGTTTTCTTGAGCTTTATTAGTTTTCAGCATTGCTCACATTACCATGTATGTTACACAGGCATTTTACAAATATTTATATGGGGCAGATAAATTTAGCATTTCTATTCATTAAAATAATAAAATATTTTTGCATAGTGAGCTGTTTTCTATAAGCCCAACCTACAGACTCTCATTGTGTAAGAGATTATGATGTTTTATATGAACAGTCTTCTGGGACTTTTAAATATTTCTTTAAAAAATGTAAATTATGATCATGCATGTTAAGTTATTGTTTTTTCTTGCCATTGAAAAGAGAGCAATATTAGCTTTCTGAAGCTGAGCAAAAAAAGCCTTGATTAAGTTGTAATTGTAAGCATTTTTCAAAAATCAAGCAGATATTAAGTAGAGGTGCAAAATCTCCTGCAAATATGTCTACATTTTAAGACCACTGGTTATGTTTTCTGTTATTTTTAACACATATACATTAAGAAAACATTTTACTAATTTGTACATCCTTAATGGATTTAAAGAGAGAGCTGAGCATTACTCACAGTATCACCAGTATAAAGCTTGAATATTACAAAGGAAGGCACCACTGCAGGTAGCCCTTCTGTCAGGTACCTGGGACCGATTAGAAAAAGTTGACTGAGCTCAGGTCATGATCAGCACTGAGAGATGCTCAGTCATGCAGAGGAGGGTGAAGGAGAGGAAGATGTGCCCTTGTACTGATCTGTGAGGCTGGTGCCAAGTTACAAAGGTCAAATATTCAATAGCACTCTTTTGTTTTGTAGCTTTATTCCACTTGTGAAGGCAGTCTAGGAATCCAGCTTAGGTAAGAAAAAGGCAGAAATAGACGTTTTGCTGTGCTTTGATTTTGGATCTGGTTTATGTTTCTTTACTATAATGCTATAGCCTTGAGGAGCATTGTGTTTCCAACTAAAACACCTAACATAATGCTGTGACCTAAACATCCATGTTGCAGTGTGCTGTGTTGGGGAAAAAGATTAGAAAACAATTGTGTTTTTTTTACATTACCTAGCTTGATGGAACTGATTCTTTTCCAAATTACTGACATCTAAATATTTAGTCACAAATAACTCCAGTGTGTTAACCCGTATTTCCAACTAATTTACATTTTCCCCACAAAGTTTATCAACATGTTCTATAACTATAGTTGGTTTTCTACACTGATCCAACCCATGAGAATACATTTACTCACAGAAACGAATCCTTGCTCAATCTGTCCATTGCAACAAATAGATCAATCTGTTTGTGAAGAAGAGAGGGAGGAGAGAGGAAAGTGAGTTATCTTGGTGATTCAAGTCTCCATTTGCTGTTAGAGTTGATGACGTTTCCTGTTATCTGCTAAAAGCTTTTTGACCTGCAGACTAGAACATGATTGTTACTAAAATGCCATGAAACACATCTGAAATGGTAATGAAGTGAACAGAAAATACCCCCTCCCTTTTTTGTTTTGTTTTGTTTTTCCTTGATAAAAATGAACTTCTGCAGAAAAGCTAATGCTAAAATGTATTACCATGGGAAAGAATTCCATATTTTAAGGAAAAAGTGTGTTCACTGACTAACTTTTAATGTCTGAAAGCTTGCCTAGATTTGAGCTTTCTCAGGGGTCTGCAGAAACAAGTAATTTATGTTTATGTAACGAGCAAGGGATTCTTTGCACAAGTAGAGCAGTAATAGCTCTGGTATGTGCTTTGAGGTCTGCAAAATTGCTTTAGTCTGAGAAAAGCACTTCATGAAATTTCCACAGCTAAGGCCAATTTGCACAATCCAAGGAAATGTTCTGGGGTATTCTCTGAGGGCTTAAGGTCCGAATCCACCCATCATACCACCTCCCACTGGCAGCAGTCAATGGTGGCCTGGGGTAACAGGTGTCCTCTCTTGAATGTCCTCTGAAGTCATCTCACTTCTAAACACCTCTTTATGCCCCATTCTCACAGAATAGCAATTAATAACAATTCTAGTTAATAATATGTTATTGTTCATTAACACAAAGGCTATATGCAGGCTCATTTCCAGGGAATCAAAGGAAATTCTGCATTATCTTTAGGGCCGCAGCAAGTTTTTACTCAGCAGGTGTGGATATTTTTTGCAAGTATTGCATTCCTCACTTTTGGCACTCACGTGGAGAGAAGAGGAAGTATACAACTCCTCTCCACACTCTATACCATAAAAACGCAAAGAATATACCTCCTCTTTTTGGCTTTGTGTTAAGCAGTCAGCTTTCACCTTCTATATTTTCCAACAATCTGATATAAATTTCCAGCAGCTACATTTTTCAGTGAAGCCAAGTACAGTGCAATGTTTTCCAAAAGGTGAATGAAACAATCCATTGAAAATGTCAGTCAGAAGCCAGAGTATAATTTTATTTATTTTTTGATCCTCGTTCAGAGTTCATATGATTAGCATGTGGCAAACTGTAAAATGAAGTGGAACAAAAGTGCCTGAAATAAATTTCACCTTGACCTGATTTCCACTTGACTGAATTTGTTGTAGTAAACTGGTGACACATAGTGGATAAACAGTAACACATGTCTGCATTTGAAAAGGGAGAACAGATGGTAAACACACTGATATAAGGGCTGTTACACAAGAGCTCTGTGTATAATTCAGAAAGGTCAAATCCCCTGAAAGCCAAAACAGGTTTGATAAGAGAAAGGGATCCATTGACAAGAAAGAGTCAAGTGGGCACAACTGAAGCAGATAAGGCTCCCCACTCCTCAGTGGGTTTCACTCAGAAAAAGCATCTGGCCACATCTGCCTCCTTTTGTAAAACTGCTGTTGGAGGTGTTAGACACAGGGATACTTGTTCTGAGAGGCACTTCCTCAGACGAAGTATTGCTGGTCCACTGGTTGAATTTGTGTCACCAGCCTAAAAAATGTCTCTTGTGTAACAATAAAATTCATGCTTTTTGTGGTTTGGAGACTATTTTGATGTTCAAAGGCACTGATTTACTGGATCTTGGCTTCTGCAGTGTGGATTATCTGCTTTCACTGGGTTTGGGAAGGCAGCTGTTTTTTGACCGAGTAACTTGTCCAGTGGCTACCTGGAGTAGAGTGATGTGATCTTCCAAGTCCTAAGTAAATTCCCTGCATTCTGAACTGCCTTCTGCCAGAAGCACATTGGAAAGGTTTGGTCAAGACAGACTTGAAAAGGAAAGAAGCTACTCATCCTCACAGACAGTTGAAGTATTCATGGTCAATAAGATAAAAGCAGAAGGGAACTGAAAGATGAAAATCCAACTAAGAGGTCATTAGCCAATGGTGGTGGTGGTGGTAAACTCCCAGCCCATGCTCCAGCAGTTTAGATTTAGAAATCTAAGATAAAATAAGCTCTGTACATGAAAAAATATTTTTCCTGCAAGTATCCATGTTTTATCTTGTAGTATAGTTCTAAAATCTTAATCTTTGGTGCTCAGAAGAGAGAGATATCAAGATGAATTTTATGATCTGAAGGGTCTCTTCCAACTAAAATGATTTTATGATTTTAAGTAATTTAGCAAAAATATTTTCTGCAGACTATGAAGATTTTAGTTTTCAAAACTATTCAAAGCAATTTTATTAAAACTTAATTCATGGTGTAACAATTATTCTAGTTTGAAGTTAGTTTGTACTGTGAAAAATATATCTAGAGAGTGCTATTTGTAAACCATATTTTTTCAATCAATTCTTGGAAGGAGACTGTAAATTTAGAATTGAAGGTGCTCTGTTTAAGGACTCACAGAAAACAGAGATGGAGTGAAAAATTAGGTGCTGAAGTCTGGCATGTTGAACGTTCAGCTTGTATCTGTTTTCAAGACTTAACAATGCCAAAGCCATTTCACTTGTGACTTATTTAACAGATGTCTGCAATTGGAGATTCAAATTTAGTCTCTTATCACATCTTTTACTCAAGGGGCTACTTATTCCCTTAAAACAAGAGTGACCCAAGCCAACAATTTTTCCCAACACACAAGATTTTCTTTTTAGATGAAACAGTAACCTTGCTGGTATCCCTGCCAAGCAAAAGACGTCTTTCTTTTTGCCCCCTCATCAATGTGTGTAAAATTTCTTCAGGGTTTACAGCTCCAAGGCTAAAGGATTTGTGGCTTTGATACTTGCAGGGCCTAGGATGTGTGGAGGTCCTGCTCTGTTTTCACCCCCAGCAACTCAAATAGTGGAAAAAGTCCTTTCAACTATCCTACACTCCCATCTCTGCCCTTTATTTGGCATTTCCCCTTGGTGATGTTTACATATGACCTGGGGGACCCCAGAGAGGGCCAAAGTGCCCAGAATATGGCACAGCTCTGTCCTTCCTGGGGAGTTTGCAGAGGGAAATTAAAATGTGCCTCTCTATGCAGTTCTCATGCTACAGCCAGACTGCATCTCCTCTGTACTTGCTTCATCTTCTAATCTTGTTTCATCAGTAAGCAATTCAGCTCACGTACTTTGAATCCTATTTGCTCTGTTAACCAAAGCACAAAAATTGGGATATCTGTGGAGTCATTTTAAAAGTGCACTGCTAATCTAAACTGTATAAACATTAGCTGTAGCTATAACCACATATCTGACCTGCAAACAACGAATATCAAAGAGCTTATTGGCAATTTTTGGCTGAAATGCATTTGTACAGAGAAGGTGCTAAATGGAAAACCGAATCAATACAAATCTTGATGTGTTTCTGAGGAATTTAGGGACAGAAAGTAAATTGACTTGTTGGGTGTTACATACAAGGGAAATCAAGTAATTTTCATTAGCAAACCAGTCAGCGTATCACAAAAATCCAAATATCTCCTTCTCTTCACTTGCCTGGGACATCCAGGTGAATATTTAGACTGTAAGTGTATATAGTGTCATAGATTTGATATCAACTCTAAAATCGGTTGCTAAAAACTGGCCATTTGACACTCTAATCAGCATTTTTATGCAAGGAAGAAATTAAGTAACATTTAAGCCCTCCAAGACAGAAGCTTTTGCTCCAAGGTGAGTGGATACATAAGAGTTTGCCTCTAAGTTAGAAAACTTTGGGAGTCTCTGGAATCAAATATGTGTTCAATAATTGTAATACAGTGTCATATTTCTGTAACAGCATATTAACCTGAATATATTGATGATGACACCGAACACTCTGATGACATGAAGCTGAGTGGTGTGGTTGATACGCCAGAAGGGAGGGATGCCATCCAGAGGGACCTGGACAAACTTGAAAAGTGGGCCTGTGAGAATCAGATGAAGTTTAATAAGATCAAGTGTGAGGTCCTGCATCTGGGTAGGGGCAACCCAAGATATATGTACAGACTGGGAGAGGAAGTTGTTGAAAGTAGCCGTGCAGAGGACTTGAGGATCATGATAGATGATAAGCTGGATATGAGCCAGCAATGTATACTTGCAGCCCAGAAGGCCAACTGTATCCTGGGCTGCATCAGGAGAGGCATGACCAGCAGGTCTAGGGAGGTGATTCTGCCCCTCTATTCTACCCTCATGAGGCCTCACCTGGAGTACTGTGTACAGTTCTAGGGTCCTCAGCATAGAAAGGATGTGGACCTGTTGGAACGGGTCCAGAGGGGGGCCACAAAGATTATCAGAGGACTGGAGCACCTCCCCTACGAGGACAGGCTGAAGGAGTTGGGGTTGTTCAGCCTGGAGAAGAGAAGGCTTCAAGGGGACTTTATAGCAGCCTTTCAGTACCTAAATGGGGATTACAAGATAGAAGGGGAGAGACTTTTCAGCTGGTTTTCAGATTGCTACAACACACCGGGAAGAGGATACAAGCTGAAGGAGGGGAATTTAGACTAGAGATTAGGAGAAGGTTCTTTATTCAGAGGGTGGTAAGGCACAAGAGCAGGTTACCCAGAGGGGTTGTGGATGCCCCATCCCTGACAGTGTTCAAGGCCAGGCTGGATGTGGCCCTGGGCAACCTGATCTTGTGCTGTCCTTGCCCATGGCAGGGGGATTGGAACTGGGTGATCTTTAAGGTCCCTTCCAACCTGGGCCATTCTACAATTCTATATTATCGCAGTCATACCTTTATTTAATGAATCTGGAAATACACTGTGATTTTGTTTTCATCAATTGACATTTAAAAGAAAGGATCACTGAGGTTACCTGAGTGCAGTTTTTTCAGAACCACTTATTAGTTCTGTCTTTAAAGGTCACAAATAAAGGGTAAAGTTCCTGGCTCTCTGTTTTTAAGAGTATTTTTTCCATTAATGGAGGATATTTCAAGTTTCTGTATCCCAAGACAGGGTTTTAAAAAATCATGTCAAGATAAATGGCTGTCAAGTACACCATGTGTTTTGTAGAGGTACCATGTTATCAGTGTATCATGTAGATTGTGACCAGCTGCCCATAAAGTATGTGATATTGACTGGCATTTTCTCCTGTTCAGTACTGGTATGTTCCATCTGTGCATCATACGTCTCTATGGCTAGTTTGAATTAATTAACATTTCAAGCATAAATGTATAGTAGGAAACGTTACAGAACTCATGTGAGGTCACATGAGGATCATGTTTAATTTTAAAGTTAAGTACCTCATCTTCAACATTTGTTGGTTTGTAATAGGAACCCAGTCTGAACAGAGAGAGAAGGCAAAGCTTACAAAACATTGCATAGCAGTATGCAGCAGTATCTGATGTGCAAGTGTTGTAGCCCATTTAGGGAGTGTTTCAGGCAAAAGGCAGAGGAGTGTAAGATGGCTATGATGCAGATTACAAAAATTTAAGACCAGGCAGTAAGCTGCTGCTTTTAAAGGAGCTGAGATCTTTCTGGAGGTTGGGCAGGGGGAGAAGTTCTGTCCATGTCCCATCTGCATGGAATTGCTCCTTTCTGACCAAGCTGTGTGTGACTCTGAGTTACTTTTTAGTACCTAGAGACTGTTGAGATGAGGAAGGACTTTGTTGCTCAAGTGGCAATAAACTGTGAAAAAGTAAATGCATTTGTGGAAAGAAAAAATTACATGGTCATGTGCTATCAAAATATTCAATATATCGATAGAATAGCCCAAAAGGGCTTTATTCTATGTTACCATACCTGAGATCCTCAAAATGCTTAAGAAAGGTTATTTTGATAAATTTTATGTTTCTAATATTTAAAAATTATTTTTACTATCAAGACATGTAGCTACCTTGTGCTCATTTGCATATTGCAGTCTCATTTATTATGAGAAGTGTCACTAAAAATAATAAATAAAATAATAGTAATTAAAAAAATTCCAAACCAAAAAAACCCCAAATGGTCCTCAGCCTGCAGGAAACAATGAGGACTTACTTAAAACAACAACTCTGCCTAGATGAAAATGAAACAAATCCAATACACCTTCAAGATCAACTATTATTTTTTAATTCCATTTTCTATGACACACTTTTCTTCTAGATGAAGACCTGTGAAATAAATATGTTGCTATGACTTCTATATCAACTCTGTTTAAAGGAAGCATGTGTTGCAATAAATATGCTACTATTTTAAATGTTTTCTCTCCTTACCTTTCTCTTCCTCTCTCTGTCTCTTCTATTAGATGTTGAATTTGGAAGTGGAAGTGACAAGTTTTGAGTCACCACCTAAAATCAAAAAAGCCAAGAAGGTATAGTTGAATAATGAGATGAAGACTGGGGAATTAACTTTGCCATTGTACATCATGTACACCCATGTCTTGATCACTGTGTGCAGCTCTGGTTTTTAAGACAGTGGGACAGTGGAACCAAAGGTGCAGAGTTCAACTAAAATGCTTTCAGGATAAAGCAGCTGCCTTCTGCAGAGGGACAAAGACAGCTGGGATTCCAGTCTGTAGAGCAGAAGGTTGGAGCAGGGTATGATCAAAGTTTACACAATTGTGAAGAGAGTAGATAAACAAAATGTGGAACTGTTCTTCACCAAATCTCACGAAATGAGGACAAGCCAGAGTAGGAAACTAGCAAAGGGAAATGGATGACAAAAGAAAAGAGGTATAAACTAATGCAATGATTCTGAACTCTGGGGGTAAACAAAAAGGGTATACCACAGAAAGTGTCTGCATTAAGGTTCCTGATTCTCCACTTTGTATCATTTCTGAGCCCCAGTGGGAGTTACCATAATGTTTTGCAGGAACACAGTTTGAGGAACCCCACCATAACATGAGATTCACACAGTGAATGTAACCCAAACCAGGACAGATGGCTTATGAGATTTCCATATTGTAGCTCTATTACCTTGTGGTTTTCCAGGAGAAAACAGAGATGTCTAGGACCACTGTCATGCCAGACATCTAACACAGTTGTCTAGTATGAACCCTTCCCTACCTTTTCTGATAAATTCAGTACTACAGAGTGCTATCATGAAGGTCTTCTGCATTATTAGCAACAATTTATCTTATGTAATATTCTTCAGAAAATCTGTATAAGAAATAACATGTGATTATCTAGCAGAACCAGAGTAAGTTCCTCGTTGTGACTTTACCTTGATGCTTATATTCAAAAAGAGAACTCAAAAAAGAGAATCAAGGAAAAAGTCCTATGCCTGAAAGTTATTTGGACAGATTTTTGAAAAATTTATTGCAACACTACATAAAAGCCTGAGAATCATGTCTGCAGGAAATTAGCTATGCATTCCAAGGGACATTTTAAGTGGAAATTCAGAACTAATGCTTCTAATCTACTCTATGAAAATACAAGACTAGAGGAACTTCCTGTCTTTCATTCAGTCCACTTAAAAAGAAAAAAATTGACAAAGAACATCTTATTTAATATTCATATGCAGTAAGAGTTCTTTCAGTGTCTGTCAAAGTCTAATTAGCAGTCTAATTGTCTCTCTGAGTCTTTAGGGTGGATTTAAAAGGACACTTAAAGAGGATCTTGGTGTGGTCCATCAGAGATCTTTTTCTGTTTCTGAGGACACTTGGGTGTAATGCTCAGCTGGTGTTGCACTCCTTTGCAATAAAATACAGAAGCATGTATCTTGTTCCTGTGTCTATGATGAACGAAAGTGGGACTAAATGAAGTAAGAATAACTTATGTGTGACAGTATGTCATCACTGGGAGTATTGAAAAAGGAAGAAGTTACGGTCCCAGTTCTAACATTGTTGTTCCACTGGGGAACTCGCTAACATCACCTCTCCATCTTGCCAAGGTGTTTCAGAAGAACGCTGACTTGAGTCCCAATGGCCTGCAGCACCTCAGCTTCCACTGTTCCTGCTCCAGAGCAATGACAAGCTCTCTATACATCACTTACCACTGCAAGGAAGACATCACAGCCCCATCACACCCCCACCGGAGGACGCTCTTTTCCCTGTCCACCAAAATGCTGAAGTAAACTAGCTCTTCTCTAGGTCTGGGATCACTGGTGATGCTGGGTCAGGGAAGGGAATTGTGTGAGGGGAGGAAGGTGATTTTGCATGCTGTCATGCAGCTTGCAAAATAAACATCCAGCAGGACTGAACAAATCCACAAATGTGATAAGCAAAAAATATAATTGTTTCACTCTGCAATCTTCTGAAACATCTCTCCTTCTGCTCCCCAGAACATTCCAAAAGATTTAATATTATCATGGCAGATGGTAGTACTGAGATGCTTTTTATAGATCACAGAATTGGAGAAGGCTCCTACAGCACTGCACATTAATTCTGATAACAGACTTGGCTAACTGACTATAAAATGAAGCGATGTCTCCAAATCTTTATTACTGTCAGGATCAATTGTGGCTCTTACCTTGGGGATTTATAAAGTGATAAAATATTTCTGGATCTTTTTTCCCTCTTCCTCTAAGTGCAGATGGTATGGTTGCTCACATCAAGTCTGGCACCACAGCCCATAGAACTGGGAAGCATATTGCACCTGCATGTCAGCCCTACACAGGCAGTTCCCTGCCTTACCCTGAAATCACAGACAGGCATGTGGCAATCCAGGCTGAGTGCAGAAAGGAGCATGTAGGAGACAGAATGTCTTTTTTCTTTTTTCTGACATGTAATAACTAAATATATTTGCCTGGTACTGTCTTGCTAATCCTTTGCAAATTGCTGATTGCTTTGCGTGATATTGTTCTCTTAAATTCTCATTAAGTGGGACACATGCATGCACAATGCTATTACAATTTTTTTTCAGATCCTTACCAGCTAAAATGCATTTAGAGATGCCACATGTAAAGACTGTGTCCAGTACAAGGTAAACAGACTAACTCTTGTGTGTTGCACGTAACATTTTTTTCAATCCAGCTTTTCTCCACTTTATTACCATAACTATTTTCTCTGCTTTCCTGTTACCAATCTCTATTAATGTACATGGCACCAGTATAACAAAGATCAACATCAGTCACACAGCTTGGAAAAAAAAAAATCAGACCATTCTTCAGAAACTGGACTCCTGTAACAGTGCTTTGGAAGCAAAAGCAGTCTTTAACAAAGAACTGGTTGCCACAACTGCATAAATGCAGTTTAGTATTCTCCATGAGTTGTTGAAGTTGCTTTGAGGTGGTTCCAATCAACCTTTGTCTTCTTTTTTGGGGTTAATATAGGTATTGCCAAGGCAGACTCTTAATTTGTTGTAGTCACTGCCACCAGTCTTGAGAGAGGACCCCATGGGAATGTAGGCACTAAAACAACCTTATCATGACTTTTTTGCTAGGGACCATATGTGGCAAGTTAAAATCAGAAGGTTTATATTTGTTGCTGAAAAAACTTACAAGTTAGTTAGCAATAATGAAGACCATGCCTGTTAACAGTGAGGTTCCATAATATGTCCTGAGGCAGCCTGGATGAGCCGGATGGATCCATATCAAACGACAGTTCAGGACTTCCTCTGCAGAGCTGACTGCTATGTGCTTACACCACACATGCAGTAGTGGTATGCTATGAAGCAGCAGCAGAGATGTGGAAAAGATTGGATCAGAAGGTTTATGATATCATGCAAGATTAAACAGAGATGGCTATCATCCAGCTTTGTGTGACTATCAGTAGCAAGCTAGAATTGCTGAGTAACAGATGGCTGGTATGGATGTTAGAAAGGTTTGTGTTTAGGCACCTCATGGTAAGCCAACTAATCTACTTCACAGATGTCCTTGTCCTTGCTTTTGCAGCTGTTTTCTCTAGATATCCTTGAAAATTCAGTCTGATCCAGGGCTATTTCTATATACATCTGATATGAATTGTATTGCATGTTGCTTTCACAGAATGATAAAACCAGCATTCAGTATAAGCACTGTGAAGATGTAGTATGATGGTTGTATCTGGCTAGAACCTATCACTGGTCCTAGCATAAGACCAGACTGTTCAGCCTAACAATCAGAGTTATATTTAAGATGTTCTGACAGAGTTCTTATATAATGAATGGATTTTTTTTCTACACAACTTTACAGAAAGTAATATTTTTAACCAGACAGCATGAGGCTAGCAGATTTGTTGGCTAAAGCGACTGGTACCGAATTCAGCATCCCATCAGGATCTCAAGGTTTCTGGGGAAACAGAAGTTAACTATAAGAGATGAGGCAAAAGTAGCAAATAGTAAGAAAGACTATCAGGTAATTGTACCTGAGATGTTTGAAAATGGATACTGTCCCAGGACAGCTCTAGAAGGTTTTGGCAATTTCAAGATAAAAGGCCTTGTCCAAAAATAAAAATATCTTCTGTGTGTGAAGCCTAAAAGTTCAGCTAGAGCTCTTGGTGTTGGAAGGGCAGTGCTTATGTTGCCAAAGATGGTCTGTCTTAAAGGAGTTAGACATATGTTAAAAAAGCTGTCTTATTATCAGGGCTACCCTGAGCATGGTTCTTCCTTGTTAACTAAAAGAAAAACTACCATGAGTCTTGGAACACACTGAAAATTGATTAGGAATTGAATTATGGTAAGGTGAAACACTTCAAGAGAAAACTGCATATAAATGCTTTAATTTTCATCACTGAGTTATTATTATTATTAATGGTTATTAAGTTATTTTTCTTTTTTTAATAGATATTTTAGGTGTATCCCTTTAAACCTATTGAAATAACAACAAAAAAAAGCTTTTCTGGATTTTTTTTCAACAGAATTAATGAATTCATCCTGTTCTTTAGGTAACTGAAAGAGAGAGCTAAGGCTATGCTTCCACAAATAAAAACCCAAACATGATGTCAATTCAGATTATCTATGTGGAAATATGTTGCTTAATATTGTTTTACTTAACTGTATATGCAGAAAAGAAGCTTCTCAGTTGGAGAACAGAGAAATGGAGAAAGAAGGGAACTTCAGAAAAGCTTGCAAAAGCCTGTCTGGAGACTGTGGGCTTTGGGGTGGAGGTGTTGGCTGAAGGCTGTTTGTTTCAATCTATGTCCAAGAAAGAAGAATTTTGTACAGTTTTGCCATATGCCTCAGCCTCAGAACTTGGTAGGAGGCAAGGATTTTTTCTGCTGTTTCAACCACATTAGAGGTGTAACATTTCTACTGTATTTGTGCTTTCCACTGCTACAATTCAGTGGTATTGTTTCTGTTCTAACTAGAGCTCCTTTAAAGACACCCAAGTCTAGCACCATGTTTTCTCCTAATTGAAATATCCCAGTAAAAGCAATTAGTTAACCACTCTGGCTAGAAGGGCTACTGCTCTAGCTTTTTAATAACATTTTTGCATAACTTCTTTCACCATGAGCCTAGCAAACTGCAGACATACTTGAAACACTAAGAAAAGTAGCAGTTGCCTAAGTGTCTTTGAATAACCAAATACAGTTGAGGAAAGCAAAACATATTAACCTTTTATTGTGAGAATTGTGGATGGATAAATAAATGAAACTCTAGTTTTCTGAGCCAAACCAGAAGACAGGCTTTGTATTAAGTAACTATTTAGCTCTTGGTCAATATGAAACCATCACCCTTATCTTAGAAGGGACACTCCAGGTAAAGGAGCCTTGACAACTGAGACAACCCTTCCATTCTTGGCTTTATATTCTGCATGTTGATAAATTTCTGGACAATTTAGTATATCTTTTCTAATCTCCCTCCTTGTTGCCATTATGGACCTAGTGAAGAGAATTTCCTCAAGGATTTTTAGGAGCTATAAGTGTCTTCTGATGACTTAGCAGCCAGTACATGCTGCATTGCAGAGATGTAAATAAGACAAATGAAAAAATCACATTTCTTGTTCTATGGAAAAATGCATGAAATTCCTAAAGTCAAGAGTAATTGGAGTGTCACCTTAAAACCTTCTCTTTTCAGAGGACAATAACCCCAAGTCAAGCTGGATAGGACTCCTGGGGAGGGATGATAGTAAATAATCCCTAGAGTGCCTTTTGTAGAGTGATTTTTATTCTTTCCTATTTTTATCAGAGCCTGATGATGTAGGTAATGTGTAAGTCTGGGAAAATTTTCTTCAACAAGAGAAAAAAGCTCTAGTGTGAGGATGAAAGAACTCTCAAATCTTTAAGGTTTTGAATCCAAGATCCACATGAAACCCTGTGGCAGAACAAAAGGGGAATCCAGATTTCCTAACTCCTGTCTAAGGCCACCAGCACCAAACCATCCATTTGCTTTTGCATTTTCCTTGAAGGTATGTCCTTGCCAGACACTGCTGTATGTATGAGAATCACAGGCAGAGGTGGTATGGCTATTCTCAAGCAGCCTACTTAAGCATCCTGCAGACCAGGGTGGAGTGGGCTTAGCTTAAAATCTTTGGAATTTTAGAGACAGACCAGAGAAAGCACAATCAATGCAGCATTACTGGGATTCACTAGTGTTCCATGTTGTTGACCTGCCAGGCATAAAATCCACTTTTTTGTTGGGAGCTCATAATTCCATAAAATCCCTAACAATTTTTGGTTTTAACATCTAAAGGGACCTTGATGTTTACAGCACAGATTTGTTCATGATCTACTGAGAAATTCACTGCACTGAGATATGTTACTGGCAGGTATGACCTTTTGGGGAAGCCAGTGGTCTGGCTTGATGATTTGTTTATTTCTTTTTCAAAGCTAAAAAGTAAGTAACATAGAAAGCAATCTGCCTTCTCTGATATTACAAAATGTTATTTTGATTCTTTAGCATAGACAGTTCATTTATGGCAGCTGTTGCATCATTTGTTTTATCAGCACGTTTCAGAAACTAGGGGATTTTTTGCAGTACCTGAAATGCGGCAGAGCAATAGGATGAGTCCAGACTTCCTAACAGCTGTCCAATACTAAAACTATGTTGAAAAACTATGGTATTTACATAGTAATTTTTGTTCAGATCAGGAGTATTAAAGACAGTCTCCTGATTGTCCTCTCATGCTGTACTGTGGTGATCAATGTTTCTAGGGCTTCTGAAACTGGATTCATTTTGGATAAAACTAAACAATGGTATGCTCCAGGAGCAGAGCTGAGGTCATTCAGCCATCACTGGGCATTCAGGCCAGAAATAAAAAGTCCCAAAACATGTAAAGTGGGCATCATGTCCTTAACACCAGATCAGGAGACCAGATCCACTCTTATCAATTTGTGCTACTTCTTAATATTGGCATAGACTATATATCCCTTGCAACACTCTAATGTTACCTGAACTGATGTAGAAAAATTAATTCATAACTCTTACAGAAAGAGTGGCATCCATTTTAGCTGCCTAGCAGCGTATCTCTAGGATGCAGAAATCTGAGTTTTGCTGAAGTACAGACCTGGGTCATGATAAATAATGAGTATACATAAGTGATAAAAACTGTACATTACACAGCTAGGCTGTTACACAGTAGAAGGAACTATATCTACAGCTGAGAATAAGTAGTAGCTTAGATACTTCCATTGCCACTTACATACTTTAGGAAAGCTATTGCACCTTCAACTAGGATTGGAAACACACAGTAGACAGTTTGAATTAAAAATAAATCTTCTCCCTTTCCCTGTGATCATCATAACATTTCTGGAATAATTTACCCTGGATTATGATGGATTATGATTATGACTCTTTTCTCTGTTTAAGACAGAAATGCAAGTTTTTAAAGGGTTTGACCTACTTCAAACAATGTACTTAATATTTTATTGGATATGGTTTTATACAGATGATACAGTGATACACTGTTAGGAACAATTATTGAATATAACTTGAAGACCTACATTATTGGAGGTTTCGGATGATCCAAAGAGTTCCTTTGGATCTTAGTACTTATGAAAATGTTTTCTAGTTTTCTACCAAGTGTGGAGGACTCAAAACTTCATGCTATTTGTCTGAAATTACGACTTCAAGATCTGTAAAAAGAAAGTCATAGTTACAAAACATACCAAACTCCTTAGCCTGTCTTTAGAAAATGGCATTATATCCTGATAATATTCTGTGAATTTTCAGTTGTAGTGCACGAAGTGCCTGTGGCAGCGACATTTCTTTTGAGAGTAGTATGTTTTAAAGAAAGGAAGATGGTATAAAATAGTAAGAAGTCCATGACTGAAGTTCTGATGCTCTCTGAGAATTGTTACTTTTTCCAAGATCACAAAGTTTTTCTGCAAACCATATGAAAGCTAACAGAATGCAAATGAAATCATTTACATTAATACATTGGCATTAACTTGGAAAACTGTTTAATGAACTCAGTGCTGTCGTCTGCATAGGACTAGCTGGAAGGAAGACAGTAATGTCTCTGCGGATGCAATAACAGTAATCAGCTGAACATGGTTTCTGTTCAACACTTTTCTGTCAGACAGCTCTATCCTATGTCACATCAACATCTGCCTTTGTTTAATTCAACTTTTCAGTCTTCCAGGTTTTGTGGACCTGCGATAAGTTTGCTGCCTCAGAGAACTCGTTATCAGACTTGTGTGGTATTTGTGTTCATATACAGTAGGGGTTTGCATGATTTTCTTCTGTATGCTCTGATGTAGCAGTGACCAATCACTCAAACCATTGATGATATATTTAGCTGCCTATCTATACTTTTGTCACCAATTCCAAGTTCTTTTGAACACTAATCCTTGACTAGAAATTCAGAACACAATCTCCTTTCTCCTGAGAGCTGATAATGTAACCAGATCATGGACAACAAATTACAATCAGGCCCTTCCTTAGAGAAAAATCTCTACACAAATGCCCAGACAGCCACAGGATTCTGGGCCCAGGTAGCAACCAGCCCTTCAGAACACCAAGAGGTAGGGTTTAGCTGATGCTACAGTCTTAGGGTCACATTATATTCAGTGAGGATTTCACATCTCCATGTGTTTATGTGTGGTGATTCTATTTTTTGCTTCCCTGTTCTTATGAACATAGAACTTAAAGCTACATTTCTAAGGATAGTATCTTCTCATTTTTTTGACACACATGGGTCATGACATCTGCATTTATGTGTAACTCAAGCCTAACCAGCAATATGTGCAAAGCAACAGATAAGTTGCTAGAACTGGGAGAACTATTATTAGCAAGCAATTGACTCAGCAAACACTATCTCTATTTTCTCTTTGCGAGTTACCTATTGGTCCCCACTGGTAGATTCCCAAAGCCACAGAAGTGTTTCTAATGACCACTGCATACCTCTGGCATGAGCACTTCTGTAGGCACATAATCATGACAGCTTCTCATCCCATAAATAACTTTGCAGATAAAATGAATGTAAAATTTCTCATAAAGTGAATGAAAATTGACTTTCAGTCCAAAAGACTCAATAGATAGCCTGTATCCAACAGAATTTCCACAACTATTTATTTATGATGTTTGATATTTCCATAACACTAAAATAAAATATACAATGATCATGAAGAACTTATTTATTTCTGCAAGAGCTGGAATGTTATGAAGTTGCAAATGTCCATGTCTACACACAGTACTGGAAAGTGTATTGGCTAATGTCCTTTTGTACAGAAAGAGGTAATGAAATTAAATGGTCTTACTGTGGTTAAACCCTACAAGGTGTATGTTTAAAATACTTCAGGGAGGTTCTTTGACTTTTTTAACACAAAAGCTTGTGTCAGTGACAGTGCCTTTATTTTATGAGGTAGTAGTGGACACAGTGGGCATACTTCAATGAAACATTAATGCTTGTCTCAGTGGAAAGCTTTTTATTTCTCAATTGAGCTAAATTCTTTGCTTACTCAACTCATACAGTAAAAAAATAGTAGGTCTGTTTTCAGGATATGGTACTAGTTTGGAGCTAAATCTGCGACGTCAAGGAGCCAGGATTCCTGCAATATGATATTGTCTTATTTGTGTGTCTCTGTCTCTCTCTTAACTCAGTCTCTCTCTCTTCCCACCCTCCCCCCCCGCCCCCCAAATATCTCTCTTATATGGGCAGCAAGGATAGTAAAAAGAAATGTTAGAAATGGAAAGAGCTCAACTAACCACAAATGAGGCTGATTAGAAAATTAAAGAGAAGTGTCCTACTCTTAGGAGACTTCTGTTCATGGAAAAAAGTGGAGAAGCAGGAGACTGTTTGTTATTCACTGTCTCCATTTATTACATTAAAATAACTATCCCATTTTTGTTTGTGCCTCAAGTCCAAATGGATAGCAGACTACAACAAATAAAACATCCAACATACAATTAAATATACAAGCCAAGTCGGCCATTAATAGTTCACTCCCAAGCATCTGGATCCTGAGCATACAGTTATACAAGCTGAATTAATATGGTTGTTTACTCACATTCTTCCGGAGCATTTTCAATCATCAGCCCTTTGCAATAATATTACATCCAGCCAGGCTGGAGTCTGGTGACTAGTTATTCTTATGCAGTTCCCTAAGCAAACTCCTGAATAAAAAACCTGAAGTACAATATCATTTCTCTTGTGCCTGAGAGGTAAGTAATGTGATTTAAAGTGTATTTAGCCCTGAGTTATCTGTGTCCTTGTTAGGTATACGAATAAAGTGGAAAGGTGACTAGCACAAAATGGTTTGAAGATATTTTGATATTTTTCCAATTTTTAATCCAATGGACTATTCTAATTACAGCCCATATTCAAAATGTTTATTTTACTTACAAAATTGAAGCAAAACTGAAGATTAGTCTCTATCTGTAGAACTTAAATTCTTTTTTCCTTGATCTTTTAAAAGTACCACCCTTATAGGGGAAATTCAGTCAAGGCAGCTTTGTCCAGCCTGGGGACCATGTTCAGTTTTGAATACTGTGTTCAGTTTTGGACCCCTCACTACAAAAAGGACATTGAGGTGCTGGAGCATAGCCAAAGAAGACCTAAAATCCTTCACTTTTCTCTGGAAGATCCTATCATCTGAAAGGAGTTTTACAATCATTTGAAAAACAGAAAAAGTCAGGATCACATGATTTACTTCCCAGTGGAATTTAAATCTGAGATTCATAGGGATCATCTGAAGATAATCTATTTAGAACATCCAAATGCCATGCTATGTCAGTGCCACAGAATGCGCTTTGATCTATAAAAGGAGATACGATGTTTCAATCAGCACTGAATTGCAGCTGTCTTTAATGGCCTTAAAGATAGAATAGACTATTTCAGCTATTATGTAGCCTCATCTTTTAAGATCTCAGTATTAGGAGTGGTAAGTGACTGCATGTTATGGGGTGAAGTTAAAACATTTGCCTCAATACAGAAACAAAAATAGCAGCTGAAATAAAGTTTGGAGACTCTTAAAATAATCTATATTATGAAACAAACCTTGTGAAAACTTACTTGTGGTATTCTTATTTCTCACAATGCTTTGAACAAATATTATGTAAAGTAACATCCCCCTGAGCTAACAATTGCTAATTTTGACCAGATGTTGGTGGGCATGATGACAGATAGGCAACTAAATGTCAGCTCCCACTTCAACGCTATAGGGAAGAAAGAAAGCAAAGGCAAAGGCAAAGGCAAAGGAATATCAAGTTGCTGTGGTGTTAAGGAGATTAGGACTGCAGTGCTATATATTTTATGAGACAGAGTTCATACCAGTGCTTCTTGTGAGGACCATAATCATAGCAATCTATTGAATTAGTTCAAAGCAAAGGTTAACAGGTCCTTTAACTATGCATATCTTTGACACTCAGCTTTTACAGTATGGGGATTTCAAATACACTTTACAAAAGCTTCTCAAGGTCTCATGACTGCAATGGGAAGCTTGAACACTTCAGAGATAAGGTGAAGAACTTTGTAGCTAGGTATTTCACTGGCACAATTTTGGTTTTGGTGCATGCCCAGTAATCATTTTTAAAGATTTTGAAATCTTCTTGAAAGAGATTCTGCACCCTCTGGGTACATTGCAGGCACATTGAGAGTAAACTGAGAGCCTTTGATATCCTGCTAATCCCAACATTCATGAGGGATTACAGATTACACAGGGAATACTGGAGTGGTCACGGAAAGAAATTGTTTTCACTGGGGGCTGGCTTGTACTATAGTTAATGACCACAGAAACATTGTGCTCTTCCCTTGCTTTCCTCATCATTTGTTTTTGCTAACAAGATAAATATATATAGTTTTTCTCATCGTTGCCTTCCTATGTCATTTATGATGGAATTCAAATTTTAGGTTTTTTTCATGAAAGCTCCTGGTTTCTTCCCTTCTTTCCTCACATTTCACAGTTTTTGACAGCCCAGGCACAACCTGCCATCTTCTCTTTCCATTTCTCCTCTTTTAGCTGTCTTCTTTTCCCCATGTTTTCCTTTCTACTTGAAGAAAAAAAACCCTTCAAAACACTAACCTCCTCCCCATTTGCTGCCACCTCTTTAAAGAGAAGGTGGTAGCTATTTCTTTTTTTATGAACTATTGCAGCTCCACACAGTGTAATGAATTTGTCACCTATGTCAGTTTCCTGAGAGAGACACAGCAAGACTGGCTTTTTTAATGATACAAAGCATCATCCTGATGACATTTCTTCCCACAGGGAAGAGAGAAAGAGGGAGAATTTTCTGTTTTCCTGCTTCCAGTTTTATCTACTTTAGGATCAAACATTCAATCCAAGCTTAATGAAGTAATTAGGTCAGTGTGAGGCAGATTCCCAAGGACAGAGTTTTCTGGAATTTTTTGTTTTTTCTTAAATGCAGAGATGTTATCCATTATAGCAGGATTCCTAGAAACAATGTAGGGTAACGCACATTTAATAAGTACATAAGACACAGCATCGCAGCAAGATATGATTATTCAAACTAAACTTGGTGACATTGCAATGTCTCTCCCATTTTCCTTTTTCCTCTTATTTTTCAGGACCTAAAGAGCTTCTTTTTCTTGTAAATATTCTCATTCTCTGTTGCTACCAGCAATGCATGGAAGTTTTCTCAACGATGAGGAGACTGTGTATTGCAGCATAGTTAATTACTGTTTCACTGTCTAAATGAGTACATTGTGGCATCAAGCCACCACTCTATCTACACAACAGCATGCACAAAGTTTTATCTGTACAGTACAAAGAAATCCATATGTAACTCACAGTGCCATTAATGTATTTTCCAATTAATAAATGATACAAATGTCCTGTGACAGTCTATAAATTGCATTTCTGATACAAATGCGTTATTGTTTTGTTGACATCAGTAACAGACAACTACTGTTTCTGAGAAAAGCAGAAATGCTAGAGTGAAAAAATGACTCCTCTGTTAGTTCAGCTGTAAAGATTGATTGTTGGAAAGCCATAAAATACTTCTGTGCTAATCAGTTTAAATAGCAATAATCTCTTTCAGGAACTAGAAATTCATTAATTAATCATCCCAACTGTAACTGCAGTCTAGGCAGAAAAATCAATAAAACCCCCAATCATTCTTTTAAGGTCAGATGTTATCAACCCAAACTCTGCTGTTTTACTTATGCAAGATTGCACATCCAGTTAGAGATAAGGCAACCACTGCTGAAAAAAGCTTTGTGTATGTGATGACGCATTTTCCAAAAGAGCTGAAAATATATCGTTTCAGTTTTAGAGAGCTTGCTTTTGTCCTCATCCTTCTCACACCATTACTGCCTTATTTTGCACTGTCAGCCCATAAGCAAAAGAAGTAAGTAGGATTTTCATTGAGCATAAGACAAAAGGGCAGTTTTGATCCTTATTGAATTTGAAAGTCTTAACAGTTATTTTTCTACAGAAGGACCTGGGAGGTTTTCCTATGCATGGATATAACTTCTAGATGAGGAAAAGTTTTCCGTGTGTTCTGGAAATTCATGAATGATTGAGCAATAGATAATTAACAACTTTTCATAAGAAAGGATGGGGTGGGGACACTTAGATAATAGGTGTAAAACCAGCTAAACCCATTATTTTTTACAGACATTATTACAGTAACACACTTGATACTAAATCCTAACTAGCTACCTAAATCTATATCAAAACAGAAAAATTCTGAATGAAAAATCCATCAAGAATTACTAAGCACTAGTAAGTGCCTCAGACTGTTGCAGATACACAAAACATATATTGCAGTTTTCATGCATTCTTTCCCTAAATATCATCCTCAGACCTTTGACAGAGGAAGGAACTTTGGCCTTCAGTCTGTCTTTAATATGAGGATTTCTTATCTTCTGTGCTAGCTTTTGCATTGTATGACTCACTCGTCCATATTTCTGTCAGCAGATGACATTACTCAATATGACCTGTGAATGTAAACAGAACAAAAAGGAGTTGATTGTTTCAGAAGAGGAAGTCTTAATCAGAGTATCATAACAAAGTAGTCTGATTTACTTTGATTTTGGAAATTCCATTCTGAAAGTGAGGCAAAAGATAATAAAATGCCTTTCAAGTATATCCCCTAAAGCATCACATAATGGAAAGCAAGAAATTAGTTTTGTAGAAAAAAATATGAATTACAAACCCAGTATTTAACTCAGATCTTCCCTTGAAGTGTAAATGTAACAAAACCTCTCTAAATTCCATCTCTCAGGGCCATAAATAAAAGATTTTGCAGTTTAAATGAATATGCATTATGGATAAAAGAGCCTATTCCATTAAAAAGATAGTATTAAAGAATCCAGCTTACCAGACTAATGGCTAGTTTTACCATCTGCACTCATTACTAATGTCTTGCTTTATGAATGTATGTGACTACTTCTCCTGATAATGTGGGTAGAATTTGTTCCTTCTTCCAAAATTCAAAGATAATTGTGTTATCAATGTGGAATGACCATGTGAGGTGGCAGAGATCATCTTCTGGGGACTTTTGTTCTTTTCAGCATAGAAGTTTTATGCATGTGTTGATTCCCAAAAAGCAGATCAAAGCAAAAACCAGAAATAGAGGCATCTGATCTGCATGAAAGATTGCATTCAAAACAGGATTAAAACAGTGTGGCTCACCTCTGCCTACACTGTGTAAAAGTACTTGTGGACTTTGAAAGACAGACAAGGAAAACGTATAACTGACTGAATCCCTAGTTATGGAGGTTACTCACTAAATGAAGTCATTATTCTGTGAATCATTTCTCAATGTTCTGATCTCTTCCAGAAAGTCAGGAACCTTCTTGGAAAGTATGCAAGTCATCTGCAACTGTACAAGGTTTCATAAACTGCTTTTTGTTGATCACATATTCTCACAATAAACTTTAGTTAGCTTTCAGTTTGTGTTTCACCTTATTAAAATGAATATTTGGGAATATTTTCAAGCACAGTGAATGTGGTTGACATCATGTTGAACACTGACATCGGTTAAACCATTTCAGACATCTAATTTAGGTACACTTCTCTTCCTCCCCCTTTTTCTCTCCCCTCCGTCTGAAGTTTTCCAGCCTTCTCCTTTTGGCTATGAGGAAAAGATAAGCCTCTCAGGTTGCTGAAACACATTTAAGGCCCACGGCTAGAATGAGACAATGCAGATGGTGAAAATGCCCATTTGTGTGTAAGTACGCCTAGTGCAGATGCAATACAGAGCAATACCTTTGGTACACTACTAAGAATTTACACACAAATCTCATGGTCCATTGAAAGAGAAATCTTTTATTGGGGGAATGTTTCCAAGTAATATTCTTTACTAGTAAAATGACCTTGATGAAAATTTAATGGAAAACCTTTTAAAGACTTAAATTTACTTGTTCTGTTTATCTTCCCAAATATTTTCAGTGAATGAAGACGTTAAACAGCATAATGCCTACAAAGACAATTAAAAAAATGATGGGAAAAAACTCTGTATGACAAATCATTAATGGACAGTCATGTTTAAAAACAGAAAAACTCTGAAAAGTTATCTTTGCTTTAAGCTGAAGTAGCAAGCTAAAAACAGTATGCTCCTCAGAATGCAATTCATATCACTTAAAATTCTGTTTGCAAAACAGAATGTATTAAAGAATGCAGCTGGGCAGGATGATTTCAGAGTTCATTTACTCAACTGTGTACAAATTTGTAACCCATATTCTTACTTAAGAAATTTCTTTCTGAAAAATCTTTTTCATTGACTTGTCTACTGATGAGATATAACTTTCCTTAGATTAGTATAATGAATAGAACTCTTGTTGTATTTTCATTTTGGCTTTGAAAAAAAGGTAGTTTATTTAGATGATATTTTTTTGATTGCTTTCCTAAGACTGGAAATGCATTGAAAATTTTTTGCTCCTACTTCTGTACAGTTTTAGGGAAATAATTTTATCATCAAGAAATACCCAAGAAAATTAATTCCATTCAAACATGTGCAACATTTCTGTGTATTCCTAATTTGGCAGATCTTGCAGGGGTGATTTTCATAATGTGCTTAGTTAGCACCACCCTCAGGAAATCTTCAAATGTCTCCCATAAAACTGTAGAAAAGTCATATCACTACATTTTAAAATAATTCCTTATTTCTTTCCACCAGGGAAAGCTAACTATATGCAACATATTGTCAAGCAAGAGAGCTCATGCACTTTCCAAGTTAAAAGAAACCTGTAGCCTGAAAAAAAAGTGTTTCCACAATGAGTAAGATGAGCAGCAGGTGAGAAAAAGCTGTGTAGGGAGAATTATAGATTATAGCTACTCATAGATAATTGCTGTTTAGATGAAACATGTGCATCTGTTTTCAGCAATTAGTGTGGAGATCAATAGAAAACATATATATTTAATTAGACATATGGTTCACTTTACTGTAATTGGAACCCTGTGTCACTTTTGGCTCTCCATATGCAGTATGCTCTAAATTGTTTTCTGGGATGTATTTGCATCATATGGAAGGTGAAGCGCAGACACCAGCTGATACTCAGATCTCATTGTCTGGTGGTGCTGTTAAATGTAGGCATTTATGGTGATTTAACTAGACCAGCAAACAACAAAACTTTGATTTTGAATGGCATTTAACCCTTTCCCTGATGACTGACCATATTGCCTGTCTTGTAAGAAGCAAAACTGTTAACACCACATCTGTTCACCAATGCTTGTGCTTAGCAGTAGTCTGAAGAAAACTGTTTCTCAAATCTCTAAAAATGAAAGAAATTTTCCTTTTCAATCCTCCTGAGAAACAGACAAATTCAGAATAATGAAGAATGGCAGTGGACTTACACTATTTTACTCACTGAGTACCTCAGTGATTTCATTAAAATAAAATAATAAAAGAAGAATACAAACAGAAAAAAAAATATATTCCAACAAAGTCTGAATAGCTAATCTCACCCCAGCTCCCCCAAAATTTGTTCATTTACATAATACCTGGTTACTGTAGGTCAATCTCGTATATGTTAAACTGTAAAAGAGGGGGAGCTTCTTCTGCAGTGCCCAAGAGTAGCTATAAAAAGCAACAGAATTTGGTAGGGAATTAGTAAAGCTTCTTATTTGCAGTGCCCAAGCTGTCTGTTTGTATATGTGTGATATCATAAAATGTCTTTGTAAACATTTAAAGTGTTTGATTCCAGAGCCAAATTTAGACTCTTTTACATGTTAATTTAAATATTCCAATAGTACTTACAAGACCTTTTATTAATTTAGTAGATATGAAATGAAGAAAAGGGAACAATTTAATGAAAATCACAGCTTTCACATAGTTCTTGCTTAGAATAACTCACATTGTAAACATCTGTCTGGTTCAGGCTAGTGGATCTATTTTAAGCAGAACTTCTAATTATTAGAGCAAGAAAGCTCTGCTAGAGAGAGTAAGAGAAACAGCAGAAGGAAAGTTGCATCCACAGTAGTTGACAATGATTCCTTAGACTTTTGTGTTAAAAATTCTGTGCCCAGTCTAATAAAGGCTGCAGACACCAGAAAGGATGACAGTGAAAGTATTATTTGAAAGGATGAATGGGTACTTTTGACCTGTCAAATGACCCTGTAGCTAAAGCTTACAAACAGGAACTAAGAGCTGAAGTAAATCAGATCTTCCGTCTGGATGAAAGATTTCAAAACCACATATCAGGAGAGCAACTTTGCAAGCAGATATGGGATATTCTGAGTGATGGAACTTTCCAGTCCTTTTGTTTTATGCCCTGATAATGTCTGAAAAAGATTGATGTTTCATGGGTAGACAACAGTAAAAGCATTAAAGTGCTGAATATTACCTTTGAATCCCTCCTTTATAGCTGCTTATACATTTTCTAAGGTGAGACTTTCAATGTGCATATGGGATATTTGTTTCTAGCATTATGTTCCAGGAATGGGAATCATTCAACCCAATGCTCCAAACACTGGCCTCAGAATTGAATATTTCCTCCCAATGCCCTTCACTAGAATATTTGGTCATATGCACTAAGAATGTCACTTTTCAGTCTAGTACAAGTGTAAACCATACATGACTTCACTTTACCTTAATGTAATGGCCTAAAAACTTCTGAAGTTGTTGAGCAACCTTTTTATAAGAGGTATAAGATACAGATTTGGCACTCCTCAACTTGAGGAAAAATATTAACCTTTCTTCCCACTTATTAGGGAGGTATTCTAAACTAATAATAGTCACTATCACCACTATTATTTGTGAAGTTTGGTCCTGCCAGGACCTTCTTCTCAGAGATCTTACCTGGTAAAAGCTCTCCATATAATTAATTCTGTGAGAAATTAAGTAAAACACTCTTCAAAACAGAGCAAGATTGGATTTTGAGTACCTAAAGAATGTTAAAAAGTTAAGGATTTGTGGATTTAGAGGCAGGTTTACCTGGAAGTTTCTAGGTTGCTGTCTTGACTATAGGTCCCGAAACCATAGGTATGCCTCCTTTAAAAATTTAAGTCCTTTTCTTGTTAGACACATCTCTCTCTAACTGTACCAACTTCTGAAGATGGCTTTGAGCTCCCTCTTCCCTATTTTTGTTCACTCCATAGTGGGAGAGGAGTCCATTGTCTCAAGAAGCCTTTTGCAACAAGGCAACAGCTGTATAGTGACACATTTCCAGCAGACAAGTCAGCTGCATGAATTCATCTTGTCAGAAAGTTATTCTTTATACAAATGGCATCAGAACAGAGCAGCCAGGGAGTAAGTGTTAGAAATGTCAGGGAACATCATGTAGTTCCTTTCTCATGCACTGCTTCAAAGACCCACTATGTCCTGCCTAACAGTTTTTTCCTTCCTGGCCCTTTAAAATGAAACCGTCCAGAGAAAAAGTATTATCTTGGACTGATGCCTATGAATATATTGTTGGTAAAAGCCCCAATTAATGGGAGCTTTCTAAGTGTTATTGCCACTGAATAAATTGCCATCACTGTATCTTTTTTACAAGGGGAAATTTCTTTCACTGGTGTCTGAATTCTTGCTCGTTCATACTGCATCCTGGGCTATTGTTACTGCACAGAGGCCTGGGCATGGAGTGTGCTGAAGGCCAAAATAAAACAAAACCCCCTCATTCCTCTTGAAATCTCTTGAAAATCAAATTGTGTGTGTGAAGTTTCATTTTCAGAGTAGACTGAAATGCAGCTGGTTCAGCCAGGGGACAGAGATATACTGAACTCCTATGTGATGTTCTTTCTGCAGCAGGAGGAAGGTGACAGCTTGCATGACAGTACACACACATCAAACAGTTGATTTCCTCCACCCTTACTTTGTTCAACTTTGTATAACTCAGGATAGCTTCAGCCCTTTTGGCTGACAAGGCCAGGATTGCAAGGGCCACAAAAGCATGTTCCTACTCAGGATCTGCTGGACATCTTACCCACACAGCAGAATGAGACCCACAATTAATAGACATGAGAAAAAGCATATTAAAATCAAGATATATAAGAGAGAGTGTTATTCCTAGCTCTTACTCAGGCAGTGGCCAGCTCATTTGTGTAGATAAAAGCATCGTGTAACATTGGATGTTGTTTCAATAGCAGACCATGGAGGAAGGCAGCAGAGCAGCATCTGTGTGAACAGTGCTGCCAGTGTCTGTCTTTGTACTTGCCAAGAGTCCTCACCCTCCAACCAGGAATTAAGCACTAGACTGATCTAACATCTTCTGTATGTTACCACCTGCACAGAGATTATGCCTCTCTTGAGACTGAAAGGATTAGTGCTTACCTCTGACTCCACCACGGAGTAGATGTTGGCAAGTATTGACTTTTTTATGTCTAGCTCTGCTCTTAAGAATCAAAGAGAAAATAGGTCCAAATAAAAGGCTTCATCTCCAGCTTGGGCTTTTCTACATTTTATGTATAATTTTAACACTTGATGAGGGGTGATGAGCCTATCTTCTCTTTAAAGTGATTTTAAAGTTCTTTTGAGATCAGGAAGATAGTTGCAGACTAGGTAAACACTTATGGACATAACTGTGCTGCCTAGAGGTCAGAGATCTGTGCTAGGAAATGTAAAACTACTGCTGCTGTCTCAGTGAAAAGCCCACTGCATGTAGTCATCTCACTAACAACTCCTCCAAAGACTTTGTTGCTCTGGGGAAATGGGAAAATGTCATCTCCTCTCAGCCTGCAGTTATTTAAATGCTCCAGTGTCAACCACTGTTATTCTGCTTTTAAGTTTTTTTCCACTAGACAGCTGCTGGCTCTGCCTTTATGGGAAAGCCACCCTTGAAGTTACTTGACCTCTTGGTGCCTTAGTCAACAAAGATGGAACATTGAATAAAACCAGGATGTTGCTATAAATCATATGACTCATTTGAACTGGGGAGGGAGGGCATTTTGGGGAGTTGTTTTTCTTTCTCCTTGGGTAAATAAGAGCTTGGCTTATCTAATTACATGCAAAGGTGTGCAGAATCTGTTTTGCAAGAATGTATTTTCACAGTTCAGCAGTCATCTTTAAAAGGTCAACAGTTTATAAGAAAAAGTAACATGCATCTGGATCACTTCATGGGAAGCATTGACATATAGATGATACCTCCTTATATATCAAACTTTTAATTCAGTTTATAATTATTTTTAGAAGTCTAACAGAATTCTTTTTTCATGTAAACCAACATAAATTGAAAATACTTTTTTTTTCTCAGAGACAAAATCCCATAACCTATAGCGATGACTTTTTCACTATTATGACCCAGCAGTCTCCCCGAAGAGATGCCAGCAATTGCCTGGAGGTCATGAGCTTGTTTCCTTCCCTTTTTTCTGGCCTTCTGCCAAAGCAGATTTGTTCAGACATTAAAACCAGCTCTACTTTCTTCTACAATATACCAACAATACCTAATTATCCTACTCTGCTGGAGCAGTGAGTAGATTTACTGAAGTACTATGGGAAGTATGACTAAAGATACCATGTTACTTTAGAAGTGGGCTGAATATAAAAACATATGGAGCCATGAAATGAAGAATCAGGTGGCAACACAGGTGGAAGCAGTAAAGCTTTAAACCTCAAACTAGAAAAATGCACACATTTTCTATTAGTTATTAAAAAGACAGTGTCTAACTCTTTTTATTATAGACATTTGATTAATAACAATTAGGTTCTCCAAGTTAAAGCTTTATACATTACTGAAAAGAGAAGGCATTTAAATACTGGACTAATGTGAAGTTGCTAAGTGGTGAGCAATTCCAGAAGGCTGACCCTTTCATTTAGGTGTTTGTAATGCAGACTGAGAAGTTCTGGAGGAGTATGATAGGAATTCTAGTACAACCTCATCATTATGTATCTGGACATAGAATATCTCTGCTTGCAAGCAGAGATCAAAGTGGTTTTGTTTGGAATGTAATGTTCTACCATAGTTGGTTGTTCCAGTGCACTGATGAACAATGCATAGTCAGAAGTTTTCCTTTCATGAACCCACACAAGAAATTTCTTTGTCTTTGGAAAAGGGAGCTTTAACCTCATCACTCCTGATATTTTCATTTAGAATTCACATTTGATTTCAAGGTCAGAAAAGGTTATATTAAACCCATGCAATACTTACAGCTTCACATAACTTTTGGGAACATCAATATGTTATGCTTGTGAGCTTTACGGGGTCAGTTGCCTGCCTTGGTCTGCCCTATCTTCTGGACAGGAAAAGATTGAATCAGGATGATTTCAGAATCCTAAAATGCCTCTGATCCTGTGGTCCTCTTAAAATTCTGACATCCATTTATTGGAAGAAGTAAACTCTAATAATAAATGGATGCATATACAGTATGAGAATACTTGATATACCAGATGACTTGAAAGTCCATAAAAGCAGCACAGAAGAAACAGATGTGTCAGTGAATCTAAAAACAAAAGGCAATGGTTAATTCCAGAGGAGAGATGTATAAGCAGTTTAAAGATGTGGCTGGAAGCCCAAATTTTAAGAAAAGCCTTCATAGAAAGTGTGACATTAGTCTGCATAGTTATAAAGTAGGGGATATACTCAGTTTGAGAGTCTACTGGTTTCTGCTCACACAAGGTGTTGATGGTCTCACTGAGAAGGGACCAGCCCACTGAGAGGGAGAAAGCACAGATTTGCGGCTGGTGCATATGCCAAGTTCACATCACAGGCTCGGGAGTCCTGGGAAGCATTTTCATCTCTCCAAACTCCTTCAGGGAAGGTGTGACTCAAGATGGAGCTGTGCCTAAACATCACAATTAATCTTCATGTTAACATGACAGATATTCTTCAAGTTAAATGTACTTGCAACACAAATTGTATGGAGAAGGCCGCTTGTCATTTACAGTGTACTCCACTGAAACCCAGCTTGTATCAGTTAGTGATGTGTCTTGTTAAGTATCCTATTCATAGGTCAAATAATGTTATATTGACCATGATCACATGCTTGTTTTGTAACCCCTTGCCTATTGTGAAGCATTGGTAGATATGTGCAGTTCAGACGCCTCTCTCTTGACCTACTTCAGTGATAACTGCTTTTTGTTCCATCCTTTGATAAACATTACTTCACATCTGGAAGACAGTCCCACATATTTGAATTTCTGTAACAGATGTTTTGTATGTGATTTAAAAATAGTTTTAAGTGAAAATTTAAAGAGTTCCTGAGTAGTACTTTTATTATTTTTACTATTGAAAACAAATAATTTGTAAGTTTGCTTTCTCCACCATTGCAGCAGTAGAAATGCACAATAAACTCCAATCAAGTATAGCAGAGGTTTCTTCCCAGCAAAAGTCCCTTTAATGGTGTTTCATTGAAATCACTATTAACCATTGATGCAAAATACTGATGCAGAACTGCCTCCCCCAACCCTATACTAGATGCAACTCTCTCATACTGAATTTCCTTGTAAGTTATAAAAAAGATACATAGTCTCACAAGCTGTAGCTTGCCAGAAGTTCTTGTTTATCAACAAATTTAATAAGTGGCTTAAACTCTGATATTAGTGCTGTTACAGCGAGGATTATCTTGTATCCAGACATGCAGTCTTTAAGCATAAAACTTCCAGTAGACTTCACCCTCCGTTCGCTTTCATTGATAATGTCTCCCACTAACTTTAAAATCTCTATTTTCATGATTTCTGTTCAATTCCCAGCTAGGCAAAACAAAAACCAATGTAGCAGATGATGTCTGTAGGCCTTTATATTTGAAATCTGAAGGACAGGGTAAGCATGGGAACAGCATGACGTTATCACAGACCTGTTTGGCTCTCCATAAACCACAGATGAATCACACTAGCCAGTGGCACTGTTGCATCTCTTCTGTGCATTTAAGAGTTTCAATCTTCACTGTGCTCTAGATAGTACACATTTTAACTGAATGTGCATGTGAAATCTGGAGGAAATCCATTCACTCCCAATAGTGTAAAAGCAAACAAAAAAGCCTTACTCCTCAGTAAGTGTTAAAAGTGGCTAAACTCTGTTACCTAAACATAAAATATGTTTGTTTTCTTTACTTGCATAACCTGAAAGTATGCCTGCAGAAACTACTAGTTCATAAAGTGGCTGAACTGTTTATTGAACTAGCCAAATGGATTTTGACCTTTATTGCTAATGGGACTAAAATAGTTATCACAATCCAAATATTCACTTCCTCAAAAACAGTAATGACAAAAAAAAAATCTTAATTTTGCAACAGTAAGTGCGTGAATATGTACTGGAAGGTTTATTACATTATAAATCACTGTTATAAAAGAGTTTTCTTTGGAACAGTTATAAAATAAATTTATGAAAGAAGATAAATATAATGATTCATATGTTCATGTGGACTCTGCTAAGCTACTTATGAAGTGAATGAGAATTAGTGGTTTGTAAGAAGTCTCTGATTTCTTAGCTATGAAGTTTTGGTGTTTGATGGAAGAGTCTGAAAATAATGACCTCATCTACTGTCTTACAATTGACCATTCTGTTATTAGGGATATAACGAGGCTTTCTGCTAATTAGAGTTTCTTGGGCCTCATTATCTAGAGACTGACATTTCCCATAAAATAAGAGGGTATGCTGGAGACATGTATGTCTCAGCTGTAATCTGGGTGAATCATATCATTTGAGGACTGTAATTTTGAAAAATAGCTGAAGACCTTATGGGCTGTAAAGAGGAGGAAGCAGACAGTACAAAGGCTGGGCACTGTGCCACTGTAAATACAGAAGTGTTTGCCATCCATCACATCACTGGTTTGGGCAATACCCAGAGTTATGCCTCCAGGCCAAACTCAAAATCAGGTTTTGTGGCTCTCAAAAACAATTAACTGAATTTGTTATTTGTTTAACCCTTTATTGCTTCTGGAACTTATGTGAAATGTATCTATAGATCAGCCACATACACTAGCTGGTGTTTATGAAAACCTAGGATAGTAGGGTATACAAAGTGATCAGATTAAAGAGAAGTAGTGCTGAAAATATTTATTGTTAAATGTGGGACCAAAGATCGTTAAGAATGTAGTATCTGATCCTCAAACATTGCAAAGATGTTTCTAGAATATTTATTAAAATAATGGCTTTATTTAATATTTTTTGCTTTCATAGGCTTTTGGCACATTCCAGAAGTTTTGCAAAGCCAGTGAAGTCAATGAAGTTTGTTAGGTATAACTGAGACTGAAAATATATATTTCTGAGCTTTGTCTTGTTTCCTCTTTTGAAAGTAAATGTAGACACCTGTAATTATGAAAAATCCCTGACAAACCCTTTATATTTTCAAAAGTTTTGGTAATATTTGCAAACAACGCTATGCAGTTTTTGGCCTTCCCTGTTCTGATGCTTGAAGAGCAGTGCATGCATAAGGTACAAATGTATCTCTCATGGCTTCCTTCTGAGCGAAACAATGATTAACCATACATTCCTTTTCCTTACTCTGTAGAGTATCTTGGCAGATTTCCCACCTTCAAGTGTTTGTATGTCTCAGGGGAGGCATGCAGTCTGACAGCACCTTTTAATATTAATACAAACCTTTCTATAGCAACATGAGTGTTGCTATAAAAAGGTCACTCAAGTCACTTAGAGAAAAAATTTGAATTACTATGGGGAAAATTCCAGATTAAGCTCAGCTTCCCAAAATTTTTGTAAGACACACAATTGTTTCAGTCCAAACTCTGGTTAGTTGTTCATTCTCCATCCATTTGCAAGGAAAAGTGGCTTCATTTTTTCATTAGGTCTTAATAACAAGAAGTAAGAATATACAGTACTCTGGCTTTAATTGCCAGTAATTTGCAACACTTACAAGTGATTTATGTTGAACATAGAAAATCATTCCCCTTAACCAATAAGGTCTGTAGGCCTACACTCTCAGCAGATGTTCTCTCCTTCCATGGCAGCTCTCAGGAAAGAATCTCTGTAAGGGTGTTAAGTCTGTCCTCATAGGAGAGGTGCTTCAGTCCTCTGTTCATTCTTGTGGCCCTGCTCTGGACTCACTCCCCCTTCACTTACTCTGTCTTCTGTGAATCATCAGCACAAGATTTTCCACAGGAAGAGTTGAAGTTAATAGATGAAACCCTTGACCTGAAGAAAATAATGCTGAAACCCTCCAACGCCATGCTAGTAACTCCTACATAACTCTGTGGCTCATGAGTTCAGGCCAGAAGATAGCCAGAAATACCATCAGAAACCACATCTTGTTGGGCTACGCTGACATCCCTTCAGACAACACTGTGACTCTACAGGCTAAGGTAAACTGTGAGGTAATAGTCACTGTGTCATTGTCTTAAGTCTGCCCACGTATTAAAAACAGATACAGAAAAGATATCAAAAACCACAGTCAGAGGAGGGAACTCCAGCTGTGATCTGAGCTCAGCTACCCTGAGGAAACAACTCTTTTCCTGCTTTTTTGAGAGAACAGTAAAGAAGAAGCAACAGGCGTCTGTTTTTAAATGAGATGTACCACACAATTTAAATACTCTTTTTTTAAGCTTTGTAAACCTAAATGCCTTCAGAGAGACTTTTCTGAAAGAAGCTGTGATCTCTTCAGATCTTCTGATTGGTGCTTAGATGCAAAATCTCTTTGACTTTTGCAGCCTACTCATAATTTGTCACAGAAAGTACTGGTGAAAATTTATAGAATGTATCTGGTATGTCAGGCAAACATGAGAGGATTTATCAGAAACTAAAGAAACCATAGAGTTTACTTTTACCATGGACTCAAGGATCACAAAAAAGATTTCACAAGAATCGAAAAACTAGAATGGGGTTGCCTGATCTGAAGCAGCATGAAAAGATAAGAAAATTTATATGTGCTGGGATGTAAAACTGCCACTTGATGAATATTTTGTATGATGGTGACAATTTCTTCTCTGAAGCTGAAGGAAGGTGCTTTGAGTAGCAGCTATGAGTCGATCATGTACAAAGAGTCAGTCCCCATTGCTGTTGGCAGCAATGCAGAAGAGACAACTGTGAAAGCATTATTATCCACGTGAAGATTTGGAGACCACTCCCTTCAGGGGACCTTGGAGTTGAAAACTGTCCCAAAAAGATCCTCGAATACCTAAAAGAAGACATCATCCTGGACCAGCCATGTCTCAACATTTTGTCCTGAAAAACACAGCAAGAGAGAAAATTACTGAGCTGTGATGAAGTTATTAAGGCTGCCAACTGAAGCATTTTAAAGAGTAATATTAAGAGCCACCACGCCTCCACAATGTATATATGGCAATAGGGATTTTAAATAACTACTTTAATTGTTTCCAAGACCTGCTGACTTGTTAAGGGTATAGAATAGTGATGAAACAGCTCTACTGAAGTACAGGTCCTCCAATTTCCTGTCATTTGAGATTTGGAGGCACAATGCCAGAGCCCACTATGTGTTCCCAGCTTCCACTGAACTGGGAAATATACAGACACTATGATACTGAAGAACAGATGACAAAGCAAGAAAAAAAAGAGATTTCTCTTTTGACTAACGTTTAAACACTTTGCAGTAAATACAGCTGGAGACCATGCACTAAACACACAGAAGAAACAAGTATTAAACTTGCTTATTAGGGACACCCCATCCATGCTGAGCATTGGACAAGGCAAGGGTGGTCTGGGATCCTACCTTAAAGCATATACACAAAACAGCTGGGCTACTGTCACAGAGACAGCCTTTAAGTGTACTGTTTCCTAACTTCTGAATTATGTGGCTTTTAATACTTTTTAATTTTAATTTTTTTGAGAAGGCTATGTATGTATAGTTTTAACATATGGCATCCAAAGAATTCAAATGAGGTGATCCAGCCTTTCTCTAAACTTGCTGAGAATTTTTGTCTTGAAAACAAGAGTTCTTGTTAGAGATTAAATGGATTTCTATTTCTGTGTAGATTGTTCACTAGAGCAGGTGACTGCAAATCAAGACATCTTTCTTCAGATATGAACTCAAGCTAGGAAAGTTTGGAGAGATTGATGAAACTTATGTTTTTGTCCATTCAGTTCATACTCCTTCCTGATTTAATTTTGATGCTTAAAATCTTCTAAATCTAAATTCTTGCATGTTTCTGTCTAGATCCTAACATCATAAAACATGTGTGTAACTCATGACGAAGATCTAGCCCATTGAAGAAATATGTTAGTATGTCTTTCCTCTCAACTCTTTTTAGAAGCCTAACACACTGATTAAAGCCCGTGCCTTCTCCTGTCCTATATCACTGAGAAGTCAGTGTTGAGAATGTTTAGGTAGGATGGGGATACCCAAATGCAGATCTTGCCTCTGGCTGAGCTATGTGTGGGATTTAAATGTAGATTTTCTAACCACAGCAAAGCTAGAGATGTTCAGTTCTGATATCCTCTCAGTCTCTCTTGTCCTGCCGTGTAAAAAATACTTAAATATTCATTGAGCTTAGACAGTGTGTGAAAATGACTATATTTAGATCCCAACCTATGCTCATACAGCTACTAAAGTGTGTAAAGTGGATAGATCACCTTCAACAAAGAAAGATTGAGCAGCTTATTCTACAGTCTAAGTGTAAGGGAGCTCTCTTGAGAGAAAAGTAATTTTGTCTCAAATCCTTACTCTAAATCAGATGTAAGGAGGACTTGAACATAAGGATTCAACGCTTGTGTTTCAGCTACAGTGACATCCTTCCTCTCTTGGCTTTTTCTAATAACTCTTCTGCATCTGCCCTACTTCTGAAAATGGTTTGTGGCTGCGAAGTATATGTTAAAGGAATCCTCTGTCCCTCTACTAAAAACATTGCAGATGAACCACCCTTTAGAAAAGAGCTAGATCCTGATCTTGCCTGGGAATTCCCTGTTGGCCAGCTTAGGCTGCCTCACAGGCATCTGGCTGGCTTTTCTGAGTCTTACGGGCTTCAGATATTTAAATGCACTCTGTCAGTTGCCTGGCACAAATTTGGCTGTTGAGTTTTGCCCAACTGGGACTCAATTCCACCTGTGTGCTCAGGCCAGGTAGGAGGTAGGATGATGTCTCCTTGGAGGTTGCAGGAACAGCAAGGGTGACATTGTCTCCTTGGTGGGGTCGAGCACCCAGAGGGGGAAAATGCTGGTCAGGAGGTGGCACCAGGTGGGGTATAGCCCACCCTTCTCTTTGACAGCACCTGGGGCAGAACCCAGCCCTGCAACATCACTTTATTGTGCAAAAGCCAAACAGAAACATATGGAAAGAATGAAATGAAGTCAGGGAATCTTGTAAAAAGTTTGGATTTAGAAAGATGGAAAACACATAGAACAACCTGAGAGGCTTACCCTGGATCGAAACTGGGTACTGCCAGACTTTTTTTGTGCAAATGGAAATCCTTGGCCAAGATCTGAGGTATGACATAATTTTAACAATACTTTGGCTAACCAATATCAGATTAGTACACTTGCAATGTTTTCATTTTAAAAGACCTGATTTTAAGAGATGAAGTTAGATTTCCAGAACTTCTTGGGCTTGAGAAATAGTTTGAGTTCCTCAAAATTTTTATTCATGTTTGTCTCCTGTTCCCATTATTTCACATTGCCACGAGAAAGTGTGGTGTCCTAGGCCATGTACCAAGCAGAAGATTCAGCTTGCCCCAGGTAAACTTTGTCAGGGAATCACCTCTCTGCTCCACTTGCTGTTGCTTATTCCCTTTATTTGAAGAAAAAGAGGAATGTGTCTTGCCCCAGTGAACCTCTTCGTCATAGCACAGCAGAAAGTCAGCAGAATACTTGAACCAGCGCAAATAAGCTCTTCTCAAAAAACTTTGCTGACCCATCAGTTATGGTAGTGTGCCTTGCATCTTTTATTGTGATCACAGGCAAAATAAGAGCTGGCAAAAGTAGTGTTTTCTTCATGGCACATCTGCAAGCACAGCCACTGCAAGTGTCTGTGAATATTTAATTTTGCATGCATACCGGAAACATGAGTGAAGAAGTTTCTTTCTTTGAATACAGTTGTCAGTCATCCTTCAAAGCAGAAAAATGTTTTGGGATGGAGTAAATTGTAAATATGCAATTAATGGTATTATTTTTTGCAGCTGAGCAGCTTATTGGATTTCATCTGTGCTTATATTGCACAGCCTTTTTTATTTTGCTTCCTATTCTGTCTGGTTTATGATGTGTAAATCTATCACAGAAAGGCTATTGTCAAGGAATATATGAAGATTTTCTAATGAATAAATTAAGAATCAATAGTGAGTTATTCCTAATATTTCTGAGAACCCAATTTGGAATTTTTAAAGTTGATAACTGTACATCATCAGTGAGTAAACCTAACAATGATTCATTCTCCTTAAATAAATAATGTTTTTCTTCCATATGCAAATCTAAGAATTTTGCTTACATAGCCAGAAAAACTAAGAGAAATTATTTATTCAAAAAACATTAGTGTTTGATAAAGCACCACACAAAAATCAAACAAATGAACTGATAAAGCAACATATGTTAGAAAAACCCAAACTAACACATATACTACCTAAAACTATTAAAATTAAAATACCTTGTTCAGGCCAAGGTATATTTCAACTCTGTTTTGTAATAGCCTTGTAAATACTGGGTAGTCCTTTAAGTCTATTAAGCTTTCAGCTAGTGCACCTGAAATGCAGTAAATAGGTTTTGCTATTATCTGTACCTGTCTGAACTTGCTGTATTACTTCAGGGCTGCTCTCCACGCTTGTGTGTCTGATGTCTTTGTTTGAAACAACGAGCCTATGCTATGGAAAATAAACAGGTCTGTGGCACACCTACTTAATATTTTTGTTATGCCTGCATTATCAGAGAAGGAATGTACACATTGCAACCTCTCCTGTTTTCTGTTAATGTAGAGTGACTATAGAATTCTTTCTGGATTACTCTTCAATCTTCAAGGACAAGCAATTACAGTAAGTACAAGGTATTACCCATCGAACACATTGTACTTACCATACAAGCAGTGAGTGCTTACATGATAGCCATGCTCTGTAACTTAGCTATTTAAAACCCTGCTAAGTGTTTTAAAGAACCTTTCACAGTGTTCCCCAAAATAAACCAAAATAAAAACAAAAAGATAAAAGTTAAAAAATAAGCAGATGACCTGTAGCAGCCGTGTCACTGAAAACCACTGAAGATAATGGTTTGTGAGACCCAAATGAATTCTTCACTTAAAAACACCATGGGCATTCTATTACTCAATGCAAGTAAAATGAAAACATTTTCTTCAATAACATAATTGAAAACATTAGAAACAATAAACATGTTAGTCATCTAAAATGAATGCAATCCATCTTTGATCCTCAGTATGACAGTTCCAGGAGTATGTTTCACTCTGATCTAAATTGCACTGGGACAGCTGATTTTTTACACTGGGATTTTTTCAGCTCATTAAAAATAAACACTAACAATCACTTTCCATTCTAAAAGCTGACTATTTCTTCTTGCTTTATAACCAAATCCTTTCCCATGATAGAACTTTATGGTTTCTCTTGTTGCCTCTTTGTTGAATTAATATTACCTCATTACCTTAGTAAGTATATTACTCAAAGGGCATTTAATTCTTTATAGTCTATTCCAGGATTTCTATCAGCTATTTATTCAACAGTCATATTTGCCTACTTAACACTGAGATAATTCAGATAAATTGAGCTTAATTTTCCATACGTGGAAGATACAAAAGGGCTGTTCAACCACAGTGGACAGACACAGGGTGGGTATGAGGGTTTGGGCTCTTGTAAAATTACTTTTCAGCTCTCCTAGAAGTTGTCAGAACCTCTTCCATTCACATTTGTAAGCCCTTAGAGCTGGGACCAAATTCTATCAGGAGTATTCAATTTCTCCATGTAGATGAGCCTGTGATTCCTCTCGCAGTGGTTTGCAGTGAGTGCCCCCCAGGCCTCCCTTTGCCCACAGAGCATGCTGAAACCTCCTTTCTTCCACCTGTCAAAGAAGCAAGAAGACTTGTTCTTCCCTCTCCTAGCTCCTACAGATGTGCTCTGGGACTGGCAAAGGACTGGGTAGAGGGAGCTGAAAGATGCTCAGACAGCAGAAAAAGAGCAGGAACAGTTTATCACGTCGTCAGTTTATGGAGAGCTTGTTCTTGCCCAAAAAGTTCTGTGTTCCCTGTAAAGCAAAGGCATATTACTAAATATAATGAAAAAGCTCCATATGCATATATTTGCAATGGCATGTGATGCATAAAACATCTATTCTTGAGCATTCATTGCAAAAAATCTTAAGCTCAGCATCTTCCCTGGGATAACATCTGTCTTTCATTATCTTCACATGTAGGCTTCTTTCTGATGTGTTTGTGAGTAGCTCTTTTTTTCTGTGATAACCCTGACATGACAGGACTCTCACTTACATTAGAAAACAAAGGGTTTTTTTGTTGAATTAATAGTACTGAATCTTTCAGAGTTATGTTTTTAATGAAAGTTTCCCTAGATGGTGAATTTTATTTGGATGGCATTATACTTCTATAAAAAACCAGTAGGCCTTTATTATTTCCATATATACATCTTACAGTTGTTTCTTGAGCTGGTCACAGGAAAAGCTGATGTCATGTAAAACTGCTAAGAAAACATCCTTACAATTTTTTTTGATGATTATTGCAGAAGAATAGAGAATATAAATGTCTGAAAGACTAGAGAAATTTTTGCTAACTCACCTTTCCCATACTGAGGTACAAGGTTGTTCCTGGCCATGCTTACATTTGCATGAGCTGCAGTAAAAACAGTGAGTGTAGTGTTTTCTGTAGCAATGATTAATTTTAATGCTAGGTTTTAATTTCACCTATTTATCTTTAATTCACCTATTAATTTAATTCACCTATTCACTATCTTTAATTTCACCTATTTATCTTATGCCTATTTGCAGGCATAAGAGCTCCCAGGGAAATTACCATCTAAGGTTATTCGTCAGTGCTTTACATGAAGTTACTAAGCTTGGCAGGATCTATATTATTTTCTAATATTATTAGGGATAAAATAAGCAGCCAGGGATCCCACAGACTGAGTAATGCTAAAAGAAGGTGTTTTATACTGTAAATCTGGCACCCTCCACTTCTGTATCTTGAAAGTTGAGATGCATCTGGTCTCAAGATGGCCTGGAGTGGAAGTGGACATCATGGTCATTTATAAAATTCCTCTATCTCAGCTTGAGACATTGGCTGCTCCTAAACCACAGGTGGTCCTCTGCTGGGGACATCGTTTCTTGCCAGGATCCCTTAGTTGAGATGGGAGAAGTGAAAGCTCCAGAGTTTCCTGGTTTTTGAACTGAAGTGTCAATCACCATTATTTGTTAACTGACAAAGGGGCCTTTTTTCCCTCTCTTTTAATTAGAAACTACAACAACTTGCTTTTCAAAGCTGAGAATACTTGAAACGATCCCAAGTAATATTCCAAAACCACTAGCCTAAAGCTGGCAGTTAGAAACCTAATGAAATCTGATCGACTGGCTGAGCCCTGCTTTTCCTGCACACATACTCACATGCACACACATGCTCCCCTTGCCCTAGTACCACAAAAAAACGGCCCCAGGCAAGGCAACCACATTCCTTTTGAACAGCCATCTACATTTGTTACACAGTGGACAACTTGGGATCTATCCATGAGAGATTAGAGGCAAAACCTCCTTCATGAAACCTCCCAAAGCAGACTAAGAAACACACATTCGTTTCACAGGCTTTTAAAAATTTCAGTCCAGGCTCATCACAGGGCTTTATAAACCTCTTCTGTGGGGAATATCTTCATGATTTGAACTCCTCTTCAGTGGGCTAGATTTAACATTTGCTGTGGGACAGGGAAAAGCTAAATGAAGCAGTGCTGAATTGTAGCAGCTGCTCCATCACAGGCTCTCTCCTGCATTTAGCATGATTGCTATTCTAGCACAGGTCACTGCAACACACATACAGACACTTGCCCACAAGATGTGAGGTTTGGGGTTTTTTAGTGGCAGAATTTGACAGGCAGCTTGCTGCTGAGGTTCAGCCAGATACTGCTGGTCAAAGAAATGTTGCTCATTTACATCTGTCTCCCATGCACTGAAGTCTGACAGGTTTTAATTGTCATGGATAGAAGTAATTGTGAAATGCTAGATACTGAAAGAATATGGAAGATACAACAAAAACCAAGCATATGTTCTATGAGAAAAATGAAATGCTGACAGCAAGTTGGCCAAAGCTCAAGCATTTTAAATGGTTGCTTAGGCCTCATGTGTTTGAGTGCTCCAGAATTATTTAGTCTGTCCCATCCAGTCCTCCTGGCAAGTTCCTCTGCCATAGCCTACCTATGGAAACGGCTTTTGAGCTTGTTCCTGCATTGTGGCATTGCAAGATGTGCTTGAAGATTGTGGCAGGACTCAAAAAAGTAAGACTATGTCACAGGCATGTAAACAATGATAAATCTAGAAATGGTGTATGTCTGAAAGGGCTCAAGGAAGAGGCATTTGTAGGGATAGGGATTGGGCAGAAGTTGGGGAGATTGGACATGCATGAGTCACGAAGTAAAGGTGAATTAGGGACTTCTTGAATTTTGCTTAAGGCATACCTCCATCACCTCAAGCCTATCTGGTATTGATGGCCTATGCTCCTTTTACACAGGAATGCCTGCCTGCAGTGTGCTTCCTTGAACTGGGGTCAGATAATCTGTGTGTGATCCAGTTGTTCCTCTTTAGCAACAGCAGGATCATCGCTAGCTGGTCACAGAGCCTTCATGTTATATTTAACACTAAGTGGAAAATAATTTTAGGAGACTTTTCTGAAGACATTATGGTGCCCAGAAGTTTCCACAATGAAAATATTTTATCTCTCTGAAAGCATGGAAAACTTCTCTATAGTCCTTCAGTCAATGACTGCCTCTAGGAAATGATGATTTGTAGGAACATATAAAACTGGCACATGACACTTCTCAGACAGTATGAATACCTTTTCCAAAAGCACACTAGTTATTAGAAATCATATTTCATTTCTGTTTTCACAGTTTTATCTTGTGTTCTTGTATCTGTGCTTGATTATATCATGTTTGATGTTTCTATCCATGAAAGTAAATCTCAAATGAGAAACTTTTAAGGAGACCCATAGTCTGTATACTTGGAGTATACTTTTTCTTATACTAGCATTTCTACAGGCACAGAACCATCAATGTTTGCAAAATATTCACCCACATCCCACAATGGATATGCCAAGATACACGCTTAAATCCTATTAAATCTATTGAGACTTCAGCATTTTAAGATAAATGCACACTTAAACTCTTTGTAAAATGTTTCCACAAATACTTGTTTAAGCCTACCTCTTTCATACCAAAGGTTCATAATAATTTTGACTTCATGATGCTACTTTTGAGTACTTTGATATATGTAGCAAACTCATCCTTGTCTGCTGCACATCTGTTTATCTTCTCATCCTAGCTGCACTGCACTAGAGCCCATGGGCTCTCTGAAGTCCTACTCATTTAGGTTGGATGCAGCAGAAATGCAGTCCTGACCCATTAGAAAGACTAAAAACATTGACATTCTTGAGTTAGGACTTAGAAACTGTACCAGATACAAAGAGAAACAGATCATAGGTAATTGTAGAAAAATGCCAGCAGTCCACTGGAAGATGCAGAACTCAAACAGGAAATCCCACAAACTTCAGGAACAGAAAGAATTCTTCTAGTCCATGGTATTTTTACAGTCTGTCTCTAAAGCCAAACTCTAACCCTTTTAATTTCAAGTTAGCTACCCCTTTGCTTTTATTCTGTGTATCATTCTTTGCTACATTTTTCACAATTCCTTTCCCATCATCCTCTTTACCTCCAAAGTATACAAGTAAATAAATAAGCAGTGACTGTGACCTTTCTCTGGCTTTGTTCTGCTTTCAACAGAAACATGGTGCAGGATGATATCTCAGCAGAATTCATGATAATTTTAATCCTCTTGAAACAAATGTTTCCCTGTTTTTGTCACCTGGATCCTTAGGATAAACTTAGGAACAAGAATATGCTGTCTATATTTGTTTGCATTGTTTTCCAGATCTTTTCAGTTATTTGATTTTATTTGTAAGTAGTATATTGCCCATTACCAAACAGAGAAGGTGGAGTCTCTGTGGGGTCATAGCTATCTCTGGTAAACAATTAATTTTCAGAAAAGCCCTTCAAAAGATCATCTTCTCTAGCTTCCTGAACTTAAAAGGCAATATTAAACCTATCCCAATTACTAAGTGTTTTTAACTTTGTCTTTGAACAGTCATCATATGGAAGCCTGTATGAACAAGAGATTTTTTCTTTATTTCTCCATCTTTTTATGTCAGCAATTCTCCATCCTTTCTGCTCAATATCATTTCTCTTACATCAGCAGTTCCAGACTAAAAAAAAACCTGCCTAGTCTGCCAAAGATATGTGAAATTCTGTCACATCCCTAGGGCAGCTTTTCACATTGATAAAGCACTTGGCAAATAGTAGGTAGACTGTGTGAAAGGTGTCACACACCAGAATTGTGTGACCAAGCACAGAGCTACCAGTATTTCTATTCCACAGCATTCAGAACTCCATTCTAATGCAATAAGTAGGTAGTCTGGGACATTTTGGCAGTTGGTTTTTCAAAGGAACTTATTGATTTGCTTGGAAGAAATGAACTGGATTGCCAGACTATGTTAATTAGTGCTTTTGAAGTACTGTGTTGGGCTCCACATTGTGAGTGTGTGCTTGTGGGTTCCACTGTAAGATAATGGAAGGCCAGATCTGAGCTTGCCCAGCTGGTAAATGTCAATATTTACACTTCCTTGTCTACATTAGAAATTCATAACATATTAATTTAGAGCATGTTAAGGTAGGTGCCCAACGTGTACTGATTTCTTTAGGTCCATGAATACAATTTCTTGTTTTTAAGAAATCAGAAGAAGGATTAAGTAAATGAAAATGAATGTGTACTTTGAATTTTCCCATGCTTTAAGAGTTGAAGAAAGAGCTTTAAATGTGCAGTTATTTCCAGGACTTGCAATATCAAGTCTGACATCAAGCGATTTAAAAGAACATTAAATTTATTGGAACTATGTTAACTTGTTCTTAAAAACCAAAATTTTGGCTTATAAGCTCAGATCATTTTCATGGGAAATGAATACCTACTGCTAACAGTTGGATGCAATTTCTAAAAAATTACTCCAGAACCAATCTTCTGATAAACAGTTAAAGATCAGTTGTGAGTCTATCACATGGCCCAGATTTAAATTTGATCAGCTTCCCTAGTGTCTTCCTTTGCATTAGTGAGAGCTAATTCCAGAATTAAGGAGCTTAGTCAGTTGCAAATTTTTGAAGGACAGAGATGATGTTGATTATTGCATGAACAAAGCCTAGGATTTTTGAAGAACTTAGGGGAATTAAAGACCCAGCTTGCAGTGGAATGTAGACACCTAAAGCTCCTAAAGCTTATTTATATTATGACTAAAAGATGTTTTGTTACAGAGTTACCTCCTCCCAGAAATGTCATGTAACTATTAGTTAAGTTTTGACCTCTGCTGTAGGCAGAAACATGAGAAGTGCAGGATCCACATGTAGCACTGTCTCTCTGTGAGCATCAACCATAACCCAGAGAAAAGCTCCTTGTTTCACATCATGCTGTCCCAATAGAGCATTGATATGAGCAGAACAGGGACAGCTGAGGGGATGCAAACTCAAGGTAGTAGTCAGTGGTTGCATATTCAGGTTCTGCCATCCCAGTAATGGTATAATGGTCTCAGCTATTAGAATATGTTTCTGATGTTCTTTCCATCCACCAAGAACTGTCTCCACAAAATCTCAGGAAAAGATGGGAATATGAAAAATACTAGTTTAAACATAAGTGAGGGTACCATCAAGGCCTTCAATTCTCCTGTTTCATTTCACATGCCCTTGCTGCATCCTCAGGTTTCCCCTGAAACATTGCTTTTAGTTGAATACATAGCACTGTGCAATCTTGTATTTTGGGTATAGTAAAAGAAAAGTGTTTCTAAATGCTTATTTTAGCCAGTTTTTGGAAATCAAGCTGTGATGTTTCTACTTTGCATGTAACTGTCTGCTAAAGAGTTCTCCATGCTAGTTTCTGTTACCATTCAGAGCTCTAAAACACCTTTTCTCCTCAGCTGTGCTGGATGGGGCCCTGAGAGCTGCGAGTCAATTAGAGGTAAGTATTTGAACTTGTTGGTTGTTAGCAGTGCCCATGAATTAACAAGATTAAAAGTAGTAGGTATCTCTTTCTGTTGCTCCCCACATCCTGAGTATCCAAGAAGAGCAACTGTTAGTGAAGTTCAAGGTCAGGCAATATTTCAATCAGACACAGTAACCTAAAGTAAATCTGAAAATGTCTTCAGTGGAAGAATAAGTCTGGTGATAGGAGTCTTGTCACTGCCATACAGTACACCAACTTTTGAGTGGACAAGCTGTGCAATGCATTGCTTATCCCACTAATTTTATTGATGAGGTTTAATAGGATGTTATATATAAATTTATTGGATTATTCAGATCACACTATTGCATATAAATGAATTATTTTTAGCTGCAACTAATACTTACAGAACACTAACCTGGAGTTCTGGTCCAGATCACAAAGAACTTCTTCACCAGAGGAGGGCAAACTGGGTGTCTGTCTGCACTCAGTCACAGGTGATTGTCAGAAATCCTCAGACACATCAGTGTCATTATGTCCAAGGTGCAAATGTAAAACTGGGAATAAATGCCACAGTCAGGTTGACTCTAGTTACTTCATAGGTGTCAGCTCAGGACAGGTTGCTATGCTAACCATTAGGGTGTATTTTCCTCTGACTTGGGTTGTTTGCAGTAACATCTTATGAACTGGTCTGGTCGGTGTTACTGGTTGAAAGAATGAATAGGCAACACCAATGACTTAGACGTGTTTTTAGATTATGCTTGGCAAAGCCCAAAATGGTTAACATACATACTCTCACTTCAGATTATGTTTCAAATTGAACTGACACCTCTCTCTTTCCATTTACTTTAAAAACAAGTAATAAATCATTGACATGCCTTAAATGAGCAGCTGGCAAGCCCTATTATTTTCTTGAGATTAAAAACCCCACAAAACAAAACCTAATAGTCAAAACAGAACTAGTTTAGATGCAATACAATAGACTGTGCTTTTGGCTGTAAACCCTACTTGTGGTAACACTACAGTGTTAGTAATACTTCTACCCTGTTGGTAAGGCAAAACTGAATATGGTTGTTCTAAAACATAAACACACACAAAAAAAGCCCCAAACCTTATTCATTTTGGATGTGCTTGTGCTTATCTAACCATAATGGCCAAAACTATTTTGGCAGTGTTACACTGAATTATATAGTTTATTGCTTTTTGTTTTGGAAAATTGAAAGCTGCTAAAATACTGTGGTTTGGAAGCTGCCTGCAGAGTGTGTACAGTGTTTCTCACAGGCCTACACTTTCACTGTATTTTTGTTTTGTCAATGAATTGCAGACATCTCATACACTTAGACTTTTATATACCTTTTTAAAGCCCCTAAGAAGTGTAGGTAGACTCTCAGCTAGTTTAATTTGAGCCACTCCTATGATATCAGGTGAGTTATGTATTATACAATAATAAAATTAATAATAATGTATTATATCACCTCAGGAAATGTATTTTTGTGTATTCTTATTACAGTTTTTGATTCCTTATGTAATAACTAAATCTGTATTCCTCCTATCCTTCCTTAAATTAGGCTTCCTATCTCTAAAAAGATAGCCCTTTCTGAAATGTATTAAATAAATAAAAGAGAATAAAATTCCACAATCTTCTTTTATTGTGTGTAGTGTTTGATGCCAAGACATATACATAAGTGGTAAACGGAGAGAGAGGAGAATAGAGCAAAGAAATCCAAACAGAAATGTGCAGTGGAGGCTGATTCAGATGTGATTGCAACAGCAACAACAAAATCATGTCTTATAATGAGGAAGGATCACAATATCTGTGGCACGACTTAGGCTATTTTTTCAGGACAACTGAATATACAGAGAGATATGGTGATTGCTTAACACTTACTTAGGTATGGAATGGCTGTCGAGTAGCTTTACCCATATCATAGAATGTGTCATACGCATCTTGGGGCCATCAGAGTCCTGAAACAGATTCCTGCTTTGCCTGGAGACCTGGAAGGTGGCCTGGGATTAGCACTGGAGTGTTGATAGATTGTGTATGCTGCTCTCACTAGTACTTTCAGCTCTTACAGTTGTGTTCTAATTACCTCTCATTACTTCTTTAAATCAGGATTTACCTTGCACTCAGTGTGCTGGATGATGATGGGGAGACTCCTTATCTATTTTACCCAAAATGAATCCACGTGTGATGAGATTCTAAGGATCACTGAGGGAAAAATATTTCAGTTCAAAGGTTATAGCAGAAGTGCAAACTCTATCAGGTCTCCATGGGCCAAACCTCTTCATTTTCCAGCATTGTCCCAGTGATAATCCCTAACTTGGGATACATAAATCTAGTTTGATGAATGTTTCACAGATTTCTGTTTCCTTCCTTTTACAAATAAAATGGCAAATTGCCAGTTAAACCCATCTTTCATCTTTTTCATCCTGTTTTTCTCCTTTTTGCTAATCATTATCAGTGGAACAGTAGCTTGACTAAGAAATAAGTGACAGCTTTCAAAAAGGATAAAAAAGTTCTTTGTTCACTTTTATCTCAGGACAGAAAGACCAGTGAAAGTACAAGGAAATAAATGGCTAACTTATTAAAGCACTTGTCAAAGAGAATGGCCTCTCATTCTGCATAGTTCAACCTGTGAGTGGAAAGGAAGTGGGAAAATAGTCATGAGAGTGAGCAGAGGTTAAATCGTGCCCAGGTGCCAGCCTCCTCCTGCCACAGCCATGTCTCACAGGCAGCTTGCCTGGCTCACTCCCCAGGCACACTGGGGCAGGAACCTTAGACTATGGCCTTCAGGTATGCCTGGGATCACATCTGCAGGCACACAGTACATGGAGAGGGGTCTGGCCATGAAGAAAACCTGGTCCAAATGCAGTGGAGACGTGGCCAGAAATTCAGTGCTTGAGGTATCGCTGTTTTGAGAGAGGATACAGATTTTAAAGACCACAACACATGGAGAATACAGACTGCATTTTATATGTGGTTAAATAAAGCATGTATTTAATAACATAATCAAGTAACTATCACAGTGACTGTATACACAGTGGTTGTTATAACACTATTCTTTTGTTATTACCTTCTGTTACTGTAGCCATGCATTGACGTATGATATGTGGGTGTAATAAATATGAGGGTGCTCTCATCTATGGTATACCACTGAGGGCAGAAAAATCAATAACAAAGAGATAAAAAAGGAAATTGGTCTTAAAGGGTGAAGCTATAAATCAACATCATGTACAGTGCCAGTCAGGTTTATTTGGTGTTTTTAGTGCAAAAATACATCGCAATAGGAATTGGCTTACTTGGGACATAATAGCAGGTAGGGCTCACAACCACACCTTTACCTTCGCTGCCAAGGTCTGTCCCTGCCAACACAACTATGCTCTGACTTACTAAGGGTCTCCTTTTTTATGTTAATCTAGCTACCAACACCCTAATATTTGCACTAGGGCTCCCTGGCAGTGTGTGGGGACCAGCAGAGTCCTGGTGATGGATTCAGGACAGCTGGCAGCCTGGAGAGATGTTGACCTCACAGCAGCAGCACTTGCAAGCCATGCTGCCGGGCTGGTTTACCCACTGTTACTCTCCTGCTTGTCTCTGTTGTGGTGCAGCCATGTGATTCCCCCAGATCTGCACCAGATACTAGTCCAGGTGAATCCCACATACTCCTACAAACAGGATGCAAGCTTATTTCCAATACCTCTTCCAGACCGTAGCCTGCCTGCTGGCCCAAATAGAAAGATAAATGTATGCCTATGTTTGGTTCCCAGATCCTGGAGACAGCTGCTGAGGAAACAAAGGTCCTATAAGCCCAGCAATGTTTCAAAGGGGCCCCTCCTCTCACAGCAGTGTTTAAGGAAAGTGGCAGTCACGAGTGTATTCAGCATGCTTTGCAAATGCCTCTCCCGATCATACCCCTTTGGGGATTTAGGCAGAGGAATGCCTAGATCCTCAGCTCCCAGCTGCTCGACCCTGTCAGAAACGGGCCCGTTCTGGGAATGTACTGAGATGTGAACCCCGGCACCAGGGAACTACAGTGAAAGAGGAAAGTGTCTCTGGTGTTTAGGGGCCTGCAGGCTTTTGTGGCAGCTGTGTGGTGGTGTTTGGTGTCTTAATCTCATCTCCCAAATTCTGCCCAAGACCCCTACCTAGAATCCAGGGTCTGATTGCATCTGACCCACTTAGAGTGCATTACTGGTGCACAGAATTATTCCTTCCCTTTCTAAAATGGTTCTTCACCTCTATGTCTGCTTATTTTTCTTTATTTCACCTCTTGCTGACTCCATCCCTTCATCTGGCCTTAACCGCCCCTCTGACTCACAGTCCTGGTCCCACGCTGGCAGATTCCTGTCCTTCCTGCGAGGACCTTGTCTAAACCTGGCCTTTCTTCCCAGTCTCCCTTCCCAGAGCCTTTTCTGGCTCTGGCCATGCACCACACCTGTGGCTGATCTGCCTCAGATTATTCCCCAAATATCTTCCAGTTTTCTCTAAGGCTGAAGTCAGGATCTATCCAAGATCTCCCAGTCCCAGTGACAGCTACTGCCCTTCTCCAGATCTGTGGAGCAAGCACTAGTTTTGAGAAAAAAAGGCTGTTTTTTATGCAAGAGCTGCAGTTTATTTATTTTTTGGACTTTTTTTTTTTGCCCTTATGAAATGTTTCCTTTCTGAAAGTCTTCCCTGTGAAGGGACCACAGGTAATATGTGACAGTGTATTGCATAACCTGCTGCAATTATATATTTGCTCTGGTAAACAAACAGGGCACAGAACCCAGCCAGTTCCCAGATTTCATACTTTCCCCAAATGTTTTTGCAGGAAAGAATTCAGATTTTACTTCCTCTGTTGTTGCAAAGGTTCAAAGCATTCATACTTGGCATATGGTTTTATTTTATTTTGAGTTTTATTTATCCTTCTTTTCCCTGAATATAGAAGCCACCATAACTAAACTGTACTGTAATTCAAATACATGTTTAACAACATAATACAACAATGAAAAGTAAATTTAAATGAAAAGTAAATTTAAACAAAAAGTAAATCAGCTCGGCACTAAACCACAGCATATTTTCAAACAAAACCATTACTGCCCCACAGAGTCATTATACTGCCTGTGTAGTGGTACAGGATGAAAATTACCTCCCTGAATATTTTGTAGCAAATTGACAATGGAGACTATGTAAACATATTTATGTAAGTATAAACATAAAAAGTATAATGTAACATTGGCTAACATCACTTGAACTTTATTCCTTTTTATAATGTCTTTGATTACATACTTGTTACCTTTAATCTATGTCAGTACAAGTGAGAGAAGGACCATGCCCTACTACTTACAGGCAATCATGATGTCAAATGTAATAAGCAAATATCCATTACTACTTTTTCTTCTTATATTGACAGCTGTATCTCATATTTATCTCTGTTGTGACTTTTTTTCGTAAGAAATGTTCCATTTGTGGGAGGAATATTGAACTGATTTGAACAGATGCTGACATTTTTAAAAGTAGAAAAAACATTTATTTTCTATCATTTCTAATGCAGGTTAATAATAAGCAGATAATTTTTTCCAAAAGTCATGTTTCTGAATTGTTTGGAAACAAACTGCATATAGCACAAAAATCGCCAAATAAGATTGGAATTCACAGCCCTACATTTTATTCCACATAAGACTGTAAAAAAGAAAAATGTTATATTTTCTTCTACAAAGAATTGAATTCCATACATTAGGAAGATAATATTTTTCTAGCTAATATAGCATTAGACATGGGATTTATTAGTACAGACAGATGTCATTCGTCCTATTTATTATTACTCCTTTGAAGCCAAATGTTCAGTGTAGGTTAACAGAATTCCTACCAGTCACAAAAAAACACTGTTCCAACTGCAGAAGAAAATGTTGGCAAAAATATGGGAAAATTATAGTTAATCTCAAGAGAACCATGAGGTCTTCAGGTAAAACAAAAGGGAGTTTCTGCACTGCAGTAATTTTATATCTCCCATTTAAAATGAAATAATGATCTAACAATTTGCTGTGCAGATGCATTCTCATTTCATTAATTGTGACAGAAAGAACAAGTTCTAACAATATGGTGATTAAAAACAATCATATTTCAGTCCAGAGCTAAAAAAGACTGGAAGGTTTCAGTAGATAAGTGCTACAAGACAGTGTCTTTCATCTTTCTATAACTTGAAGCAGCCCAGGTCAGTAGTAACCAAATGTTTTTGTTGTCCTTGATAAAGATCTTCTGAAGTCTGTTTTCTTAGTGAAATAAAGCAGCTGTTTCAGTTCCACAGATCAGTAAATCTCTCACTCTCATCAGGGGCTTTGTGGGCTGACCCAGCATAACAAGCAGGAGTTAGTGTTCAGACTGTGCACTTACTTTCTACCCCTAGAAATATTCCCCTGGAGGACAGGTCTGGGAAAGCTTGCTGTGGGAATGTCTGAAGGACAGACAGTCCTTCAGTCACTCATGCTAAATTAACCTGTAAAGTATACAAATTGTTTCAAATAATCATTTTTATTTGACCTGTTGAGACCCGTTACAGTCTTGCTGAGCATTTTAGAAGCTGCAGGAAATGTGCTGTAAGTCACATGTTTAATGATCTTGAAACCGGATTCTGTAGGAAGACTCTCTGCTTTATCTTCATCTTCTGCACTATTTCTGTGGGTTGGTCTTTTATACATGAGTTGTATTAACACTCAGTGAGAAACTTCTTCTGCTTGTTTCTGAATTTGAACCAGTGAGGAAAAAGTCTGCATTAAATTTAGAGTGAAGCTTTTGCCTTTTTTCTTTATTAGTGTAAATTATTTTGCTCTGAGTCAATACTTGGAGCTGCAAGACTTATCGGAAATGATAAGTAGGCCTCTGCTTTGCATGTAGGAGAAAAAGGCAGGAGGGAAACTCCCTCTAATTTATTTGTTTGAATAATAGAATTTCTTTTTTACTATGCCCAGAGAGGTTGTGGAAGCCTTATCCCTGGAAGCTTTTAAGACAAGGCTTGATGGGGCCCTGGGTAACCTGATCTAGTGGATGGTGTCCCTGCCAGGCAGGAGGGTTGGAACTGAATGATCTTTGAGGCCCCCTCCAACTCTGACAATCCTATGATCCTATGTTGCACGGTGCATGAGGTAGTCTTGTTGAGGAACTGATGTCCCAGTTGTGGAAATTTCACCCTGTAGTGAATCTAAGTAGATCTACAAATCTGGTGGCAAAGAGAGGAACAGCTGGTTGAAGGGCAGGAGAAGTACACTTCCCTGTGCAAATAGGTGCAGTACTCTTGCCTACGTAAAATATGGCCTTCAACATGGTAGACTAACTGAAACAATTTTTTCGCCTGGTGTTGAATTGCTCATCCTATCTAGATGTTATTCCTTCTACTGAGAGGTTCTCTGTAGGACAGCTCAGGCAATAGCTGAGTTAATGAGGTAATTTGTGAAACAGGAGCATATAGGTAATGCCACAGAGGTATCTCAGGTGAGAGGAGTCTTGCCTCTTTGAGTAGTCTAAACAGATATGTAAAATCAATTTGAAGTGAGAGGGAATTATTTTCCAATTTTCCTGTAACTAACCAGTTAAATTTTTGGCCAGCAGACTGGACTGCACGCCTGATATTTATTCTCTTCTAGCTTCAGGTTCTGTAACTATCCTCCCAATCAAACCAGCCTGTACTCCCAAAGGTCTCAGGATGCTTTCAAAGAATCACTGAAAAGATCACTGTTGGCAAGGATCACTTACAACTCTCTACCCTCCAAGCCTGAAATTGTGCCCACAAATAAGCTTAATCTTGGGCAAGAATGAATTTGATTATAAGAAAGCTGACTAGAAGTCAATCAGGGAAATTAAAAGGATGCACATTAGAAGTATTCATTCTGCAAATGAACCTCATTTTGAACTCTAGTGGATTCTGGTTTGGCTATAGTGTTGTATGCAAGCTTGATTCATAATGTTTTATGTACATGTAATGGTAGGTTAAAGTTACATGTTTATTAAAAGAAAAGCTACAGGGCTTAGCCAATATATGATCATCCTAGATAAAAGCTGATTCATTTTGGCCCAAGGGCAGAATCACTGGAATAAATCCTACTAAGCACTAAAATCAGAGAGAATCAAAGCTACAAATCTGGTATGCAAGAGCTTTAATCTAGAAGCACTATATACATTGTATTATAGTTTGGATTTTAATGTACTCATTGCTTGAGGAAAAACCATCTGCTTTATATTATGCCTGCGGTGCAGAGTACATTGATTTCATCACATCTCTGTACAGAATAACAATAAATGGCCTGTGAACCATTCTTCAAATAACTTCTTTAAGAGCATAACAACTGGTATAATATTTCAAGGTATGAAAACACAAAGAGAATGCAATAGAATAACTCTAAAAATACACTTTGTGAGCATGGTTCAGAACTGTCTTGGTTATCTTGCATTTATTTTGACATTTTGACAGCTGGCTAACTTCAGCTGCCACTGAAGAAATTGATTCAAAACTTTCAGTTTGTTCCTGTCTTAGAGATACAGTACAATATTGGGAAGAGATACTGCTCTTCTGCAACATGAAAGCTGCAGGACATGTCCTGTCCTGTTTTGGGTTTTTTTTTTTAAAAGAAACAACATCTCAACATTAATGAAAAATTTAGCAGAAATTCAGATTTTCAAGAATAGATTAAGGCAGAAAATATTTACTAGGCTTTACAAATAGCTGGATTTAGAAAAGTGGATGTCAGGTTACTTTCTGGAATAGGAATTACAGAGCCAAATAAAATTCCCAAACCACAGTGTTTTGACACAGAAGTAAATCTAACTATCTTGAACTTTCAGAAAAGCATAGTATGTATGATGATGGCCGTAATGTTACACAAGCTATATTATTGTGCAAACATTGTTTACAGCATAGAGTGGCATACATGGCTATTTTGGTTACCAGCCAGCACAAACAATGCTAAAGTGGTGGAAGGAAATGCAGTCAACATCAACAGCCTCTTTGATGCAGAATGTGTGGTTGCTCCAAGCAGTGCAAGGCAATAGTATTACAGCAGGAAATCATACAGAAAAAAAATTGTCAGATCAGAGCCTGAAACTTCTGTAGTACTCAAAACAGCACCGAGCAGGATCTAAGAGACTGTAAGGTGTGAGGGGCAAGGATGCTGTGGGAGACAGTGTCAAATACTTTACTGAAATCAAGGGAAACCACATTCATGTATTTGAAGAAGCCCTTCCTATTGTCCTTGACCTCCCTTGCAAGGTTTAATTCCAGAGAGGCCTTAGCTTTCCTGGTTGCTTCCCTACAACCTCTGACAACAGTCTTGTATTCTTCCCAGGTGGCCAACCTCTCCTTCCATGACCTGTAGACTCTCTTCTTCCACTTGAGTTCGCCCAGCAGTTCCCTACTTAACCATGTGGGTCTCCTGGCTCCTTTCCTTGATTTTCTACGTGTTGGGATGCTCTGATCTTGAGCCTGGAAGAAGTGGTTGTTGGATATTAACTCTTGGGCCTCTTTATCTTCCAGTACCCTGTCCCATGAGATTTCCCCTAGCAATTTCTCAAAAAGATCAAAGTTGGCCCTTCTGAAGTCTAGGGTTGTGATCCTACTGGGTATTCTGTTCCTACCACACAAGATCCTCTGTCACTGTATGATCTGGATTCTCCTGCTTTGGAGGATAAATAATCATTGACCAATCATGATAAGGCCAGTAATTAAACATTTGCTCTAGCCATCAAAAAAATTCAATGGTGCTTGATAACTATGTGTGGGATGATACGAACAGATTCCTTTAGCACTGAAGAGCTAGCTCTGGTGACCCAGAAGTCCTCCTCAGGTGGTAATGGAGAGCCATTCTGTTTACACTAGACCAGATTCCAATATTTGAACCACTCTCCAGAATTCACTGACTGTAGGTGGAGATCTTTGCTGACAATAATAACTGAAGTATTGACACCAAGCTCACATGTAGATTCTAAAATCAGGCATCTTCATCTGATGCTGATTCTTCACCCTTTCACTTTGATGCTGTTTCTGTTGCAATTTTTCAGTTGTATGAGTCAAGACAGCACTAAGTTATGACTGCACAGGCTAGCTGGCATGGATCATTCTGATTCATCCATAAATATGTAAATCAAACAAAGTTTCAAACACTCAGTAAAATGGTCTCAGATGCTGAGGTCTACATGAAGGGAATATGAAAATATATTTTTAACTCTATCTTATTTAAAATAAAGGGCCTCATGTTTAAGTGGGGAACTAAAGAGTAGTTATATTTTATCACTGGAGTAATCTCTAGTGCTTTTGGTCAGCCTCATTGCATGACTCAGTGCTTCACAAGACAGCATCCAGGACTGCAGCATCCTCATTTCATTGAGATTTAGTCATTGTTATTGAGAGGGGGGAAGGTGAATGGCTCATTTTGGAATAAAATATGTTCCTTTAAAGGCAGTGACAGAAAAACAAAGAAGCTTTTCCATGGGAGCCCTCTCCTTCTCTCTGGTCAGACCAGAAAGGTCCATCTCTGGGGTTTCTCCGTGCCTGCACCATTTCAGGTCATTAATATCTGCCCCTTCTCCTGTCTGATTTCATGAGGTGGCACTGACAACATCTGCCTATGCAATCTTGAAAACCAGAAAGTTTAAAAATAAACCCAAGCAGTTCTGACTTCAGCAATGTTATGCCAGAGGTGGCCTATGCTGACTTTTTTGCAAAATAAAATAGGGGATGGAGGTAAACAGCAATTAGGGGATGACACCTGCACAGCTCAACACAGATAGCTATTTTTTTCCATTTCTTCCTGTCCGCTTTCACCACTCACCTCTGCTCAAAATCTCCTCCTGCTCAAGAATACCTTTGCCCCTTCCTGCTGTACATAGACTCATAACCACCATCTCAGGTGCTCAGCAGCAAAATTTCTACCTATTTTTGGGAGTCCATGTGCCCTGACATTACATGTGCTGGCCCATGACTGTCTGTTGCTGTTGCTCAGTAGCTTCTCTGTCTGAGCCTGGCTATGTTAGAAGAGAAAGGGCCAGAGTACTTCTGCTAGTTTGCCAGATTAGCTACATTTCTTTGAATCTATTTTGACATATTTGTGAAGATGGAAAATGCAGGAGCTGTCTAGTAAAAAATGAAATATAGGTAATAGAATCCCAAACTAGTCTACATTTACATTTACTACTTTACATTTTATTTTTGGCCTGGGACTGAAAATTAGTTTGGTGCATGAGATCTTAAAATCATAGAATCATAGAATATTTCAAGCTGGAGGGGACCCATAAAGATCATGGTATACACTAGACCTTCATTTTTCCTTTTTCTGGCCAATGCATACTTCTTTAACTGCAGTGGCAGAGGGAGTGATCATGCATTTCTAGTTCCCTTTTTGGTACCTAGAAGAAGACTATAAAAGAAGACTATGAAATTATGCTAGCACTTTGCCTGATGTGATATTGTCCATATTATTTTCTTACTCAATGTAAGTCATTGGCTCTCAGCAAACAACAGAATACAAATAATTGTATTAAATCATGAAAACCATTGATTCAAATAGAAGACAGGCCTTTCACAAAACTAATCAAAGCAATGGGGAAAGTGAGGCAAGAGGATGAAAGCAAAATATTTTGCTATCATTACACTAAATGCAAAGAAGAAGTCTGAAGATTTGACCCTACCTAGCATCTGTTGGGACCCAGGTGTCAGAATATATCTGCAATGTTGAGAGTCTGGTACATGTGGTCAGTGGCTGCATGACTTCAAAGGACAGTCATTCTGTATGTAAGACCCCAAGAAATATGTGTCATACAAAAAATCCCCTAAGTAAATGACCTTTCTAGCAAAGATCATGTTGGTGTTCCAGGCAAATCAGACCGTGTTTAAAAAAAAAATGCAGCAAAGACTCAATGAATGCCTCTGCATTTGGCATAAGGCCAAAGAAAATTGCTGTACCACTGCTTTTCAGAGAGAGTAAAGTTATTATTCACTTCATGGGTGTGGGATAATTATTATGCATTCCTTTGAAGCAAAAATTTTTCAAAGGCAATTTAAAGCATCAGATAAATTGCATGTGTTTGAAAATTAAAGTACCTCCTTTATTGGTAATACACAAATTGGGCCAGGACGAAATCTGTAAAAGGAGAAGGTTTATTGGAAGAAGGGACAGGAAGGTTTTCTAAAGGTTAGGACTCTAAAACACATTTTTTTTTTTGGTGACTCTTACTGCATCTATTCAGCAAGCTGGTTTCATTGAGAATTTGGTTTCTGTGCTTACATATGTGTATGTGTGTATAACTCTCTCTAAAACTGCTTGATTCCCCTGTGACCCCAGACCTTGCTGAGTGGTAGGAGTTCTCAGCCTCATTCACTTTATGATTCTCATGACAGTACCTGGAACCTCTCTGCTCATATTTTGATTTTATTTAGAGTAACATAATCTCTTGGATAGGTAGTCTGAATGATTTAATCACAACAGCTAAGATGTGCATATGTCAAAGGTGAGCCTTTCCACACAGTTCTCTGAGCTTTTGGGTCACAGAACAGCTAGTTTGTAAAACTGTGCAGAACCGTTCACATAATTTTTAGCTTGGACAGCAGGCTTGTATTTGGCCTATTACCTCATCTGGAAACAGAAAGACTCTACAGAATGAAAAATAGGAGATAAGAGAGAAGCAGTTATGGCAAAGCTTCTATTGGAGAAGTGGATGCATCATCTGTGAAAAATATCCAGCACTGTTCCAGCTAGCTGATGCTACACAGATACATGTAAAGCATATGCTTGAGGGATCACAATAAGCTTTAAAAGTCTTTGCTTCAAACATATCCCTTCAGAAATGTTCTTCCTCCCTTACCAGGCCAGAGACCTGGAGGAAGAAGAATTAGCATAGAAAACTGAGCTAAGTGCCAGCAGTTCCAGCAGAGCTGAAGTGCTGTGCTCACTGTATCTGGCTTTTGTGTCTGCCTAAGGCAGCCTGGACCAATCACAGTAACACCCAGTGGTGCTGGCAAACAGCCTGCACCGTGTCACTGTAAAAGCTTTCTGGTCGACTTTCTTATTCCCTGTCACAGAGAGAGGAACAAGCAAGATGCCACTGGCAGCAGCAAAGGGATGATTCCCAAGGTCTTTTGCTCACAGGACACTTACAAGCAGGATGCAACCTAGCCGAATATATCAGAATGGTTTTATACTGAAGGCTGAGCACCAGAGGCCAGCACTGATGTGCTATCATGTGGTCACATTCAGACAAAAGCACTGCATTTTCTTTAGAGAGATGAGATTGGCAGTTTTTTGCACGTAAAAATATAAGTTGCTTCTGCATTCCAGATGCTTTAGTGATACAAATAACTTAATAAATTTCAAAAAGATTTATCAGTTCAACATTAACCAGTTATAGGCACAAAAGGACTATGACCTTGTGATGGATTAGCTAGATAAGATGCTATTAAACTCAGTCTTTCTCTTAATTCCCATGTCTGTGAGATGGCAGGTAGTTCAAACCTTTTGCTTGTTAACATGCTAAGCAAATCCTCATGTTGATCATGTCAGAATGTAAAAAGGATGTAATTCTTTATTAATATTTTTCCTCCTAACTGTTCCTCAATGATGTGAAGATGCCCCAGTGTGACAGTGATTCATGTGCCTTGTACAGGTATTGATCTGTTCTGGCCAACCAGCTGCTGCTGTAAATGTTTTAAGTTTGCTTGTGTAGATGCTTTGGACATCCTATAGCTTAAATGACACTAGATGCCTGTGTTTAGGTCCCTGAATATCTTCCAGTGTGTCGCTCATTGATGTTGGTAGGAGACTGAATTTACAAGCTCAGAATTTCAAGATTTATTTGTGCAATAATTAGCTATGTACACCCTGAGTAATTACATGGCTAATCTTGATCTCATACCTTAGTCATGCTCTTGATAGTCTGTAAAATACAGGAGAAACATACATCTAGCATTACATTTGGTAACAGAATCTTTCCCTTTGCAACAATGAAGTATTTCAAACAGTCACTCTTCATTCCACAGGGTTAAGCATAAAATGCATGATGACATTATCGCTGAGCGAGAAGGAAAAGATGCATACCAGTAAGACTGTGTCAGTAGATGGCTAATACAGCAGAGGTTTCAATTTCTCAGTGAAGGGCAGGGATTACATTCTTTGAAACTACACAGATGCTGAGGAGAGCTTGAGTGGCTGAGGGAAAAAAATGCAATGAAGTAAAAACACAAAAGCTGATTTCTCCAACCATAGAAAAGATAATCTTCCAAAGGCATATAGAAAATAAAGTACAAAATTCTTTGTCCTGCCTTAATCTTTTCAAATAGCATACCATAATTTAGGAAATATACCTGCCTAATGAACCAAGTAGTGGTAGAACTGAAATGTGGAAAGAGCTCTGGGATTGTTTTAATGTTCTATTTTCTACCTTCTCTGTTTTGGTGCCAAAAGGGTTGAAGCACAGATCAGAAAAGTAAGTTTATCCCTGCCATCTCCCAACAGACAGTGTTTTCCAAGCTTGATCCATATTCATTTTTAAATGGGCATAAGAGCTTTTCTCTGTTTTGCATGAGTAACAATTGTCTCTGTCTTCAGAGGCAGCAACCACTGCTGCCATCATGACAGTAAAATTAGGAGACCTAGAGGTGAAATTCAGACAAAACTGTTTTGGGCGCATGTGGAGAGGACAGTTATTTTCACAAATATGGTCTGTACCTTTCTGGGTGGATGGGCAGAAGTGATCTCTTTCCTGAGGCATACAGTTTCTAAGTGAGGTAGGCCACTTCTAAACTCACCTGTCAGCTTTAAACAAGCTAATTTTCTTACTTTGCAGACTGAATTAAATCCACTGTGACTGGGCTTCCAGCTGAGGTACAGACACAGGCTGGACTGGAGGGGAAGACAGAAGAACTGTGGGTAAATCTGTACCTATCTTTCTGTTTGTTTTTCCCATAAGCCAACAGGATTCCTGGAAACATTGCCAGAAATATTTAGAAGCAGCAAATAAAGGATTTACATGCAATTTTTGTAAAGAATCTCAGATAACTTATGCTGCAGTTTGTCAAGTTCCATGAGCTAAAACAATATATCGAGCAAAGGAAGATGTAAGTTCAGCTACTCTGAGAGCATCTTGATGATAGCTGAGAAGACCTGCTGCAGGCTGAGATTTAACACACAAAGGCTGCCAGCTAGGGAATAAACACCTCCCCTTTCCAATTTTTTTGGATGGATTTTGAAATTTTTGGGTGAATCACTTCCAAAGATTTTGTATTATCTTCAAAAATACGTGAAACCAAAAAGAAAATACAATTTGGCAGGCAACCATGAGCCCTTTTAAAACACAGGCAAGCAACCACTCTTGGGCTGTGGATGCATTTTTCCCACAGAACCAAAGGCCTCAGTCATGGACCAGGCAAAGTAATGAATAAAAGATGGGAGAAATCCATTAAGTCATATAGATTGTTTCCAGAGTACAAGCTAGCTCAGTCTATATCTGAGAGCCCTACCCTATAGCACCTCTAACCAACCCCCAAGGGACCATCACTGGATCTCCTATTACTCCCCCCAGCCTTCCTTAATATTTTGGTCTATCTTTATTTATCTAACAGCTCCCTGCTGCATCTTCTTCTGTCAGAACAGTTATCCCTTTCTTTTTCGTCTAAAGACAGGCTGTCACCTCTTTCAAAGTGTGAAGAAAACAAAGAATTCTTAGTGATGGACACATTGACATGAGTTTGCAAAATAACATTCAGCAAAACCAAGCAAATACAAATCTGGCATGTGTAAGGAATTTCCTCATATAAAGGATGCAAGGTATTTTCCTGTGTATGCCTATTGCTGATATGATGAACAACTGATTCAGCTAATGTTTCTGTGTCCAGAGGTGACATAATGGACTGTATTCAATTTCAGAAAAAACCCAAAACTTCCCTAAACCCCAGCTTGCTAAAATGAAAGGATTTTGGAAATACAATAATAAAAATGGGCTTGTGTTACAAAGGAAAGGATGGAGGATTTTCTATTGAAGAACTTGCTTTCTTTTCAAGAAAAAATAGTAGCTGGTCACTTGTTACAACTGCTGGATTGGTCTGTTTCTTTTAACTTGTCTCTTCATACTAACTATTTTGCTGCACATTGTATGGAAATACCAGTTCCTGAATACATACTGTTCAACCACAAAATGACCAAGTCAAGAAATGTTTTGTTGTGTGGCTGTTTGGGAGGCAGTGTCTTGAGATACTTACATAAAGAGACTAATGGGAAGAGCACTAACAGAATGAAAGAAGGGAAACCTTTTTCTGTAGTAGAGCTTGGACAGGCTGTCTGTGCTCTTGAGTGACTAGGATTAACCACAGTGGCCTAGTCAGACAGATGAAGCTTTTATATAACAATGAAGAATCCTGTTCTGTCACTGAAGGGAGAGAGATGATGTAAGAGGTCTTTGAATCATTCTGTGATTCGCTAATAATATTTGTGTTTACTGATACAGTTGATTAAAGTTAATCAGGTGATGTACTTAGACCAAAGGCTTTGCTGTGAAATAGCAATTTTGAAGGTTCCTGACTGATAAGCAGAGATTAAAAAGTCTGATGATGAGCTATAGAAAGCCATCGGCCATGGCTTGTTTATGCAGCTCCCCAGGAAACACTCCAGTAGACTGATGACAAGACTTTACATGAGCAGGGTAATGAGCAGAGTATAGCTGCAATTCACAGCACTTCACTATTTCTGCTGTGCCTTAAGAATCAGAAAAATCAGAACAGGATACAATTTATTCTGCAAAGCCAAAAACATTAGCCTAAAGATCTCTCAAATATAATCCTAATGACACTTTACATTCATCTGATATGAATGATTTGATTTAGGCAGAATGAAAACAAAACAAAACAATCTTAAAAGCCACAGAACCTGCACTGTGGTTACAAATTAGCATGATCCCAAAAGCAGATAAGTAGTTGATTTGCTCCCAAATGTGCAAGATCTCAAAATACATTAATGGTGGGTGGGACTTTTTTAATCTTCAGCCAAGAGTTACTATTTTTCCTCCCTCTGCTACCAGGCAAAATGTGGCTGGACATTTTACAGTGCCTCATAAATAAAAGAACGCCAAAGGGACCTTTCCTCTTTATTATAGTAATCTACACCAAAACCATGGTCTGATTTTATATTGTAAATAAACCAACATATCTGGTTTCTAATTCCAGCAAGCTGAGCAGTTAGTTGTTAATGTGGCTGTGGAAAAGCATTTCATGCATGATTTAAGAAGCCGAGTGTAGATAATTGTATCTGAAATTATGCTACTAAAAATACAGCATAGTAAAGGAAAGGTCAAATACTGGCTTTTGAGGGATGGAAGGAGGTCCTTCATCATTTGTTGTATGCTATTTTTAAAGTAGTGTTGCTCAAATTTTGGGTTAGAACTAGAAAGTGGAAAAAAAAGGCTTCAAACAGATAATGGGTGGAAGAAATATGCACAAGTTCTATTTCTCCAGTGTGGGAAGTGACAAGGGAACATGAGTGGGCCGTAATACCTGACTGGATATGTTTATCTTAGCCAGGGAATTGTTCCCTACCTCTCACTGCTGGCAGTAGCTTGCTTCCTCCTAGGCAGAAGAATTGACTCAGGGCTGCATGAAGACTGACAGCCCAAAAAGTTGAGAAAGACTGCTTTGAGGGAAGACATGACTCAGAAGAGACTGGGAATAAGACCTTGAGTCTGGCACTGAGATGAGGTCCCTGCTCCCAGCACACAGGGGGCAGAGGAGGAACGTTGATGAAAAGGGAGAGACCCAAGACAGGTATTCCACGTGCCAACTCTGCTGTAAGACTGATGGCCAAAGCCTAAAAAAATTAAATTAGTCTCTCCACTAAAGGCAAATAAAGGACTACTATGCAAAAATTCCCTGAATGATGCAAAGTAGAAAAAGCTGTTTAAGCTAACACGCAAGCATGTATATTAGGTACCTGTGTTACCTGCCGTAGCAGGAATCACTCACCAACATGCCACGGTAAAGTGAGTGGCTGGCAGAGCAAGTGAGAAGTTGCAAAGAAGCATGGCAAAGCTACAAAAAGCAGAAAACACAAGCAACTTAGCAGCTGTTGAAACTTTGTCATGTTACCCAACAGGTTATATCAGTTACAGCCTGCTCCTTAAGTGATATCGCAAAGTGGACAAGAGTTGACCCAACAGTTGCCACATCAGAGAAAAACAGACAGCCTCTAAAATAGCTTGGTATTTGCTTTAGGCAGAAGGTGTTATAAATCATCCTGTTTACCCAACTTGTTGGAATTTTCTCCCTGCCTCCCCCTCCTTAAATAACAACTGTGAAGTGATCTGTGTTTGCAAGAAGGGAAGTCAGCTCATTCTGAGCATCAAGTAATTCAGATCAGCTATTCCAAGTTCCTGGGTGGAAGCTCAACTGGTGTGTTTGTTGTGATGTTCTTCATTTGAATGCAGTCTTTCCTGCTGCAAGTCAAACCCTGGCAGAAGGGTTGTACTAGAACCACAAGGCTATTACATAAAAGGGAGTCGTAACTCTCTCAGGCAAGTCTGGTCTAGGAGCTAACAGCTCTGGGTCCTGTGATGCATTCAGTACTTAGCAATATGGATCTCACCAGAGTGCCAGTAAAGGAGTTAAGAGCCTTAGTAACAATTCTGAGTCATGTTTGTCCTTTTCAGGTCCTGGTAATGACTTTAGCTACCATGCAGAACTGGGGCAGGAGTTTGGCTACGAGGAAACTGCTCCAGCCATGAAGTAACTATTCTTGCTATGCAGATTCCCATAGGCTATCTAAACTCCTTGTTTGCCTTTGGCATCTGGGAGCTACCTGCCATTTCATGCTACACTTTGGCCCTTTCTGCAGAAGCTACCCAACAGAGACTATAAACAAGATAAACAGCATCCAAATGATAAGCTTAAATTGGTCTTATTCTGCTATCGCCTATTAGAGCAGGTTCTATGCAAGGTTTATATGACTCTTGAGAGTAGGTAGGCAAGTGTGTCCATTAATACACAAATACCCTACTTCTAAAATAAATAAAGGCCATGTAAAAATGTTCCAGTCACACATCCACTCAGATCTGGATCTTTTGCCACATGTTTCATTTTTGTCCAAATTTTATCACTAGAGAGCAACTGGCTGCAGACTTCAAAGCACTTCCAACTTCCGTAAGTTTTGAAGTCACAGATGAATCAGAGAATCTGTATCTCTCTCATCTGGAGCAAGAAACATTTTAAATCCTGGTTTTAGATGTCTGTAAAACAAGGAAGGAATGGAACAAACTTGATGAATGTGATTTCACACAGCTATATTTGAGGGGAAAAGCAAAAGTTTAGGAGCACGTTAATGAGGTTTATCTACATTCTTTTAACTGATCTTTTCCATATTTCTGCTGCTTAACAATAATATTCTTGGTCTGAAGTTTCTGCTATTGTTGGTTTACTTAGCAATATTAAAACTGAAGCATTAAGTTAGCAAAACTTTCCTTTGTCTGAGAATTTTATTTATTTTATTAAGAACTACTGATGGAATGAAAGTAGACTTGAGCCATAAAGCTAAGTTCATAAAAGTTTATGTGCCCATTATAAGTCTAGGTCTGAACTTTAATGTTTCTTTATATTCAGCGAGGTGTCACAGGCTCTTATTAGCCTTTCAAGGTTTGATTAGATGCCAGTGTAATTAGAACATTCTTTGGCACATGATCATGCGCCTTCATGATCACAGGCTGCTCTGCATGCGTGCTTGTTACCATCACTCACCAGGGACTCACAAATGCTACACCATTTTGTCCAGCAATCTTAGAGACTTCTGCAAGCAAAGGACTGGTCTATTTTTTATAATGTTGACACTACTGTGAAGTCCTGACCAGCCACTACTGTGAACTTCTCTGGAGATATTCAAAACATATTTGAAGCTCTGCAGGTAGAAAGTCATTCTCCTCTTCCCTATGGTTCTACTTATAAATCTGAAGAACAATTTGCAGCTTCTGTATAAAGAAGCCTCAGAAACACTGATGGATTATAGTGTCAATGAGAACTTGGGAAATATGTGCTTTAAAAATCATATATGGCAGCAAGGACAGCTAGAATCAAAGAGAATAACCTCTCTGGTAAGACCACCTACAACATATTTCAGCTACAGAGATCCTTCATCTACTCCAGATGTAAAACCAAGTATAAGGTCAGGCTGGGTCTGTTTGTTGTTGTGTTTTTTTGTTTGTGTCTTGTTTGTTTTGGGACTTTCAAATTTAAATCTTTATTCAGAATTGATGACACATGTCCCCTCAAAAGAATGAAAAAGATGCTGGTGCAAAGCAGAATGAGTGCCTTAATTGCTGGGCCATAGACTGTCTGAACACTCAGCACCTTCCACTGAAGAATCGAGTTCTCCTAAGTGCATGTCCTAGCTCCTACACTCATGGACATATCCCTTCTCAGTTATTCACAATTTATTTGTTCCATGGGGAACAATGTAAGAGGAGAGTTTGTTTCATTTCAGAATATCCTATGAACCAATTAAGAGATCTTGATTTCATTCACATGTAAACAAGGCAGAGGATGGAGATAACTTGTGTTTTGCTTGCATCTATGCAGCAATCTATTCGTGACTCCATACTGTTCCACCGTGAATTTACTGTCACTAAGCAATGAATATAGAAACCTTCCAGCAGCTAAGTGTGGCTTACTATTTACAAAGTTTATTTATAAACTCATTTTCATGCAAGTATAAAATACTAATTCCATGGACAAATACACATTTGTTCACCGCTCTAAATTATATACATTGTATTTGCATCTAATATTCAGAGAAGTGCAAAGTCCACAGTGACGTAAAGAACATTTTTGTAAACTATTAGATGACAAGCTCTCAAAAGATATTAGTAACTGCAGATAATCTATTTCTTTGTACACTGCTGAAATCAAACATTTTTGCAGTAAAAGAACATACATTTCAGCTACATTCAAGTGATTATTTTATTACCATATATTATGTCTTACAAACTTTACTGGAGATGAGCAACTCTACAAAACCATACCTTAATGCAAGAGGTGTATTGCATGGTATGTGCAGGCATAGCAAAGGAGAACTAAGAACTGTAAAGAAAAGCAAGCTAAGACAACTTATACAAAAATGGAGAGTAATACTGACTTACACTGGGTTATACTCTTACTTCTAACAGACCTTAAGGGGTAATAGAGATCCAATTCAGAAACACCTGTGCACTGTAGGTACAGTTTGGTGCAGATCAAGAGTGCACTAATACAGTCAATGTTGTTGTACACATAAGATAATGCACAAAATACACTGATATGCATATAAACAACTAATTTAAGTAAGTAGGGCAGCACTGTTATAGTGCTGCATCCTTGGCACTTAGTGATAGGACAACATGTATTTGGTATTAACTAAATTCATAAGCAGGATATATACGGGTTTGTAAGATGTAAAACATACATTATCCCTTTCAACCTTCTGGTTTTACAGCATTTTTCTAATTTTCGAATTGAAATACAAACACAATACACTAGCTAGATATGGAAGACGTTTCAGACATTGGTTTAAAACAAAACCTTCAATAAAAACTGACTGAATAACAAATCCAAATGATATTAAAGAACTCTGTAACTGATGTCTTGTGCTAAAAACAAAATCTGAAACGTTAAAAAACAATTGCAGACTTGTAGTACAACCCACAATGTCTTTATGGGCTTCTCCTGATTTGTAATTGCTTCCTTAATATCCCTTTCATATATGGTAATTTCACTTAAAAGACCTGCTGAAGTTATTCATCTAGAAAGGTGTAACTGAATTAGAAGTTTGGCCTATCATATCATATCACATCACAGAGAATGGAAGAAATTATGCTCTTCTTCCAAGAAAGCATGTTTCAGCTGCAAAAGGATTCAAATTTTCAGTGACTGTCCTTCTATTAAAACAATATTAACAACCATCTGGAGGGAGACAATTTATTTTTTCCTGTTTAAAACAAACTGGCTAAATTGCCATTTTATATTATATATAAGAAATGTACTAAACTGTTCTTAACATATAATGATGTAACACTTTAAACTTAACTGGTTTAAAATATTTTACAAAGACATTTTATTATATATGAATTATACAACACACAAGCTTATGAAATACTTTGAACATATACACATTTCTGTATTTTTCACGTAATTACTATTTTGCACCAAACATTGGTGTCTGCAACTCTAACAATCCTGTCAGATAAAAACAAAACCAAACTCCAAAATGGTTTCGTGGATGTGTTGCTGCTGGGGTTTTGTTTCTGACTTGTCCCTCCCCGCCCCCCCAAATAAAACCTATTAAAAGGAGAATTTATCTAATGACTTTTTTCTTTTCCCAATTTCATATTTTGCACAAATCTCTTCAAATGGACAAACATACATAAAAACAATAACCTCTGTACTTTGCAGTGCAATTTGCTAGGGACAAAATTTAAACCAAAATTGACCCTTTCCCCACTATGAACATTGAAAACTGCAGTCAACGTCAATACCAATCACTACTTAAACTCCTTTCCCCCTTCTTTAAAATGCAATCCTTTTCAATATCCATTTTAATGAAAATATTTGCATAGAGCAGCCTTGTATTATTTCTAGAGAACATTATGAGCATTTTAACACAAGATAAGGCACATGTTTTTCAGCATTAATAATCTAAAATTAATCCTGAGGATCTGCTCCTCCCCCTCAGCAAAATCTGGTTTTTGTTATACCCTGTATTACCTGAAGAAAGCAGAACAACAGTACAGAATAAACCAAAACTCTTTATCTGAACTAAAATCAGAACATTAATAACTCCTGATAATAGTGTAACAAACCCACGGATAAAGAATTAAGTCACTCAAACAAATTATCTTTAGGGGTAAAAAAAAATGATACAGCCAGTAGCACTGTAGATGTTAGATGAAAGTTCATATAATAGGGATGACATTTATAGTGAGTTTGCTAAAATAAGCTCCCATCAGAAACAACATAGCTGAATTGTGAGGCACTTAAGGTTGACAAGAAAAGGAGGAATGCAAGGGGTCTGTTTCATAGAAAACCTGAAGTTGCATATCATATCCTTGTATTAAGCCTTCTATTAAAGTGCTAGAAATGGAGACTTAAACCAAAAAGATTTAAATATAAAATAAGTGATTAAAGAGCTTACTATGCATTAGAATTAAGTGCTTTTGATTCTCATGAATTCAGAGCTTTTTAATAGTTTTTTAAAAATAAAGTCTAGAAACAATCCAAGTGTGAAATCATCTTCCTTGTGCCATTGATGCTATTTGTAAAGTGCCCAATTATTTTCTAAACAACAAAACCATTTGCCTTATCTTATGTTGTATAGTCTGTAGTACATATGTAATCCATACTGCCATGACACAGTCAATCTGATGGAATACAGCACATGCATACTTTTAGTCTGAATTTTTAATTCCACCTGCCACTCTAAACAGCCAGGACTTGGATTACATATCCACTAGCATATAGTGCAACCAACCTCATATTCTCAAAATGTAATTTAGCTGTTACAGTCCAATGCTCAAAGATAGATTTGTCAAGCTTTTTCTCAGAGGAGCCCGATGCCCAGACAAAATCACAGATGGAGCTCTAGATCTGAATCACATAAATCCACTAGATGCCAAATCTGAGAAGGATCTGGGTTCTGTCGGATGATGAAGAGGCTGAAGATGTGTGGCAGTCTGTGAATTACTGATCACATCTAACTGAGAGGGATATGCTTCATTTACATTTCCTCCATTGAAACTGTTTTGGAACTGGGAGGAAAAAAGACAATATAAATGGTGAGTATGGGAAACCAATTTATTTTTAAAATTTTAAAAATCCTTCTAAAGACACAGATTTGATGAAATAATCTTAAAATACAAAGTATATTTAAAAAAAAAGACAACCTAAGAATGATGAGAAGCTAATTTGCATTAAAGCAGGGTCTAACTCACCAGTGAAACTTACCCATGTTGAAGTCAGCAAGAGTCCTACTTCTGGCTAAGTAAAGACACATAGCTATTACCTAAAGCCTAAGCCAGTTTCCATTTGTAAAAAGTGCAGTCTGACTGAACACTCCTAATTTCCACATCCAGCTGTAACATTTTAAAAGAAACCTATTTACATATTTTCATGTCTGCAATAGGATCCAGACTTTACAGCTCTTCCAGGAATGCACATGCAGTCCTATCAGCAAGCTGAAGTATACTGCATTCAGTCCACAGGCTGAGCTGTCATAGGGTGGGCTTCTTTGACAGACAGTCTTCATATTGACAACGGCAAGTAAGTGCTATGAATGGCTTTCATCAGTCTTGACATAATTGTTCACAGGATTATTTTAATCATCTGACATAATGCTTGCTGTCATGCTATGGAAAAGTCACTTTATCTACAAAATACTCCAGTCATGCAAAGAAAATACAACAAAGTATTTTAAACATTTCCATCATCTCTTTGTGAGTAGCTTATATCGTAAGTACTCATTCATTCAAGGTTTGCCCTTAAAAACACAAACTATGCAATCATTCATTCATCTATCAAAACACGTTGGGTTTTGGAAACATTTTTCCTTCTATGTAAACATAGAAATTTGACTAACTGCACAATTCTTCAAAGTTTTAACAACAAGAATATAGCCATTTGAATTACTTTTTTAATCAAAGCTGCCACACTTTTAAACCGCTACAATAACATAAGCTAGGATTACTTCCCAAAGCAGCAGATTATTGCCAGGTTCTTCATTAACAAGATGAGAACACTTGTTAAAATTTTTAAGTTCTCCATACAGAATCCAGTGCTTAGCAAGGTTTCTCCTGCTTATTAAAGGAATACCAACCTTAAACATATAATCAAATTATCTACGGCTTTTCTGCCCTTCTCCATCACTGAAAGTGTTTTTACAGTACTTTGGCTATGATTCTATCACAATTACAAGTTAGGCAGAAGGTCAAGGCAGATGACCACAATAGACCCTTCTGGCTTTCCAATCCCCTAGTCTTTTTTGGTAGAAATCAATGGGAGTTAGCAGGCCGAGGAAAGGATAGCAATCAGGGCTTGCGTAGCAACGTCTGTCCTCTCTCCAGACTCCAACAGCTGATAGGGATGTCAGCGTGCTAAATCCAGCCACAAAGACTGCCCTACTTTGGGTTGGCTGTGACAACATACGCTTAGACAGTTGTATCCTATCTGCTTAGTTGCATCTTTACTAAACTTACTGATTACTAATAAAATAAAACCTTTTATTATCATAAGCACTGATACATTCTCCCTATTCACAATAAAGAAATTTATATTATTTGTCATCATGGCTTTGGCATAGTGATATTTTACAAGATTACTTCAAATGCAGCAGCTCTACTTCTAGCTTACTAGTTCCCATGGGTTCACAAATTGATACAAGACTAAGCACAAGCTCTGTAATGTAAGTATATATAAATATAAGGTTATCTTTCTCTCGAGCAATGACATTTCCAAGTTAAAAATGTTTCTACATTAAAACATTTCTCAATGTAACAACTTTGGTTTACATAGTTTTACTTTGCCCTCAACCTGTGAAAATGCTCATTGGCAGATATGACTAGAGGTTAAAACTGAGTACAGGCTGATACAAGAGATTTTGTTTCATTTGAACACTGTAGAGCAGTATGGGCTGCAAAAGTCAATGCTATTTGGTTTAGGAACAACCAGTCTCTTCCGACCCCCCACTGCACCCAGTTGGCCATCTATGATCACTTTTACAAAAGGGGTTGGGGGAATAATCCTTCCTTATCTTATCAAGAAGCATGCTCCTCTTTTAAGCTCATTTGGACAAATGTTCAGCAGCTCTTTTTAGAGGTAAACAGGGGCTAATATGCACAAGGGTAACATCAGATCTGCAGCAGGCTTCTGCTTACACAATGCTATCCAGATCCACACAGCACAGGTAAACCATAGCAAGAGGGGCTGAATTTGCCTCTGACCAGCTTAAGTAAGGATAACTTTTCACAAAGTAGCCTTTGTTGTTTTTTTTTTTGTTTGCTTTTTTTACAACAAATAAGCTAAAACCAATATTATTGCATCACAGCATTCTAGTAAATATGAAATCACAAACATTCATTTATTGCATTCAGAGATGCTTAGTCATGAATCAGTAAACTTTTTACAGGTAGGTAAGAAGACAAATTAAGCAAGAAAATAAGAAGGGGATGTAACAAAACCAATTAAGGGAGCGTATCAACCAAATAATCTACAAAATAAATGTGTTTGAAACCAATCATTAAAAAGAAATGGAATTGCTTCTGCATTGGCTGTTCAAAACGGAAGCATCTCATCACTATAGCTTCTGTGAAAGAAACAATTCTATACTGTTATAGGGATGAACTTGGATGACCCCAAAACTGCTTTGCAACCCTATTATCAAGCACTATGAGGGACTAATAACACTGACCACAGTCAGGCAACATACAGCCAAGCACTGTGCAAGCCTGCACACTGCAGTTTGCCAAAGTCACTTTGTGCTATTTCAGCCCCGGGGCACTCGGGCAGAAGCTATTCATCTTGCTGAACTGTCCTACATTTTAGCTAAATTTCTGCAATTCTGCAATTATATTTTTTCCACTAGTGAAGCAGTTTTAAAAAGGATATGTTTTGTATTTGTATTAAGCATACTGAGAAGCTGAATATGTGCTACTTGCATTCCTCACCTCTGTCTTGTATAGGTTAAATGCCAATTAATACTTTACTAAAATTAAAGTACACTTTTAGAATCAAAAAAATATTGGGCCTCTGTACTTCAGCAACATTAACAGAAATAAATGGTACAATTTAAAGTACTTCAACAAAGGTTGTTCAGAACCAGGAGCTGCTTTAGTAATTGAAACCGTTCATTTCTAAGTTAATTTCACCTATGAAGAAGTGTGCTTAAAACTGTAGTTTGTGCTACAGCCAGGCTCCTCTCTTCTACAGCTTTTATTGTGTGTTCTCCTTCACACAAAGTGGAAAAGGTCCAACTTATCTACTGTAAATATAATGTTTTCCTGCTCTTTTGTCTTCAGTAGACAATTTAGACAGCAGCTTGAGGAACAAGCTGACTTTCACTTACAGCAATACGTAAAAATATTTTTTCAGTACCATTGTCTCTTGAAATGCAATAGTTCATAATATTTTATGCTATTTATGTGGTAATATTATCTGATACATTAGACAATCCTAAAATCAAAGAATATGAGTAGCTAGAGCACACTATACATTTTAAAAACAAGATCTTTTTTTCCTGGATCCCTACAACATATTTTGCAAAAATCAATGTGCAAAGTATTGCTGACATTGTTCCACGCTTCTAAAAAAAGTATATAAGCAAATTCCAAGCTTTTGAACAATCCGTTTTTCCTTGGCTCCTACTGGGAAAGTTACTGGATGGTACAAGAGACTAGTTCACTAAGCCTTGCTTTAATACTGCAAAAGACAGCTACCAAGGCTGTGATTACATGTACATAAAAACTTGACCAAATGCAACTCTCTTCTATCTAATGAACAAATAAAGCGAGGACACTCACACACTGCTAACCTATCCATTTCAAACTTAGTGATTCAATTATGACAACCTCTGCAGTCACCCAAACCAGTAAAAACATGAGTCGAAATGCAAGCAATGTAGCAATACAGCAACGCTATTTACCTTACCTTGTTCGACAATGTTTGTTCACTTGTCATCATAGGATCATATTGCATTTGATCCACGCAGCTGGGCTGTGTCTCTTGTGTGCACTGGTACATAGAAACAGCACCTGCATAGCATGTTTGGGGAGCTAGCATAACTGACTCAGAGTTTATCCCACACTCATGATTTTCAGGGACTTGCTGTAAACAACTGAGAAAATCCTCCAAGTTGGAAGAAGAAGAATAGGTTGATCTGTCAAAACCCTCTACAGGGAAATCCATTTGAGCAAAATTAGAGAGCTGCGGCATCATTGCTGTGGGTTGCTTGTAAGGAATAAACTCTTGCCTACATGCATAAGGGGAAGTGTTTACTTCTGATTTGTAAGAGAACTCTGATGTAGTGGCATGCATGCCAGGGAATACATACTGCTGGGGTTGCTGCTGCGAGCAGCTAAAAGTCATGCTGGTGTCAGAGCTCCAGTTTGTGAACATCCCATTGACTTGCATATGCTTCATCTTTTGACAGAGCTGCTGCTGCTGCTGTTGGTGCTGCTGTTGCTGCTCCACAAGCTGTTTCTGGTGCTGATGAAGTTGGTGTGGATCTAACTCTTGCTGTACCAAGCAACCTTCATTCTGGACCAGGGTCTGCTGCTGGTTACAACCTGAATATAAAAAGTCAGACTTATTTAGGGAATCCTGAACATAAGTCAGGATTTCATCAGTTATGTCAATGTCCCCGATATCATCCACACCAGATAATTCAGTTTTAAAAAACTCCTCATCCTGCTGAATACACTTTAAATCTTCAAAGTCAATACCCAGACTTTTCATGATGCTGTACAAATCACTGGTTTTGTTATCTTGAAAGAGTGCTGCACTGTCTTCAGGAAGTGGAATAGTACTGTCCTGGGAACACTCCATTAGCTCCTGTTTGAGAACATTGTGATTTCCAGCGGGTAGCAGATTATCTGTCCAGCTGCTGCTGACAACACCACTCAGTTCATCCCTACTCTCTGAAAAGAAGTTCCTCTCAAAGGAAAGTTTATGCGATGCAGGAGGGCAGAGATACACAGACTCATCTTGCCTTAACATGACACCTAGGAGGGAGTTTGGATCCACAGAATCATTGTGCAGGGTTGCTTTGGCTCCTTTTCCCGTCGTGCTTTTATTCTTCATCTGAGAGGGATCCATAAGGCTCGACATAGGGAAAGATACCTCATATAACACAGCCTCACCAGTGGCAAACATGAAGGGCAACTTCATGTTACGCTTCCTTAGATGTTCTGCCCCTTCTTCATCTCTGAAAATAAACCAGATATATAGCATAATGCTGCAGCACTAAACACCTACTGTAATCTTTTTGTACTCTGGAATTAATATTAGAAAATGAACTATTCTACTTGTAGGCATTTTTCAAATTCCTAGCTATTCCAGCTCAACTTGGGTGAGTTAAACCAAGAGGCAGATTATGAAATAAGGAGCTTACGACTGTAATACCACCTTTACATATTACATTTGTAATTAAATCTAGATAGCATACACCATTTTCTGTGCATTATGAGCTGAAATGAAAATAAGTGGGCTTTGTTCCATGCGTTATGTTTTTCTTGGCATAGCAAGCAAATGAATAATTCAATACTGAAATATCTCTCTCTCCATTTTACAGATTCCTCAGTGAAAATTATTTGACCTGTATCATGATGCTGAATTCCATACTTTATTAATAGAACTTATTTCAGCATCATAAAGCACTTAGTTTCTTTATGCTATCCATTGTTTCTTTTACTCAACTGCAGTTGGATTTCTTAACTTTTGCTAATGGGAATACAGAATTAAAAACAGATTGGATGGAAAAACTTTGTGCTTATACTGCTGCTCTTACTCTTTTTATGAAATCAAAATGTCTGAAGTTTTACACAAAAAGAACTATGCTACATAAGTGCTGAAATATCAGAAGTCTTTTCAAATTTTGTTAGAATATTAAAAGAGGTTTTCTTTTTGGAGTTCAGGATTTAAAGGGAGTTTATTTAAAAAGGAAGAATTCCTTTCTGAAGCCCAAAATTGCTCAGCTTGTGAAGCATACTGTATCACGCAGTGATGACTTACGTGAGAGGTCTTTGTGTGGCAATGATGTAATCTGGTCTTCCGTTCTTGTAGACAAGACGTGCATTTGCCTGTACCCAGGCCCATCGATTTTCTTTGGTTAGAAGCCTAAATACAGTCATTCCACTCTCACCTGTCTTCATCACTAGAGTTAAAGAATAAGCACACCATTTACTGTCCAGTGAACAAAAAAAACTGAATATGTAGCATATCATGAAAACACTCCCATTCGTAAAGCAATTTTACAGATCTCACCCTCAATCATTCATTTCTGTGTGGCACTAATGAATTAATTCCTAGTAAAACAGGATGATCAATCATTTTGAGACATCTACCTTAATTTACTGGTAAAATAAAAGCCCATCTGCAAGCAATTGTAAGATATCTACTACAGATTAGCAACATTCTATATGGAGCTTCATGCAGTACATTTTTGTTGTGCATTGCTGAAACCACTGCATTTCAAAACAGAAAAATTACATTAAAAAAATTAGGAAAGTTTAAGAATCCTAACAAAAAAAACCCTTTGCTACAGGAACAGACTGCCCAGAGAGGTTGTGGAGTCTCCTTCTCTGGAGATATTCAAAACCTGCCTGGACACATTTCTGCGTGACCTGGTCTAGGGAATCCTGCTGTGGCAGGAATCCTGCTGTAGGGGGACTAGAAATCAGTAAAAAAGATGCAGCACCAAAATATCCTGAAGATACTTCTGTAACTTCCAAAGACAAATATGTTACAGCTAGCCAAAAAAGTAAAAAAAGAAATCTACTAAACAGTTACACATCAGATAGCTGATACTTCCTTAGCTTAAAACATTATACTTCTTAAGTTGTTCCACAAACCAAATCAAGTTGCCAAGAATGAAAACCAGAAATTTATAGGACACTAGTGTGCTAAATCAGAGAATAATTTCTGTTAAAAAAAAAAAAATAAATCTTACAATGACATCAAAAAAAATGCTTTATTTAACTTCCTAACAGGAAAGCTGTCTTTGAAAAAGTCCGTTTGCCGAAAGGAAGTTGTTGAACTAGCAGAAGTTGGGTTGAGCAGAGAAGGAAGTGAGAAGAGCAAGATGTGACAGAAATCAGAATATATGACTTAAAAGGGTCTAAATAGGAATATTAAATATTTCTTTATAGAGCATAAAATTTTATAGAGAGTAAAATATCACACGAAATGAATGGTGTACTTTTTGTTAACAAACATTTAAAAAAAACCCCACAGTAGTATTTTCTTCAGTATGAATATATGATGTTATATATGATAATATATGATAAGAAGTTTTGATTTTTCAGCCCTGCTTAGGGAATGAAGCTTACTTCGGACATGATTTTCAGCACAATAAAGCATATCAGCTGCATGAATAAACTGGTATCCTGTTCCTCTCATACACAGCTCTGCTTCAGTGTATCCCAGGACAATCTTTCCTCTGGAATGTAAAAACGAAGAATTGCAACACTGCTGATGAACCAACGAATGACAAGCAAGTTAATTACAGGTCGAACATTTCAGACACGTTAACTATATTTGGTTGCAATATAAAGTATGCAGAAGCAGGAGAGTTCTAATAAAAAATGCAGTTAACAAATCATGTTACCCCAGTTGCATTTAGAGACTAGGAAAATTATTACATAATTAAAAAAAAAGAGTATGGCTACAGTTCAGCTGGACTCTCTTTTGGACATGTTCACTTATAGCAAGCACCTCCCTTTTATTCCAATGAAACACACTGTTTAGCCCTATTTCATAGCATTTCACCTGTAGGTGCTTGCTTGTAGAACTAAGTATGGGCTTAACTTCAGATAACTAAAACTTCTTGCCTAGGTTAGTATTTTTAGTAGCATAATATTCAAAACAGCATTTATCTCAGAGTTACATCCCTTTTGCCCTTGCATTTGCATTTAAAATTTCTAAGATATGCCTCAGAGGAGTACTGGCAATAGAGTCATGTTTGATCCTGGCAGCTAAAATTAAGAGAACTTTACTAGAGGTCAGGGAGATGATAGCATTTGTGCAAGTGCTATGAGATACATGCTAGAATGAAACAGTCAAAAAGAGACTGAAACGAGATTTGGAACAAAGAAATAGAGATCCAAAAAGAAGGGAGAGAAATGGAAGGAAAAAGTACAGACATGGAATGATATATGCCAAAGTGTAAAACGTGGAAAAATTTAAGGTTTCAAGTGAAGTATAATGAAAAATACCAGACATGAAAGTAAAGCCTCTCTTTGAATTTTGTTAGCTTTTACTTGTATCAGTTTATAGAACCCAAGAAAAATATTTTGGTTTTCAGTAGAGAGAATATAAAGTAATTTGACTCGACATTAGCTTATAAATAGGCATGGAAATCCATATGAGAGATTCCACTGAAAATGAATCTGAAAGCATTATCACTCAAAAATAGGAGGGAGGAGAGAAGGAATGAAGAAGCCCAGAGGCTTTTCTTGTGATAAAGAAGCATCTTAATGGGCTTCTTGCCATGTTGATGCATAGTTACATTATGTTGATCTAGTAATGCAATAGTGTTTCCAGTTTTTTAGGTAAGGAAAAAAATAGCTTGGAAATGGGTAAAAGACATACTATAAAAAAGGACTTAATGTCTTTACTTAGAAGTAACATTTTCATTGTAATTTATATCTATTTGAACTGAAGGAGAAAATATTCCTGTAGAATAAAATGAAACATTTGCTCTATTAGTTCTAAAACCAAGTATCACCCAGATTTAAACATTAAAATTTTCTTCCCTAATTCATTGGTATTCTGTAATTGGGTTTTTGTTGGTGTTGTTTCTTTGTTTTTTCCCTGAAGAGAAAAATTCTAACAGTTCCTAATCAATCATCAGTATTGACTGAAACAGTAGACAGCTTTATGTTTCAAATACACACTTGGAAACTAGCTCATCAGCAAATTTTTAGAGTATTTTGGAGAGTAATTTACACCTACTTTGCATCACAGCCAGTAGGTGTGAAATCCAGTTTGTGTTTAGTTCTGAAGATGAAGTTTTTGGTTCGTATCTCAAGGATAGATGGTGGCTGCAGGGGAGTAGCTACTGCAAACAGAGCAAGCTGTGGAGACAAGGTAGCACCATCCTTCCCTTTCTTGTTTTGCCCATGGAGATATTTTAATCGTCCTTGAAAATTCATAGCCTTAGGATGAAGAAGAGAATAATTGTTATATGCTATAGATATTTAAGAGTAAGATATTTGTTACGTAAAACATGTTTATTTTTTTAAAGACCCATAAGATTCAAGCTTTGTAGCATGGCTTATACAGAAGTTGAAGAAGTGGTGGTCTGGTGGTTAGGATTCGGCGCTCTCACCACTGGCACCCAGGTTCGATTGCCAGTCAGGGAAGAATCCTGCCCTGGCAGGGGGGTTGGACTAGATGATCTTTCGAGGTCCCTTCCAACCTCTGACATTCTGTGATTCTGTGAAGTTAGTTAACACTGCATGTCACTTTGAGAACTCCTAATAAAGTCCCTGCAAAAAGTACTAATGGAAACATTCTTTAAAAAACCTAACCCAAATCATGTAACAGCACATGCCAACTGGATCTTTGAATATGCTAATGAACATTGCATTATACATACATACCACTAACATAACTATTTCTTGTGCTTTTCTGTCAGTATGCAAATGTGTGCAACAGCAAAATCCTATATAAACAACTCTCTTTGTAAAAAGTCATCTAGAGGGTGATTAACTCATACTTCTTTTAAAATCTACAGTGCTGACAAACTAAAAGATGTATTAAAAAGAGCAAGCACAGACTTACCCAAGTAAGGGAAAACTATGGTTCTGTTAGTTGTTGTGACTTACTGCATCTCAAGATACTCAACAGAAAATAATCTTTGTAATGCTTTTTTATCCACAATCACACAGTACTTTCTAAAAGTACTGAGTACTACTTATTCATACTTCGCTGAGGAAACTGAGCCATGAGAAACAAGAGAACTTTCACACGGTTGTAACAACATGTTGAAGAGGACACATTCAGTGTCATTAACTGAAACATACTGGTTCAAGCAGCTCAGCTATCTATGAAGACTTAACATACAAAGCATGTTGCTGCACATATTGTAAGGATACTGCCTATTTCCAACTTGCAAGCATATGTGGAAGTTTTTGCATAACTCCATACTCACCAGGAAACCAGATGAATTATCCAACAGGCATCGTAACCTGCAGATGAAATTTCTTTCCATAAAGGAAGAATTCTCTGGAGGAAGTTGGTCTGGGTTATAATAGGTTGCTGGCTGTGAAAAACCATTATCTCCTACAGGAAAGGATTATTTATAAGGATTATTTTTAGAAGAACACCTAAGGAAGGCTATCTATAACAAATCATCTTCCGTCCCATAAACAAAGCATTAGGTCATGACCTGAGCAAGAACAATGTAAATGGGAAACATCCTCAGAACCTATACTGATTATAACACTAGGTTAATTATCAGCTTTTCTGATGAGATTATGTTTTACAGGCAACAATACTTAAAACTGCATGGAATTTATGGCTTTTTCAGTGGTGGGTCTTTTTGCTTCTTGTTTTGGTGGTTGGTTTGTTTAATTTATTTGTTATGTTTGTCAATGAATCAGTTGCAGACAGCAGAGTTCTCAGCAGAGAGCACACCCATGTCTGCAATGCAGGACCTGCAAAAGGCAGAGTAACTGGCATGGTATTAACCTTTTTGAACTGTTACTTTCCAGTTGTAGCAAGGTGAAAAGAAGCATCTTTAGGAAACCACAAGAATAAAGCTGTGTGTCAAACAAGTAAATAACACTTGCTAGTTTTAACTTCTCCATCAAATAATGTCATTTCTGCAATCTGCATATTAAACATGAAATTGTTGAAGTTTTAAATCAAGTTGTTTTATGAATGGTAGATTTATAAAAAATAACAGGCTTTTTCTGGATTAAAAAAATCTATAATCAAGTAATACAGTAACAGAGAGCTTTGCCTATGTGTTTAAACAACTATCGTGCAAAATGGAGCTTTACAGTTGTCTCAGCAGTTTTGTTGTCAGTATGAGACAGGCATATGCTTCATATTACACGTCACTATCTGTACCTACACATCTATGTTCCAACATATAAGCTATGTGTTTCTCCTTACTTGTTTCTCAATATAGTGGGTTACTTAGGCATCAGTCAGTAACATGACAATCTGATGCTCTAACAGGCATACCATTCTTTTATTCCTCTTCCCCTTTTATTCCCAAGAGAAGTTCTGATCTATGTGGCAGCCTGCATAGAACAGTGACAGATGTGGAAAAGTAAAACTCTTTCACAAGGAGGAATATGCTATTCCATATATTAACACTGTAACTAATACATTCTTAGTCATGGAATGGATCTATCAGCCTGAAGAGGTTAAAGAAGCTGTCAGGGCCCAATTGTCTGCTGGCCTTCCTAAGCTAATAAATTTGATGCCATGTTCTGTAACCAGGAGTAGCAGACATAAAAGAGATATCACTACTTCAGAGAAATCACTTTCTCATTAAAGATGAGTTGTATAACTGAGGGTGAAGACAGAAGAATCAAACTTCCTTGTTTCTTATGTCACCCAAAGCAACTGTCAACTTCTGACTGTCCTACTTGCAACATAAACATGTAAGATTACCTGCTTTGCTATTTATCACAAGACTACCAATCAGACATGTGAGACAGTCACTTATGCTCCAAATTAAAGCCTTCCAATTTAAAGCATACTTAGTATATGAATAGCAGTATGTATTTAAAGTGCAAAAACCCAGTAATTCCCACTATTGGCTAAACATATCCATAAAATTCAAGAAGGTTTAAAATATGTTATTCCTTTATTTGATCATTTAAAATAATCTAAACTTTTTACATACATAAATTAAGAAAAAAAAACAAAGCAAACAACAAAAACACCCCAAAACCCCGCAAAAAAACCAACCCAAAACCTAACAAAACACACACAAAAAAACCCCTCACCCCCTAATCAGACATGCAAACACTTAAGCTGGCTGCATACTCACCTTGTACGCTTGGTCCAGAATCTGCAGACTGGGCAGGATTTAATGCCCAATGTAGCTGTCGTTGAAACTCAGGTCTGTCTTCTGTGTGAATCAATTCAAATACACTCTGGTGTATAATATCAGACTACATGCAAAAAGGAAGAAGGAAGGAAAGTAACAGATTAAGAAAGTTATATGGCAACGTGATAAAAGTTGTTTGGTTGACAACATTGCTATGGATATAGCACAATCCATTTTCGTGAGGGTTAAAAACATACATCTGCATGCATGTGGAAAAACTTTGCAAAACAATTTTAGCAGCATAGAGAAGAATTCAGTCACACTCACGACTGCAAACATCAAAAATAACAGTAAAAATTTTTCTACCTTAGAAAAAAATAACATCATATCAAGTACCTGCTTCTATCTAAGCAAGCTTGGAACTGTTATGAACTAGTTTTGTTTAAATCATTTAATTTTACATACTGGTAAATAAAGTATTTGCCAGCTGGTATTTGGACCTGACCCATTCTTGGTGCTATAGGAATACAAAAGCAGCCAAAGACCCTGAAACAAAGAACTTTCAAAACTAACCCAAGTAGACTATGAATACTGATACTGTTTGCCTGAAAGCTTTGTCACTCTTTTAGGATGCATTAAAATCAGTAATTATTAAGCTGTTATATCACCACCAAATCTACAGTTAGGAATGCAATCTAAATGGCAAAGCTGTAACAGCCAGGATCTTCTGAAAGAAATTAAGGGTAAAAAACCCACCCAAAATATTCAAGAAAAACCTCAGTCAACTGATATAAGTTGCCTGGTTTTTGCATGGATCAAAACCCCAACCATTATATATACATAAAATATTTAAAATAAACCATAGATCTGAAGAAATTTAGATAAGCTGGCAAAATTGGAAGCCTAGCTGAAGTTTTTCTTTGATGAATTTCACAAAAGAAACAGTACTTTCCAGAATAAATTGCCAGAAATGCTAATTTTTGTAACTTTAACACTTCACTTCTGTATCATGCACTTGATTTATTGGCATTACTATAAAAATTTTATGCCCAATTTGTTTTCCAAGCTTTTTTTTCTTCATTCTCCAACAACGAAAGAATCTGTAACCCTAGGAATAATAATGTTTTGTTTGGAATACTTTCTTTTGCAAAAACATTCCCCAATCTCTTATCAGTTAGCTAAAACTGCACACTAAGCAGAGTTTCCCCCTATTTTTAGACAGCAACTGAATCTATGATTACCAGTCCCTGAAAATGTAAACTGATAACCATAGTTAAGCTTCTATTATTTTAGACTAATCCCAGAAGTTCTCTAAGGAAGGCAACATAGTCTTTACTCCTTTGGTACCTAGCTTGCAAGCTGAAGGAAGTTAGACCTCTATGATGTGCACCATAAATTGCACACAACAAATACTTGTTTTGAAATAAATAAGTAAATAAACAAATATGAACAAGAGAGCACTAAAATTCTAAAAATAGTAAAATCACTCAGTTGATACATAAAACTTCAAGCTATATGGAGTTAATTTTGTATGAAAGGTTTCTATTAAAATAATTACCTTCCCATTGAATGATGTCTCAGCATCATAAACTGGGTAACACTACAGTATACATTTCAAACAGTTGTTCCAGTAAAGACTAATTAAGTGTGAAAATATCCTATCTTGCCTAATTCAACTTTGGAAATTATATTCCTGTTGTGCTTGGCCTGAAGTCCCATTTCATGAAAGCTGACAGAAAAGTAGTATGGTTTCAAAGTAATCCATCCCAAAGTACCTAACTGAGATTTTTATTACACAAACTATCAGACCCTAAATATGAACACTGATGTCCTCTGAAATTAAGCAAAATCTCTGCAAAAATACAGAGTTAAAAATAAACTTACTTGTTGGAAGCCCAAGTAGTCTTGAATAGTAGAAGAGACGTAAAAAACCAGAGCATCGGCCGTAACAACTAATACAAAACCATTTAATGCCTGGGGAGGAAACACACAATCCCTCAGCTTCAGAGACAAAAGTCCAGATAATTCTTGTAGCTCTTAAGTCTACCTATACCCTAATCTCCCAATAAAATGTGAAGCATGCAAAAACATATTGTTATCGAACAGCATGAACAGAAGGATTTGTCATTGCATCTCTCTACAGTATGTGACAATAAAGAAAACTGCACCTAATTAAAAAAAAAACAAGAAATGTCCTTTTGGAAAATTCAGGTGAGAAGTCAAACCCTGTTGATGACTTGTAATTACTCTTGATTGTAGGAGATGAGGGATAGTTACATGAAAAACTAAGGTTTATCTAGTATTCACCCTAGTTCACAATGCTTGTGTGGCTCAAGACCTCAGTACCCCAGCTGCCCTCAGCACAAATGGGAGCCATGTCAGAAAGCCATTCCCAAAATCTGTTCTATTCATAGTGCAGACAGGCCTAAGTGGACAGGAAATCAAGCGATCAAGATCTCCTATATAGTCCAAGAAAACATTTTATAGCTTACTTAAAATAGAAAACCTCTGCACAAGCAGACTGTTGCAAGTAAACAATGTTTATGAAGAGATTTCCCCTTCCATGAAGCAGCAGACTAAGTGGCTCCTTACTCAAAGTCACGCAAAGGGCATTTATCTGAACTCCCAATCAATATGGTTCATGGCAATTGTTGTGATAGCAAACAGTACATTTGTGACTTGGCAGCTCATCTGAAAGGTGCTGATTTACTTCTATGGATTTCAGTCAAGATTTAACAAAAGGCTGTCTCGAGGGACTGAATTAAGTATATTGTGCCACTTAATTTCCTCAGCTGAATTCAAAGCAAAATTTGGCCAGCATACTCAAAACACATTTTTTAGAACTCTTCATTATGCCAAATTACTGTAACATAGAAAATGTAAAGTAGGTGCAGGATATCTCCTATATTTTATTGTAACAACATAGTAATATATTTTTATTATCAACTAGCATCATTCTTCAACAGATATTAACTCTCAGAGAACCATACTATGGTAACCACTATAGTTCCTTTTCCATATTTTGAAGAGATAGGGGTTTACTATTTCTTGTTCTCTTACTAATGCAGTCTAATTAGGTCAAGTTAAATATCTGATTAAATGACTGGTCTTTAAATGCTGGGAATCACTCCTATTTGATGTACAGAAATTTCTTAATCTTTTCTCATAAACTGTCGTGAGCTCTATAAAAAGTCTTTATGTACGTTTAGTGAACTTCACCTGAATACAGAATGAGCTAAAAAAACCCCAATAATTTGAAATTAAACAGCAAAGCCAAGCCAAAAAAATCTTGAGTGGTTACACAGAATTCTTGGTTTTGATGTTCACAGTAATTCCACAGTAGCAGAATGCCGCAATGGCAGGTGCTCGTGTCCTCTCCTGACCTACTCTGCAGGGCATTTCACCTCAAGAGGTTGACATAAAAAGTCTGCAAGCTGCAGCATCTAAATCTGGCTCACATGTTAAAATTGATTATTTTGCTCTGTTTCATACAAAGCTAAATACAGCTCCTGTATCTGGAATTCAACCCATTTTACAGTGGCTCTGGTAAGCAGTTCATCTTGATACCAGACTGTTACTGCAAAAACCTGATGCCAAAAATCCTGTAAAATCGAAGTTGTTTGCCCCAAAATCTAATGCAACAAATTACTAGAAGATCCTTAAAACATACAGGTATCCATCCAGGATATATCAATAAATAGGAAATTGGTTCTGATGGAAATTTTGGAAAAATGCAATTCTAAAATAATTATCTTTAAAGGCATAAAGAAATTTCTCAGTGAGTTTATTTTCTGGAGCTCTGGAGACAGTATTTGTACCTCTACAAAAATAATGTCAATGTTCCTAATATAAGGCAATTACAGAACTGTTAGTTATTGATAAGAATTAAGGTGTTTTAAACATTTCTTAGAGGCTGTCTTGCATTTCAAATCATAAATTTGCTTGGACTGTAATAGACTATGTATCTAAACCAAGAATTGGAATTATTTAAATAAGGAGATACAGCTTAATTTTAAGCTTCTCAATATACTGAACTGGGAGAACAGATTCTGTGTTAGAAATTAAAGATAATTTCCTGTTTGTTAGGAAACAAGAAAAAGCATCTGATGAACAAGTAAAACCAAATACAAAAAATATGGTATATATTCATATCACCTTTGTGAAAAACAGACAATAAAAAGGAAATGTTGATTATCAGATATAATTTGTGGAAACCTGTGTGATATAACGGACTTCTTAGCTTAGATAAAATTTTTACATCTTACTGATGCTCAGTATCTTCTAGAAAATTCCCTCTTTAATCCCTCATCATTTCTTACATTCCCCAAGAAAACTATCTGCATATTCATTCTCACTGAAAAAAACCAAGAATTCAGTTAATTTACTTTCTTCCCAAAGGAGGAAGAAATTACAGTGTATCAGCCACTTCAGTTTCATACTACAAACAGTTTGCTACAGCAGTTCCCTCATATAGCCTTCCATTCATAAGTCATAAAAAATTAGCTAGATTTGACATCAAACAGATGCCTCCAATATAAACCACATACTCTACCTTTTTACATAATTCCTGTTTAAAAGCAAACTGTTCACCTGCAGTAACTGTGTAACAGTTCTTTGGTATGCTTTATTTAGGTTAGAAAATTACATACATGTCCTAGTTTTTCAGTCAGTTAGGAAGCAATTTTCAACTAGCATTAGAACAGCTGCCTTGTGGGATTCTTGTAGAACTTCTTTTCTTTCGTTTCTGCCCTTTAAATTAACTTTGTTCTAAGCAAACCACTGGCTCTGACTGATAATGATTTGCCACTTCTGATAAACACATCAGTCTGAAACCTATGCACAAGATTATCAACATATTTCAAATGGAGCTGCAGGTCACAGTAAAAACCTCTATTTTGTAAAACTAATTAGAACATTGGAATACTTATATCAGCCTTTCTTGAGTTTAATCTGGACACAGTATTATATTGCTGTATTTCATAGGCTTTGACACTAAGACATTAAGACAGACAATATAATTAAAGCCCATCCCTATTTTTCATTAGGACTTTATTTTTCAAATTGCTAAAAGTTATTTAAGGTATTTAAAAATTTATCTTGAATCCACACTATGAAATCTGATTTTTCTCCAACCACTGAGAAAGCAAGACATGCCAACAAGCTCAAGGTTTTTTAAATAGAAGGTTTTTTTAAACAGCCACCAAAATTACAGTAGATGACTAAACTATGTGATCTATATGAAGACTGTTTCTTTACATTAATTTCTTTATTAACAATAGATGCAAGGAGATAGATAACTCAAGAAATGACTCAGGAAGAGTTAAAAGAGTCATCTGTAGTCTACTACCCTTTCTCAAAACTCACTACTACCATCAGAGAAAAGTGCCAAGAGTTATATTGTATCAATCTAAAGAAAATGAGGAAAGAATTTGATAAGAAAACTTCCTTTTTCAATCTCATCAGTGAATAACTGGTATGTTAAATACAACATAACTTTTTTTCTTTTAAATGAAAATCTTTGTATAATACATCCACTGAAAACCACACCTGCAGTAACAGTTCTCCTTCCAGGATCTGCATTCCTTCTCCACATGTTCTACAGTTCTCCTGAATGCCATTTCTTTCTGGTCTTGTAGAGTTAGAAGATTTTAATGCAACTAGAAAAAAAGAAAGAAAAAAGTTAAGTAATGTTTTAAAGGCTCACTGGAAATTTATGTGATGTGCTATTTTGTATAATAAAATACCAACAGTTCATCTCATAATTATGAGATAAACTTTAGGGTATCTCATAACACAGATATTCACCCCAAATTCCAAATGTTTTTTCAACCTGCTGAAAGCCTTCAGTTTTAGAGCTACTCAGAACTTCAGACAAGAATCCTGAAATCTCCTATTCACTCACTTTTCAAGTAGTTTAAATGATTATTTTATACTAAGTATATTAACTGGAAGATAAATTATGCCTTTCAGGTTTTTTTTTTTAAGCTAACAAATTTCAAGCCAGACAGTTTTCATTAAAATATCCCTCAAAGGCACCGCAGAGGAAAAACATGTTCTACAAAGACACTAAATGATTAATCAGTCAGGAATTTATCTCAGGTTTTGCTTTGAAATTAAAGCTCTTAATGCACTTCTTCCTGACAGATAGTCAAAAAGTCCTGTAATAGGCCACACAGAGTTGCAATTGCAAATTCATCTTACATTCAAGTGAGTGGAAGATGTAGTAGGATTTTTTTTTCCTATGCATTCTTTTAAAAAGGGATTTAGAACATTTACTAAAAAACCCTGAAGTTCACTGGCAGTAGAAGTAAACATTATTCTTTTAATTTATATCATATGGTTATTGAGTAAGCCCACATACAGCTTTGGAAGCTACAAATTACAATACCTAATAATGCTTGCCATTCTGAAAAATACATACACAATTACACACTTCTTTTTTCTTTTATAATGTGCAAATAACAAGGGGTGGGAATTACAGGTGGTTCACTAGTGAATGATGTGCCACTCTACATCTATCAATTAACAGAGTCTAGAGCTCAAACTGAGCCTATGCACTGGTATGGCTATATTCTTCCTAACTTTCCAAGTGTGCAAAAGCTACATATGAAGTTGCCTATTTTTCTGAAAAATGTTAACTGTTCCTTCTATGGAAAGGAAAATTTTTACCTTCCCTCTTCTCAATTAATAAAGGAGCATAAAACCTTAAGTGATGATGTTGCTTAGGCAGCTGCAGTCTTCCATTGATTTCCTAAAAACTAAATTCCCTTTATCAAATAAAAACTAAATTTTTATTAGCTGGTAACAGAAAAAGCCAATTTCACAAAAATCAAAAGTCAAATCAGCTAGAAGCATATAATCACAACCACAAAATTGCTTTCTTGTTAGTTATAAGTGATAATAATAGTTGGCCCTTTGGCTTCCAGGGCACACTGCTGACTCGTTCAACTTGCCATCACCTAAAATTCCTAGATTCCTTTCTGCAGGGCTGCTTTCCAGCCTCTCAGTCTCCAGTCTGGATGTACATCCAGGGTTACCCCTTCCCAGGTGCAGAATCCAGCACTTGCCTTTGCTAAACTTCATATGATGGTTTGTGACTGCTCAATCCTCTAATCTGTCCAGATCTTTCTGCAGGGCCTCTCTGCCTTCAAGGTAGCCAACAGCTCCTCCCAGCTTATCAAGCAAACATTAAAAAGATTGCTAGCAAGATTTTAGGCTGATACTAATACTATGTGAGTAACAAATGGAGACAACATAGATCCCTGACACTGAGGAGCCCCAGCTGCACTTGCCATCTTCTAATATCTGGTTCTAACTGAACATTCAGGTGATGAGAAATTTGTACAGAGATGTAGTGTACCTTATCAGACTAACAGTATGGCAGGAAAACAACATGCAAATTTGAGGTACAACTACTTCTTCAGGTCTGGAAAACAGTTCAAGCAATTGAGTTCTAACTACTGCCAAAAGCCATCTTTCATTTTAAAACCATGTAAGTGTTCATTGAAAAACTATTTTTAATATGTCAGGACAATAGGAATTAAGCAGCCTTTCCTCTTTCGAGGGAATAACAATCGGTTTGAGAAACTGCTTTGGGATATATCCTGAAGTGCATGAGTTATAAGCAGTGTGCTGAACTGATAATACATGATAGATTAATTTCATGAACCATCTGTTGAGATATTCTGGAGTTAATCTGAGCAAAATGTTTAAAAAAAGAAAAAACAAAGTTCTGTCCACCATCTTGTTTAATCTCCATGCTATCACCCAAGAGAGGCCAGGATGAAAAAGGCCTTTTTGTACCTTCAAACACTTGATCTCTGGGGTTTCTCCTTGGTCGATATGCTCCTCTCAGCTGCAAAGCACAACTCGTGCCCTCTTCTTTCTGGGCTGTCTCTCCTGTTTTCAGTGAGAACCTTTGCCATAATTTCCTCACTTGACAGCCAGCTCTTTGAAGTCCTATCTCCACTATTTTATCCAGTTCAGCTTGCAAAATCAATGACCATGCAGCCATCTGCAGCCATCAGAGAGCACTTTTAGCAGGAATCCCGTAAAAGGTCATCTATCTAACCAACTGCCTGATGTGCAATCACATAGAAGCTGGATTTAACATACAAATAATTGAGTTGCCTAATATTACTTTAATAAAATAATATTGGCATCTAAACTTCTTAAAGTAATACAGAGAGGCATTAAAAAAAATTCCCGTTCCCTTTTCCACGAAAGAAATGCCACACCTACAATACTTACACAGATGTTAAAAAAGAATATCAGTAAAAATGAAATCTAATAAAAATGCCTTTACCTGCACGTGGCTACTGTCTTATGGACTCTTTGGTTGTCTGGCCATAGAACAAGAGATGAGCATCCTAGCAGTGTTTATCAGGACATTGGCAGTACTCAGTCAAACCAAGTTCTATCATACCGTTTCCCTCAAATCTAGAAACCACTTAATTTGAAAAAAGTGCACTTTTGCAAAGGACCAGAAAAAACAAAACAAGTAAAAGGTAATTTTTTTGTGTGTTGAGTGAATAAAGAAGCTTTTCTAACATAAATGAAGAAAATACACCATGTTTGTTGGTGCCCAGCTCTGGAGTTTGGAGAGATTAGTCTCCACTGAAACATGAGCATTTCCACACCAAATGTATATTATTAAAGGAGTGAAGAAATGTATGATTAAACAGACTTCCCAGCTCAATATTTGCCTAAACCAGCCATGTGTTTCAAGAGTGCTGAATATAAACTGATTCCCTGATGGTTGGCTGAAAAGCTTCATGGAAACCATACCAAGATACTCTGTGGTTAGAATCCTTTTTTCTTTCCTACCTTTACTTCCTTGAATAAAAAGCATAGCAAAAAGATTTTGAGGAGCCAAAGCAGCTCACCAGAGAGGCAGAGAGAAAGGAATATCAAGATGTCAAATTTTAAAATCACATTGAGACCCAAGAAATGACTTGAGTCAGACTGGATATAATTGTTACTTCCAGGTAAATCATCTGTGCAAGCCTAAAACTGTATTGAAGTAACACTTGCCTAATTTCACAAGTGTATCATTAGCACATCAGCCATGCAGCCCTGGAATTTAATCTTAAAAAGAGCTTCCCAGAACTGCTTCATATCAAATGTTGGCACAGTTCCCACAATTTGGCCGAACAGGTCAAAGTTTGCAGTCAGAGCCAGTTTAGACTCTTTCATAACCTTTTCAGTAGAATTATAAATTCAACTAGTCTGTTCTTGATTACATCAAAAAATAAGAGCTCTCATGAGGGGGGTGGTCCTACTCGCTTCAGCAACAAACGCTAACCTCTGACGCAAAGTTCACCAGCCAAAACAAGACAAGGAGGGCACTGCTGAGAAAACCAGGTTTAATATTAAACTCTTGTCTAAATCATTAAAAAACCCAAAACTGCTTATACTGGAAAAAGATCCATCTTAAGTGACAGGAAATATTATATATATATCCATGTATTTATATGCAACCATAGCTATCTCTATTACCTAAGATTATATGAAACATTTTGTACCTGTTATCTCTGAGACTACAATGGAAAAAATGTTTATGAAAGTTATTAAGTAATAAAAAAAATGCAATTAATGATTTTTTTTAGAAATATAAAAAAGGCTGATATTTTGTAAATAGCTTCACTTCTAGACAGCATAAACCATGCCATCTATTAACAATTAAATCTGAAATCTGTGATATGCATCAACATTTTTAGTTCTTACATGTCTGAAGAGGAATCAATTTAAGGGCAGTCTTCCTTGTAAGATGTAATACATCCTATAAATTGCAGTAAATTGTGGATGGATGGACATACAACAACACTTTCTATTAGTACCAAAACATAAATTTAAAAACAAATGTAAAAAATACACCACTATTCTGACACAGTCAGAAGCAATAGATGCAGAAAATAATCTACAAAACTGGTCATGGAAGTTGAATAAGCAGATTTTTTTAAAAACATATGCAAAATGAAGGTGAAATTGTACATTTTGGAGTTACTAGTAACAAAGGACTTTTTCCTCTTAAGCAATGAATGACTGTGCCAAATTATAACAATAATGGAATCCTATATTTTGATATTTGCATAACAGAAATCAAACATGGGTTAAAAAGTAACAACCTCCAGCCTCAGAGGTTGTGGTGCTTAGGTTCATGAGCATATTTTCAGCTAATGCTGAGACACATGTCCACATACTTAGGAAAAGCAATTGAAAGAACCTATTAGCTATGGGAGACAGCTAGTTCTTAATTTGGCTTCAAAGAAATTATTCATCATTCAAGAGAGAGAAAACACCATGATGCAGCTATCACAGGATAATAAATCATACCACCATTAATACTTTCAAAGAAATATTAGTAGGCTATGGCTGGTGAAGGAAGAAAAAAGAGGCTGAGGGTGACTAACACTTTTATCAGGACAAGTTTTAACAAGAGATGGGCAGAGGGGAACCCTGAAAAAAAAAAAATCCAGTAATTAAAAAAGGAGAACAAGGGTAAAAAGTAAGTGGTCAGGTTATGGGAAATTCCTGGCCTTTTGAGAGTCAACAGCTAACTGCTGTACAGATACCAATTGCCTACTTATGTGTACAAATCTCTAGGAATGATTTCCAGGTGTGTCTTGTTTGCAAGGCAGATTTTGTGCCAATGACTCAAACCAGAGCCCCTTGGTTCCACAGACCTGCACTGAACATGATACAAGTTCTGCACATGTACGCTCCTCAATTTCCAGTCATCCAGTACATTCTAGTTTAATCCAATTTAAACCACCTAAAATGCCAGCTCATCAGCTATACAATCAGACAAAGCAGAGAGAGCACAAGTCTACCCAGCTATGAGGATGTTCAAGTATACAAGACATTTTCTTCAAGGGAGGAATAAATGTAGGATTTGCCCCATAATGCTTAGGCTAGAAAGAGACAAAAAGGAAATTTTCATCTCTTCTGAAAGTTAAAAAGTGCCTTAATACAAAAGGTTCCAATAGAAACCATTAGGAACCTTCAGTGGTTGCCACCAAAACAACTACTACAATAAAGCTCTATTTATTTGCTGCACTAAAGAGAACTATTTATACTTTTGGTATAATCAAGATAAAGAACATCCAATATTAAGGTCCTACTAAGAATCATCCTTGAATGTTTCATAGACTATGGATGAAAACAGACTTAACAGACCAAAAATAAACCAGTAAATATTTTGTCAGCATTGGACTGAAATTATTCAAGGTACAGCTCCAGAACTTCCCAAGGGCCCACTGTACTTACACTTCAGACATGTCTTCATACATATTTTACACTCAACAACAGAAAAGCACAGAAGTGGTACATATTACCTGAATTGCTGCAGGAGTCTAAAATATTCTCTCTCTTGCAATCAATATATAACAAACATACACGAGGAATAAAACCAGTACACAACATTTTTCTCAATAGCACATACCATGTTTTTTTGAATGTGTGATATTTCATATTTACCTAATAAAACCTATCTAATTTTAAAATGACCTTAGGTTTCCCCCACTACACAAAAAAAGGTCCAAAGTACAGAATATTATGTTCCATTTATCTGTGATCAAATGCTATGTTAAATAATTTAGCACAGAATCTATTTTTGGCATAAGGAAGTCTGTTGCTTGCCCTTTCAAAATTGACATTTCTGTGAGCTCAGATCAGTGCTACTTGGTTTCCAGGTCTATGGCAAGGATACATTACCAACATTCAGAGTTATAAATCATAAGAGACAAAAGTTTGGCAGGAGTATCACCTTTTTCTATATAAAACTTCAATGAAATTTCACTGGCCAAGACTCAAAGGGAGTCACAAATTTCCCAGAAATTACATTTCTAGATCACAAGATTATTTATGAGACAGTAAATTAGTTTACTGTTCTACTGATGAAAGAAATACTTGTTTAAAAATATTAACTTTGCTGCTTGGTAAAATTTACCAACATTAACAACAAAAAAAGCAATTTTCAAAACTGTTCTGTACACCTTTTGTTGACAAACCACCTTATCCTAGAATGCTGTAGCCTAGTATTTTAATCCCCCTCTCTTTAGTCTGGTTTTGGTAAATTATACTTGAACACAGTATGTATTTGAATATGCACCTTCTATAGAAGATTTGCATTTAAATTTGTCATTTAAATAAATATATTTATCAATAGAAAAAAATCATACAAATGCATATCTGCAACTTATATTAAAATGTGTTAAAGTTACAGCAAACCAGTAAGCCAGTAAAACCTTGTCATTTTACAGCATGTAAGGTTATGTTTAGTGGATCACAATTTCAATCATAAAGCTCATTTATAATAAAACTAGGAGATATATTTTAATAGTTTGCTGTATTGACAATCTGTGGTTCTGCTAAGTGTGTAACTACATGGGAAAATACTAAAGAGGAGGAAGAGAAAAACAATAAACCCCTTTTTTCTAGACCCTGAAATATGGGAAAGCCTCTATGAAAAATTTCCAGCTCTCCCTGGTATTATTTTTATAGCAGCAGAAAGCCTCTTAGAAGAAATGAACCTTAACCTCTTTCTCCTACGGAAAGCTGAATAGGTAACGGCAGGTAACCAGGACAGGAATTAGATCTTACCTAATGAGTTTATTTGTGATAGGCTAAATTCATAGCAACTTCCTGAACCAGAATTTGGACAAGACACTGGGTTTCCATAATTATTTTGGAGAAACATCACAAGCTTCATCTTCCAACTCCTAATATTCTATGATTCTATGATTCATGGTTAAATATTCTAAAAGAATGACATTTTAACTGCAGCCGTCTCCAAAAAGTGGCATTTGTCTTCTCTTATAGCTTCACTCATGGCAATGTTTTAAGACAGATAAACCACATAAATAAAACCCCCCATACCTTAGCTACATTACAGTGAATATTATCATACACTTGCTACTTCCATCTGTTACTATTTTAGAAAAGTGACTGCTCAGCTGAGTGGGAAGTGTAAAGACAACCACAGTAAATACAAAGCAAAAGGCTAGTTTGATTAGTGAGTCAACAGGCATGTCTACCAGTTCTCAAAGATAAAAAATATCTTTAAGGCAAGAAAGGTTAAGATATTTTATGTTTTTAAGACTCAAAATTCAATCTATAGACTTTTACCCAAGATTTACATAATCAGTTCAGATAAGGCTCTACTCCCAATAATTCTAACCACAGAAATGACACATCCCTTTCATAGCACAACCTTTTCAGTAAACCAAAAACCACATAAAGTGTTTAGTATTTTCAGTGCTTCCCTTCTACTGTTAATAAACTGCCTCATATATCAAGATAGATACTCAACAGTATTCATTAAGCATAAACACTATACTGACCCTCTGATACACACAAAGAACTCTCCTGCCTTGAGAAGATAGACCTGGAGGGCAACCACACAAGAACAGAAGATGAGTGATAGTATCTCAGACTTCTAATATACTATTTCAGTTTCTTGCTGCAGTTCCATGCTTTAGAAGAACTATGTGACTTGTGTGGACTTGCAGAGGTTTTTTGGTTGGGGAAGGAGAGGAGGGTTGGCGGGATTTGAGAGTTTGGGGTTTTTTCTTTATTTTAAAACTATTTAGAAATACACCTTTGTTTTAAAACTATTTAGAAATACACCTTATTATGACAATCTGACAGCAAAGGGACCTTTCTAGAGAAGTGACGCTACCCGGCCATGGAGCTGATGTGTTGTTGCAGTGTCTTGTATCTCTGGAGTTGACAAGTCTACACCACAGTTTAGAAGGGAATTCCACTCATTTCCACTCTGTTCCACAGTTTTACAGAAAATACAAGACTTGGCTAGATGCACAGAAAAGTGACACATTTCACTTAATCTGTTTCACATACATTCCTTTCCTGTTTGGGAATTCCATATATTCTTATCTCTGAAGAAACATCAACATTTGAAGGGTTGTACCTAACTAATTACCATTTCCTCTCAAAATTCTTTTTAAAGCATACTCAAGCTTCACTGCAGCTGAAATGCCATTAAAAAGCTGAACTGGAAGGTGCAACATCTTAAGGAAGATAAAGCAACATTTTCAGTCAGTCCCTGCTGTAAGAATTTCAGACTTGAGAGAGATCACATCACCACAGTAAATATCTAGCTAAATCTTAAGAATATGTAGTCCCTCCTCTTCTTTTCTGAAATTCAAGTAAGGCTTATTTTGCTACTAGAAACCTTGAAATCTCCAGTACACATTTTATCCTGTCCATCTTATTCCTATGTCCTCCTGGGACAACACTGCCCACTAACTTCAAAAGCTCTTCTCCCTTCTCCAGTGTTAACCTACCTGGTATACCAAAGAACAGCAATCAAAATCCCTAGCCTTATTTTGCCACTCTAAACATGACAGAGTCATCTCCTGTAACAGACACTGCCTAGGTCTTCTCTACCCCTGTTTGAATTATATTTGCAAAATCCTGACTTGATTTTACAAGCTGAATGACCTCTCTCTCTAGAAGATCTGAGAATCTCAGTTGTTTCAAACATAATTTGATGAGTATCATGCATTATGGGAACAGACCACCCAATACTATCTCCAAGACTGCATCAGGAGACTTCATCAAGATCTTCCGAAGGAAAAAACAAAGGACAACTAGCCCAACTTAATGAACAGTCCTCCACATCACTGTATTTAAGTACCACCAGAAAAGCTGAAACAAGAACAACTACAAGTTTATAAATGGGTGTTTATTAACTGTAGCTACTGAAGTTAAAAACATTCTTAACATTTTAGCAGGTGGCTTGAACAGCTATTGTATGGCTCCCAGACTTCTGAAAACACTTACATAATAGGAAATACCATTTGAACATGGACAATTGTAATAGGCATTGATATGGCTATATGCCAGAATACTGCACAACTCAACTCCAGAAAGCCAGATCCACAGAAATGACCTGATACTTGAAATCTGGGGCTCTACATGCAACAGACTGTTTAGAAATCTCACCATACATACTTCAGTTTCACATGTTTCACTGTAAGCCTCATCACGTGTAGCTGACATACCACCCTATGGATGTGAAAGAATGACTTGGTACTCCTTCCTCTTCATCCTGCCTTAAAGCATGGTCCAGAAACTAGGTTTTCTTCTGATTCCCCTTTATGTGGTATAAATCCAGGTTCTTCTGACAGTTGGTAGCCACCGATTCTTTATATGTCTGGAGAAAATTACATAGCCCTTTTCTACAATGTCAGGATATGCTATAAACCCAGGTTTCATTCCCAGCTCTGCTACAGGTAGTTCCCATTCCTTTCTTCCACTGAAGTAGAAGTATGCCTTAAAGCTGGACATATAAGTAATACCTACTCCTTCTGTTGAAAATTTTCTACCATACAGAAAAGAATAAAAAAGTTTCCCAAGCCCAAAACTGAAAATCAGAAAGCAGGTTCCTAGCTGGGGAGCTGACCACAAAGGACAAGATCAGTCTCTGATGGCCCTGCTGAAAGGGCCATTCTGTTCTTTTCTAGGATGGGTGCTTCATGGAAAATGCATGACCTAGTCCAGAGCACTCAGTTTGAAAGGACTTTAGATCAAGTAAGTTAATTAAGAGAAATCAGAAGTTATTTAACAGACAGTATATTGAATTAATCTTGGCAGCACTTTTTTTTAAAACATAAAAAGTGTTCTTTATAGCTAAGGCTACATCAGTAAGGATATGTGCTCACAGAGCAGACACTGCAATGCTGAATTAGCATTCACTGATTTGGGCCTCTTATGTATAAAAGAAAAACAGAAACAAGATTAGAGCCAAAATTTTATGGCAGCTTTATTTCTAATGAATATAACAATGTGCATACATTTGCTTGAGAACACCTGCATGATATTAAACTTGTTTTTACAGTTACATAGATTGTTCAGGTTCTTACCAAGATAAATGTACTTTGGTTTCTTTGCTTCAGAATTTCAGTTAGAAGTTTGTGCCATGCCTTTATCAAGTATATTCAGATTCATATTAGGGTAAGCACAAATCAAGTCATATTTTCATGCTGCCATCTGTCATATTTTCTTTTGTAATCTTCTGCCAATATAGCAGATCAAATGAAATAAAAATTAAACATGAGGTTTCACTTACCCTGCCACAAGAAATAATGTTCAAGGTGGCAAAGACAGATCTGTTTGATAATTATGTATTTTCTATTAAATTGTTCCATATGCTTAGAATATTTGGTATCTAGCCAGGAAGAAAAGCAAAAGCACTTCTGGTGGTAGAGCAGTTCCTTCCCAAAGTGCATGCCAGTTCTTTTTGCACAATTGATTCTTAGGCAAAAAGGTTTATATTAGCCATTTCTGTTCAGTCTGCTTGCCAGAAAAAAAAGCCCTGACAATTCCAAAAATATATGCACTTAGCTTACCAGTTTAAAGAATGAGAGAAAACTGTGCAAAGTTTTTAAATACTCTATTAACAATTTCACTCAGTTGACTCCATCTGCTTTACTAGGCCTTTTGTATTATTAACAACATGTACAGATATATTCTTTGACAACTGTCATTAATGACAAGATATATTTTTATCTAATAGCTGCAGCTGCAACTATTCACCATCTCTGTTTAATCTTCTAATAGCAACTAAGTTTTACTCCCATACTCATGACATATGCTTTAGTTGTAAAATTAATCAGTCTAATTAATGATGACACAGAGCTCCTTCTGAGATTCAGATGGTGACTGTTAAGAGGAACCTTATTTCCTTCCTGCATCCCAGGCCTTTGAGTAGAAGGATTCTAAACTCATCAAGGCTGCTTTAGTTGGTGGTTGTACACTACATCATACTCTGGTAATAGGTTGGTTGTTGTTTTTTTGGGGGGTTGTTTTTTGGGTTTGTTTTTGTTGTTTTTTTTTTCTTTCAAATATACTGCTTCTATGAAGTGCTTTGTAGAAATGAATACCAACTGATTCCAAGCACAGCTTCATATGATTGCCCTGACCTTACAGTACAGAAGAAGGAACAGAAACATGAGAATTTCCATCAAAAGCTATATGCATCTCCCTTACTTCCTTGCATGCCACCATTTCTGTAAAAAAACCATCAAGTGTAATTTAAGGAATTAGTTTTACTTTTACATTTAACATATCACATGAGTTTATAGAAGGAAACGGGAGAATATTCTGTTTCTCCAACAGAGAGATAAACTTAGAAAAGTTGATAGCACTTACATACAAGCAAATTTTGGATATAGTTTATTAATTCTGCAGTTCAGTTTCAGATCTGCATTCCAAATGAGTATAAAGTCAAATGATTCTCATTCTTATGGAAAAACACAAGTAATAAGATGGAAAGAAATGCAATGGTTGAAGGAACAGCAGGGTTTCATTTGTGAAGGTAAGACAGCTATCAAACTACTCTCAGCTTGCTTTCCCATCTGAAAGTGGGCATTACTAGCTCTAAAACTTGGGTAGCTTTAGTAGGGGACATTTTTGCCTTTAAGCCATGATAGTTCACAGCATATGGTGCTCATGTAAAACAAAAACAAAGCACTTCCTTAATATAACAAGTAGTAGACCACTGCAACTCAACATTCACTGCTACTCAGCTTCAGCCATGACTGCAGAGCTCAGCTGCTAATGTGAGCCAGAAGCCCAAAGAAAGCCTAACAGAACATTTAGTAACATCAGCTGTAACCTCCCAATTTTGTAAGCACACTTTGCAGATATTAAATGATATTTGCAAATGTGATGGCTAAGTATTAAGTGTCACTGAAATCAACATCACATTTATCATCAAAGAGAGAAGATGACCACTATTATCTTTTCCCTACATGAACAACTCTTAACCCTCTCTGACCCAAATATATTCAATTAAAAAATCTAAGCTGTGCAAGGCTGCTGGAAAATATAGTAATTCATGTTATTTTACCAATTTAGGAAAAGCAAAATGACCTTGTACTGTCTCCAGTTTTGTGGTACATGGGTGTCAACTATTCAGGAATTAAAAAAAAAAATCTCCCTGCTAAAAGTGTAACTTCTGCCTAGTCTCTCAGGTATGTTTAAACACAGAAGCTCAAAAGCAAAAGGGAATTAAAAGTGCATATTAGTAGAGATGACTGTATTACTGTGTAAGCATAGGAAGGTACCAACCTGTAGAAAGCTAAAACAGGCAGGAGAGACATGGTCTATTTTGTGCAAAGCATATCCACATCTTGCTCAGTCTCATAAAAGACAGACACAAAACTGTCAGGCATTCCTTCTTTAGGACAGCCTGGTTTTCTAGAGCAGACAAAAAGTTATCCCATTGTTACGAACTGTCCTAGCCTACTTCTAGCTTTAGCAACAGAAGTTATTAAAAAAGTAGTGTCTTCAGTATCAGATTTGCTTTCTTGCATTGAACATTGTGAAAAAAAGACACATACTTGCCTCTCTTCTCAAAGATAACTGGCATAATTTAAGTGCAAGCTATAAATAAAATAGACAGAACTCAGTAATTTGTTTCTTAAGAAAGGAACTATGGGTGTTTAGTTACTACTGTAGTAATTTACAACTTTCTGCTTTTATATACCAAATAGCATTTCCATCCTTAGATCCTAGTGCCAAAAACATCTACTATTTCATTCCAAACATTTAGCAGTACTACACCAACTATGCATACATAAATGTATAGCAGCCAGCTTTGCAGAATAAATTCAAGTGACAAAATACTTGACACTTGACCTGTTCCCTGGAAGCAACTTACTCTCCAAGCAAAAGAGCAAAAGCTTCTGCTATAAACAATTTATCCTGCTCAGAAAACTAAAATACCAATTTGGGTATCACAGCTGATTACAATTTTCATTGTTGCATGGCATAAAAATAATAAAAAAAAAAATCGGCTTTTATAAAATGGATTATTTGCACCTCTCAGCTCCTTCTACATGTAACTTTCTTATGCAGAGCCCTTAAGAAGGGTGACAATTCATCTTTAAATTCAATTTCAGAAACATGCATTCCATTATCACACTCAGCAAGGAGACAGTAGCATTTCATTTCAGTGAAGTACATGGCAAAGGCGATGCTGGAGCCATGTTACATTTGAACTGACTGCATCAGCTAACATTTTACCAGGTTAAGATTAATTTCTGAGTTACCAGAAATTACAAAAATGTCACTTAAATCTAAGTCAGCTAAGGCTATTGTCAGTGTCTTGAGAGGAAGAGACTTTAGTTTGTGGCCTTACTATACATCTAATTATAGTAAATACCCCATAATATGTCATTTGTTTTCTTTTATTTCCAACGTTGATTTTTAACAAAAAGTAGCAGTTAGTGAAATACTTCAGTGCTTTGGTTCCTCTTGATTGTAATGACGAAATACAACAAAATATAAAGCTATTAAAATACAGAACTGATTCCCTAGACACCTCACAGATGCTGCCAGATGAGCTACCACCTTTGTTAAGCATTAAGTTTCTAATTAAGGGAGATGAAATCCTCCTGTGTCATATCCTGTATCTTCCCAGAGAACTTCTACAGGTCTGGTGTATGCCTATAAACATCTAGTGGAATGATTTGCATTTTAAAAGTCCATTGAACATGCAGTTCAAGTTTTTGATGCTAAGAAAGGTCTTAATATTACCCACTGGATTCTTCCATCACAGAAGGCAAACAGAAAGGAGAGAATCTGGTCATGACACAAAGTCAGTAAACATCTATATAAAAGACAGGAATTCCCAGCAGGCAAAGATCATGAAGCACTCAAAGGATGCCTGTTAAGTATTAGATAGCTGTGCAGATGCTGTCATCAAGAAACTCTGAGTTAGAAAATCTGAAAATGTCTGAAATATAGCTGTGTTCTTGCTGTCATAGCTTGCTAAAGAAGGAAAACAAGCAAACAAAAACCAAACCAAACAACCACAACCCAAACAAAAACAACAACAAAAAACACACACAAAAAAAACAAAAACAAAAGAGAAAGTAAGGCAAGTCCTCCAAGTGTCTCTTGTACCCTCCATTTAATTTAATATGCATAAAATTTGACATTTACTCTAACATGACTGTGGGCATGGGGTTGGTTAATTCAGCCAAAGATACCTCAGAATACTTGAAATGTATCTCAGGTATGAAAATGTTTATATACAGTGTAAATTCCCATGTTTTATTTTCATCCTGAAAGGAATGCAACCCACTTTACAAAAGAGACCGAATGTAGGCTTGGGGGCCATTACCAAATCAGAAAGGAAACAGATCTTTGCCCATACAGTTTCATGCAGATAAGATCCCATAAGTTCCAAGCAGCACATGACTCTAAACAGCAATGGAAGATGTTGCAAAGGCCATTTTCTCCGAGACAGGTTTAAAGCAGAAGTGTTTTCTGAACATTTATAACCACCTACTAGTGTATCAGTTGAATCTGCCCCCTTCCACCTGATATTGCCTTCCCTCCCTGTTCATTTCCATTTAGGCTTCTTGATTAGACCATTCTCTCCCACTCTCCCAAGGGATTCTATAATAATTTCCCAGTGGATTTCCTGGGAGAGAAGAGACAAAAATGAACACAGCTAAATTCTTTCCTAGGGCACTTTGGAGTTTAAACTGAGAATATAAGATGAAGGGCTAAAATGAAGGAGAGTTTGAGCTGTTCACCACCAGGTTAGTCACTACCAGTCAGGTCTGTGACCTCAGTTAGAGGAAGGTACAAAAAGACATCAGATAATCCGTCCCCACTCTTGCACTTCCGATAGTGGACTCCACTAAAAGATACAAGGAAATCTAGGTATAAAATAAAACAGCCCTCCAAAAAACATGTCTTTGTGTATAGATGTAGCAACTTGTTTGAGCCATATTGCTCCAGAGATGAGATGCATTTCACAATATGAGCTGCTCCTCAGCACTGCTACTTGAATTGATGAATGGAAACATAAGTAAATGGTAGATCCAGAAACATCTCCTTTGTACTAGACAAACATAGTGGAATTGATGTTGCAGGTGACATAAAATGATAGCAAAGTCATTTGAAGTTGTGAGGTATAGAAATTCTTGCTAAGATTCCCTCTCAAACACAGCCGTGTTTCCCCATTTTCTGCAAGTGTTTTGTCACATTCTTTGGTTTTGGTCTAATTCACAGGGATTCAAATTCTGGAAGACAAAAAGCTTCCAAGATTCCTCCACTGTTCTTACACACAACAGGTAGAGTCTGATATCATTATTTTTAAGTCTGCCTGCTGAAGCACCTCCTCTTCTGTCATTAGTATCTCTAACACACTGCCTCTTCTGACTTAAAGTAAGGCTCACTACATTTTTAACAGTAGTAATCAAACTCTACTTAAATTACTTTTTCCTGTAGAGCTCATAATAGTTATTACAATATTCCACCCCTCCATCTGTTTCCAGGCTTCCTTAATCTAAAATGTTGTTGTTAGTCTAACTATGCTTTTAAACTTCTCATTTGTTTACATGAATTTTATAGCTCTCTTTTTTTACCAGGTGTCTGTCTTATTTAATTCTCTGACCATGCATCCTAATGATTTTGTAGAAGCCTCCTCCGCTTGGATACACTCTTGGCTCCTACTCCATTTATTTTTTTTTTTTTTTTACAGTCTATATTTTATTAGAAAATAATTTGCTGAAGTGGTCAAAAAACATAACTGACCCATTTAATCTTGAAATTTTGCCCCAACTTTGGATACTGAACATACCCTAAATCATGTTTTACGAGCAAGCAGCTCGGAACCGCTTGGTGCCGGGTGATCTGCTTGCACACACATGCCTACTCTCACAAATATTTCTCTTTACAATCAAGGCCTTTTATTGTTTACAAAAGTTAACCTTTCCTTGGCCTGTACAGCAAAACAAGATTGGGGGTTTTCTAAGCCTGTTCCCACTACTGCAAGCACTTCCACTTAAGCAAGCAGAAGGTGTGTCTGAGAAGGAAACCACCTTGTATAGCATAGTACTCAGAAGGCCACGCAATTAGCCACGTGGTTTTTTTTCTTTTAACATTTTCTCAATGTTTCTTTCTGTGTCATTAATGCCAAAATATTAAAACAGCAACAGAAACACCATAACTTATCATGAACTGAAACTGCCCAGCAACCTTTTCTGCTGATATACTTTGAGAGAAGCAAATGCTATTGAATTCTGAAGTGAGATAAATATTTAAGTGCTATTTTTAAAACATTTTCAAAACATACATATCAGATTAAAGGCAACTGGAAAACCTGTTGACAGGTTCTGCTAAACTTGCTCTAATTCAACTCAAATACACAAATTTCATTGGATCAGCTTTATTGTCACAAATTTCTTGACAGAAATCTCTTAACTTTTGAGGTACCAGAAATGTCACAAGTCTGGAAAAAAAATAAATTCTAGTGCTAGACTTGCTAAAATGGAAAACTAGGATAAGCAGCAGCAGCTTAATGCCTGAGCTCTTACTGTCTCTTTCATCCTCCCACTCTAATAAATCTACAAACTATTGGCTAAATATACCATCTATGAAATTTACTGCTGCCAAACACTGAAGTTTTATTAGCAACTACAGAAAAAGTATGACCAAAAGTAATGAATTGGCTATTTTCCACATCTGTAGAATGAATTCAATTTTTAATACCTTGTATAATATTCTAGTCCGTCGTGCAAGATAACAGAAAAGGGACAAATTCTCAAGTTAGTTACCTGGCAGATGATGTTAATCAACCCTACTGGCTTATACAAAAATGCCTGCTGCGTGCTCAAAGCAAAATACTTTGCAAAATCTAATCTGCAGAGTAATTGATTTCTCTCCTCTACCATATCACACCTATGCAAAGTCTGTGTTTCTTTTAGAAGCATTAACAGTAGCTATGACATTCTTTAACACGGCTGAAGTTATGATATTGAAGAAACACTGGTTTTAAAAGCACTTTCTAGAAAGAAGATATTAGATTTTACTGATTTGCCTAACACACCTACCATAAAGTTATAAAAACCTGGCTTAAAATATTCACATTATCTAAAAACTTGAAGTTTAACCAGATAGTATACCAGATTTTCCTCAGCCATCCTAGGATACTTTCTTTTGACCCACTCCCAAAATGCAGCTCAGCAAGCCCTGAACTGTTTGTTGAAGCAGATTAGTGTTTCTCTTAAAACCGTTAAAAGATTAAGATAAATTAAAAAAACCTCCTGTTACAGATCTGAAAAAACATTATAAACTACTGAACTGCTCACAGCATGGATCAAAATCAACTCAAGCTCTGCTACTCAGGAGAGCAGAACTCAGATTCTTTGTATCCTTTTCAAATGTTACTTTCGAAAGAAAGAGTAACAGTATTACCAAGTGCGGAATGTTAAGTGTTCATGCAGTAGTCTCCCTCAAACGGGGACATATTTTCAGTTGCCACAAAGTGATACTTAACATACTGCTATGTTTTCTTAAGTAGAAGGAAAGACCAACAACCAAGTTGTGTATTTTTTTTTCCTTAAGTGACTGGGTGATGCTGAAGCTAGTTCACAGCATCCTAATTAAACACTGTAGGAACACCACACCAAGTCAACCTGCGCCTACCTCCAAAACTGAGAGTTCAGGCATTGCATTTGGGAGACTCAAGTCTTAGTTTACACAAACACTTGCACTGCCTAAAGAAGATGTTCCCAAACTGTGCTATGCAAGATGCTTCAAAGTTACTTTAAGTTTGTGGTAGGCATGAGAAGCCACCACTCCTGAGCTGGGGCAGGGATTCAATAAGTAATTCAAATGTGGGGTTTTTTTCCCTAATGAAATAATGTCCTAACTCTGGCTTCACCCAACTGATGGCTCAGTGGCAACTTCAGAGAATTTTTTCACATAATTTCTCTATGACTTTAACTGAAAACAGTCAGTTACATTCCACATATGAAGCAGGACAGTTTAACTATTTGACTAATAAAAGGTGATGGTGAATTTTGTCACTATGACATTAAAAGGGTATGAAGGTGTGTTTGGAAGGTTTCTTTATAAGATCATTTAAGTCCAACCCTTGATACATATGGCTATTAATGAATAATCACCTTCTAACAGATACAGGTCTCATTTAAATTGAGGAGGGAAAAATACATTCCACCAAAAGAGATGAAGTTGTCTTTTTAGGCCAAATCAATCATTGTCAGCAATTTAGCAGAAGACTTTCTGCAATAATGGAATTGTGGCAAAAAAGTCAAGTGGGCTTTTGGAGGCTTGCTTCCTCTCCAGCCCAAGACTATGTTTTCTGTACTTGGGATATAACTGTCTTCAAATAATGATGAGGTGCATGAAGAATAGTAACTTTTTTCCTTCCACAACTCTAGGTAGAACTCAATAGCACCCAATTAGCAACCTGACCAGGAATTCATTTAAATCTACCCTCCTCTAGTTTGCATCCATAACCAGGGGAAATGGATGCAAGCTAGAGGAGGGTAGATTTAGATTAGACATTAGGAGGAAGTTCTTCACCATAAGGGTGGTGAGACACTGGAACAGGTTGCCCAGAGAGGTTGTGGAAGCCCCATTCCTGGAAGCTTTTAAGGCAAGGCTGGATGGGGCTCTGGGTAACTTGATCTAGTGGAGGAAGGTATCTCTGCCAGGCAGGGGGGTTGGAACTAGATGAAATTTAAGGTCCCTTCCAACTCTGACAATTCTATGATCCATTGCTACCCTTCTGAAGGACCCGGCACAAAATACTAAATAACACATATTAGGCTTCACCTGCCTGCAAAGTCTCCCATTAAATAGATCAAGAAAGCATATTAACAAAAGCTTTCAGTATCACTGTGTTGCATGATACATTTCAACATCCTTTAACATGATCAGATGAACATACTGGTCTGTAGTAGGACACTACATATAGCACCATACAGACATGATGGTATCAAAGCAAAATTAAGAGCAGTTGTGAGGACAAGAAGGAAAGACTGTGATTGTGTGTTCTAGGCACATCTCTTATTGCCTAATAAAAGCACACCAAAAGTCACAAATGGTATAAGTAAATAGGAGACTGAGAACTACCCTTATTCTTTCCTCAAAAGATGCAAAATATTTATTTGGACACTGAAAACCCAAATCCATAAAGGAAAGACATCATCCTTCAGTTTGTAACTCTGGTGTAGAGGTGTAGTGGTGTAGAGAAAGAGGCAAAAATTAATTCACCGAAACTGAATACTTCAGTACAAAAAACTAGCATCTCTTGCTGGCCCAAAGGAATTGTACTGCTGAAGATGTGACTATTGTGGAGTCTGAAGAGGAAGTCAGAATATTTGACCAGCCAGGCCAAGAACTTGCCCCAGTAAATTCCTGCTTTATGCAATCAGTTAGCATTTGTCTTGAGGGGCCATGTATGTCTTTCAGCTTATTAGATGTTATATGATGCCACGCACATAAAGTGTGCAGTACTGAGCAATTCAAAAGGCACATGGGTTGAATTTCAAGTGATTATTCAGTGGAAAAAAAATGAGCATCTCTTTGTTCAATTAAAACCAGAGTTTAGCATGCATCACTGAGGGCGACTAATTCCTATTGGTGTGTCCCTTTAATGTTCACAGCTGGCAAACAGCAAACCTACATTTTCTTAAGGCAGTTTCAGACAACTCCACTCTAGTTCTCACCATTTACTTCATTTAAGTTCCTAGAATAACCAGAGTAAGTTTTATGATTAACTTAATGCCTTGTTAAAACACACAGGTTGGACAGTCCATCACTGCACTGAAGCACAATAACTCCCAGGCTTTCCCATGAAACATTTATAAATACATCACCTCAAACTCTGAAGAACACTTTTGGAATTGGTTATTTCTTTTCACATTCTCTTAAAAAATTAAAATTTTTTAATAAGAAGAAAATTATAAATTAATCTGTTGCAACAACTGATCTCTGGTAACTGGAATTAGCTTCTAGTTATCTAGCTAGAAGTCTGAAACATTTCACAAAGCAATTATTCTATAACTGGTTGGTGCTCTATCAAAACATTTATGGAGCAGAAACTGGTTTTGTATGGACCAGCAAAAGTTTTTGTTTATCAGGATAAATAAACAGTGTTATAACTGTCTTGAACTGTAAACACCTCGAGAGCTCAAGCATAAAAGCAAGCCTTATTTCCTTATCAGAATAGAGATAAAGTCAAACAGGAAAAGCTAGGACTTTTCTCCTATCAAGAAGGGCACACAGGAGGAAAACTGCTGAGTCATAAAGGCACACACAGCATTAAAGTTATTCCAGTATGAACAGATTATTTGTACACATTTTTAAAGTGTATTCATACTGAAGTCTTAAATTACCAGGACATATTTTTAAGGTCATAGTCAAGTGAACTATACTTGCACAAATTCAAATGGATGGATCACGAAGGCCAAGGAAGGCAGACGTTGAAAGCCTGGTGCTACCTCTGATTATACTTCTCCACTCAAACTGTGTTTGGAGAAGGGATCCACAGTTATGTGCCTTGTATAATAAAAACAAAGCTCCAAACCTCATTATCTTTAGGTGCTACAGCATAGTAACAAAAACGTTAAAGATTACAAGATTTGGAATACACAGTATTGGAGAAGCAGCCATACTTCCTGAGGCCAGGCTTTTTATCTTGCTTCCTGTTCCAAGTTTGCATGCCATACTAGTCCTAGCAACGTCAATCTCCAGAACACTTAGCACAGGATAAATTACATGTTAGGCTCTGATCTTGCAAATTACAGAATATTCACTGCAGCAGGTATCCAGAGCAAAGCCCAGAACAGTATGGTTAAAACCGATCTCTGTATTAACTAGGGCTATAGAGAAAATACAAGTGCTCTACATGTTGGGACAAGTTTTCAAGAAAGTTTACAACAGCTCTGTGGAACATAAGAAGCTCCTACACTGACTTTCCATATACCTTTGATTAAACAATACAAATAGGTCAGAGAAAATAAACCCTTTTATTTCTCTTCCTTGGAAAGGGAGCTCTAACAACAATTAAAATTGATCACTGACATACTACAGTGCAACAGGAAAAGAAAATCCGTAGAATACATTAACTATCAGTATTTGTACCTGGTTTCTCCTCTTCAGCTTACAAAATATATTGACATACTAAACTCTTACTTTCTGATGTTAGCAGAATTTTCAATTTTAGATATTCTGTTTGGGTTATATTAAGTGTCAATTATGTTAATCCATAAAGGTATAGGGTGGTCTAGCTGCATGACATGCCTAGTGACATAGCACTCCTAAAACTGAAATGTTTCTGAGCAAGCTAAGAATTAGCATGTAACAAAGAAAATACACACATTTTGAGATTTAAGGTGATGTCACAACTACATGGCTCTAATCATCATTTTTAAGGATCAGATTTTAGGGCTTCAAAGCCTAAATCCCTACTTATACTCTGTTACGTAAAATACAGGCTAAAATAGCCTGTAGCAGACAGACACAAATGCTCAGTATGAATCTGGAGACTGGGGACATCGGGGCGGGGGGGCAATGTCTGGGGAAAAAGAAAATACCATGAGTACAGCAGTGTGAAAGAACAAGCATGGATTAGGAAATAACTTGAATGGTATGATACGGAAATAACTGTACCATTCCAAGGTTCATATTTTGTAATAGTTTTGGACTGGGGACAGGGAGAAAGTCAGTACAAAATAAAACATAGTTGTTTCCTTTGGGTTCGGACTCTTTTTCCCCCCCAATTACTTTTTTCCTCCAACTCTCAGATAAGATTCAAAGCAGCTCATTCAAAAACGTGAAAATGAATTCAGATGCATGGTGCAAATACAGAAAAGCTAATTAGAGAATTACATAACTTCCAAGGCTGGAAACCAAGCGTATTTCAATCTGAATAATGCTTTAACACAATGATGTATCTGCTAGAAAAATCACCAGAGATGTGGTGGTTTCTCCATTTACTTTTTTAACATCAAAACTGCATGGTGTTCTATAAAAACCACAAATCTCCCTCAAACTATGGAGTGTTTTCTACATTGTGAGTACAAGAAGGCTTAAGTCTTGAGTCATGAATCAGTTAAGACTAGCGAAGCACACCAGACACTGCTGGAAACAGCAAATTCCTATACAGCATCAACAAACACTTAAAAGCAGTGCAGCTTGACTCCATTGCTCCACTCTTGAAGGTTTGAGCTTTAGAATCAGGAGTGTCTATGCATGCAGCACAAGGAGCAGGAAAAGAAGGTAACATGAAAGGGAAGTCACACTTTCAAAAAATACATGAGGAAAACTGCATTAGATAAACAAGGCAGGTAAATATAGTAACAAAGTCATATAAAAAACAAGTCAGGCCAGACCTGCTCTATTGTCCTGGCCTTAACAGGTTGAGTTTTAATCAGTTGTTTTGTACTTTCAGGTTTCTGCTTCAGACCACTACCTAACACTTGGCCAAATATCTATATCTGCTAGAGTGTGGACACATTTCAGGCCTTCTCAATGCAACAGAATAAATACATTGTCTCCCACTTTGCCTCTCTTTCCCATCTGTACATCTTATCTTAAACTATACTCTCCAGAGCAGGAACCACACGCAGTCTGTTCTCTCCAATACACAATACCATAGAACAGCAGGCATATACATTATATCAAAGAACATATTTTATGTGATGACAATGGGTGCATTGCACATCTAAGCTATGTTATACCAAGGAATGTGTGTTAATTATATTACAAAGTAAAATCAGGCAATGCAAACTTACCGGAAAAAATCCTTACTCTTATTTTGTTATTGTTGTGCTTGCCAGAATCACTTGCATACAACATAAGAAACCAATTCTAAATCTGAGCAGAAACTTTCTTCTGCAATTGCAGAATACTGTTCAATAAGCAACAGGGAAAAGAATTTCACATACTTTAAACCACAGGAATTTGTAGTGAAATGGATGAAAGGATAATTGATAAGCAACACCTTAAATTTTGTTCCTAATGTATTGATACACACACAGCACAGCTACTTCATTTCAGATTCTGTCTCTCCTGAATTCTCAGTATATATTAAAAGAAAAATCATGCCCCTAACACTAGAAAAAGTGATTAATCATGTGAACTCTACTTTCATCCCTTTAACCTAACTGCTTCATCAAAACCCCAAGAAGACTCATTATAAATGTTCTTCCTTACTGCAATAACATATATGATGAATTGATAAATCATTTAAATAAGCACTAAAGCTAGAGGCAAAAGGGCTTTTTCCTTTAGTATGCATGGGGAACACAGGCTATGCCTAAATGATCGTCCAGTTGTGCTCCAGATGCTGAACTCACATTAACCTGCACCCACACAAAGAGCTGTTGTCCCATATTCCACTTTATATTTTTCACCACTGAATGCACACATGCATGGGCACTTAGCATCACAACAGAATGAAATAATACCAGGACAACATACAAAGTCTTTCTTTACTGACTGTCAGCAGACACCTGCCTGATTTATCCTAGTCTCTTAAAAATAAAAAGCTTGCCTTAAGCCACTTCCAGAAAGTATCTTACATGCACAAAATAAACACACCAGTGGTGATTTACGCTAACCTGCTTGACTTTGAGGACTGCTAATCCACTTCAATGCAGGCAGGTAGCACTGCAACACTGAGAAGCAGCACCACCTTAAATCACTTCTTAGCTTTGACTCACCACACAAGAATTTTGACTTTATAAAGAATCAGACTTGAGACATCAATTTAAGCCACTACTGACATTTCCTACTTGACCAAAGGTCAAATTCATACATATAACAGCATGCCAGAATGCTTGACGTGAGGATACAGAAAGCATTCTGACACCACCTGCTCTTCAAACTAACCTGACCACACAGAACTAGTGTATCTAAACGTAGTAATATAGAAGGATCACTTAGCAGCAGAGTCACTTCACTAACTACAACATTCAAAAGAAACTGCTTAACAGAATACAATCACCAACAGAAGAAATTAAGATGTTTTGAGGCTGTGGGAGAGGATAAAAGAAAAAAAGCACACGTATTTCCTAGCACCTGAAATACAGTAAGCATGCAGAACTCTACCACATTTCAGCCATCATTATGGAAAAACCTCATCTGTCTAGCTCTGGAGACAACTCTGTACCATCTTAATGACTGGTGGCAGGGGAAGATGCTTTTTTGTTTGCTTGGAAGTTTTTAATATATACACTTAGCTTTTGAAGTGTCAACAAAAAAACCCATTGTAGATGTCTAAGTGAGGTACATCTATTCAAACTGATGTCATTCTTGAGACGTCTTTCACAAAACAGTTCTTCCCCCCCCCAGACTTCCCCTTTCAGAAAACAGACATTCACTCTGGCTTATTTAAACTTGGAAAAATGCAAGTGTTTTCTTTGAAAAAATACCTATTGTTACAGCAAAAACTTGGGTTTCCTTTTGAGCAAGATCATATGATTACTCGTTTATATTTTACTTTCCGCAGGAATTTACACACCCCCCATTTGCATCCTGTTATTCTTTCAGTGTTTCCCTTTACTTCAGCATGCTGTGTTAATAAAGTGGACCTGTTGGCTCAGTCTAGGCACTCAAGGTGACAATCAGTGATCACTCTCACATTTGTCAGTTTTATTCTATAGAGCTTTCCACATATTTTTACCTACACAAAACATTCCTTCAAAGAAGCAGTTCTGTGAGAAGCACTGCATAGACAGAGCGTGAAACTCTTACCTAGTGGTTTTCAGGGTATTTTTGAAAATTCTGTACTTCAAAGCCCTAATTTCTCTTTTGGATGGTAAGTTTTCACTGAGGTAGATCCCATGTTATTTAAGTACATTAAAATAGTAGAAAAGATCTGTTTTTCAATAGTGGATCTGTCACAGATTGGTTACTCCTATCTATCTTCACTTTAGTCATTGGTGTTAGCCTTTAAACACCTTTGGACAGATATTGATTACTAACCTGATTTGCAGTCCTACAGTTCAAAGGCCTGAAAAGTAGTAGCAAAAAGCCTTTTTCTGCTAAAAAAGGTTAAGACAGCTTCTACTGAAGCTATTCTACCTGAAGGTATAAATGTGCTTCATCTAAACACTGTTCAAAATTTTTTACACAAGATAAGCAACATGAACATTACTTATCTTTTCACATTTACCATGCTTTTTTATTTTATAGAGACTATGGGAAAAATATTCTGCTTTTATGTAGCTAGCATATGCACTTAACTTGCTGCCTGAAAAATCCTTTCCTATGAGACAAATCAAAATCCTACTATTTAATTCACTGTAACACAATTAAATACCCTATATTCTAGAGTAGTGGTCCAGTATGGTTAGCATTAACAGCATGTTAGTTTGATGTGGATACCATCCTAATAGTATGATACTAAGTTGAAAAACACAGGTTAAGTTTGCTTCAATTCTGGATCCACATTAGTTAAAATTGCAACGTGAAATGCAAATGTAATCTCTCTGCCATCAATGCACATCATCGTTCTAAATGGCTGAAAGCTACCTTTGTGTTCAAACTAGAAGCAAGCAACTGATGTAAACTATTGGTCTGAAGCGATTCTAGCTGTTTCTTTACAGCTAAAGCCATGATATGTTTTCCCTATACAGAAAATATAGCCTTAAACCCCTTTATTCTAGGACCTTCAAGTGCAGGGACTTCCATGCATAAGAAATTGAAATTTCCTGTTATCACTCTATCCCAAGGCAAAAAACCTGCAATCTTGTATTTGTTTCAGAATATATATATTTTTTATTTTTTTTTTTTAAGTTTCATCGAGACTAGAACTCCCTCTTCAATTGAACAAGATAAAACACACAAGCCAAATCATTTGTTTTAAACAGCAGTCAACCTGAGATAACGTCTCACAAAGATTTTGATGAAACCGATGTGTCAAGGGAACTCTTTCATTTCAGGACAGTGAATATTATCATTTGAATAAACACTGCTAGAAATATCTGAACAAATCCAGCCTTGAGTAAATTCCACACTAAGAAATGTCCTGAACAAGCACAAATATCAAGACACTTGCATATATTCTTCTAGCAATAAAACACAGGATATAAATTTTTGAGCATTACTAAACTGAAGCCACTAGACAGAATGAATGAAATGTTCTGTATTCCTGCAGGAATATCCAGTTAGATTTCTTCAGTCCTTTCATCCATGGTATGGAGTCACTATTAAGAGGCTGAAACACTAATGCTTAAACTGATGAGGGCAGTGGTTATTCTAACGTTCAAGAAACCTAGTAAAAAGAACAACACTGCAATTTAATATCAGTGCTGTCATAAGCAAGGCTCCTTTGCTACAGGTAAATCAACAGAATTCCATCTTCAGTATAATACTGTAAAACTTCTCTGACTGTTAAAAAAAAGGACAATTATTGAAATACAAGCTTCCTGTTTTATTCCAACAATGAAAAGATCTAGACTATTCCTGCCTTTGAAGAAACTGGCATGAAGCCAGCCGTGGCATCTCACCCTACAGAACAGAGCAGGTAGTGAAAGAGAAAAGTAGGGTGCCATGACCAACTCCAAGATGGTGTTAAGAGAACATGTGCTTCTGGCATGATTACTACTCCAAGTGCTGCTGTCTTACCCTTGCCAGAGCTGGGGTCAATGAAAACCTGCCCACAGAACCAGAGAACCTTAACTGTCATCTTAACACCTCATGGCCTGAATTAATCAGGGCTTGAACACAGGAAAGGTTTGGCCTGTATTTCTTTAAAAATCACCTTTGCAATAAACTGTAGGAAGGGCCACTAGCAATTACTTTTTATCAAAACAAAGCCATTTTTGATGCACCATTAAGCAAAACATCCAACTGATATGAACTCATATGACCTGTTTTGAACAGTAATAGTTTCATTAAGGCAATTTTCAGAAGAGAAAAAAAAAAATCTCAAATAGCTTTGAAAAATCAAAGAAAAAGGACTGGAAAAGCCATGTAGGGCAATATTACTTCCAAACACAAAGCTCTGAAAGACTGGTGATTTAAGTCAAATGTAAGTAGTTATGTTTGGTTTTCAAGACACTGGAAAGCTTACTTTATACAGTAAGACTGTATATAACCACACAACTGGATCATCCATTCAAATACAGACACTTAACAATTAAGTACTTAAAGACTTGAAATCAATGTACAGCATGAACAGAATTTTTTACAAGCAGTCCAAAACCAAATAATTCCCAACCCTTACCGTCAAAAAAACTTTTGGCTCTCAGGTAACTGACACTAAGCCTAAGCACAGACAGCTTATCCAATTTGGCGATAACATCTTGAGGGAAAGGCAGAAGGCTGGCCAAACGGTCCAACTCGGCATTCAGGCGGTCCCTGTGTCTCTTGGATGGATTGGACTTGACTCCTTCAGCTGGGGATGGCTTTACTCTACAACAAAAGAACCAAACACAATACAAAGGTAAGTTACTTCCCAAAATGAATATTTGCCAAATCTAACATTACAAGTTATCTTTTTGGTTTTAACAAGTAAAATGTTTTTCCCAAGTGACTTGTTGGAAAACCAATACTGACCTAAAATGGTTACATCTCTTCTCCAACACACACACTTAAACGAAGCAGTCAGAGCTACAATGGCTATTTGAATACATAATGAACATGTGAAACCTTTGAGATTCAGCATTTTCTATAAAAAGCTTCTGATACTTTCACTCAAATGCCACTTGAATTCTTCCAAATGTTCATATTATAAATATTTCAATAAATTTTAGCAATCACAGAATCACAGAATGTTAGGAGTTGGAAGGGACCTTGAAAGATCATCTAGTCCAACCCCTTTGCCAGAGCAGGATTCCCTAGACCAGGTCACAAAGAAGCACGTCCAGATGGGTTTTGAATACCTCCAGAGAAGGAGACTCCACAACTTCTCTGGGCAGTCTGTGCCAGTACTCTGGCACCCTCACTGGGAAAACATTTCTATGTGTATTCACCTGGAACCTCCTATGCTTCAGTTTACAGCCATTGTCCCTTGTCTTGTCACTGGGCTTGTGCACGACAGTACACGTTTTCAAGTACAGTTTTTTCACAGGTTCCCTTACTTTTGGCCAGTGTTTGGAACAGGCTATGGTCAACTGAATACAGCAAAAGTTTTAGTAACTGTAGTTAAACAAGAAGGCATCCAAAACTGCACAAGAAAACAAGAGAAACAGCTCAGTCAGTAGGTAAAATCTTTGTAAAACTATCAAACTCATCCTTTAAGTCAACTCTCAGCTGAAGGCATTTGAGTACAGCATGACAAAGGCACACCTTTGTACATTATAAAGTACAATTTAAAAAGCTTTCTGTTCTGAATTACGTGATGAAGTTTTTGTAAACTTGCTATTAACCATTCATAACCACCCTGAGCTCAAATTCCAGATACCTGGATACTCTCATCTTCCCATATATGCAGAAAAGTCTAGGACAGGTTTAAAACTCTATTCATTTGAATTATGATTAGTCATTACAAGTCAATACTGAAACCAAATAATTTATCTGCACAAGCCATGGTAGATTTGATATTTATTAAACAGTTTTCTAGTTAAATGTGATTCATTCTCACTTTTCCAGTACTGCAATTCTGCTTGGGATCTGCAGCAGTTATAAATTTGTGCTGCTCTCATAGGAATGTTGGTTTTGCAAGATGTATCACTCATGAAAATATTGAGCATAAAGACTTTCAGCAGTTAATTTCTTCAGCATTTCATTTAGTCTGCTTCCAAGCTTCACTCTTATATCAATTTTATAATGAGAAATTTCAAAAGCTCCAATAGTTAGTTTTGCCACTACTGAAAGTAAACCATACTGAAAATTTTCATCTTGTATTTACAGTCAAATAAGTAGTGATAGAGCAGATATCCCTAGTCTTAGCTTGTTGTTACTTTGTTTCAATTTATTTGTTGTTACTTTAAGTCCTTCTTTTTACAGGCATTGTACATTCAAGTGTCACTTGTCAAAAAATTACACTTGAGTCCTTCTGCCTGTTTCTTAATGCCAAGACTGCCCTTTTGCATATTAAAGGAGGCGTGCTCCTTACCTAGAGCCTCAAAACTTGAAGATGCCGTAATACAAAATGTTGTTAACGCACAGAGATAAAATATATCAGCAGCAACAATTTGTTCTGAAGTTCAAAACCACCAAACATTACCAGTAACATTAAAAGTTAATTTATAAAGACCTTTTATGTATTAAACTGCCATAAATGTGGAGACAGAATAATAAATGACAATTTAAGCAGATAACAGTCATATAACCATCAGTGAGCAGCTCACTACTATCCAATCAAACAGGTCTGCTTCTGAAGATGTTCAAATGATGCAGTCTTTCCCAAATAAATTAGCACTAAGTACCAGACTTTCCTATTTTCACAACTGTCCTCTGCTTTGCTTATAGCTTCTACAAGCAATTTGACAAGGTAGTTGAAACTACACGCAACTATGCAGTTATCTTGACAAGTTGTTTGTTAGATCTAACTGTTTTTGCTTTACTTCCTGAAGATTTCTTCCTTATTTCTAACTAGTTCAAAGCATAAGGATTTTCAAAGTCATAGTACACAACGTTTATGAATATTAAGTTACCAGTATTTGCAGTAAAAATCATTCCATGTCCTCTCCCTCTGAATCAAATATTGATTTTCCTTAATTTTCCCCTTTGTCACCCAACTAAAATCCATTCTATCAGAATGGATGCCTCAGGGACAAAGGAAATAAGAGCGGAAATGCCAGGGGCATAAGTAGCAAGCTAAACCATTTTCCATCCACTTATGTAAACTCTTGATGCTAAAGACAGCCCTAGCTGCACTGCGGAAAATCAAAATTACGTACTGTGTCAAGATTAAATCCATGCATGTGTTTTATTTAAAAGAAAAAAAGACTAAAGGAGAGAATGGATTTTAAGCTGATCTTTCAGTTCTTGATCTTGTATCTTTCACAGGACATTTGAATTCCCTAATCAAAAGCCAGAGGTCTCTGTACATTCAGTGCCTCCAAACTAAGCTACAACCCTTATCATCCAACAGCTGCAAGACAAGCAAGTACTCTTAATTCATTTTAACAATTCTAAAGGATTTGCCACCATAACATTAGCCAGCTACTATTTTCGTATCTGCTACAGACTACTTTAATCAGAAGTTTTCGTTACACTTGCTTACCATTAACACCCTCACAGACATTAACAACACAAAATTATTAAAATGCACAAGTACCTTACTTATTATCAAAAGGCCAAAATAAGTTTTAGTGTTTGCACACTAAATGGTATTTTTCAAAGGAGAATTCAAACAGTTTTTTTGCAAAAACTTTGAAAAGAAAGAAAAAACCTCAATAACCAAGCAGTGAAAAGCATGGTACTTTATTAACAAGACTGAAGCATGAAATGAAGTCAGGAAATAAAAGAATCTGCAAGAGCAGCACTAGAGATATAGAAACACATTAAAGAAAGTGAATTAGAAGTCCATCAGAACTGTACTATTGCTTAGGAAAAAAGGACATAAGGAAGAACATACATGTCACCCAGGTAATGGATTTAATCTTTTAAGCTACATACATTTTTCATCTCATATTCAATAGTACATGTAATAACATGTTATTTATCTCTATTTAATTCAATGTAGGTCAGGTATACAAAATGCACCACTTATCACCAAGCAAGTATTACAATAGGTGACATGCTCCAAAATTCTCTATTTACTTTAGCAACTGAAAAATACTTCTAAGAATTTACTCTTTTATTCCCCACTCTGAATTTACAATTAGTAAAAATTTAGCTGATGATTCCTTCAGAAGCATCAGATATGACACACACTATCAATCTCTTTGATCAAAAGTTGTCACCAGCTTAACTTGAAGGGGCAACAGAACCTTTCCACTGGCTCCTTCAGCAGGCAATGAATGTCACTGAAGGGATAAAGATGTTTGCATTAAAAAAACCCCTCAATCAGCAGCATGCTACTCATCTGATGCTAGTAAAGAGAGGTTTAGTTTGCCCCAGTTGTTTTGGTGTATGAAGGACTCCATTAGAGTGACAGGGACAGCCAGAACACCAACCAAGAATGAGAGTTTCATATTCAGTTTAACAAATTTTATTATTGTTTAAGATGACAAGCCAAGGTTATTTGGAAAGAGAAAAAAACAATGTCTCTATTGACTATGTTATCTACATTTGTCTACCTCCATTTGCTGCAGATTCTCTGTCTGAAAAATACACTTTTGCAAGCAGCATTGACCAAAACCGAAACCCAACTAACCGGGAAAAAAAAGAAAACTTTAAAAACTGAATTTTAAGTAGCAGTCTACATGTAAAAAACAGCACCCCAAGACTGGCAAGGTTATGACAGATAAGTTTACTCTATATATGATAACAGCTTTGCATCCATTTCAAATGAGAGGCGCAAACTGCTGCTTGCAGCAGGTACTGCTCCACACAAAGAAATCCTGCAATGATTATTTTTCTTTTTTAATGAACTTCCATTCTGAAAGCTTGTTCTGGCACTTCTTGTTTATTTGTCTTGAAAGAACAGATAAATAGTTTCATTTTTAAAATTAAAATATCTCTGCACTGCTTTCTGAAATTACTATGTCTAGTCACAATTAAGACTCAACCAGTCAAACATTTTTCTCTGGGGTACTTAATACCATTAACACATTTAAGCTAACAGAACAAAACAGTAACATAATTTCTTATGTAGTCTGCTAAAGAAACATGCCACTATGTTTTTTGCGCCTGCATAGTATGAAACATTTAGACCTCCCCATCCCATTCCACGTCTATTACATTTATCCAGTTACATAAAACAATTCCTATCCAAACCCTCAAAAAAAGAAAAACAAGGCAAATCAGAGCTAGTAGGCAGAAAAATGTAAAAACTACAAGACAGAGCTACTTTTATTCACTTACTGTTAGAATCTATCTATACTAAACCTCAGTTCCACACAATCTGCATTTTATTCCTCCTACTACAATACTAGTACATTAATTCAGCAGTTCAATTAATAATCACTAGAGAAAGGGACTTTAAAAAAAAAAAAAAAAAAAAGAAGCAAGCAGTGGCCACCGACTGCTCCCCAAGTCTGTGGGGAAACACCCCATGGACGTGCTGCCAGCAGAGGGACTCACAGTGTTCAAATACTGAATGAGGAGGAAATTGAAGGGCTCCGAGGTTTTAAGTGATTTCTGTAGTGTATGACATGCAATTGGAGTGCACATGGTTTAGCGGGCTTTTTTTTTTTTTACCCCAGATGACAAGATAACAAGATGAGCTGCAGGAACAGTTGCCTATTAAGTTCCTCCATGATTGCTTTTCTTTTTCAGCTGTAATACTGTAATTCCCTGCTGAATCAGAAAAGCACATTTCAACACTCAGCACTGTCAGGCAATAGCCTGAGATTCCCTCTCAAGTTCAGTTCTTTACATGGCAAATAATAGAAACAGAGAGTTGGAGGGGGGAAGTGTTTTAAACTGGCTTTGTGTTACCGCCATGGCTTTAATGAGTTATTTGCACCTGAAGCAAAATGATTTCTTCTAGTTCATTTTTTTTCCATGGCACTATGGCATTATATGCATTTCCATTTCTATAAACTACCTGCCTATGGCCACAGGTTACCAATTATCAGGCTCCACTGGGAGTTATATATGGCAAGCAAAACCTTAAAACTATCTACAGAAACAATCTCTTCTATGAAAGATACTAGTCCAAACAATGGACCACCCTGTGTTTTTCTATTTTCCTCCTTACAACTCTTCAAAAAGTGAACTTTAAACAGATTAAAATCACAGTAGTGTCAAACCTTTATTAACCAGCAGCAATTACAACTTCCCTCCTTAAAACAGCTTATTGCCTCTCTCACTTTTTTGGGGTGAAAGGTATGGTCTGTGATTAGTTATGTAAGAAATCAGAGCCCTCTGACACCCTAGCAATGTTCTGTAAGACTGGTCTCACAGAAGAAGCAACCAAACAGCATAGCTATATTCAGGAGAAAAGAAACACAGAAGTGTTACATGAGAGATAAATTTGTCTTGCATAAAAATAATTTCTAGTAACCAAAGCAAGGTGGGTTAATTATCAGCCTCCACTTCAATTTATGGGTGAGTAAAGTATTTTAATATGAATACTTTTATTTTAAGAAGAAACATTTCTCCCTTTGGACCTCAAGGACAAATTCCCTCACCGGATAGTTGGTTTCCATTAGTAGTAAAAAAAGGCTTCAAGTTCAACTAATCAGAGCAGCTCAGCCAACTTACATACAGAAAAGCATTACTAACATAGGTACCACAATAGCATAAAAGAGATTTCACATGCTCTAAACAAGGCTAACCAGAATTTAACAGTAAGTCTGACATTAAGTGACCTTACCAGCAAGGCAGCACACCTTGCCCTTTCAAAATCAGAACTGCAAAATTATTTGCCCTTCGAAATAGTCTACAAATACCAGCCCATTTCTTCACGAGAAAAACATGGATTTCATTCTTTAAAACTAGATTTATAGTGCAAAACACTACTTTCACTCTTAAAATCCACATCTACAGCGTGAATTTAATTAGGTACCTCTACACTTTTATTTGGAAATGAATGGTCAAAAAAGCGAACACTGCTGGTTTCATAAAGAATGTGTTTTCTAGCAAGGGGGGGAAAAAAGCATGTTTAGTCTTTATGTGTTAATTTCTAGGATGAAGCCCCAGCTACATACATGCATTCATTCTAACAACTCTAGCCCTAAGGAAGCAAGCACTCAAGGTAATTCCTCTCCCTCCCAAGACAGCTGTCTGCTACAAATCTAAAAACGTATCACTCACAATAGGATACCATTGAATATATGTCATTCTCTCGTTTAATGCTTTTGGAGTCTTGGCAGTTATTTTACATCTACAGAAGTACCCCACAGAAATACACGGGGATTTTTTTGAGCTTTCCTTGTTTCTTCTGCAACTCAGTAGTTTAGCTTTGCTACTTTTTATGACCTATACATTCTCGACTTTCAGTTAAAGTGCAAGTCAAGCATCTCCTCTAGCCTGAAAAAAATCACACTTGCAAGAGCAGCCTTTTAGCAGAGCATGCAAAGCCTAGCGTTCAACCCTACAGCAGGTGCAAAATATGAAATTACTCAGGCTCTAAGCTGTTCCCCGAGTTTCAAAAAGATAAACTAATAAACAAAAAGCCACAGTACAGCCGGACTCTTCACACTCCCCCTCGCCCCCCGCCTTTTCTCTTTCCACTATTTGTTTGGAGGTGAACATAGAAAAACATCTAGTGTTAAAACTGGTTCAGCCCTCCCAGATAGCCTAAAAATAGCCCTGAAGGGTGGGAATCGGCCAAGCCGGTCCCGTCTCCGACCCCGCACTCCCCGAGGAGACACCTGAGCGTACCGGCAGCCGCGGAGCGGTGCGGGGGCGGCGGGAGCACCCTGCGCGCAGGCGGAGCGCGGCAGGCACCAGGCGGGGGCCCGCCTGGGACGCCAGCCACCGGCGGGACCCGCTCCTGTGGGGTGAACGCGGCCACCGCTGGGTAGCCGTCACCTCAGATGCCTCCCAATCTAGGTCAGCCGGCTGCGCCGCGCTGCCGGCACAACTCCCTCCTTCCATCGCCTCGACCGTCCGCGCCCCGACACCCCCTTCTGTTTCCTTTTTTGAAAGGGACTGGGGGGAGCAAGAAAAAACAACCCCAAACAATCAAACCTAAAACCAATACAAACCCTGCCGGTACCTCCAGGCACCACCTCTCCCTGGAGACCCCGCACCGCGCCACTGGCCGCCCCCCGCCAGGCCTCCACGGCGCGATACGCGGCAGAACAGCAAGCCGCCGGGAAGGCGGTCGGTCGGTCTCTCCCTCCCTGCCTGCCTGCTTCTCTCCCCTCCGCCCCGCGGGGCCGCTTACATTTTCTGCACAGGTTTCCGCCGCTTCCGACTGGCGTAGGTGACATTGGGGTTCATTCTGCCGCGGCTCCAGAGCCCCGCGCCGCAAGCTCCACTAGCCAGGGGCCGCCGCCCTCCTGCCCTCCTCGCCTCGGCTGTCGGGAGGGGGCAAACCACACAAGCGCCGCAGCACTCGCTTCGCCCACGGGCCCCGGCCCTGCTGCCCGCGGCCGCCTGAAGCTCGCTCGCTAGCTAGCAGCGGTGGTGGCGCCTTCTCCGGCCGGGAGAGGACGGGAGGCGGAGGCGCTACGGGGCGGGGATCCCAGGTGATCGGCGCGGCGGCTACACCCACTCACCACCCCCGGAGGGCACAGGTGAGGGGGCGGCCAGGGGCTTTCCGGCGCCGCTCACTCCCACGTCTCCTGACCGGCTCCCTCTGCGGCGGCTCTAGGGTGCGCGGCGGCCTCTGCACCCCGGCGCGGCCGCCGTCTNAGGCCCCTCGCGGCGGGGGGGCGGAGGGAGGAGGGGGGCGGCCGCGCCGCCATGTTGGGAAGGTCATGCGAGGAGAGGGAGGGCCGGAGCGGCAGCAGAGGGGGCGCTGCGGGGGGCGCCTGCCCGGTGGGACCGCAGTGAAGGGCTCGGGGATGGGGAAAGCCCTCAGGCCTGGGTGGTCGCGGCGGGGTGCTCGGGAGACGCCGGAAGCAAGTGGTAGAAGGTCAGTTAGTTTCAAGCGTCTCATAACAAAAAATAGCCAGGGGAAAATAAATCATAGCGTTGAGTTTTGAAAGAAAAATGACACTGTCTCTCAGTTGCACGGTGACACCTGTGTTTGTCTTCACCTCCCCGCCCCCCAGCCTCCAAGTCTGCCACCTCCCTAGCGCTGACCGTCACGGTCGCAGATTGCCTAGCAGAGAAATAAGAAATGATAAGCGACCGCCCAAAATAGGAGTTGAGGGAAGCCCTGGGTAAGGAATACCAGTGAGGGGAGAAGTGAAAGGGCATCAGGCTCCAACGAGGAGAGCAGGACACCTGGCGAAAGAAGGGAAGTCACTGGGGCCAAGGTTGCCACTCGCTGAGCAACGACTGGACTTGATAGATGAGGACGTGGTTCATATCTCGTTAGGGGATAAACCCCTAAGTTATTATACTGACATTTTAAGCTAAATACATATTTTAAAGGAGAGGAGCAGCGCCGCAGAAAGCAAGAGGCGCTGCCAAACTGCTGAGAAATAAAACCATTCAAGGCGAGCCGCAGTGCCTCTCCGACCCGCCGCCACTTCTCCCGCCCATTTTCTTCCTCTGTTTCCTTTCGGAGCAGCAGCAGCAGAGCTCTTTCCCCGGAATAACAGCAATATATTTAGTCTCAACGCTAAACTCGGGAGCCCGGGAATCGCCCTGTGTAAACACAACTTGTATGCGGTCAAAGCTGAGACAAGAGCCAGGAAGAGCTCCCCTCTCCGCCGCGGGGGTCGAGCCTAGCCCAGCCGCCGGAGAGCGGAGGAAGCGGCGGGCATAGCCCCGCTCCCAGTCCCGAGGGGCGGTCCCTCTGTGCCCCTGCCCAGCTGCCGGGAGGCTTGAGGCAGTGTCCGTGGTGCTGGTATCAGCTTGTCCGTCCGCGGGGCTGATAGAGCCGCACCACCGGCGGGAGCTCGCACCTTCCCGTCTGGTTAACGAAGCCCTGGTTACGCAAGCGACTCTGCTCCGCTCTGCTGACGGAGGTGATTAGCGGCGGCCCAGGTGTTACCGCACCGTAAAACCCTGGGATTGTAGAAGGCCCAACCCCAGCCGGCCGGCGGGTTGAGAGTGGCGCCTGCCGCACAGCACAGCGGCTTCTCCCCCTCGCCCCCTCCCGGGGCCGGGGCAGGGCTCCGGTGGCCGCTGTGACCCGTGGGATCAAGCGTTCGTCCAGTCCCGCTGCCCCGACCTCCTCCGCGGCCCTCGCAGCTGGGATTAGGCAGCATAACGCGCGCTTGTTTACCGGCTTAATTGCTCGGGTTTAATTGCCTGGGAAGCTATCCCAGATGCAAAGTACACTGAAGCCACAATGTGCAGAGAAAAATCAGTCTAAACTTTGACGACTCTAGTGTGTGCTTGTGAGTATGCCAGGAGTTGATCAAACGATGTTTTGAAAAATATGTCTTCAGCAGACAAAATTATTGAAAAAGAACCGTATGCCTTATGAGGTGAACACCTTGTAGTTGTATTCCTCGCCAAACACCTTTACAGAAGACATCAGCTATTTCCTAGCCTGTGTCTCTCCTGAATCCCTTTCCTCTTCTCTCTTTTCTCTCTTCACAAGATCTTACCAGCATCCTGGAAAAAAACTGGGCAGTATTCTACACCACATCTTACTACTTTCTTTTCTCCAACCTCTTTTTTCTTTCCATTTTAGGACTGAAACTGGAAATGAATGCATTTTCTTCACTCCAAATCCATCTGTCTATGCAAGCAGTTTCTTCCAGCCTAAACTTCCCAGTCCCTTTCAGTATTCTTCTCACCCGTAGCCTCTTGCTGCTGGCTGGTTTCTTCCTCTGTCAGCGTAAGTGTTCTGTGGTCACTCCATACACAAAGTAAATTGTTGTTCTGCTTTCATTCCTCTCTTCAGCAACATTATCTTTGTGTCAAAAGCTTACAGGCATTTTTAAAGGCTCCTCTTTGAATTTTTAATTTAATAGTTTCCAGCCTATATTTTACTTGCTCACTGAGATGGAGCAAGATTTCTAGCAACTTCTTATTCTTCATTGGATCTCGAGATCTCAACTGTTTCTTGACCTTTTGTACTAAGATACTGTCAGTGACACCCATACTTATGCTCTCTCATCTGCCAGCTCCAAATCTACTGGGGGCTATGTGAAGAAGGAAGTAGGCTTTAGCGTCCCATGATGGACTTCGTCTCCCGGTTCCCTTCTAGGGCCATGGGAACTTGCATGGTGCCAATGAATTATTGTGGTTATTGTTCAACTCCCTAATTTGGAAATGGAGAGTAAGGAAAACTTAAGCTGCTAGGCAGAAACCATATCTTCTGTGTATATGCAATCCACTGCCTGCTCTTGGAAATCCACTTCTATGGGTCAGTCACCTGTTTAAGAACAAACAGGAGATGTTCAGATGTTCAGCATACAGAGAATCACAGAATGCATGGAGAACTTCCTTATATGTCACTGGGGCCTTTTAGGCAATGTTACCTAAAACACCTATATCACATTGTCCACAGTTTTTGCAAATCTGTCCTAACTTGATGTTCTTGTTGTTGTCTCTTTGCTTAATTCACTGTCTTTGTATTTTATTTTCTATTTTATAATTTCAGTACATTAGAGATCTTGCCTCATATTCTGTGTAAAACAAGCCAAAACTACACAATCATGATTCAGGAATCATAGAGCCTTCTTTACAGCGTAAGTATTTTGTTGGGCTTTTATTATTATTATTCCTTTCTAAAGAAATATATTGTCAATTTTAACAACAGGTTTGGTCTTGATAAAAATGACTGTGGCTGATGTCATGTGGTCTGTTAGAAGGATTTAATTCTTAAGTAGATCACTTTCATTTGTACTGTAAAGCTTTAACTAGTTTCTTCTCTTTTTGTCTCCAGGCTACTACCCAGGTGGCTTACTAGGTCTAAACTAAACAATTAATGGCCTCTTTTCAGCTTCTGCCTCAAATCCAGCAAAATACCTTTGTAGTCATGAATTGTGATGCCATCCAATGATGAAATTTTCAAGAAAAATATGTTTGTGCATCTAGTGAACTGTGCCTTTCTCTATCTGCAGTATGTGTGAAGTACCATATTAATGAACACATTCTTCTGTGTCCAGTGTGCCTTGTTGTTATCATCCTCTGAAGCTTCTAGAGCTCTCACTCATCAGCAGTCACATCTGCTGCCCACATCTGTTTTGCCTCATTCCTGCTTCTCCTACCCTGCACGCTTTCCTCCTCAGTTCTGTCTCCAGGTCCCTCACTCCTCTTACAAGGCGGAGGCTGTTTGAAAGAGGGAACTTCTACTAAACAGACAGACATTCCTGAGTGGGCTAGAGTTTCACAGGATCACCACACAACCAACAAAAATCTTGTTATTTAGGAGGAATTTATAAGAATTATAAACAATACTTGTTATCTTAGGGTCATCTCTGACTCATTTCTATCGTCTTTCTGTCCGTGGCCTAAATTTTACTTCCCTTAGCTTAATTCTGCGTGCTGAATTTTCTTCCTGTTTCCAGTGCAAATAACACAGAAGAAATATGTTTTGATTATCTGTGAGTTCTTTTCTGCCTCCCTGGAGATGAGGAAAGTGGACTGCCATTTAAAATTGTGATTTATGCAGCTCGAATTTGGGGTATATATGGAAATGATTTAGGTGTTATTTTCCATGCACCTTTGTTCTGCTAAGAAATAACATCTATGGTAACTTGAATGACTCTCTCCATACTCATTTCAAGGAAGTAATCATCCAGGAAAGTTGAATTAGAGTCAGTGAATAGCCTATATACTGATTCATTAATGACTGGGAAGGCCACTGTCCTGGTTTGGGGTAGAACAGAACTAATTCTGTTCAGTGATTTTACTTTTGAGTTAAAACTCCTCTGAGAAACTAACAGCATGTTTTCATAGACACTGCCAGCTTCTAGCAGTGATAAGGCCTAATGTTTAGATTTACTACCAGGGTTTGGTATGCAAAGCAAGGTCACTGCTAAATCTTGTGTCTCATGTTGGGGGGGTGCAGGGTAAAGGCTACACCTTCAGGGAGGAGCAGACAGGACAGGACAGTATTCCATCCTATGTACGTCATATTCAATATATAAACTGGGGGGAGTTTTTCCTTCCTTCCTTCCTTCCTTCCTTCCTTCCTTCCTTCCCTCTTGGTCTTTCTCTTCTGTGCTTTGGTGGTCAGCATCTGAGGAGAAATCTGTCTGTTCTACCTTCAATCCTGATCCATAAGTTCCTGCATCTAGTACCAGGATCCAGCCCCTGAGCCTGACTCTTGTCTGCTGCTGAGGCCTACTGCTGCAGTATCAGTGGTAACATAGGTACCATCAAAAGGGATTTGGGTTAGCTATTGGGTTTTATACATATTTGTATATATTTAATTTATTATTATTATTATTATTATTAAAGTAGTTTTAGTTTTATTTTCCAATCCACAAATCTCGCTGTCTCTCTTATCCCCTTTCCCTTCCCATGGTGGGGGGGAAAAGGGGGTAACAGGGAGCATCTGTCATTGGTTTGGTGGTCAGCCCAGCCTCGACCCTCAACAGTCACAAAACATTTTGCGTTAAAAAACAGGAATATTGAGGGGAACTGGGCTCAATTTTTTAAAACCTAAACAGAAATAATTAAATCTACCAAAAAAACCCCTTGGTAATGGGACAAATAGTACATTGCTTTATGATAACTTTTCTTACAGAAGCCTCATTTGCAAGTACTAGTTGAACTGTATACAGTTTTAATGAGAATTAGATTGTCAAGAAACCCTCTTTTTCCCCTGCTGTTTGTGGTTTTGTCACCATAGGATAGAACCAGCACATGCTTTTTCTCTTCTTCCATCCTCACATCTGGCTCCCCACTCCCACTACCCTTGCATGTGCTTCTGATATGCCAATGTTTAAAATTACACTAGTTTTCTATTGAGTGTTTAACTTAGGGAGCATTTCCAGAAGTTGAAGAGCCCTATAAAAGATGAAAAATATGAAATATAATTAATATTGGGGCAAGTAGCCTATGATCCTCACATGATTAGTGCTGAAAGGTCTTTTTCAGTGAAGATATTTTAATTATTTCAAATTCATTGAATTTCACTAATCCAATGAAAGCTAGAATCTTAATTGTTCCAAGAGGGGCTAGAAAAGAAGTCCTGAATAGATGAAAAACACATTTAAAGATAGTGTTTAAGACTTTTTCCACTTTGAGAAAATCTGACAAAATAATAAGCATCATCTGTCAGGCAGGATCATGATTCTGCTCAGATTGTATGATATCTAAAAAAGTTTCGCCTGTAAGCACAGGAGTAAAGGAACAATGTCATTATTAAGTATAACAATTGGTACATTACTATTCTCAGGTTTTCTTCTGTATATAGAAAGAGCAGAAGAGAAGTTTATACAAAAACTGCCTCTCAGTTCAAGAGAATGTTTTTTTAATCTAAAACAAGAAGTTCTGAAGAGCTATACAGATATAGCAGGCAACTTGAATTAACCTTGCCTGCCTAAAACATTCAGCAACCTTTTTCCCCAATAAGCATTAAAAGTAAATTTTCTTAAATAGCTAAAATAGTCTTACATTATTATTCCCAATGAGCTTCATATTTTTCCTGAGAAGCGAAGAGCCATTGGATTATTTTAATCCAATGTAATCCACTCCCAATCATGTACTGAGAGCCATAAAGCAGTCAGTCATCCATTCCTAAGGGCAAGTCAGGAGGACCTGGTAGAGCCTTTTAACCAAGACATCAGTAGTTAGACACCAGTATGACCAATCAACACCCCTTCTTTCTCCTCTTCTTCCTTGTTGAAAGGTAAGTTTATGTTTGTTGCATGAATACACAAGAAGTTGTGTCTGCACCTAAAAATCCATTTAAAGAAAAATACTATTTCTGCATATGTTATATGATGTTTCTGACAGTCTAACTATCAGGATCAACAAATATCTTCTGTTCCCAGGATCCTTCCCTGCCACCAAGGCTCACTGGAACACAATGGATTCAGATTCATACTTTTATATTTTCTTAATTTCCAAACTAAGGTGGAACTGGCCTGTTCTAACCCCTGACCTGGCCCTGGGAATGATGTGGGAACATGCCAAAGCTCTGTAAAGGATGATTCTAACTATTTAAAACTACCAATGATTGAGTTGTAATGTTCAGGAAGTTCTATGGCACTTGTTAAATTTACTAGTACAGATATAACCTTAGAGCGTATTTCCAATGCTTTTGGCCATAAACGTTACAAATAGCCTACAATTATTAATATCCAGAAGCAGGAAAGTTTTGGTCACAGCAGTAAATCACCATGACAATCAGCAAATATGGGCAGCGTATGATCCAGCTGCACCAACACATGCTCTTCCTGCACCAAGATCTTCTGTGCTGTTATACGCAGAACAAATACATAAGGAGCTGATCATTTTACTTCTGCTTTAAAAATACTACTGAGCTATATTTATTAACAGGGCTTTGTTGCTAAATTGGCTCATAATATTAACAAAACCTGTGGTTTGAGAGGGCCTGAAACAAGCTTACAATTATGATGGCTAACTCAGTAGGCTACAAATTCTCTTTCTGCTCTCATTAAGAGGAAAGGGTATACACAAAGTAAGACTAATGAATAAAAAAAATGATCTAAATTAGACCTGACAATGCAGTTGCCATGCCAGAATTTAATTTCTGTACCAAGAAACCTGAGCTAATTTTAATAAATATAGCTAGTTGTCATGAATTTAGTTTAGCCTTATAAAACCCTTCCGTGACTAAGGCAAGCTACAGGTATTGTATGAATGGCAGTTGCATTCTCTCTCTTTTTAATGGGACTTCTTGTCAAATCTAGTAGGTATACATAGAAAGAAACATGAAAAAAACCCAAATAGTTACACAAATGCCTCAATGCCAAATGCCAAGGCTATAACCAATATGAAATGTATTACACAGTTACACAGAGAGACTTCCATCAACATAATGTGTAATTAATAATAAACAAGAGCAAACAAAGACAATCAAGAAAGCCCAAGCAGTGATTTTAATGACTACTCAGGAAATAGCCTGCTTGAGAACAAAAATGTGGTGTGTGTTAGTTCCATTCAAACTATTATCATTGACATGATACAAAATGCAGTTGTTCATTGAGTCCATAGTTCTCAAAAGCACAGTGAGCTGTACCTGTGTCATACCCTATTGCTAACAGCCCTACCCACCATTTATAGCCTTCTCTCACAGGGAGACAAAACACACTGACCCACCCCAAGCCCTGGGCAACCTGTCCAGAGCTTACTCTTAGAAACTGTTTCTCAATGAGCAATAGTAATTTTTCATAGGTTTTGAAATTTAGACCTGTAACATTTTTTTTCCCATCCAGAGTGACTACAACTTTCCATCATTCCAACAGTTAATTGTCTTTGATTTCAGCTGTGACTGAGACACTTGAGGAAGTGAACAGGAGAGAGAGGTCAGTGAGTCTGTTAGGTCAGGAAAACAGGGAAACAACCATCTCTGGAGACTTAAAGCCAGCACGAATCCAGAGAGCTACCACATTACATGGATCAAGCTGTACGACTGGAAAAAAGGTAACAGGAACAGGTATGTTCGCTATGGGAAACACTTGAGCACTTTTATTCTGCAAATAGTAGTCATGGCATATTATTTCTTCTCAGTATTACAGGGGAACGTGTATGTACTGAAAAACATTCACAAACAGTTTGATATGTTGTTTGCTTTGCCCTTTCTTTCTTTTCCACATTTATCCTGTTAAGTGTTCTAACCAGACTGTGTTTACATGTATCCCTAAGCAAGCCACAGCAGTTGTTTGCTACATATCATCTTTATAGTCCTATTATCTCTGGTTCTTTAAAATCAGTCTGGCCCACAGAGTAACTTGTAGTATTTAACATTTGCTAGTGACCATAGAATCAAAGAATCATAGAATTATCAGAGTTGGAAGGGACCTTAAAGATCATCTAGTTCCAACCCCCCTGCCTGGCAGGGACACCATCCACTAGATCAGGTTGCCCAGAGCCCCATCCAGCCTTGCCTTAAGAGCTTCCAGGGATGGGGCTTCCACAACCTCTCTGGGCAACCTGTTCCAGTGTCTCACCACCCTCATGGTGAAGAACTTCCTCCTAATATCTAATCCTCTAGTTTGTATCCATTCCCCCTAGTCTTATATCACTACCTGACCTCCTAAAAGGTCCCTCACCAGCTTTCTTGTAGGCCCCCTTCAGATACTGGAAGGCCGCAATAAGGTCTCCTCAGAGCCTTCTCTCCTCCAGACTGAACAACCCCAGCCCTCTCAGTCTGTCCTCATAGGAGAGGTGCTCCAGTCCTCTGACCATTCTCATGGCCCTGCTCTGGACCCGCTGTCCCTTCACTTACTCTGTCTTCTGTGAATCATCAGCACAAGATTTTCCACAGGAAAAGTTAAAGTTAATAGGTGGAACCCTTGACCTGAAGAAAATAATGCTGAAACCGTAATTATTGTTGTGATTTGTTTTAAGCATATTCCCAAAGACTAGAGAAATATTTTCTGATCTCATTGCTACCTTGACATTAAAAGAATCAGGAGTCACAGATGAAGATTACTTCAGTTACTGAAGTTATCGTATTGAATGAAATGCAACAACTCTGTTACATTTTAATCTCTTTGTTTTCTGGTAAACATTCCTACTATCCCTACTAAAATATAAATAGTTATAACAACATGCAGTGAAATTATGCATTTGTGATCTGCTAAAATTAAGAAAGTATCTTTAAACAGTCTTCAGATGTTTAATAACAAAAAGGTCTTGTGGAATTTTATCAGTCACAGACCTTTTAAAGACTTACTTTCTAAAACTGGGATTCATAAAGTACATTCCTAGATATGCAATCAGAAGCAGCAGACAAGGAAATCTGGAAATAACAATAAGCCAATGTTTAAAAGAGGTGGCTATTTAAAAGTGGCAATGGCTAAGGAAAAAAATATGATCAAAAAGAAGACAAAAAAAATCTGAGGAAAAAAACAGACAAAAGAGAAAATCACAGAATTCCACTAGTAGCTCATAGAGCCATTGAAGCTACTAAGCTCTTGTTCCCTAATAGTTCATTTAGGAAAGTCTACAGTGATCAATCTAGTGATAGTGAGTCTACTCAGTGATCAATATGTTGTTACATTAAAAAGACCTTTCTCAGAATTTTCCAGAGCAGCAGTTACAAGGACAGAGAGCCATACAAGGAATTCCTCAAATTTAACAGTGTGTGTATGTCTGAGCTGCAGTATCTGGGTCATTGCAGATCTAGGCTCTTCTTAATTTCTTAGGTAGATGTTGCCTTTTATGCTCATGTTCTAGAATCAATCAGTAAAAAAAAAAAAAACAGACAAAAGAAGGGAAAGATATGGGAATAATCTTCAGCTTGTTCCCTTGGAGTCTTCCGGTGGCCTTTTGGCTCCACAGAGCGTCTTGAGAATTTACAATAATTCTTCCTTAGTGAAGCCCTGAGGGAAGAGCGTGCACAGGGAAACCTCCACCTCCCCCACCACACACACCTTCTGCAGTAAACTGGAAAAAGAAAGCCTTTCTAAAAGGAGACCCGAAAACAAATTTATGTCGGGATATTAGTCTTCCTGTAGGAACCTCTCCCCAGCAACAATTGTTTCAGCAGTCCATGCCCCAGAATGTTATGGCTAGATAATGTTTGTTCAAGATGTATTTCTACCCTTGTGTAAAATATTTAGGTAATTCCCACAATATTTTCAATATGTAGCAAATTTGTATTTGGTGGTCTCCATTGTTTAAGGCCAAAGTTTGAACTAAAGTCATGACAACATTTATAACGGACACAAAGAGGCAGTTATCTTGCTCAGGGCAGAATGTGGTAGCTACCTTGTGTGTGTTTTCCCCTTGCTTTTCTTTCCTTTGTAGCTACACAGATGGAAGAAACTCAGCTTAGTGGGTTTTTTACCCTTGATCTAATTTTCTTCTGTTGTAGGCAGAACAGAATAAACTGTCATTTTGGGGGTTTTTGGCCTAAAATGTTACAGTTCCTGATGGCTGGAAATGAGGTTACCTTAAAATCATGGCTGAGTCACCTGAACTGCTTTTATGGATTAAAGTAACATTAAGTACAAGAATTTCAGGCATGTTTGTGCTATTCAGTTCCTGCTGTAGTTATTGATGTTGTGACTTTGCTGAGTTTGTTCCTTGAGCATCTATGTATGTTCAACTAATTTCACATAGACAGGATTAATAACACTAAACTTGATGATGTTGTAGATACCTTAGGCTTGTGGTGGCTACAACAAGCTGCTGTAATCCTCTCCAAATTCATTACAATTGCAGTTCATAAGCAGTGAAAGGTACATTTTATATATATGTATCTAACTATGCTAGAATGATTTCTATATGCCCAATGTTGAGTCAGAAGACAATTTCTAAAATCAAGCAATACTCAGAGCAGAATTTTTTACAAATGAATGAATGATTCTGGTTCTAGCCACAGTGTGTCAAAGGGGAAGGAAAGAATATAATATCCTTTTTGATGTTATTAGAACTAGGTATTTAATGGAGTTTCTTGATATTTGTATGATGTAACAACCGTCAATATTGGTAATATTGGATCTATCGTGCTCATTTAATTGAGCCTCTTTCACACTGTTAATATATTTGCATGTACCCAAATAGCAGAGATAATGTGTTTTCAGAAATACTTGAGAGGAATGACATAACTTACAGGATCAGCTTTGAACATTTCTCCATATTCTAACACATCTGTGGTTTCTTTATGAAATAAAACATTATTTTTTGAGTAGCTAGGTCACTGCCATCTATAAAAAGCACAGAAATCAGAGTGTTTTGGCTGGTAGTATTTCCCAATCCCTTCAATCTATTCAGCTTAACAGATGTACAAAGACACACAGATGTAAAAAAAAAAAATCAGTCTTTTTCAAGCTTGTCGTTCAAGAAAATAATCAGGAGAGCAAGCTGGTTATGTCTCGTAACTGAAACTATTACAATAGTGATATAGGAAGAAAAATACTTATTAATTTCTAGGAAACTATGGCTTCCGTGTGGGTTGTCTAATATCCAGCCTATCTCATTCCCAGAAATCATTCCAATTTAAGAGTAGTGGCTTTCCTCATCAGCTCTGAGCAGCATGCTGCTTTGCAAGAGCTTCTGTTGAAATTGATTCATCAAAACTGCAGCTAGAGGTAGTTAATGAGCCTGGGTGCGAGTGCTGGCTGCATACCATGGCAGGATAAGGTGAGCTGAAACTTACTATAATTTTCTCTATTCCCTTATCCCTTCTACTCTAGTCTACACTGGGAGCAGAAACACAATAGGAAGGAAAGTCAGCGTGTGCTGTGCATCATGGTATCTGAACTGCAGGAGGAATTACAAACTACCCAGCTAGCTAGTCTAAATGCAATCTCAGAAGATATATTACTGAATATAAAGATAACAGAAGCCAATCAATGATGAGTACTTTTTCAAATTCATCATACTTTTATAAAGAGTGATAGGATTCAGAAAAAACCCAGTGGCGCTCTTTGGTTGATGAGCAGCCACCTGTACTGCCAGATGTACAGATCCTCAGGCTTTTGTACCTTTCAAGTCGGTATTCTGCAATCCAGTCACTCTGGCCAGCAATCAGGTAACAGTCTCAAATGTTCAGCATGGCTCACTCAGGAATTTCAGCTGGGATTTGGACCCTACAGGACTTTCCTTGGGGGAACTTGTCATGGCATGTTTGTGCTGACAGAAGGCTTTAGAAACAAAGTAATTTATATTACTTTTCGCAAGGAAAAAAGCCTCTAGGAAAAGTAATAAATAAAACTTTTTTGTGAGCAAATCCCACCACTGAAAAGAAAACAAACAAAAAATCACCTTGTTGTGTTGAACAGATATCAAAGGCACATTTTTGATAGCTTTCCCTTTCTTTTCAAACTTCCTCCTATTTGAAGGATACTTGAGAGTTTTGGTTTCCCCTGATCTGAGGATTATTGACTTATCTAGTAAGCAGTCTTATTGGGATAAGATATGCCCAATGTGCAAGCACTTTTCTGTATACCTTCGAAGAGGTATGGGAAGGCTGTATGACTATCATTATTTTACCTTTATTTCTAACTTTTTAAACTCTTCCTTTCTTGCTTTCTTTTATCTAATTCATAGCTGTTGAATAGGCAGGCAACAATACAAAGCTAAATACATTAGTCATTGAGAGTACCTCCATCGCCCTTCACCAGCTGTACACTGCACAAAGACACATTCATGAAATCTCACACAGCTTTGGTTATTTTGAAAGCATGGGGAAAATGAGCAACAAGAGCAAAACAGGCAGAAAATACAGGAGTAGGAATACCCTCTTCTATTGCTTTCTTTTGAAATGAAACTGTATTCTTCAAGAATGAGTGCTTAAGGTGTCTAAATTTAATACATAGAAAGTGATAGTAGATGTAATTAAAATACATACTCTTTTTTTTTAGTTGTTCTTAAGGCAATACTTACATGTGGTTTTACCTACTGTGAATCTTATGGTGTTAATAAACAAATACAGAGGCTGAAATTAGAAGATATCAATAATACTGACTGTAAAGACAATGGAAAATTACAGATCTAGTGTGTAAATTGAGACCTAGTCTTATAATGTAGACTATTTTTTTAGGGGGGGAAATAGAAGTGGGGAAGAATCAGAAAAGTGATTGATTTGAGTTGAACCAAACCAGCAATAATTCAGACTTGCTAGAAGAAAGAACACTTCCCTATGTGCAAGTTTCTTCTCCAAAAGAAAGGTCCTTCATTTAGACATGGGCTAGAGTTTCCAACCTTTGGAGAAAACAATTCAGAAAAAACACAATAATCCTTTTTTTCCCCCTTCTTCCTCCCCAATGTCAGTTGAAACAAAGTCAGGATTAGTGCTCAGTGAATTTGCTGAAATAAGTGAATCTCATACACATAATAAACTACTTTATGCTTTTTGCTATGAGTTTATATAGTACTATGCACAGTAGATCCAACACGGATTCAGATTTTGAATGAAATTTCAGGCATACATTCCACGTGTTGCCTATTCCATTTGAAGCTATCGAGCTGAAATAAATAGGCATCAGTTTATATTCCGCATCATAGTTAATAAATAGATTTAAATTATCATGTGAAGTTGGGTCTCGAAAAGTCAGAATTCAATTGAACATCCTGCCTGGAATCTAGTAAATATGGAATACCTCATATTCCTTAACATACCATATTACAAATAACACCATTAACACACAATACAAGTAATAACAATACCAAAACCCAGTAGCAATATATTGATGGCCAGTTGCCAAATTGCTCCTGAAGAGCTATTGTTACTGGGTGAAAAACAATGCAAAACATGAGAAGAGTTTCCAGGGAAAAGTTTTTAAGAAACCTCTTAAGCAATTATGCCACAAGCAAGTGTATGGATAATAATAACAACACTAGTTTAATAACTCATAATAGTTTCTTAACCATAAACACACTGAACAGATGCTGACTGGTTAAAATCCTAACTCATGTCTATTTACTTGCATTCCATGTTTTACCCTAAGAGAGAAACAAAGTCAACCTGCACTCTCAGTTCTCCCATATGAGCTCCAGGAGTCAGGTGTTTCAAGTTCAATACAGGCAGTGAGAAAGCCTGGGATTTTAGGGGTCATTGAAAGCAACTTCAGAGGGCAAACACAGAATGAAATCCACACCTATTCTATCAATCACCATAGCAAGTATTTATAAACTTCTGTAGAAGTGAGCTAAGATTCATAAATCCATAGAGCCTTAGCCTGAAGGTGAAGTTTCAATGGCTTTGAGATTTCAGCATAAATGCTGCAAACAGCCTTGTTGTTAACAGATGCTTATTCACTTAAGTTTGTGAAGAAGTAAAGAGATTATTACTAATATATCAGTGTAAATCCATGTTATGTGTATGGCACAACTATCTAGTTACAAAAAAAGTTACCAAAATGAAGAGAAGTCATAAAATACAGTGCTGATATGTAATCCTCAGAGAATCAAACTATATGGTGGGTAAGTATGAATAAAAATAAATACAGTAATAGATACTGATACAGAAATATAATATCATCACAATAGAATGGGAAGAGTAGTCTGAGAACAGCATGCAAACTATTTCCTAAATCAAGCAGAACTGGTCTAAAGCTTAGAGGCAGTGAAGTATAAGAGAGGTTAATCTGATCATGCAGCAATCCTTATGACCCATTTATGTTGATAGGATCATTCCTCTTAAGAGGAATTAAAACTTATGAAGGAATATATATGCTAAATTGCACTGAGATGAAAATGCTTATCAAATTCTATTTTGCTGAAAATAGCTGTGCTGTGAAGGCTGCCCATGGGACAGACATCACTTGCCATTACTACATCACTACCTGTTTCTAAAGGCAAGGTGCTGATTTTGAATAACTTGCTTCTGCAGATAATCTGTTGATTTGCCCATGGTTTTGCCACTGCTTCAGTAGTCTTCTCTTTTCTTCAGAGTTTAGCAGAGCACCACGAGGAGATTAGGTTTTCCATTTGCTTCAGCTGATACTAATAATGCTAATGAAATATCAGCTGGCTTCCATTCATGACTGATCTAAGTTTGCCAGACTGAAATGAGTAGGTGCTATTGAATTTTTGTGTCATAGATCTGAATGTTTCAGGAAAATGTAGATGAAGATGCCTATAATTTACCATTTTGAAAGAAATCCAACAAATGCAGAATTTCTGATACAGATGGTGAACACAAGATTGTGTGTAGTGCCTACAAACACTGATATAGGGTTAGAAAGCTCAATCAACTTTTGCACTTTGAGCCATCTGGACATCAAAGAACATTTTTAGAAGAATAGTAAATGGACCAAATAAAAGGCAAAACAGAATTAATAAAAATAGTTAAGCAAATAGTTTTCTTCAATTACAATGCATTACTGTTAACAATGTTCACTTCTAGATTTTAGCTCATAAAGTTGTGTCTTCCTTTGGACAGAACTAATCGAATTACCTCAGCATAATTTAATTCTTTTGGGTGTAATAAGCTTAATGCTTTATATAGCAGTGCTAAACCTAACAACTCTATGGAGTCCTGTACATCTGAAGAGTAATTCATCATTCCATAAAACATCATGCACAAATATCCCTATTTAGACAAAGTTAGAAACCTCTTCAAGCAAGATTTCAAAGGTGTCAGCACATGGCATGACACAAAACTGTGCAAGAGAACTCTCTAGGCACTAAAAATATATTTAGAAAGCATGGATACATTTTTTTTAATTTGCAAGATGACACAGCACAGTATGTACTGTGCTCAGCACACACTAAATGCTCAGATGCAGCTACAGAAATACTTTATTAAAATAAGTTATCAATGACTTGAAAATAAAACCCCTCAAACTGTTCCTTACTCTCTTCCCATCTGTGCAAATTTCTCATTAATAACGCTTTTGGGGAGGAAAATGGGGGAAAGAAGACAGCTCATAGATTTTTATCGTAATGCTGAAGGCTATGTCTGTAGCTGGTATGCAGTACACAAAAAGACAACGCCTTAGTAGGTCTGTTTATCTTATTGTTAAACTCAAGGTGACTTCTGAGGATAATGATGAATATCCTATGAAAAAGCAGCCAGCATTTTATTGAAAGATAGAAAGATCTTATAGGTATAAATATATTTTTTTAAACCTTGTTTAATCATAAAGATCAATATTTGCATTGATCTCCTATGGTAATATTAGTCATTTATTTTGGAATATAGCTATTATTGTTAAGATACATTCACAATATCTTCTGAATCTTGATTTATTTTCCTAAAAGTTTTTCCTCAATTGCTTAAATTAAGAGTCCCATCTACTCTCCTACTATAAAAGATCAGTTAAAGTAGGGGTATTTCAAATTTCAATAACAAAATTTGATGTTTATGCTAGGTAGCCATAGTACTTTGGATTTGCAGAAATTAAAGTATATTTTGTATTACAAGGCACCTTCTGCAGTATTTGCTGTTCTTTTTTTCTTTTCTTTTCTTTTTAAAGTAAAACAAACAACACCTGCTTTCTTTGTCTTACAGAATAGGAAATACTAGAGTTGTGAAGAGGCCTAAACATTTCAGGATCTTGTGTCATAGTGTAGTTGTATTGTGTTATGTGTGTGAAATATACTGCAGAAAAGTGAAATCTATTTGGATGGTTTTCATGGTTATGCAATTGCTGAACTGGCATTTGAAAAATATATTTGACTAACAATGCCTTCTCTTTCAGGGAAAACTTCTGGAGCCTCACAGTTCACAAGAGAAGAAGTCTGTGCCAACCTTTTGGGTTGACTAGATCATGTAACCAAGTTCAACCACTTCCTGTCTTCAAATGAAACACCTGTTGTCTCTCCTTTTACTGCCTTTATAGCATCTGGACACTAAATCTAACATAAAAGTGAATATTGAGCTTAAAGATTTTTCCAGAAGGTGCAGCAGACAGATGGATACCTCTTTGCATTAGGCAGTTGGGAAGATATTGAATCAAGGCATGAATCAGACTATTCCTAAGACCAACCTGGGTGTGTAAGGGTAATGTCATTCATATGAGTATCAGCTCTCTTGAGGACTAAAGCAAAGAAGCAAAATTCCATCATGCTGGGGAATTACCTTTTCTCCAAAGCTAAAAGTTTACTTGTCCCACTTTAGTATCCATCATAATACTTCCATATTTCATCTAAGGAAACTGTAATGTCAAAATAAATGCTGCTAGTTGTTGTAAGACTTCAGTTCTCTTGACTATTTTACTTAGCAAGGGAGAGTGGAAAAAGAAAAAAAAAGTAATGTGACTATGAATAGTCATTCCTTCATTCACCTTGCTACATTTGTTTGGGTTTTTTATTTTTGACAAAACAAGGGAAACAAAGCAAAGATTTTTTTTTATTTAAAAAAAGAAAGGAGAAAAAGCAAGAAAAAAGAAAAAAGAGGAAGAATGGTGACGTACAATATTTCCTGGACTTTGTCAGACTTCTTTATTCTCAGAATTTCTTTGTGTTTTTTTCCACACAGAATCCACACAGAAACACACTGGCAGTGCTGACAAGTCCTCTCAGTTCAGGTTTACTTCCCTTTTCTTTTTAACATAATAAAAATGGTAACAACAATAACAAAGATGTTTCAGCCCAGTTGTTTCACAAGAAATTCAATAAATATCTGTGGCTGGTGTGTACAAAATAAAAGTGAACAAAACGCTTTCAAATTATAGTCATAGCTTTTTTCTAACTTTGAAAACTTTTCTACTATAGTTTATGTGGTTCTAGAAGGCTTTTTTTTTTCTTTGTTGGTGTAACAATATGAAACAGCTATTTAGAAAGATGGGAAAAGATGGACAGTTGAGATTCAAGCCTGCTATTCAAACACTCTCGGGATCTGTGCACATTCAAATCCAGATATCAAAATCCTTCTATGGGTAGTGACCCTAACCTAAACACTCATACCAAAGAAGCTGGTATGCAAAATGAAAACTGATAGCTAAAGCCTGTCTGTATTTAATGATTTTTGCTATAGTTTTGAGAATCTAAAACATTAAACCTTTTGCTTTGCAGGAGACCCTTTCAAAGCTCTGAATGGGGACAGCACCTTTGCTCAGGAACACTGATCATATGCACACTTACATTTGGGAAAAAAATGAAAAATAATAAAAATACCCCAACACCCATCTTTGGACCTATACTTTCCTAAATGGTGATGGATTTCAGAAGGCTCAGGAGTTTCTCCAGCAGAAATATCTTGATTAGTGTGTCATTTAACTTGTCTATCATGACAGGGAATGTGTAAAACAGACAACATTATGTTTTTAACCACCATCTGAGAGCATTCTGTCTTTTGATAAGAAATGAAAAGGAAGCTGAATTCTCTTTCTCCTCATCCCAAAATGATTGGATGTAGTTAATCTTGCAGGGCTGGCTGTGAGAAAACAGGACAGCTATGACTATTCCATTAGCACTGAGGAATCTAGGCCCTAAAGCAAAATATCAAACATATAAACTAAAGGAACCTTATTTGATCATGTTACCATGAACCAGGAAGAGCTGATTATAGATCAGAGAATCCAGCCCTGAGCTAACGTATACTATAGGCACTAGACAGACTTTGTAGCAGATAAAAAAAATTATCTTGCCTGAGATACTCTAAAATGCATTTAATACAGGAAATGGATCTCCTGACAAATGTATTGAAAAGCAGAATGGAAAATGAACAATGGTTGTTTTGACAACCTGTACCAAGATCTTTATTTTAGCGATTATCAATGATCTACCCAACACAGGTGTGTATGTAAATCACCTACAGGGCTTCTGTGTGTGCCTTTCACCATGTAAATATTTCCAAACACCATATGCTAGCTTTTATTTTGTGCTTCTGTGTTGTTCCTGTAGCTGGAGAAGTGGGAGGGATAACCAGCCTTGCTTTAATCATCACCTCTCCAGGGAAAGCAGCTCCCTGCAAATCAGAAGTATTCACTTCACTCAGGTGCTTTCCCACAAAATCCTTTAGATGGGAGGCTTAAAGTAAGCCCTTAAAGGGATCAGATTGTGCTCCTGGGGAGTAGTTACTTTTATGTTCACTTCTTTCTCTGAGAAAAGGATCAGCAAAACATCTGCTGTAGGGTATGAGGTAGTTAGAAAAAGAGGCTTTTGATAGGCCTGAAGAAGAATGAGGGAGAAGATGAATCCTAGAAAATGGATAAGCAGTATAAACATGCTGCTTTAATGTAGATTTGTAAAATACCAAAGATACTTCTGTCATACCTACCACTGTTATGTATTGTATTGGGTCTGGCTGAGCTGCAGTCCATTTTCCCATAGTAGCCCTCACAGTGCTGTGCTTTACATTGGCAGCTAGAAGGGTGTTAATAACACACCAGTGTTTTGGCTACTGCTGAGCACAGCACCAGCACTGTAACATTCCTTCCTTATTTGAGGGCAAGATCCTGGGAGGGGACCCAAGCAGGCCAACTGACCCAAACTGACCAAAGGGATATTCCATACCATATGACATCAGCTCAGATATAAAAGCTAAGGCACGGAGCAGGAGAGTGGGCATTCATTGTCTAGTGGCTGCCTGCTGAGGAACTGCCACGCATACCACAGCCCTGCTTCTCGGGAGTGACCGGCCAGCGCTGCTCATGGGAAGCAGAGAATAAAACCTGCTATCCTTCGCTTCTGTGTGTGCAAGATTCACTGTGTTTTCTGCTTTAAGTAAACTGCCTTATCTCAACCCACCAGTTGTTTCTTTTTTTTCCACCTTATTCTCTCCCCTGTCCCTCTGGGAAGGGGAGTGATAGAGCGGCTGGGCCGGCACCTGGTGCCCAGCTGAGGTCAACCCACCACACATATAAAATAGAATTAAGCTTACTGTAAGGCAAGAAAGTAAAAATTCTAGGATTTACAGTAGCCTGAGAAACCTTAATTCTTCCTTCTTTTGTAATACTTGAGAAGTCAGAATAAACATAGAGTGATGTGGAATAAGACAGCACATGATCATGTAATTGAAGGTAATATTGTAATAGACATATACAAATGCATAGTTAACACTGCTAGCACTATAAAGCTTGCCCTGTAGACTCAGTAATCTACATCATTTTATACTAAGCAGTTCTATCTTTATACATTTCAGTTCTACAACTCCTAAAACTTGGGACAACCCTCCAACTCTCAGAAGTCAGACACATCAGCTAAGGAGCAATTTTGCAACTGTGATGTACCTATGTGCATGTTTCCTTCTTCTGAGGAAAAATGCCAAGAGGCCTAATAGGTTAGTCAAGCAAAACTAATTCCCATGGAATATACCTACATCATCATATATATTTAAATAATGTCCAGGAAAAAAATGCTAGAAGAATGTTATTTGGGATGCAAAAGCAGCTGTTGAAATGTAGCTCTCACAGATTATGAAAGTAACACCAACTCTGCAGGAAGTCCTGGGTTCCACACAGTTACCTACTGCTGCTGAAGTTTGGTTGCTCACCTTAGAACTTCCAGGAAAAACACATGACAAAAAGAATGTATCAAGACCTTTTCAAAAGCTTTGTGGACAGTAGTCCTTGGTGACTGGGACTGTTTCCAATAACAACTGCATTGAGGAAACAGCACAACCAGCAGCTATAAAGTCCAAAAATTTAAAATTGTTTTGGCATAGAAATCAGTAATTTTGGGGAAAGGAGCCAACCAAAGAGTACTTTATGCATCTGACTTCTGGTGAATAGCCATTTTGTATGGTATGGAATGATATTGTGGGCAAAGATTTGAAACAAGTGACTCAAGCCCAAGCCTTCCAGAGGCAGAGAAAGATTCTGTGTTGATAACAGCATAGAAAACCTAAACCTTGGGGCTCCTGGGAAAAGAGGGATCCACAAGAACATAACCAAACAGAACTAACTATTATTTTCCAAAGCCTTAGAGTGCATATAAGCTAAAAACATATCTGTCTTAGTAAAGAAAACAACTGAGATTATTACTACATTATTAATTAATGACAAGTAGAAGAAACAGCTATTTTTAATTTTCTAGAAATACGAATGTTAAACTGTCAGTTCTTAAAATGAGCCATTTGCAATATAAGTGAGAAACATGAAATTGGGTTCTACAATATTAAAGTGACTCAGAGTAATGATTTAATACAGGGTTTTGTCTAGTGTTAGATGAAAGAAGACTGTGAACAAACTAGTACTCTTTAAGCCTTAATGGGATTAAGGCAGCAACATGATGCAATTTGATTAATCTTTCCAATAAGAAGTTGAACACATTTGGCTTTCACTGCCATAAAAGAATCACTCTTTTCTAAGCATTTATTACTTTGATGGGGTATCCAATATAACATGATGTGCATCAGCTTAAAGGCAGTTGCGTTTGATTACTTTCCTCCCTTTGTTTATTATGGTCCTACTGTTATTTTAAACAAAGTAATCTCTGCAATGCTGAGGAGAACAGATTCAAAAGCTGTAATTAACAAACTCTAGACAGGCAACTCTAAATGTATATAAATAAAAAAGTGGTCTTGAGCCAAATCTGTGCATGATGAATAAATTATTCTAAGAACCATTACTGAAGTATCATCAACAACGCCAGAATGCAAACAATAAATTGTAAATTGAAAACATGACCTTTTATTTTCCCTAATTGCAGGCACTGAGAATTTACAGACTTTTTAATTTTTACCTACTTTTAAGTGTGAGCTCCTAAATCTCTGTCACAGAATCTTTGACCTGGAACACCAGACTAGGTCCACGATTGCCTTTTGTAAATCTTGTGGCCTCACTGTTTTGGGTTTCTTTTCCCTGCCACAGAGTACAGGGCGATGCATATGTAACTGTGGCCTACCAAATGAGTCTGCAAGGCTGCTTCTGCCTTTAGCAAGAGTAAGTTCTCTACACTCTTGCCTTTGAGTTCTTTCTTCAGCTTAGCCTCTGATTTTTGTGTTCACTTTTTAACCAAATATCACTTATGCTTTCTTTAGTCAGCTTCTCATGGAGAGGTCTAATACATTCATCAGCAAGCACTAAACATTAGAACATTAACATCCTCCTGCATGTTTGTACTCAATAGGTGTTAATGTTCATCCCAGAAGTCCACTTGGCTGACAAAAAGATAAGATGCTATTTCTGTTTTGTCAGACTGCAAATGAGTGGCTTCAAATACACAAGAAACATAAACATCAAAACAAAAGACAAATGTGGGGACAGAGCCATCTTCGGCCATTCTCCAAATCCACAGCTTCTGCACAGGCTGAAGGGCCTCTAAGTTACCTTTGAAATGTAAACATTTACTAATGGTAAAGAAATAATGAATTTTGCCTTGGGATATTGCAGGGTAAGAGACAGGTCAAAGGATTCAGAGAGCAGAGCTTTTTGCTACTTTCAAGTTGTCAGATTTAGCTTGCACTAAAAGTCACTACGGTCCCCAGCAAAAGTTAATAAACTGTTTACACCCCTTAGAGAGAAGAAACGACCCTTAAGTGACTTTTGTGAGATGTTTCCTGCAGCCAGAACACTTCATAGTCCAGAAACCAGGTTTATCTCCCCCAGCATCCACGCAAGCTCCCTCTGCTGGGGACTGCATCGGCTTAATGGGGGAGAAGTTCATACCACACTTTGTAAGCCAGAAGCCTGCCTCAGTATTGAGGAAATTCTTTCCTTGCCTCTTGCAGGTGCTAGGGATCAGGAATAGCTCCCAATGTTCCAAGTTCAGCCAGACTACACAAGAAAGAGCAGCATTTGTCTCTAAAATTTTCTTCTTTAAAGCTATGTTTAAAAAGACATGCTGCCAGTGTTTGGGGTGAGACAGAATGGCTATTATTGCTAATTTGAAATTTATGCTTGAGCAGATATATAGCTAACAGAAAACTTTAGTTTTTTAGAAAAGATTTGCATTCAGTACTGCCATGTTGATACAGGTCTGCTCTACTGCATTTCTGTCAAGCATTTCTGTCGTGGTATTGGTGTTTCAATTTGGCATTCTTGATAGATTCTAAACAGTCTCTAAAAAGATGCCTGACACATCCCTCCCCCTGACCCTGCTCCCCTCTTCCATTTTATACCACCCTTGCCATTGCACAATGTGCATTTGCCTGGATTTATTTCAGAACAAAGCAAGCTAGTAATGTTTTAAGGCTTACTATCCCGATCCATTCAGCCATATAATTTAGACAGAGGTTGTACTCTTACTACTTTTGGTAGAGCTAAATACTCAGGTATATCAGCTCAGAAGTGAAAATTTCTGCCATTTCTTGATATTTATACTGCAGAGATGTTAAACCACTTGACAGAGAAGAATGTTACTATATATGTTAATCAGATAAAATAACAGAAATCCAACCACGACTGAGAAATCATGTTTTCATTCTAAAACCAAGTTCTCACTGATACAGCCATATAGAGAAATATAGATCTGAAACTACACCCATTGCTTCTGAAGCTGACAAAATCTTCAGTATAATTTCTGTACCTTTCTGTACTCCAGTGGCTTTTTAAATCCACAGGCTCACACACCCACACAGAGCAACTAAATGAATAATTTTCCTTCACAACTTCCCCCATGTCTGCCAAAACCAAATATTTTAAAATTGAATAACCAGGCTGTTAGTGGTCACGCGTGTAAAAATGAGAGACAGTCAAGGAAATATGACTTCTCAAAATGTAACCAATGTTATAAGTTCCATAAAGGGCTTTGCATGAGGTCACAGTTACATACTGAGACAGTGCAGGTTCTGCTGAACAGACTGTCAGTTCCCCATCCAAGGGAAGTTCCCTTTGAAGAGCACCTGATCAATTCCATGCAAGAGCAATTCCATTGAGGTAACAGGCATATATGATTGTAGTTTAGCACAGCTTACTAGAGTGTCAGAGAACAGAGGAACACCCACTTCACTCCATGACTGCTTTCTTCAAGCATCTGAAGAAACAGGTAAAAGAAAAGGTTAAGTAGGAAATTACATATGTACATTGACTGGATGAGTATCTGGTTGTTTAGTATGAAGTCTGTTGCAAACATTGTGTCTTCATCCCTCTGCTCTTGACAATTGCAGTGGAGTTGCTTCTAATGAAAAATTTGTGGTAGGAAGACACTGGCCTTTAAGCAGAAATTTTCACTTTTCCCCTGCCTTTCTTTTCACTTCCACTGTACAAGAAACAGATTTCTTCATTGTTATATGACTTTTGATTAAATAAGTAAACTAAATAGTTTAATAGCTGTTTAACAGCTTAAATAACTATAGCCAATAAAGGTATACAATACCAGAAAACTGATAGATTTTTGTAGACTATAGCTACTTCAGAGGAGCAAACCTCTCCCTCTCCTCATTACCAATCTGCATACCCAATGCTTTCCATAGTACAGCTAAACATATCATCAAAACCACAACCCTCAGGTGTCATTCGAATGAAATACAATCCTAAAACAATTCATTATGCTTTCTATCCTCCCATGCAATAGCCAGACAATTCACTTCTATCTGTGCCATTAAAATAAAGTATCAATAATTTGGAGGAAGCAATATATGTCCCCAAAGACTGTATATGCATGTAGAAGAAAAAAAAAAATCCATTGCTAAGATGCATTGTATTCATGCTGACATCTACATGGGGTTTCTAGTTTTCTCTTTGCCAGGGTAACAAATGCCTTCAACAACACTGCAGTCAGGATTTCTAGCAGGATGAGTGTGCTCCAGCAGTACCTCTTGACCATGATGAAAGCTGGAGGCTCATCTTTCTCTGCAAAACAGGTGTTACACAGAAAGTAGCAGTACAATTCCTACGTGTTGCTTTCACTTTCTTGTGGGTGAACAGATAGCTCACTCTTCCCTGTTCACCCATGTTTATCTGCTAACACAACAGCTAAACAAAAATCATTGGAGGTGTAGTTTTACCTATAGGTCTCTCAGTGATGTGCTGCACTGTTTATGCACTGAGCACAGATGTGAAATATAATCTGTTTCTTATGTGACAGCAATTGTTAGGCAAAACTTTTCTAGCAACCTAAAATTAGTACTGAAGTAGAGAGTAAAAATATTGGAGGTATTTCTGATTCACCCAAAAGCCTGGCAAAGCCTTAGCTGAAAAAGTAATATAAGCTATTTGGACAGCTGATGATATCAAGTACTGTGACACATACAAAAAGACATGAGTTTTGTCCTTTTAAAATTCTTTCTCACACAACTGATAAAAAATGCTGGGCAAGAGTATATTGATGATTTCATTACCTGTGTTTGCCACCAGCAATAGGTAGATCCTTTTAGGTACTCCTACTCCTAAAAGGTACTCCAAAGAGTACTCATGTTGTAACATGTTAGACAGTTCTTATTACAGACCTATTGGACTATAAATATAGAAAAGTAAGAAAAAATCTCTGCTCTTTGGACTTTAAGCTGGATTTCCAGTTGAACAAGTGTTTCTTGGTATTGTAAGGAGCCCTTACTCTGTGTAATAGCAATGATTGTATTTTATAGAATAAAAGTTTTGATTATATCATGTTAAGTGATAGAAATAGTCTATCTTGCAACAAGACTAATGTATACATCTACAACCTGGTAATTATGCAAATCATACATGTGCTAATATTGCATGAAGTCTCTCTCTCTGAATAGAAAATGTTCGATCATGCAATTAGCAGGTGAAGTGCCTACTTGCCTGCAACCATACAAATAGTGTTTTCACATGTCCTGTGCTAAGACTATCCTTACTGGAAAAAATTATAAAGAATACATATTTCATCCACACACCACAAACTATCTTTATTTCAGCAGATGTTTTCTCACAGCAGAAATTTTGGAAACAAAAGCCAGACTTTTTAACCACAAGATATGAATCATACTGCAGTAGCATGGAAACCAATGTTTTAATATGATGCATATTCAGAAATAACAAATAAAGAAAGATAGCAGTCTATCATGATAACTGTATTTCTTAAGAATTTCTACAGGAAATCTCGATTACTCTATGAACAAACCAAACTTTACAGTTTACTTATGAAAGAAAAGTTATAAATTTACAGTTTACTTATAAACAAGACAGATTAAATGTCTTATCTGTGAGAAAAAGGGTTTTGAGCCACCAGTCACCTGTTTTGCATGTAGTTGTAGTTTTTATATACATAGTTTTCAATTTTAAATTGTGTCACTGAGTTTTATAGATGTGAGATGCTACTTGCACTTAAATTCTAAAATTAAATACTTTGGATTTTACCATATTTAAAAATAATTTCCATTTCTTGAATCCTTCTGTCACTTCCTGCCATGTGTTTTTCTAGATTCTTATTCTTTCTTCTTGTAGCACTACAGCTTCATCATTCCAGGACTGGGGAATCACAACCAGCTTGTAGTCTAGCTATCTGGTATCTGTGGATTAAAAAACAATCATTTAAAAATTCAAGTTTCTAGTTGTCTTTGCTTTTAAATAAGATTTCTTCCACTCACCCTGCTAATTCTGCAAATGAATGTAGGTCTGCAGGGAGGTCTCTAACCCAGGCCAACTGCCCCTGCTTTGCAATAGAAAGCAGATGGCAAAGGCAGCACCAGCACCAGCATAGCCTGGTGTGCTGGAGAGATGCTGGATTGGCCAGTGTTGAGCTTTCCCAGTGTGCCTGGAGCAGGCTTAGGTACAGTGTTGTGCTAGGAGTACTCCACCATGCTCCAATATTTCTCCCCTCTCTTTATACTTTCTTTGTGTTCAACACTTCCCTTTCTTTGTCTTTGCTGATAGACTCATCTTGCTGTCCTCCTCCAACACACAGTCATTTTTCTCAGTAGTAGTAGTAGTTACTCAATATTAGAATTTTAAAATTATTTCATCATACAGTCTGTGTTGTAAGTGTGGCACAGATGGGTGATGGGAGAGGGGAAAGAGAAATAGCACACAAGGGAGAAGGAGCACACCCAGTAGCTTCCCAAGTTTGATGTGCCTTGCCTTCATGAAGGAGTTGTAAGCCTGACCCACTTGTGGGTTCTCATTTTACCTCCCACAGAGAGCTAAAGTCTCACACATTTGAACATACTATAGACATTGGTTTAAGTTGGAAAAGACAGATCAGCATGTTGCAGAAAGTAAAAGTACAGAAGTAAAAAAATCCAAATGTTGACAAATTTATATTTCTTTGTCATCAATAAGCAGAGAGACATGCAAATAAAATTCATCCACCCTATCAGAATTATTAGAAAAAGCCCTGTTCTGGATCTATAGCTTGGTCTTATTGCATGCTTTGAGATTTGGGGCTGTGAAATAGGGGGTGGTTTGGCAGAACAAGGAATATGTTTACCCCCTTATTCCCTGTTCTTGTTAAGCATATCTGAATTATCCTGCATTTGATGATTAGGAATGACATAACAGGCATGCATGTATTTAAGAAAATCTTAATTAAAATTAAAAGCATTATGTTAATAGTTATATCCTTTATTGTTCTTACATACTGCAGGGCAGAAACCAAGCAAATAAATAAAACTGAACTGAATGCAACAGACCTCTGCCTTCAGCTAAAGTTGGGATTATTAATGCATGCAGACAGGTCAAATACTGTTGTGGTTTCACATCATTTTTTTCTGTTTTGCTTCCATATTTTTGAGAGCTTCCCTTAGGTAAGGAACACATCTGTTTATGTCTGAAAACAATAGATATGCACAAGCTGGAATGTGGAGGAGGTTTCTCTTCACAAAACAAGCACAGCACTCTCCTGCCAGGCTTGCCAGAGGGCACAACATAACTAAGAATATGAACTGCTCCACTTATCATCTCTATACAAACACAAGATTTTTATCCAGACATGCCCTTGATGATAGCAGGAAAATATATCTGAAGCTAATACTGAAATATTCCCTTTTACTTCCTGGCAGTGGGATAACCTATCCATCAAACTCAGAAAAGCAGGCTACATCCAGTATAGTATTATTCAGATTGTTATGGTGTAAAACCCAAAACCAATAAAAAGCCCAATGTGCCATATCAGCAATAAACTTATGCATGAACTGAGCAAAATGCTGGCCAGCCTACAGTCAGTGTGTTTAATTTCATCTTTGATGAAATTAATATTTAGCCTTAAATGTCTACAATTGTTCATGCAACTAAAGTTGTAGTCTATTGAAATGAAATCAGGTTTGCATTAATGTGTTAAAATTAATGTGTTAAAATTAATGTGTTAATGGGTTCATTTGGAGAGGCTTTGAAGAATCAATCATGAAAAGATTACATGGACACTACTGGTAGATCAGTGTTAGTGCCTTGGCAATGTTTTCCTTCAATCTATAGTGAGAAGAGGAAAACACATTTTTAGTTCAGTCATTAAGCTAACATCTTTCATAATTAATAAAGAATCATGAGTTACTTTCTGGGAACAGCATTAGAGGAACTTCAGGACACAGTATTTGAAGGAAGAGATGTGGAGCTGTATTTCTTAATAATTCAGGTAAAAACTTTTAAGCAACTGTGGAGGGAGGTTGATGATCTAGTAAAAATAAATCACAGAAGTAAGGGATGCTGGAGTCTCACAGTCAAAATGAAACATCACCAAAGAATACAACTAACTAGCAATATAGTTCTGAGATATATGCAAACCACTGGTTTCTGGCAGATGTTTTATCAAGAAAACTTGGAGTGGCACCAACATAAAGTACAGACATTGCCACCTTTTTTAGCTGGCTTAATGGTTTAGCAGATAATACTGGTTAGAAAATTACTACTTTTATATTCATATACGTTTATATGTAGATTTACATATGTTTATAACGTTTAAGATTTCTAATAACACAGTTGTTAGGAAGCCAACTGTGATGGAAATCATTCTGTCTAATTAATATGTTTATTTCAGATGTAGCTTCAACAAAAGTTTGGGGCTTTAGCCCCTACTTCCAGGACTGGTTTTGATTTTATTCAGTAGTGGTCTAATATAAATGCATACATAATCCTGGCCACGGCAGTTTATTTGTATTCCTTAGCAGGATACCCCAACTGCTAGACTAGAGTGACTTCTACCTGCTTTCTTTTTACCCCACAACACCTCTGTTCTCAGCAGCATAGATGAATCAGCTTCAACTGCCAGAGCAGCATCTCTCAGGCTCCTATTCAGCCTTGTGGTTAGGACAGAGATACTGGGTTTCAGGTTCAATCATCTCCAGTATGAAGTGCCTGATACTATTCAATTCTTATGGCAGCAGCAACCTCCATCAGACTTAACCGCACTTGAACATATCAAACCTCTCTGATTGTCCTGCTTTCTACCCACAGGAATGCTGAAGAGGAGATCAGCCTCTCTCCAGGACATACACTATGAGTAAATGTTCTGGAATAAACACTGATAATATTGATGGGTGGGAGTATGAGTGGGGTAAAGGTAAAGATCTGAAACTTCTGAAAATCTCTGAAGCCCTTAGTCCAAGAACATCATATTCTGGCACTCCCTGAAATGGATGAAGTAAAATTCTAGTTTCTGGATCTTCTTTTGGGTATCATCCAGGCAGATTCAGCTCTACTTTATGAAATTCCTTATATAATCATGTCTTATAAGAAATTTGCACACGTTTGTATCAAGGAAGAGGAACTAGATACTACACCATATTTTCACATTTCTCTAATTTACTTGAGCATTAGTTCTTAACATTTCTTCAAAAGAAAGGAAAACCAGATCAATATATTCCCTTTCTTCCTTTCCAGTCACATTAAAATTTTTCTGTAAGACTTGTTAAGAGCATTATTAATAGCAACAATAGTACATTTAAAGAATGGTACATTTTATTAAATAAAAGAAAATAATTTTATAAAGTAGGAGTGAAAGTTTAAAGGTAAATGCAAAAGAAGGCATAACTTATTGTTTTCCTTTTCCATTTTGCTCTTTTAAAAATCTTTCTTCCTGAAATTGTAATCTTTCTCTCACATTCCAACTCTGTTACGCAAACGCTCTTACTAAACATTTTTTTTCTTCTAGTGATATTTTCCTCCCCTCTAGCAAAAAGATGAAAGGCAGGTAATTTGTCTGCAGAGTCTCCAGAATGATGAGAAGCAGGAGATTCTGTGCAGAGAGGAAGTTGTGTGCACACACAACTGAAAAAAACATCACAGAAATGTATTTCTCAATGACACAAATAGTGTTTGGAGCAAGTCATTAATCAGGTCACATGTTTAAGGTATTGTGATGAGAAAGTAATAATCTGCCTTTTACATTAAGGGAGAATCTTGCCACTGAAAGCAAAAAAATAGCAAAATGTTTTATTTTGCTTAGGAATAAGAATGCCCAAATTACAATCATGTTTTGACAATTGTCCAGATCAGAAGTAATCCATTCTTATCCTTTAGAGTATGAGCATGCTTTTTGGTTTTTGTGTTTGTTTATTTTAATTAGCTGTTTTGTAAGTATATTCTTCCTAATGTCAGAGGAACAACTGAAACATTTGTCCTCAAAGAATTAATAATTTACATTTTGAAAGCTGAACACATACACACACTGCTTTATTGAGCCTATTACAAAGTTTGAGGTGCAAGTTGTAGTAGATACATCTGTGCTTTTGTTTTTTGATAGAATTTCAGCCCAAAGTGTAGAAATAACTGAATCAGATTACTCCTGCAGGTGATGTAAATAGGTCCTGACATGAGCAACAGAAACAGACAAACCAAATTACTTTCAAGAATATATCCTTTTATCTAAAATAAGTAGTTCACCTGCTTTTTGTTTCTGTTGTTTTAAGTCTGACTTTTCACTTGAAGAGAAGTTTTCTTCCCTGAAGGGGAAATATAAAGAATGGGAACTAATAACAAAAGACAACAAGCTTTACAAATGTATCCAAGGGACACAAGCACACAGTGCCTCAGGGGGAAATGAAAAAAAGAATTAATTATTTCCAGATATTTCTAAATTGTCATCAATGACAGTCTCCCAGTAAAAGGTGACATTGTTAACTTAATCTCTTACTCAACAAACCCCCAAATCTCTCTGAGTTAAGGAAAATCTTTCCAGTTCCTCTGCCTTCTTTCACATCTCAGAAATGAGCCTTAGGTATAATTCAGCAGTTAGGTAAAAAGAAAATTAATAAAAGGTAAAATTTACCAATTCACTATACAAACCTGTCTGAGAGTCAGTGAAGTTCCTGGTGATGTTCAGCTCAAGGTGTTCCCACTGACAGCTAAGCACAGGTACCACATGGGCCCAACCTCTGCCCACCATTTTTTTGCCTTTGTACTCCAGGGACAAGCAGTAAATGCAGGTAGTTCTGTTCACAACTCAGATCAAAGCATGGCCTAAATAACTGTGCTTATTCCATTGAAGGAAATGACATTCCTCTTTTTAGTTTGTTTGATTTGGTTTTGGTTTGGTTTGGTTTGGTTAGTTTTCTCTGTCATTTCCTTTAATTTTGGTGTGTCAGGTGACATAATATCTGCACATTACAATCAGTAGGTAACATCTCAGAGATCATCTCCATCTTTTCTTGCAGTTCTTCCAGCAATGTCTTTCCTCAGTCTTTCTTCTTGCACCCTAACCTCTCACTGCTGCCAGCATGCCCTGCAGTTTTTCAAAGGCTCAGTGGAGTATTATGGTACGTGTTGCTCAAGGGCTATATTTGCTACACAAAATTATCTTTATTAGCTATTTCCCTGATGAATCTTGTGGCAGGTATGTGAAATACAGTTGTCTCAGACATCTGGGTATAAGCATACTTCAAAAAGTGTTGGCTAAATATATTTTCCTTCTTTCTTCAGTGAATGATATTTAAAAATGAAGATATGACAGATGACCCTTGTTTGGTTTACATCTAGTTATAAACTGGACAAAGTAAAACAGCTTCAAAATGAGATTTTAAGGATAAGCTTGTGAAACTTGTAACTCCTTGGTTTCAGATGAAGAGCCTTAGCTTAATAGTTTGCATGTTGATCCAGGAGGAAGGTAGAAAGCAGAAAGAAGAAACTCACTTTTCTGCAGGTCAGTTTCTCTGTCATCAAAGACTACATCTTAATTTGAGAGCATATATTATGATACCATTTGATAGTGCCTGAAGGCCAATAAAGAACAAAACCCTTCATCCTTTTGTCTAGCATCTATAGAAATAAAGGCATAGTTTTCCTGTGAAGCTTATCAAGTAAATAGAAAGGGAAGACCCAAGGTAAGGGAAGTGGTAAAATACTTAGAAGCTTGAGCTGTGTGAAGGCAGCATTTTCATGTTAGTTCCCCTGATTGACTAGAAAGGACTGAAATAAACAGAAAGAAAAGAATATGGAAGAATGTTGAAGGAAATCAAAGTATAAAATGAAGCTGAGATAAAAATCCCAGGCTGGTAGAGTCAGTCATTACAGGACAATATAAGTGTAGCCAAATCTGGAAGCATTTTCTGAATGCCCAAGCATCTGGTTTGGTTTTCATGGATATGTCTGAAAGGTGGACAGTCTGCTACCCATTCCTCCATGATTTTCTCTAAAATTTCATGTATGGAGAGGAAGGAACCTTGTAGATTGCAATGGCTCCACAGCTGGAGCCTCTTCTGCACTGGATTGCTGGTGGTGTTGTGCTTGCCTCTGTGGACCCTTCTGGGTAGAGCAGTTTCCAGGTATCAAGAATATAAAAGAAGGTGATGGAAGTCAAACAGACAGCAGATATGCATCCTGTATCTACAAAGAAACAAATTCAGAAGATGAAAAAAGCCTGGGTAAAAAAAATTACACTATTTCCTGCTGTGCATAAAAGCCATTATTTTTACTTTCTCATACTATTTTATACATATTTTGTTTCAACCTTGGAGGATTCTCTGAAGGCAATACTTCAATAAGAAATAGATAATGTACAGCAAAGAATCTAACACCCCGTGTACAGTTGCCTGAAAATTCATGCAGTGAGATGATCATATACATCATAACATGTTGCTGACTCACTGTTAGTTCGAGAGAAAATAATTTCCCCTCAGGGAAAATGCTACTTTATCTGTTATCTCTCATCTTCAAAGAGAAGGAATAATAACCTTGAAGTCATAGTAAATGATCTTCTCCTGTGACATAGATGATATACTGAGGTGAAACTGGCCAGGTGAAACTGTAGAGTTGCAACTGTAAAATGAAAACATCTGTCTCGAAAAAGCTGTATATTCAGCCATAGGACTTCATTTAAAGAAGATAAAAAAGAATACAGTGTTCAGTTATGATTGCTGTAGTGGAACATAATGAATCAAATAACTACAGTGTATTCTGTGGCTGGGAAAAAAAAATTAGAATTAAATGTATATACATATGTAAAAAAAAAGAGATGTCTCTCTGAGTCTGGCATCTATGAGAAACAAGAAGTTCTTATTCTGAATAAGTTTCTCTTCTTAATAACTTCCTAAACTCCCAAGGTATACTTTTTATTTTGCTTCTTAACTAAGGAAGTGGAAGCCAAAAAAATGAGAAAAAATATTGCACAATATCACAAAGGAGTGTGTCTGCTTTAGAGATGGATTAGATTAGTCTGTAAAAGCAAAAACTTTGTACTTGTGAAATTTAAATGTCAGCATAAACATTTACTGTATCTGAAAACATGTAAATGCTGACTGCTGTATGCTTATGTTTGGGTCTGTTTGTCAAAACTTACAGAATTTTTCTCACCACTGATCCAGAATCAGTGAAATTTTACTTTGGTACAGACTGGAGTAAGTATACATTCTCCAACTTTATTCAGATGGGATACCAGCATGGTGAGATAGATGGTGCCAATCACTCCCACTAACTGTGTTCAGCTTCATCTTTACAGTGAATCAGTCTCCTAACCCAGAGTCTAATTTTAGAGCTGCCTTGAAGTCAAGAAAAGTAGTGGCAGTGGCATTCCCTAGATAATTACCTATGCACTAGTTTAAGCTTACTCTTTATTGTGCCCTGGGATGGCAGCTAAAATCAGTTCTCAATTTGTTAATTTTCCTCTAACCAGAGTTAAGTGTTTCACAAAGGGATTATTACAGCTTAGATAATAAAAACATAAGTCAGTCCAACATGCAGCATGGTGCTTCTCTTCTGAAGAAATTTCTCTCGGTGGAAATGTGAGAGTTAATACAGAGCATATACTGTTGTGTGTCTATAAGATACACTTCATTTTCATCATAGTCATTACACTGTGCCCTTGCCATGTCATAGACCTAAATAATCCTAAAAAACATTTTTCTATCACCATAATTTGCTTATTGTAACTCAACTATTCTATAAGCTCAGGAGTGTTGGAATATATGTGACAGCTTTCACATAGGCCTGGATAAATTATATTACTGGAATAATACTAATTCAATGCAACCACTTAATAACAGAAAACAAAACTACAACTAATATAGCTGGCAATAAATATCCAAATGTAGCTGTAAATATTCACATCTAGAAATGTCCAGATGGAAAACCTGCAGAATAAATTTCTTCATTTGCTGTACTAAATCTTTCCCAGACTCTTTCTGGTTCTGCCTGCTCAATGAGTGCAGTTTGTCATATAGTACCAAAGGGACAAAATCAGTGGAAGGTAAAGCTTCTGACAGGGTGGATCTGGTCACCATACAATTCCAACTGGTGTGTCAGGGCACCAGAAACTAGAACTTCATCTGGTCCAGATCCTATTGAAAGAAGTCCCACAGAAATTCAGAATCAGTGCAGAACAAACTTCATGAGTGGCTTTATAGTACATATTTTAATTTTTGTAATTAGATCCATTCAAATGTTACAATCTGAACTCTCTTACTGCTTTTGCAACTTCTGTTTAAAAATATTTCAACACTAACACTGATGACTATGTACACACATAATGAACCTGTGTATGGACATGTATACACACACACATATATACACACGTTCTCTAAGCAGATAGTCTTGTTGCTCCCTTTAACAGCCTGCTATTTCTTACTTTCACCTGTGGCATCCATCATATCTTGAGACTGAGGGAGCTCCCAGTTGCTCATATTATCATATGTTATCACTTTATTTTGGTTAGTTATCAAAATCCATATATTCACAGTAAAGATAGAGTAGTTAATTTTCCAGGGCAGTATGTAGTACAGCATGTGCTTACAGAGTGTGAGTTCTCATAAACTTTGTGAGTGAAATCCAGACCTCCCTGAACTGTGTTGAACTTGGTGGTTCTTCTGCTGGCCACTGAGAGTTCATACTTCTACCCTTATCATCTCTGTTCTACAAAAAACCAGGGCACCCTTTAACTAAATGACATTAGCTGAAAGAAACAGAAAATGTTGGTTGTGAAAGCTTCCTTTTTTCATGGTATTAGGAGGTCTAATAATAAACTAACCCTTACCACACAGTTGTGGATGCTGTGTTCACTTTCATCTATCACCTTAAAACTATCATAATTTTAGAATCTGGAAATAAAAGCCAACAATCAGAAGCAGAAGTCTGTTAATGATTCATTGGTGATTCAGAGTGTGTCATTTATCCTCTATTTGTTACCAAGGGAACTTGACACCCACTTCCTACCACATCATCGCTACAACCAAAACAGTGTCAAGCCACAATATGGCTTTGCTGCTGTTTATGACTAAATGCTGACTTCTTGTAAAAATAACTGTGTAAAATAGGTTTTCTAAATATCATCATAAAGTTCTATGCCTTAGAGCTATCAGTGGCCAGCCAGAAATCACACCGGAAAAGAAAGAGATGATCTGCAGCTTTCAATCTGTCTTCTGCAAAACTCTTAAATTGCTTCTGCTAAGTGATTTGAACTATAGTATACCCTGAACCTTGAATTGTGTAAAAGCATTCATCAGTTTAATCTAAAATATTTTCTTGACTTCTGAAATCATTTTAACAAGAAATAAGCTAAGATTGGAGGTACTTGAAAGTGGGGTGTTTTTTTAGTTTGTAAAAATCATTCTCAGAGGGGTTTTGAAAATGTGTTTTACTTCTAAAATAAAATCAATCAATCTTTTTCAACATTTTCCATGAGCTGTAAACTTCCTTTATCTTATTCAGTGCCAGTGAGACTGGCATTCTAATCATCAGATGTGTCTGCTCTGAGGATAGGGAATTCAAGTGGCATCCAATATATTCAAACAAAAGATCTCCAAAGAAATCACCTTGCTGAAGATTTTATGACCTGGTATGATGAAGATATTCAGACTGGTCCTATACTTTTTGACTTTAAAATCAGTTTAGCAGAAAGGATTTCAAAATTCTTTAGATAGTCTGACAAATACTTTAAATTGACCTCTGGAATCACTCAGTGATGTCTTTTGCCTTCTTCAAAGAGGTCCCCATTTATCACTGTAGAAGAAAAAGAAAGGTTAAACAAAAGCAGTTTCCTAATATGCAGCAAAATAAGTCTATTTTGCATACTGTAGGATTTACCTTATCATAGTATTACTTATTACTTGGGTGGTTTGCCTCCTAGGACTCATGGTGCATGTGCCCCCCCTACCCCATCCTCTGCTTATGGATGATTCTGGCACAATTTGGTGCAATTTCCCTGAGTTCTGCATTTTCCTGTTCTGTAGATTCTTGTTCTCATTGAGAGCTGGGCTTTGCACATTGCTGGACAAATCTGCACTGGGAGCATTTCCTTGTCACACACAGAAAAGTGGTCTTAAAATGTTCCTGTATCAGCCCAAAATGAATTCAAGAAAAGGAGGGGAAGAACATTTATTCCAAAACTAAAGTTTAGAAATTCTACACTGAAAGTCCATCCTTTTATCAATTCACAAAGATCTGAGACAAAATCTTAGCTTCAAGTCAGTCAGAAAAGTAACTTAAACCTGCATCTTCTACCAACAGTGTCAAACCTTCTCCCCATGTCAATCTCTGCTCTGTGGCATACTTTCACTAGAAGTTCTTCTCACTTTCTTTTAAATTTCTCTTTGCCAAATGAAAACTTTTTGGTTTTTACTAAGTTGCATTTTGGCAGAAAGAAGCCTTGGCAAACCTGATTCAGCATTAAAAATGGTGGCTTTGGTCCAGGAAAGCACTTACGTTTTTAACTCTAAGCAAAGACTTAGCTCTCATTGTTCCAGCTGCTTGAAATCATGTAAAGTATTCCTTTATCATCAGAGCTGCAATAAGAACTTAATAAAAATATATTCTGAGGCAAATACTCTGCTATGGCTAAAACAACCATAGCAACATGCTATAGGAATTCATTGTTTACAGTGGTTTGGTTTAGTTTGTCAAAACCAAAAAATAACTGGAAATTTAAATTTGCTTTTTTTACTTTCTGTTTATAGCTTATCTCGTTCCTCAGGAATTAAAAATTAAAAGTTCCCTAAATTACTATCAAAGCCTAGTACCTATGGAAAGAATAATTCTGTAGTACAAGAAGCATAGAAATGAAGTATAATCCCATTTTATGCATGTTTTTTCTTTTTAACATCATAGAATATCTTTTTGCAACATGAAAGGTGCATATATATCTAAATGTACAGGTATTTAGAAAAGTTAAGTACATTTTAATAAGAAGCTATATGCATTTGTAAGTGTTAAATATGAAATATTTGACTGTTAAATATGAACATACAAATATAAGGACTATGTGAAGAGCAAGGATATTTATTTCTGCCTTCTCAAAACGTTGTGAATAAAATTTTCTTGTGATCATATATGTTTATACATATATAGACATACAAATAACTAGGAAGATACTTCAACAAAAGGTTTCAATGGCTACTTCTATATTCAGTGTTTTTCATAAGAGAAAACATATATCTCTTCTGGTTTTTGGAGTTTACATTCACTTCAGATACAAAGTACAATGAACAATAATAAAAAACAGTGATAGCTATATACATAATAAGATAATAAGCAAGAATAGATAATAAACAATAAAGCTTTCTTTTAAGCTTAACATTTATTTTTAGACCTTCTGCAGTGTGAGAAAGAGCTAGGAAATCAGGTTATATTCTTCAGGGCACAATATAGTCTCTTTCTGAGGCCAGAAAATATATTTTACTGGTTTTTTCACTGCAGTGCCTAGTTGGCAAGGTAAGGGCTAATGACTGAAGCTGGAGTCCACTTGCCAGGGCTGATGCAGAGCATCTCACTCCCCACAGCTCTTCTTTTTGTGGTCTACTGCATACACTAGCGTAGTCCTTTAACTTGTCTGGAAACTAAGGCAAAGAGAGATTATTTGCCCAGCCCTAGAGCAGTTTAAAGAATCTATGGGAAGAATGGAGAGCCAGTGGCTCTCAGTCAGCTTTTGGCTGCCAGGTCCGGGACCCTAGGGCCTCTGCTAGGTGGGTGCTGACAACAGGAAGAGAGTGTGTGACACACCAGCAATGGCTTTATGTGAAAGATCTGGAGACAAGGTGGGAACAGAGCCCTGTGTCTTTAGTGACTTGGAGAGAAATATAGGGAGGAAATATAGAGTTCAAAGACCCATTACACTGCCAAACAAGTGAAAAGGAACCTAATTATAACTAAATGTGGCCAGGAGGGTCAGTGGTCCAGCTGGAAGTCAAGTGCCGTTTGCTTGATGTTCAAGTTCCCTTGAAGCTCCCTTTTGTCCAATGTTAAGCATATTTTAGATGGTAACTGTTAGTTGGCACAATTCTAACTAGTTTACTTGAAATCCACAATAGATCTTCTATTGAATTCAGTAAGACCAGGACTTGACTCTAATCCAGGACCTGACAACATTTCTTGCATTAGATAAGGACTCCACTTGATCTCTGGTTCTTGTAAACTTTTCTCTTTGATTTCTTCTGAAGGAAGGGATTTGCACCCATAGAAATAAAGAATAACAATGGGTCATGTACTTCTGGGAGAATAAACCACACTTTTCTGAGTCTTCTCAATAATATTTTCATGCCCAGAAGGGAGACTGGATAGCACACTCCTGTTCTGAAACCTTCTTTTAATTACGGCTAGAAAGAATGCCACGGCTTGTTTTCCACTTTCCAAGCATCAAGTATCATAAGCTCAACTTAAAAGTACAAAAGAGGGTATTTTTCTTGTAGTCTAAGCTAAGGAAAATTTTATGAGTTAAGGACAATTTATAGATAGGCTACTAATGATGTGTCATTTGTCTCAACGCTGTAAGCTGCTCAACTCTTTAAAAGATTTTAAGCACACAATTGACATTAAGGTACCATCATAGAATCATGTTAATAGAATAGAATGTCACAAGTTGGAAGGGACCTACAAGGATCACTGAGTTAAACTCCTATCTGCACAGAACAACCGTAAAAGTCAAATCATTATCTTGTAACACCCTTCTCTACACCTAAATATGTTATTGATCAGGCTGGGTGAAGAAAATTACAGTTTTGGTATATACTGGAACAGAGAGATATTTATAGACTGCTTAAATAATTCTAGGTGATAGAAAAATAGGGGGAAAAATTAGCTGTAAATCATTTATGGTTTTGCTCCAAGCATTATTTTTTCCTGGGTGTGGCTGAAATCACTGCTTTTGCAAAATGTAACGTGTTGCATATATAACAATATATACTATTTTCTGTATACTACACTTCCTCATTCTAGAAATCTGCTATAGTTACCCACTAGTTTGTTTTCTTCTCCAAGGAAACTTTTTAAAATTTTTTCTTTTTTTTTTATTTTTATTTTATTAACATGGAGATGTATTTTAAGAAGAAATCTGTCAGGTTTTTATTTTTTTGGCCTTTTTAATAAGAAGACACAAGAGACATGTTATCAGAGAATCTTCAGTTATCACAAGTGATGAGTACATGAGTTCTATACCTTATCTGAAAAACGGTTTCTCTGAGAATTTAAAGATTCTTGGCACTACAATTCTGAGAGAGGGGATTAGTCATTCTTGGTGTAAAGTGTTGTTCATAGAGGGTCACTGTCAAATATTTTGCAGTCATTTATTTTTTCCTGGCATCATCCTTCGTTATATTAAACTAATAAAATGCTTATTTGTTGATATACATGATCTCAATGTAACATAGCTGGATACAGATCAGCTGCTTTGAATGCTAACAGAATTGTGATGTGCATGTGGCTTGGCAAGTTGAAGGTATGGAACTGCAATTGCAGTGAAATCTTCCTTAATGCACACTGGGATAATTCTTTCCCAGCTGACAGACAGTTTTCACTATTTGATCCATATATTATGAATATTTTCTTTTTTGTTCTTATAAAACTGGCTTCCCAAAAAAAGGTAACTGAGCAAATTTTGCTGCAATGACTGACCTACATCAGGAAATACAAATAAGATCTTGCAACTTCAAAGACCTAAAGTCTTTTTAAATTACAATGTTGAAGAAATTAGATTTATAAGTATCTTGTGTTCCTCACGCTTCTAACTGAATTAGTAAATGAGAACAATCTTCCCATTTCATCCACATGAAACTATCCTGGGTAGCACTGCTCTAGTGTATAGCTGCATTTAGATTAGTTAGTGGCCCACTATTTTTTCATGGTAACTAAATCCTTCAGCCAGCAGACATTACTGTGGGATTTAAGAAAGATTAAACTTCTAGGATCCTGCCAAAAGCAATAATTAAAGTAACTAGGATCTGCTTATATAAACAACTGTCATTTTATTTTAACTGGGACTTTTGCTTTTTACTAGTGTCAAACAGAATAAGCCTCCAAGAGACCAGACTTTCAAAGGTTCCCTTTAATAATTATATCTTTCCTGAAATGTTAAAACAACACATTTGCATACTCTGCCCTTGCTAAGATAAAACTATGAACCCCTGAGAATTAAATACTGAATTATATACCGTTTTGAACAGGAAAAAATACTGAAATTGCCACAGAGTAAAAGATTTTCAAAGCAATAACAAGATCAGGAATATGAGAAGGGAAAGGGAATGTTACAATGACAAATAGTCAGCTGGGTAAAAGCAAAAAAAAAAACTCACTAGGACCGCCTGTGTCTCAGCTGCCTGGGTCTTAAGTGCTCAGGACACCCAATCTCTTGCTTTATAAGTAGATGTAAGTCACATGATCACAGTTGCTTATAAACTTCAGTGATCTGTGAGTTAAACATTTGTTTCTCCAGGATGAAGTGCAGGTTATGGGCAGGTTGGTCATCAGAAGGCTTGGTCCACACAAGGAGAGGTGAGTTCTATCCATGAGTAACACAGTGGACTCCTCTACTCTTGATCTGCTTCCCATGCCTCACATACACAAACACAGTCTGGATCTTCTCCAAACCAGCCCTGAAAGTCCTTTAGCAGGAAAATGTAGTGGGTAACTGAGAAACAGTCCCTGTCCCTTCCTCAGAGTACAGGCAAGGGAACAGGGCTCCCAGAACTCACTGTGTCCAGCCAACAGGGCTTCTATACTCTTATGCAATGAGGACAGACATGACACAATCTCTTTCTTTGGCTTCTGTGAAGGCTCATATTATGGTTTTGTCAATGGTGAGCCCCTTGTGCTCATCTATCCCCAGTCTAGAGCCCTAAGTCCTGTCTGTGACTTCTTGTAGGTTGCAGTGAACTCATATCCAAGTGCTCCGTGACCACAGCTCCCAGTTTTATGAAGTTATTAAGTACTAATAGGAATTCTAGGATGTGGCCCATGACATGTTACTTTTAGCATGTGTTTCATTTATGTTTCTACTTTTTGCTGCATTATTTTGGCAGGAAAAGAAGGAAAATTTTGTGTCAGGCTGCTAAAAATCCACTCTTAGCCACTGGCAAACCCAGCACTTACTTTTCATTCTCCTCTAAGTCCTGCTTGGAGGACAATGGTTTTAACTCTATTTTCCTATCCTATAAGTAAATTAAAATCATTGTATTAAAAACAATGCCAGCAATGTTTTCGCTAATAGACAGATAAACACACAGAGTTTACTGGCATAATTAAAGGCAGACTGGTCTTTAGAAGCTAACAATTTCCACAGTCTGAGAATCTGTCATTGAATTAAGAGCAAGCAATAGATGTATTCATGATTTCTTTGTTGAGAACATGCCCTCAAATCTCAGTACCAAGTTCCTAGTTAAGCCTGAAAGAGTCTTAAACCTCCCTCCAACTCTCAGCATGCACAGTATTGGTTAAACATTGGAACAGGCTCTCCAGGGAAGAGGTAGTGTCATCATCCCTGGAGTTCAAAGTGACACTTTGCAACATGGTTTAGTGGCATGGTGGTGTTGTGTCAACAGTTGGACTTGATGATCTTAGATGTCTTTTCTAACTTTAATGATTCTATAATTATCCCAAGCCACTTTAAATCTGACTTAGTTAAACTTCCAGCTGCTGAAAATCACACTCTGAAGAACTAGAAAAGAAAGGTGTAAACAAAAAACTAACAGGAGGATGTAAGAAGCTTTAAATTAAAGAGACTAACAACCACTTTTACACATATTATGTTCTTGACAGTTAAAAACATGACAGTTTAGATATCTCTATAACAGATACTTTACTGTCTGAGAGAGATTTAAAAATGCAAAACATGCAGTACAGGGAATTTCAGATGCTATTTTGTATATTTTTATAGAGTTAATTAGTCTTTATTATAATCAATTGTGCATAGAATAATTGCTGATTATTGACACCAGATGCATAAATACGGTGGTCAAGAATATCATCTCCTTTAATCTGCAACCAATCTGATGCTAGTGTATCCTCCTCTCAGAAATGGAGCCTTGAAGGTTGGACTCTCAGCAGAAACAATACATAAGAATTGGTCTATACTTAAAGTTTTGTTGATTTTGGCATTCAGTTTGTCTGTCTGTCATCAGTTCTTGAAGCCTATACAAGCATACAGAAGTAGCTAAAGCAGATAAGTTTATTTGAGAAACATAGGCATTTCTGTGGGCTAGGCTGACAACTCAACTCTGCAGTGTTGTTGTAGCATAGTGTTAACAGTGCTTTCATCTCCTTCCCTCTTTCCAGTACTTCTCTGTACCTAAAGCTTCTGACTCTGTTATTCCATCTCTTACGTGTCTATGCTTCAAAAGATTTATATCACTAAACTCAATGTTTAATCTTTATTTTCCATGTACACACTCCCAGACAGCCTGTGCACATTTACCGCCTGCTGCATCTTGCTCAAATTGATCTTCAAAAAATAAAACAACTAGGGAAAATCGTGATCAAAACCAAGGTGTAGTTGGCCCTTACTAACCTACAGCTAACCAGGATCACTAGAGTGAGTGATAAGTGACAGTCAGAACCTTGCACAGTTTTCTGAAGAATAGCCAGGGTAAGGAATTCACTATCAGCACAGAAGTTCTTTCTACTATACTGGAATATACTCTGCTTGTTACTGGAATATGGGAAATAACATTATAAACAGGGAAGAATTTGCTGGGTTATAGCCAGAGCTGTTACTGTAACACAGAATTTTGTTGTTCCCTGAAGCAAGTTAAGTTTCTCCTGGGGACAGTGGACAAATCGTGCATTTCCATTACCCCCATCGTCTCTTCAAAATACTGAAAGAAAATTTTTAAACATGAAGACACTGACTGCCTCTTAGGACTGCCTTTGCAGATTCAGAAACAACTGAAGGACCACTAGCTTTGCATGCAGAAGAAGATATTTTCAGGAATTTGCTTTTGGTAAAGGGGTTACACCACACCATAGCGTTCACTTAGCCCTCACTAGATAGCAAAGCATGGGTAAAGCATCAGGTTATTACTTCAGCACCCAGATTTATATGTTACAGGTTTTGGTGGTAGACATAAACCACCAGCAGTTTTCATGTTCAAACTTCCTGATGAAGAGCATCTGAGTAGAAGGGAGCACTGTTTTACAAAAGTGCTGTTAACCTTCTTTACTACAGGTCTGCATGACTTAAAGTGTATGATAGTACTGGGTTAGTCAATGTAGACAAATGTGGATGCTCTTCTGTCTGTCAGTAGACAGATACACCCAGTATATCTATAGCAGTTGAACTGCTTCTGTCACATGCTCATGGTCATACTGCCTCTGTGATCTCATTAAATAGCTTTAGACAGTGTTGCACTGTGCAATATAAGCATGCACAGTTTAGCTAATTAGCATTGTAGATCACAAGGACCTTTCAGAGCAGGTGGAATTTCTTTTGCTGATAGGAGAAAATCTCCTACTTTGGGCCATAGCTAAAACCGTCCTACAACATATGGGTAGAAAAAGTGGCAGGATGAAGGGAAGTATTAGCTTGTAGCTTCCTACTTATCAGCACAAAAAGTTGTGAAAACACAGCAAAATACTGAGCTAACAGGAGGCAGGTTTACCTAGGTCAAGTTTAACAAGCTGTTGCTGTAGTCTGTGTGTGAAATATGTGCTTATAAAATACCAGTTATGGAAAAGAAACTGTCAAATCTGTACTTATTCCCTATTTTAGGAATGTCAGCAAAGGGAAGTGGCCAGTTTTTATAGATCAGCTCTCTACCTCAAAATCTGACTTCATTTAGAAACGAAGTGTGAGGAGCAGTCTTCCTTGCCAACAAGTGGAAATGACCACCCTTCTATTTAGACACTTACTCAATAAACTGAAAACAGGATGTGTTGTACAATATGGAACATTGGGTCCTGATGATCATGTCACTACAGGAATGTTAAAGGAACTTGTACAGACTAGCAAAATTTCACAGCTTCAGGATATAGCAAACACTTCTGGGAACAAGAAGAATCGTACAGTCTGTGGTCCAATGATCTGAGAGTTTTACTGCCAACAGCCCAGCAACCTAACCTCAAAAGAAGGCTCACAAAATTCTACAATTTCAGCCTCAGCAGGTGAACATTTACTTATTTATTCCCTGAAGCTGAAGGAGTTACATCCCCAAGGTTCATTCATAGTTTACGAAAATACAGTTATTGTACAATGATAAGAGTGTAGCCATAAAGATAGCAGTGCCTTTAGTTAGCAGAGGCCTCACCCTCCTTTCCAGGTAGCAAACAGATTGACAGCTGCAGTTATTTGTCAGAAGATGACCAAGATGAGTAGGGCTGTGAACTAAAATCATCAGAGGATTCTCCACACAGGCAAAGCCCAGAAAGTGAGACAAAGGCAGGCCAGGTTAGAATTACAGAAAGCACCAAAGTAACATATTTCCATTTCATGTTGAACAGTTTTTTTATCAGGAATTCATGGTATTTCTTCACACAGTTAATCTTATGACTGTGGAAACTGTCAACCTGGCTTAGGTTAATGTAGATTTTTCCTAGCTCAATGCTATTTTTACTAACTTCTTCAGGAATATGCTAGGGGTCTTGTGGCACAGAGGTACAGTGGATCTTTCTCTCCAGTCTGCTTCAGATATAGAATTCCTTAAGTCCTTGTAGAACATTATCAGTAAAAGGTAATGTTAGAAGTCCCCTAGCTTGCTGACTTTTAGTTACATTTTAATAAAACTGTCTGGGAACCAGCTTACCCATTTCACTGGCAAAGTCTTCTCTTTTGTTCTATTGTGAAAAAGAACATAAACTGAAAATGTTGGGATGTCCCATAAAAAACCCTACATAACATTAAGATAATCAATTAAAAAAAAAGAAAAAACAAAACCCCCAAAATAATAGTGTCCCAGTTTTGAACATTTCAAATATTTCTGCTTTCAATATCAAAAAATGTTGAGGTGTCTTAGTTAAAAAATCATTTAACAGAAAATACAGATCATTTCATTAAGGTGTCAGAGACATCTTTTTGATATTACTAGAAAAGGTTTTTTTGTCAGTTTCAGAATACCTTACAGTTTTTTAAAGCAAACTGAATTTTCATCCGAATCGGTACGCTTTTCTAGCCTTCTGATTTTTCTTGATTTAAGCAGTAGTTCCCCTTAAACTATACTGTACTTACAGCAGGCAAATGGGAATGCATATGTACATAAATCCTGTGCAAAGATTGGAAAGTTTACCTCCAAGTGACCTTCATCTTTTCATGTAATCACCCCATTCTGGATGGACACACTTGCTCTAGAGGAACTGACATCAACTAAAGTTGAAATAAAGTTAAAATAATTACAGTGCTTTAATTTAAGAGATATACCTTATTCATCAGTGTCATTTAGAAACGGATAAGATTACAGAAATCAAATGAACACTGGCCCCACTCACTTTCTTATGATTAATGTAAAAAAAAACCCAAACCACCACCACCCAAACTGGCAAAAGAAAGCACAGAGGACTTGTTCTGTGACAGAGACCCTCTTTGACAACTACAGGATGTAGCAGTTGTCTATATCATGGCATCACAGGGAAGAACAAAAGCTTTGTAAAGTCCAATTGCCAGTGATTTTGCATCCTGGTGCCATTTAGTAATTGCATTTGTTGGAGGATAATCAGCTCTGACTGTGTAAATGTGCCTCAATTTCTTTTCATGCTAAAGGAGGGTAATACATACATATGCTCAATGTAAGTAGTATATTTTAGGATTAGGAACTCTTTGGTTTTGCATCTGTTTCAGACTACCTTTTAATATTTTGGAAGAATATTTTTAATGATAACTATATCTGGCACCATGACACTACCAGGTCTGATATTTCAAGCATTTTATCACTGCCAAACACATATGCAAGCTAAGGAGAGCAACAGGAATTTAAGGTTAACTTACTCTTTTTTTCACATTCATGCTTGACTTTTTCCCTCCACCTAATCCCCAAGATTCAAACACTATCATATTTGATTTTTATTTCTTATATGTTTATGTTGAATTGGAATAAGTAATGCTTTCTTTTAACTGCTCAACCTATTTTCACTAACGTAATAAGGTCCATTCTTTGTGCACAGGGAATGTACAATTTACACAAGCTAGACCAGAAGTTTGCATAAATGTCATGGAAATTTATTCTTGTTTTACAAATATGTAATGTAGACATTGTTTATATTGTACTTAAAGTGTTCTGAAAAGTAACTCATCAGATTTGAACCACTTGGGGGGAATGAAGCACTAGCAGATAAAACATTTGCAGAAAGCTTTCTATAAGAAGCAACTGCTTTAGCAAAAAGAGTAGTAGCAGTATACTGACAGAGGGCCAGGCCCAGAGTTCTTTTCCTTGTCTTGATTGGTGGGACTATCACAGGGGCCAACCATGCCTTGGGCTTTCCTAAATGTGTGCCAGAAGTTTGAATGAAAACAGAACACCAAGTACTGGCTTCATCAGTTTCGGTGTGAGTTTCACTAAGATTTCAGCCTGTAAGAACACTCTGATTTTGGATCTGAAGAAAGAGCTGTACTGGGAAAAAAATCAAGGAAAACTGAATAACACTAAGCTAAGTATCATGGCCTGGAAGTAATACTTAATGAAGAGGTGGAATATGAAGATTATGAGGCATTGAGGGGAAAATTGTGCCATTTAAATACCAGAACCTCAGGGATATACTAGCTATTAAATGAAGATGAACAACTCTACATCTGTACTGGACTTGAAACAAACCAGGGTTTATAGGAATCTCTTTAAAATCTCATGTTTAACTGTTGATCCACAACTTACTCCACAACCCAGGTGCCTAATGAGCAGATATCTATGTTGGACAACAATATAACTAACATATTTAAATCATTTGCTATGAAAAATAAAATTTTATGAGAAAGGAGAGTAGCAGAGACAGCTGAAGGGCCAAATTGTGTTCTCACTTGCACATATGTAATTCCACTGATTTCACATTCATGTACTTGCATGTAAACTGAGAGCAGATGCAGGAAGAAAAACAGATTTGGTTGGAATTTGATCAGTCTGCCTCAGCCTCAGAGGAATATCAACAGTTGGATTTCTAAAATTTGGTTTTGTGTTTCTTTCATTGAGTGAGATACACCAACACATTTAAGGTGCTATGAATCAAACAACCACCCATGAACATTGTTCATTAATTAATCTTAGATACATTAAATATTACCTTTAATGCTGAGTAATTCTGCATAAAATAGAGATGGATTAAAGTGTATCTAAAACATAGTGGGTGAATTTGTGCTTTAATCTGTGCTAGCAGAAATCAAATTATTTCTCCAGATGTGCACAGTGCATACTATATTGTTTGAATCTACAAGTCAAGTAAGCAAGTCAAGTTGGTCCTTTATTAACAGATTCTGGGTGACACTTTCAATCTCAACTGACACCACTAGAATATTTCAATACCTGTTTAGAGAAAACAGAGTGAGGATTTTACCCTGATACATCTTCACCAAGTGTGGTACTCAGTGTTTAGGGCAAGTGCTTTTTACTGTCTTAGATAAAGTTTACAATGAGGTAAACAGTATTTTCATCTTTGACAGCGTCAGGACCTCAAGAGTTTTGTAGGTGCTGCATTGTGCAGGTTATAGCTCAAAAGTGGATAAATTATACTTTCTATGTATAAGAAAGGAGAGTCCCATGGGTGATATAAAGACTTATCTATATGCATCAGGCCTTAAATGAATAGTAATCTGCTTAGATAAAGAATTTTGTGTATCAGGGCAAAAGGTTTCATCACTAGAGTAGCAAGCCTGCAGTGTTTGTATTCCCCTGTGGACATAGTGTTCATGAAAGTTCACATTAATATTAGATTTGCAAGGAGTTACTTCCTTCTGCATAGGGGAAGTTTAGTTTTTCCTTGGAAGAGTTAGGTTTGCTCAACTGTGATGACATCTTTTACAACGTAGATTAATATTACTTAATGTAAATCAAATATAAACTTCATGAGCTTTATGCCTACAATTCACATTATGTTTTTATTCTTAAAAACTGGGGAATACCTTCAAAGAGCACAAGGTAGTTGTGGAAGGGAGTGTTCTCTCTTCTTAATTTTAAATTATTTTGCCAAGAGCCAGATGTTTCCAAAGATACGTGTAAAAAACATAAGACATGGAAGGATACACCTTCAATAAATTTGCATCAAGCCTGACTGTTCATTGTTTTCTTCTATCTTAATACAATGACCAGACTAATAATCCTTCAGTGAAAATCAAAATTATCCTTGTATTAGAAAGGAGGTTTGAAATGTAAAGCCCTGAGTTTAGTTTTCTCTACTATTAATGTTCCTGTAGCAAGTTCAAAAATAATGAAAGAGGAAAAAACCCTGAATGTATACCTAACCTTACATTCAAATATAGGTCAAATATACTTTTTTCATATTCAGATCTGGGATACTTTGTTGAGTTTCTTTCCTTTTTAGCCTTTGCTGAAGATACCACATGCTCCAACACAATCTGGATTAGTGAGCTTTTTATAGAGACTATGTCATTCACATTTGCCTGTCAGAACACTGTACAATGCCCACCAGATCTTTGAATCTGATACTTTTCCCTTTTGTACACTCCTGAGTAATATCATTTGCTATTGACCACAATGAGAAAGACCATGCTGAGCTGTAGACACCTTACTATGGTTGCTTTCATGTTCTGAAACGACATTTGTCAATATTGTCATGAACGATTCTTAAAGGAAGAATAACAGTGCTTAACTGGCTTGTAGGCATACCTCAACTTGCAGACACAAATTAATTTCTCTCTCTGTTATCCCCAGACACCACAGATCATTTTCTCAGACTCTGTTGCATGAGAATTCTTACCACAGGGCATACGAAATACCTTGGTAATAGAGAATAGCCACTCAAAACCATCCTCAGTATTAGCGGGAAGGGAGGAACAATTATGCAGGGGGTTATGATTCAGAGCTTCTGACTCCATAGTAACAATGCCTCCTTTATCATTTCAACATAGATCATAGTCTCATGCCAAAAGAAATTGCCAAAAACAATCAGATAAACATCCAAGCAGGCACTCGGAGCAACAACATTAAAGCATATTCAGAGAAGGTGCAATGTGCACTCACACCCATTTGTTGTGTCATGTGGGATGCAGCAACCTCTTTAAAGTCATTTCAAGTCCTCCTGGCTGGGCTGAGCCTATCTGCTGTGCTTTAGGAACTTGTAGTTCTGAACAGTTATATTTGTTTTGGGAGAGAGAAGTGTTTGCTCCAATAAAGGTTTGTGTGATGTAAGCAGCATTGTTTCTTCCTGTACTTAGCAAGATTCTGAGTATAAATTTGAAATTTTTGGTCATTGTGACAACATCATATCAGGACAGGATCAGAAGCCAGACTCTCAATAGTGTAGGACTTTGGGAGTAAATAGCCACAGACAAAATGCAGGGGCAGCCAAGTGAAAACTAAAAGTTCTTTTTGCAGGGTACATGTCTTCAGAAGAAGAAATTACTTATTTTTGCACCCTTTGCAACTCCTAAGCAGAATTTCTTGCAGAACTCCCTGTATTCTCACCATTAAGAAGACATGCATACTATTTACAGTAATTAGTCAGTGATGAGGTTTCCTCCTTATCTGCCTTCTCCAATTAATGTAATTAGCCAGTAACAATTTCTGAATAATAACTGCTTACTAATATAATAATAAGTACCAGGGATGAAATTTTCAAAGGAGAGTAAGGAAGTCAACTCCCATTGAGGGTTGTGTTTTTAAAGGAAGAAGTTCACACGCAATTGCTTTTATGGAGAATTACTCGCTAATTAGTAACAAACTGCTTAGCAGATTCTGCAATTTATGGAACTGACTGGTAGCTGAAGGACAGTTTTCATCAGAGTAATAGATTATTGATTTTAGGGGACAAAACTACTTCCTTTTTTCTTTTTCATTAACAAAGAGTCAGATAATGGGAGAAGAAAATGGATTTGTAACTTGAGTTATACTTTGGCTTCTACTCTACTCCAAACTAAAGTTGAACAGGAGGTTTAAAGACTCTCCCTGGTGTCTTTAAATCCTTCCATAGGGCTTTAAAATTGGTTTTCAAAATGTTAAACAGTGATGCAAAGACTGAGTCCTCAATTTTTACAGATCTGGTAGGATCAGGCATCAAAGATAATTCACAGCTTCCTGCCAGTCCTAGATCACCAAATACATCAGGAAGATTTCAACAGCTAAATACACATGGCATTATTTTAGAAATCTCTGAGTGTCTGACACAACAACCTAGAGCTTACAATATGACAAAGGACAACCTGGGAGACCTCCATCCTTCAGGAAAAAAGGGACATACTGAATAGTGCAAGATGACACTAGGTAGTTGCAATTAAGCATAGTAATTTCTTCTGGGAAAAAAACAAAAAACAAAAAACCAGAAGTAGCAGCTTCCCATTTTACTGAAAGGGAGAATGAAGACTTTTCTTAGGACCAGAACATGAAAAACCAAGTGAGAAAATTAAAATGGTTTGCTGGACTATGTTACTTACTGTTTAGTCACTTCTGGGTATTTTCTGAAGCTATCTGGAAAGTTCAAGATATCTGTTTCACGCAATTATTCAACAAAAGATCTCCCAGATTCCTTCTACATAGTTCTTATGTTTGATCAAAAATGGCTTACAAGGGCTCAAACATCTTCAAGACAATGGGTTTCTGATTTCAGTTAGAGTAAGATCTCTCCTACTTCAAATGTTATTCTGCTTCTCATAAACTTCAGGCATACAAGAAATAACAAACAGCCACACCTCAGCCATGTCACCTTCTTGTCCTTCAGCCATGCCTTTTCATCTGGTAAGAATATGTTCTTTGTGCCTTTTCAATTTCCAAAATGGTCTTTTTCTGTATGTCTATAAAGCTATTTATTACACAGTTAACTTTATCATCAAGCTCTTTCAATTCCATTTCTCAGACAAAAAATAAAATGTTTTCAACAAGATAGCCACCTTAATTTCTTTGTATATTTCTGGCCTATTGATATAAGACATTTTATAAAGCAACAACTGCCCTCAATTGTGGTTTAAAAACAGTAAGTTACATAAATATATTCTTTTGCAAGAAGTCAATAATTAAGTCAAATAGTTATCTATTCATATTTTTCTTTCAGTTAAAACATTTGATGTAGGAAAAAACATTTCTTTTCTGACCCAGGCAGCAAACAAATGCCTTGAAAAGGTGCTAGTGGGTATTTTGTAGAAATATGTATCCAAAAGTCTTACCTCCCTTCAAAGAGCCAAGCTTTTGCAAAGAACATCTGCTATGAATTTTCTGTGCCCAAATTGTGGACTGCTAACTGAAACTGTTGATTTTCTTCTGCCAACAGCAAAATCCTTAGACTTAGCTAATTACTGTATTGTATAAGCTACAGTCATGTTTACACACCTGCACACCTTCGTATGAGCAATACTTTTGGGACATGACTTAGACATGACAACTGAACTACTTTGTTTACTGTTTGGTTGTTCTTTCCCTCATTTGAAGTTTCCCAACGGGCCTGGCTCAAAATGGAGTTTATTCCAGAAGGAAGAGTGGAAAAAAAGTTAATGATGAATAATTACATTGGTTGGAATTTGACATTCCCAAACTAATAAAGTTTTCAAACAAGAGGTAACAAATATTCTACTTTACAGTGTCTTTACAAGGCCATTGAAATGATACGTAAGATCAGAAAACTTGCTCTCAGTAAATTGGCAATGGCACCCAGTGAAACTTATATAACTGTCTGGGTTCAGAAGAATACTTGTTTGAATGCCAGTACTTTCCCAGATTGTGCCAAACAGTCCTTTCATGGCTCAAAAAAAAAATACCCAGTCTTTCCCATCAAATAAAAATAAGCTGATATTCTTAATCTTTTCATTAATACTAGATAACAGGGAGCTGTAGAGAAGATTAGCTGAACTTCTTCATGTTGTCTGCTGAAAGAGTCTGCTGTTCCAGTCCCAGAGCTTAACAAGATCCATTAAGTGGAATCTGAAACAAGAAGGAGCACAGCATGTCAGGAGTCATCTATCGCACAATTCATTTAATGCAATCCTTTCAGCAGCTATGCTGCTAAAGACAGGCCAGCCATGTTGCATTTTAAAAGGGCTATTTTTGTAGAACAATGTTGCCCAAAGCATTTCCTGTTCTTATCTCTCCTACAGCAAAATGTCTGGAGCTCATTACCAGTAGCTCCTACTTTCAATAGTCAATCTTTTTTGCAAAAGACGTCATTCATGTTTTTTCCCATTCCCCACCAATTTGCCTTCTGAATTGTCTGATAATATGTCACTGCTGCACTGATTCATTAAGGAAAACACAGACCTATTCACATCTCAAGAAAAATTGTTGAATAAAAGGCATATTCTTAGACCACCCACTCACTGAATATTTTTTATACCTTGCAGCTAAAAGAATTCAAAATGTTGAAGGAATTAATTTGCATTCTATTATTCAATGTTTGTCAAGTAAGTAATTAAGTGGCCATGTTGAGAAGTCAGACTATGCATGTTTTTTGTTTCTCTTTTATTGGAAAGTATATACTAAAGCCATTTGGTAACAATTTTGTGTGTATTTGTTCTGTGTTGATGGCCCCTATGTGTTCATTGCTATGAGTGCAAGAATTGTCTTGCTTAAATATAGTATCAAAAGACTATAACAATATAAACAACATTTCTAGAAAATGTCTTGGATGTACAGATGAAGATAAGCTAATGAAAGGGATGCTATTATGTAGTTGGGGAGTTTATGAACCAGGATATCTCTTTCAGGACTACATTCTCAGAGTGTTATTGATGAGACAGGGTGAATGGAAGTCCTGAAGTGGTTATGGGAAACATGAAGCAAAATATAGTGAAAAAAATGTTTTTCACTGAAGCTGCATTTCAGCAAGTGATGCAAACACTATCTTTAAGCACAAAGTTAGTCCTATAGAGAGAAATCCTACCTTCACTGAAGTTATATTTCACGTTTCTCAGAGATTCCCCAGGGTTCAAATCTCTGCTTTAATCCATTAAATTCAGAATCCTTCATAAGTTGTACCCATGCTCAACCCAGCAGACTTTGCCAGCAGGGTTGTTTAAGGATGATTTTCAGAGGGTCTTGCATGCTGGTGGGAATTACGTCCCTGCTCCTTGGGGAAGCTGGATGCCATACACAAGAAAATAATATTCACACAGATTCTGTGAGGCATATAATATTCATGCCAAAATCAGTGTAGAGTGACAGTTTTCTTACTTACTTGATCAACATAAAGATCTATGCAGAGCCTACTTCTCACCATTGGCTTTACAGGAATCACAGACTTCTAGTTCATCCAGTGACTTTGATAGCTCTACCATGGTCTGAGATGACCAGCCTGCTGGCCACAGCACACCCACCTCATACCAGGTCCTGAAGTAGCAGTCATATCCGACCCTGTGCCACACCATTTCAGCAATCTAAAACAGGAGCAAGCTGAATACTTTTGTGGCAGTAGAGATTTTTGATGCTTTAATGAAGTGAACCTAATTGCAGTGGTTGGGAAATGGGAAAAACATTGCAGAGGTTGCTAGGGACAAGGAGAAAAGTCCTGATCTGGAATGAGAGGTAGGATGCCACTACAGCAACTACTGTGAGCTTGGCTGTGGAATTCAAGTCCTGAGGTAATGACTTAGATGCTCAAAGCAGTAAGCAATATTGAATTCATGTCTGATATACAGAAACTTAATTTCAGCTTTTGTATATGCTATTAGGGGAAAAAAAGATGTAGAGAACAAAACACAATGTAAAAAAAAATTACTCCTGAAACCCTAGAAAGTGTACAGCACAGAGCCACAAAGATGATGAAGGGGGTGGAACATCTTCCTTATGAGGAAAGGCTGAGGGAGTTGGGTCTCTTTAGCTTGGAGAAGAGGAGACTAAGGGGTGACCTCATCTATGCTTCTAAATATATGAAGGGTGGCTGTCAGGAGGATGGGGTCAGGCTCTTCTCAGTGGAGCCCAGTGACAGGACAAGGGGCAATGGCTGTAAACTGAAGCATAGGAGGTTCCATGTGAATACAAGAAAAAACATTTTCCCAGTCCAGGTGCCAGAGCACTGGCACAGACTGCCCAGAGAGGCTGTGGAGTCTCCTTCTATGGAGATATTCAAAACCCTTCTGGACACACTTCTGTGTGACCTGGTCTAGGGAATCTTGCTGTGGCAGGGGGGGTGGTCTAGATAATCTTTCAAGGTCCCTTCCAGCTCCTAATTTTCTGTGATTCTGTGAACAGGATTGTGTGTCTCTTTGTAGTCTAGATAACTCTCCCAGGAGTATATTGCCTGGTAAAAGCAATGCAGTCATCAAAGCCAGATACACCACAGAAGAACACGTGAGTTACCAGGTTATATTTCTAAGTGATGATCAAAGAGTGGGTAAAAATAGCACATTATCTAATCTTTAAGATTTAAATTTCAGAGTGAAAGACCTTTTAAGTGTTGCCAGTAATTAAAAACAAATGGAATTCATGTAGGCATGAAGTGTTCAGTGTTCAGAAGTGACCATTCTTCTATGCATTAATTATTGCAGGCTCAGGAACGCAATGATTGCTTCCTAAAATAATTAAACTAAATGCATGGCGTTTTTTTCAATAATGGGCAGGCTGTTACTGGAAGTGGGCATAAATGTACCTCTATTTGTATGCATTATAAGATCTGAAGAAGTGCCATATTCAGGAATTCCCCAGCACTGGCTCTGTAATCTGAACATCTGAGTCAGATTCTGATGTCATTTGTTCTCATTCAGTGCTCATATAAACTCAGTCAACTTACCTGAAAGACCTGATTTTTGAAGTGTGGGATTTTAACAAGGCCTTATTTGGTCTAGGGTGTTTTCAAGGTAAGTAATGTTACTGCACTGTAAACCAGAAGGCTGATATACTGCTCAATAGCTGCTTCTGACCTAATGCTCACAGTGACAATCTGAAAGCTAAGTGGTCTGTTGGACCTTCAGCATGTATTGGCAGGAGCTTGGAAGAAAAGAAAGGGAAGGCAAGAGGCTAAGGTGCCCAAGTTAAGGAAGTGTTTTCCCAAGAATCTCTATATTATCAAAGGGTAGGGTCTTAGAGCAGAGCCCTCCCTTTTCCCTCCTCATCCATCATAGCTTAACACTCACTGCACCAGCCAAAAAGAAGTGAACCTCCTGCATTCTTGCCAGTTCAGTTTCAGCTCAGGTTGGTTCCTGGATCTACTTCAGCAAGTGCCTCTGCATATGTTGATTTTGGCAGGGAGACATGGAGGGCAGGA